>CAWUFW010001225.1:1200000-1800000 GCA_963921515.1 Calotriton arnoldi
CACTAGCATTTACACACTGCTGCTTCATTGTCTCAGTGAAGCTCTTAAAAATCCAATATTCTAATTTGCTTTAAACATTTGTATCTTTTCTCCCATATTTTTCTCATCTTGCTTTTTTCCTGGATACTGTATGTGCTCCTCTATTTTAAACTCCTGGTTTGTCTCTCAATATCAGTCTGACTCAATCCTAACTCTATTTAAGTTACTCTCTACAGTAAGAGCATTCTAAGTTTATAGGTTCAGAATGCTTTAGAATATTGTTGTGTGACTGATGCAGGGGTGTAGTTTGGTCAGTAAGACTGGGGAGGGGTGACCTTCTGATTTTCTGACAATTGTACTGGCATGTAATGTTAATCATTATATGAAAAGCAGCGCTTGAGAGGGGTTTAAGGGCCAGTGGAAAGGGAAAAGAGTGTGGATCGTGAGGAAGTACTTAAAACACAGTATTTTGTAAATTATAACCATATTTTAGGCCCTTCATAATAGAGACAAGTGTGTGTGTGTGTATGTGTGTGTGTGTCTGTGTTTTTGTCTGAGTATTTAAAAAAAATCCCAGTTGAAATCCGACAGACACCTTACCATACCCAACTGAAAGCTCCTGTACCTAACTAGTTTTTAAATAATACATTTATTAGGAGGGTGTAACACCCCAAACACCCCCCCTGAAGCTACACCCCTGGACTGCTCATGAGTTTTCTTCTGTTTCAGTCCCAGAATTGCCCCATGATGAAGGCCACTGAGACTTTCTTGATTGTCCACATTATTCAAAAATGTCTGTTATTTTCTCCTTCTACTCGTATACATTTATTTTTCATATAATTTATTATCCTGGGTCAAGATCTTTTTTTCAGCCAACATTGGTGATTGACCTTAGAGTGCTGGGTTCACCTTTTCTACTTTGCATTTTAGCTATATTCAGTAATTCTCTGTTATTCCCCTTTTTGTACCAGTGACCATCTGCTCAAAGGCAGCCCCTGCCACTTCTCTGATCACACTCAGGCAGGATATTGTTTCTGCTTTTCATGCCTCCCACCCCACCTTATTTCATGGCCTCCTTCTTATCACTAGTTCTGTTTCAGAGTAACTGTTAGATGGCATCTTTGTGGGTCCACCTTTTCCAGCTGTGCCCTCTATATGACTGTGGCCTAACCGGAGGTACTCTCAGGTGGTCTACATACAGTCAGTATAGGAGGGAGAGTGGAGAGAGGAGCTAACACCTTCAGTCATCCTCCAGCCTGATTGTCTCTTGGATCTCTGAGTCACAGACTGAGCCAGAAAGGCTTGGGAAGTCACACTCAGTTTGTGTGAGGAGGAAAATATACCCTCCTTTTTGCTGATTGTGGATATCAATGTTTGTGCATCAGTGTTGAAGGTAGGGAATATCTACATTACAGTTGTTTTGATGAACTTTTGACCTCTCTCAGCTCTCGGGGATAAAACCCCAGTGCTGCTCAAGTATTTCATACACTTGTAGTCTTTGAAATGTGCTGGTGTGCGTGTCTCCCCAGCCTCTAAGGGCTTGATTACGAGTTTAGGTGTTATTTAATATACCTGGTGAATACAGATACAACAGCGTACGTTATTTATCGGGTGCGATAAATAACACCTATTACAAGTTTGTGGAGAATAACGTGGATTTTGGTGTTTAACGCACCAAAATCTGCATGCTACAGTAAATACCATATGAGTTTCCCCCGTTACATTTCAGCAGGTTTGACCTGCAGAAATGTAAAGAAATTTGAGGTATTTATTATAAGATGCGTTGAACAGAGCCTAACTCGTAATTTGAGGGGTTTATGCACAGGTCGGAATTAAACAACCCACCACCCACTTCCCCAGTAAACATCTGATCTTTGGGCGCTCCAGAGGGAGTCTGCGCTTTTCTCACAGCTTTGCAAAGCATGTTTCCTACAAAAAATTATTAAAAGAGGACAAACAATAATTGAACATGTGCAAATAAAATGCCCTCACTGTTTCTCACCTGGACTTATTGTGACCATTCCAACAGGCCTCTTCGTTGGACGTGCCAGCCATCGTTCTCTCATCTTTACAGATGGTGTGTGGTAATGTTGACCAGAATTTTTTAGATAGCTTAAGTTTCTCTTTGATGTCTGTAACCTGGAGAGGAGATAAGGAAAATACACATCACCAATATGTTTGCAACACTCTTTTATTTTACCTTTGCTTTCTGAAGTGTTTGAATCTGGCCAGTGGAGATCAGTGTGTCTGATGGAATGAATGATGCATTGATGTCCTGTGTGGGATAGGTAGGAACTTCTCACCGGGCCTCTAGGAAACTGTCCACTCAGTATCCATCTGCGCAAATTGACCAGAAAGAAATATGGAGTATCTGCAGGTGAATGGTCTACCACAGTAGGAGCTAAAACGTTTGTACACTGAAAGGCGTGAGGTGAAATAGTATCTAAAAGGCAGTCTTGCCCCATGCAAAATAGAGTTCCCTTGAGTGTGCTCCTGAACCAGATTATAAATCCAGGTACATGGGTCAAAAGGCCCCTGAGTAGTCTGTAGACTTACCAAGAGGCGGCACACTTTTAATGAGTGTCATCATAATGACCTTGGGAGTGAGCACAACAGCTCCATAGCCTCTCCGATGACTCCCTATGGGAGGGTGCAGTCACATATTAGACTATGGCGACCACCTCACTCCTGATCATTACGGACTCAAGTGCTGAACTTTTGAGCAACAAATTATTGTTTTCATGTGTGTTAGTCTAATTAGTTAAATGAAAGTAATGTAATACTACAGCACCCATAATGCATTATGAATTCACACAGAAGTTTAGGACTGGAAAGAGTGCCCGTAATGACCTGGAAAGAGGTAGTCACCCTATAATGCTGCTTTCTGAGGGGTTCCTTGCTGCCCAAATAAAACAAGCATTGGCATAGCCAATAGGTCTCGCCTTAGGGACCTTATAAGTGTTTAGTTATGCAGCACAATATCCTTGGTGCAACAACATCAACTGTTGCATGGCTAAGCACTTATAAGGTCCCAAAGGCGAGACCTATTGTCTATGCCAATGCTAGTTTCGTATAGCTACGTTTCAAGCCATTTGTGGTAGCTACCTACTGGGCGCCTACTGGGTTTTTCACTGGCAGTATTGGAACATGTAACTCCCTAATTATATTTGAAAATCCAAATTTACAAGATCTAGAATGTAAAATGCTGGTGACAAACATAGGACTGGATGAAGGTTTTGGCTGCATTGGGGAGTTTATGGCAGCGATATCTAGTAATGTAAACCTAAGCATCCTAGACAGCAGCACGCCTCAATAAGGACCTGAAGATGGTCAACCACATCTCCCCAACAGTGAGAGAGCTAAAAAGGCTCCCGCTCTCGGCTCAACGTTTTCAAGAGCAGATGCATCACCTACAAGACATTCCAAAACAATACAGTGGCAAACCTGCCCAATAATCTAATCACTGCCCGTGGACACTGCAGACCACGGGATGCAAAAAGGAGAAAAAAAAAAAAAATCTGAAGAAGGGCATTGTCCATCTTCACACCCAGGATCTGGAACAGCATGCACACTAAATATCCCGAATGCCCCAGCCCACCTGCAAGCCACAAAGATGAACACACTTCTTTTTGGGGAGCATTCCCTACCGACAGGTATCAAGTTTACAGAGCTGGGTTTTCCTTTCACAGATCCTTTTTATCAGCAAAAGACTACAAGTCCCAGAATCCACTGGCTTGGCAAATAAGGATCCAAGATTAGAATCAGGAAGATCTGCTTAGTGGAATGAGCCGTCAGCCCTGTGTATTCCTGTAAAGAAACTGCGACAGGGCAGGTACATGTTTGTTTTGTTTTAAATTAAGGGGTTGTTTGCAAAGTCTGGGCCTAAGGATATATACCGCGTATTTAAACACTGAAGGTGTTAGCGGAGAGCTCAATTTTGAAGCAAGGCGGAAAAGGTACATTCCTCTGAAACTTACTATAAAAAAAAAACACCACAAACAAAACTCGCTCAACAGGTGAAAGCGTCATCGCCTCCTCTCAGTTCTGAGAAAGGGGGAGGGAGGGTGTCCAGTTACCCCACCACAGCCTTCCTCTCGTGTAGTAGCAGTGTTTGAAATGATAATGCACAATTACGAATGCAATAATGAGAATGGGTTTCAGTTCCCATTCTAAAAAGATTGTCTAAGGAACGTTCTCGGATTTCATCGTGCCACGAACAGGCTTCCTTCCACAAAGGAAACTTCCAACTTTTGTCATTATATTGTTGTTCTTGCACAAAATAAATCTTTCTTTGTCGAGATAATGCGATGGGCGTATCCCTTTTTTGCACGACGAGGGGTGCCAATGGGACTGGGTCTTCGTAGTGAACAAACTCAGTGACTGAGTATTTCGGAGTCAAGTGGAGAGGCCCACAAATAAAACAGAAAAGTGGAGAAAAAAACGCACGCCCCGGGCGTGATCCCTGAATATAACTCGGAGTGCATATTGCCTCAACTGCATGCGGCATAAATCAAAAATACAACTTACGCAGGTTTTTCTACTTACCCATGCTTATGTGCGCGCAGTGCTTCAGCGAACGCCATTCGTGAGACAAGCCCGGAGAGCAGGCTGCGAGTCAGGACACCTGGTGAAAGTGGATTCTGGTACGTGGGGGCTTGCACTTAGCTTTCAAAGAAGCTTCATACCAAAGAAAGGCGGGTTAAAAAAGCCGGGCTACAAACCAAAAAAAAAAAAAAACGCCCGAGTCCCACCATTTCTACATCATGTTGAGAACAAAAATGAAGTGCCTTGCAGGACAAATGTTTTTTTTTTTTAAGGACTTCCTACAAGCTGCTCTGCCTCTCCCCTCCCACGCCCCCAACCGGGTCAACTAACAGCAGACAACACAGCTGTGATGTATATTTGAAAAGTTTTCAAAGAGCACCTGAGGGGATCGCCCAGTTCAGATTTTCTTTCTTCGCATTCTTATTTAAACCCAGGGCTTTAAGTGGAATAAAAACAAGCGCGCGCGCGCCTCGCGCTAAAAGTAAAAAAAAAAATTAAAAAAAGTTTGACGAGGAGAGGAGGAGGCAGCAGGGGGAGGGGAGAGAGGAGGGGGCCTGCGCCTGTTTCCCTTGCGGGAGCGAGCAGGAACCATCTGTTAATTACAAACAGATGGTTTCAAAGCTCGCTCCCGCAAGGGAATCGCCAAACGTGCACGCGTTGCCATTGAAAGCAATGCAATGCGTGCACGTTTTTGGCCCAAAAGGTGAATCGATTACTAAAGGTCTCCTCCTATGCAACGCATGTGCGCTGCGTAGGCGAGACCTAAACAAGGGTTGTGCCTGCACCTACAGTGCATTTTCTTGTCTTGCTGGCTCTCTTACGTAAGGTGCTCCTCCCACTTCTCTTTTTCTTCTGACTTCACTAGTTCTTCCATGTCTGTCTCTCCCATCTGCCCTCGCTGTTTCTTGCTCTATCCAGTCCCATATCTTCCCTCATATCTGCTCGTCTTTTTACTCCTTTCTCCACCTCTTTGTTCTCAGAAGTCTCTTCTCTCGCTCTCTGTATCCCCGATCTTCATTATTTCAATTGTTTTCTTCACTGTTTTTAGGAGACCCTGGCAATGCTCTTTTCCACCCTCCCGTCTGTCACAAGGCCGCACTTTCCTGGTTTTTTCTTAATCTATCCCTGTGTCCCTAGAATGTGTAGCTCCCTCTGCATTTGGTTCCCTGTCACAACTTCCGGTCAGGGCCATCAGAAGGGGAGATCAGCCAGGGCTCTTCACACAAGGTCCCACGTATTTTGAGGCTCCACTCTCTGGTTATGATGTGATTTTAAATAATACAACAGAAGGCATGCACTATCCCTTCTGAATGCTGCCAATTCAACAGCTCCGTTAGGTGGCGCTAAACAATGTTCCCTAGATTAACTACCTTCCTAATTTCGAGCAACTTCTTGGATCACACCCTAAGAGCGGGGTGTGGTGGCTTAGTGGACTAATGCATCCACTGTAGGGGCCTGTGTTTGATCTCATGGGCACAGATTCAAATCCTGGGTGGTCCTTTCATCCTTCTGAGGTCAATAAAATGAGTACCATTCAGTTGGGTAACAATAAACATCGGCCATTCAGCACCAAGATACCCTGGGGTGAACGCTTTACAAATATGCATGTGAAGAGAGGGCCCTAAAAAGTGTTGGGCTCCCGCCCCACCAAAGCTTCTGACATGCTTGCTCTTGGTGGCAGCAGTAGTCCCTGTCACGTGTTTACATGGAACTCTGCCCCACCCTGTGAACACCAAGGAAATACCTGTACCAATCTCCTCCCCGCCCAGGTATCACTAAATGATTACTTGAGGAAAAAGCAAGAATCCAAAAACATTGAGGGCCTCATGAGGCCCCTTGCGCTGTCCGAGGGTCACTTTTTTGACGTTCCGTGGTGCAGGAGCCTGCCCCATATTTGCGAGGCAGCACTAAGCCACTTTTTTGGCTTAATGCTGCCTCGTAAATATTGTCCCCTTTAACGCTGTTTTCTGCGTTAAAGGGGCGTGCAATGGGTGTTGCTGGGGCGTTCCCAGTAACATCCATGGCATTTTGACACTGCCCCAGATTTATGAGAAATCGTAAATCTGAGGCAGCGTCAAACACTTACGCCTCCCCTGGGAGGCTTAAGGGAGGCACAACGAGGAGAAATATCTTTATTTCTCCTCGTTTTTCCTCTTTCTATTGTTGCAGGGATTGTGCCCAAAAACAGAACTATGCGCAGGATTATAGGATCTTGGTGTATAGGGACGGAGTCATCCTACCACCTTGGTACCCATGAGCCTAGGACTGACTAGCTATAGTGTTTCACTTGCTCTCCTACTCACTCACAGAGAAACAAATGATTAGACACCCCAGAACACAACACTCCCAGATCTCTCAGGAACCGCGGTAGCAAGACGCACCCTTTTGCTCGCACTCTTGTACTTGTCCACAATAGGATCTGACAGAGACACAAAACAGTTTAAAATATTTATTTCAACTAACGTGCCCTAACATGCAGTATACGCGCCACACCAAGCAGGAAAATGCATAGTACAAATACAGTCAGCATAGCAGCTAGTCCATAAATCATGAAGGGAGATGTCATCATGAAAAGACAATAGAGCCTAACCTCCCTCCCCTTGCTAGGAAGCAGTATTATTATATATTAGAAGATCTCTGGGCTTTGTCAGCAGATCCCATATCTTAGCCTATAGAGAGTAGATCTACATCATAGTTGCTGTCTCGCTCTTCTCCCTGGAAAGGTCCCTCTCCAAGTGTGTCCTACCTATTCATGTATCCAAATAAGACCAAAGTACATTGTCCCAAACAACAGCTGCATTGGTATGTTTTGTCTAGGTGCTAAGGCCTGGCCAGAACAAAATAACAAGGGGCATTGTTGTTCGACCTTGCTCACAATGTTCAGTCAAAATCCCAGGAACCTGCAGAGAGTGAACACAGCACTGAGCTCTCATGTGAAAACAGCCATAGAAATAATTGCAAATATAAAGTTGTGTAGTAACGTGTGCAAAGCAGTGGGCAAGCTGCAGCGTGCTCATGCTAACTTAGAGAAGACGACAATGTCCCCATGGGCCATGTGACACTATGTGTGCTGCATTGTGCAGCACACATAGAAAAAGGAAAAAGACTCTTGTGATTGTTTTGTGCAGGTAGGTTTCCCTTCCTGCACAAAAACAATCATCCCCTCAATGCAGGCACCCTTGCACCATAGTGCAAAGGTGCCTGCGTTGGCGCACGGCAACCTATTGTGTGCCGGTGCAGGGGAAAAGGACAGGAATGCGCCGTAGTTCATAGATACGGCGCATTCCTGCCCTTTTCTTTTGCCGTAGGACAGCGCAGCAGGAAGGCCTGCTGTGCTGCCCTACGGCAAAAACACATAAATGAGGTCCTCAATTGTAAATCATACACCCTTGCAATACCAAAACAGTGAGCTTTAAATTTGTTCTCTGCTGGTCAACAATTACCAGGAACAACGAGATGTGGAAGATGAGCCACGCCTCATCACAGCATCATCCTCATATCAATGCAGCTTATTTGCGTACCACTGAGATGACGTAACACATCGGAATCAACTGAAAAAGTACACATTTGATCTCAGGGGCACATCATCCAGTACCTTGACAGTGGTGCTGCCGCTGTACAGCAGGTTATGTCCCTTTAAACTTGTTGTTTCTTTGGTTTTAATGCTCCTTTGTTTTCTGATTTTGCTTCCTGTGTTTGATTTGAATAAATGTTACATTTTGAGACATATGTCTGTGGGCTTTTAATGTGTCATTGTAAACCACATTGTAGATATTTCGCATGTGGTAGGTGAGTGTGCTAAACATGGCATTGGTTGATGCAGATGCCGCAGACGTCCATGTAAGTGTAGGTTCTGCGGTTCAAGTGCAGATTGTGGACGTGTCTACTCACAATTTACTTGATCTTTTTCTTAGGTCAATGTGGCTATGTAAATATAGTAATCGAGCAGTGGTAAATTTGTAAAACAAATAAGTGCTGGGGCGCTTGTGAGGAGGCAGCTTACATTGCTGCTTAAAACAGCTGACTTCGGAGCTGTAGAACGAGGTTTGGGTCTTGGTAGCTCCACATTCTGTGATTCTGGGCAAATCATGTAATCTTCCCGTTAATAAATAAATATTATTAATATTAAACATATAACTATTGCACACTGGTGCTCATGAAAAGAGCCGGTGTTGATGATTAAGTGCCATAGCTGAGCACTGGAAACCACTGGCTCAAATTAAGCACTGTAATCTAATAACTTGGGGGTAGATTTACCAAGGGCTTGCATTGCCCTTGCATCCAGCAAGGCAATGCAAGCCCTTAAGTGGGATTTACTAAGCCACGCAAAGCCACCTTGCGTGGTTTAATAAATGAAGAGTAACGCAAACCAGTGCAAATCGCTGGCTTGTGTTACTCTGCATTGATAAGGTGTTCCATGGTTGGAGAATGGGCATTCCTATGCATCCACCCACAGATTTTGAGGCAATCCCAGATTTACTAAGGTCAGTAAACTTGGTATTGCATCAAGTGAGGTTGTTATTTCCTCCTTCCATGTGTACTGAATTCTGCAGCAGATGTAGAAAGAGGAAAATGCCTCCAAGGATTGATTTTGTGGGGGAAGGTATCCCTTCCTGCACAAAAACAATCCTGCCTGCAAAACGGGCACCATTGCATTGCGTTGCCACTAAGCAGATTTTAGACCTGTCAACCTTAGGGTAGTCTTTCATCAAAATGTTTGTCCTCCTCTTTCCCTTTTTGATGAGTTGCTTTTGATGGTTTTAGGACTCTGTGCACTTTACCACTGCTAATCAGTGCTAAAGTGACTGTGATCTCTCCTTTAAACATGGTGAAATTGGATACACCCAATTGGCACTTTAATTTACTTGTAAATCCCTAGTTAAGTGGTACTGCATGTTTCCAGGGCCAATAAATGTAATTTTACTAGTGGGCCTGCAGCACTGATTGTGCCACCCACTTAAGTAGCCTTTTAACTGTATCTCACGCCTGCCATTGCAGCCTGTATGTGCAGATTTAAACTGCCATTTGGACCTGGCACAATAAACCTTTTGCTAGGCCCAATCCTTCCTTTTTAATACATATAAGTCACTCCTAGGGTCGGCCCTAAGCAGCCCAGAAGGCAGGTGCAGTGTATTTTACAAGTTGGACATGTACTTTTAAGTTTTACATGTCCTGGTATTGAAAAACGCCTACATTTGCTTTTCACACTGCAAGGTCTACCTGTCCCTTAGGATAACATTGAGTTTCCTTACTACATTTAATAAGTGCTAACTTTCAAGTGGGATCAAGTAGGAATGCTGAGTTTGTTGTCTAAAGAATTGTAATTTAAATCGGTCTTTAATGGTAAAGTCAAATTTTAAGTCACAATTCTGAAAATGCCACCTTTAGAAAGTTGTCATTTTCTAAGGCTGTCCCAGGATGGGACATCACTGACTTGATGAGAGGGAGGAGCTGTCATCGATCACTTTGCACATCACAGAGGTTCTGCCCAACACACTCACAAAGGGTTTTGACACTATTCCTTTGTGACCCCAGAAAGGCTGGTCCCTGGGCAGGGAGGTAGAACATTCCAATCACACATGGAGCTGGAAACCTCCAGAACTTTCTCGTACTTCAAAGTGGTTTAAATAAGGGATCCTCAGTCTCAAACTTTCAGTGCACATCTGGACCTGTGGAAGACTCAGAAGGATTGCTGTGCTGCTCTGCAAGAATGAATGATACACTGTTGCCCTGCTGGTTGAGTGAAGAGGACTGGGCTTGCATCTTGATCCCAGAACCACCAGAGTGGCTCCAAGGGCTAGTTGTCTGGCCTCCTGGCCACAGACTTAGGGACAGAGGAGGCTCCAACCACCTTCGATCTAGCACTTGGACTCTGCCTGCTGTGAGTCTTGCTCCCCAAGTGGTGCCACCCCAGTCATGGACCCTTAGAAGTGGGCCTAAAGGTGCTCTGCCAGCTCAACTGTGGTCCCAGCGGAACCGATGCAGCACAACTCATTGCCTCACAGCCCTGCATCAGAATCACTGCCTGACGCATTCCCAAAGCAGGACCCCTGCCGCTCCTCAGAACCGCCGCTTCACGACACATCTCGATGCAGGTGTTCGCATTGCATCTCCTTAGCTCCTCGGAACCGCCTCTGCATGACACTTCTTGATGCAAGTCTTCGCATTGCAGCCCCGCAGCTCCTCGGAACAGTCACTATGTGACACTTCTTGATGCAAGCATTCATATTGCAGCCCTGCAGCTCCTTGGAACTGCAGCTGCGTGATGCATCCTTGACGCTGGATCTCGCAACCTTCTGCAAACCAGGATTTAAGGTACTTTGTTCAGCAGGCCTAACTTGGTTCCTATATCTGGGCTGTGTCTACTCGCAGTATGCCTGAACTTGTTACTTTGTCCCTGTCTATCTCGGCCAGATAACCACAGTTGGCACTTTGTGTTTTTAGGCATTATTTTCACTTAAATCTTTAAAACGGGATATCACCTGTTCTACTAATTGGACTTTTGTCATTTTGATCTCAAATAATCTATTAATTTTTTTTCTCTTTTTCTAAATTGGTGTGGGATTTTTCATGTGTTTTGTTTTCACTTTATTACTGTTTGAGGTGCTGCATAAATATTTTACACATTGCCTCTAAATTTAGCCTGCCTGCCTGCCTGTGCCGAGCTACCAGAGGGTTAAGCACAAGTTAATTTAGGGTTTGCATGTGACTTCATCCTAACAGAGCTTGTGGTTCCTGCATAAGGAGGGTTTCACCCCCCCCCCAACCAGTAACTCAATTTCCAACAACAGCACAGAGTGCACCAGCGCAAGGATAGAGAAGAAATGCATCATATCTTAGTAGATATGGCACATTTCTGCTCTCTCTTCCAGTCATGTAATGCAGCGCAGCATGTTGTCTTGCTGCATTGCGTTGCGTGACTTCTTAGTAAATCTTCCCCCTGGTGTTTGGATAATTTTGACAAAGATAGTAGAATTTCCTTCTGCTGTTCTGTTCAGTCTATGCCCGACATGACTGAACATCTTTATTTCAGTCGGCGATTTGACCAATGCTAAATTGATCTCTTCATGTTCATTAAGTTTTGTCTGAGTAATCCAGGGGGCTAGATTTAGCTTTCTACAGTCAGTTATGTGATTGCAGTGTTTCATAGTTCTGTAAACATTGTTTGAATTAAGAGTGACAGGGCCCAGAATGCCACACTTTATAGCTCAGTCATCTCACCCAGGGGCGTAGCTACCAGTGATGTAGCAAGTGCAGTGGCACCGGGGTCCATAGGCCTAACCTATGGACCTCTGATTAATGTCATGTATTATACTGCCAATCCAACAGTTCACAGGTCCATTTTCATTTTTTGCATTATGGCAACTCTGCTGCACCATGATGTCACTCACCTTTACCAGACCCATTTCCTTTGTCCCCTTTGTGCAGAATAGACCGCCTTTAAAAAATTTCATTTTATAGTGTTGAGGTCTGTACAATTGCAGTGCCTCGAGATTACAACTCAATTTTTCATATTTTAGGGGTCTATCTGTATTAATTTTAATTACTCTAGCCGTACATAAGCCCAGTGACGGCTCCTCCGTAATGTTTACTGACTGAGTGGATGCCAGCCTGGGGGGTGGGGAAGGGCCATGGCAGGGAGGAGGAGTGGTGGGCACGTATAAGTGCGCATGTTGGTTTGGGCGGCCGTTTTAGGCTGGCCAAACAGACATGCACACTTAGGTTTCTCCAACCCAGCTGTATTCTACAGCCAGGTGGAGAAACGGCATAGGCTCCCTGAGCCTGAGCGAGCGTCAGACCAGCCCACTCAGACCAATACCGTTGCTTCTCTCATGCTTGGTATAGCATGAGAGCAGCATCGGGATTGGGTGGGGGAGTCTGGGAGCCTGTTCTGTGTGCTGCATCGCAGAGGAGCACTGAAGCGGTAGGCAGAGGAGCACCACAGCCAGCAGAGGAGCACTGAAGCAGCCGAGAGTCAGGTAAATCTTTTTATTTTTATTATTCCACCACCCTCCACTTTATATGGCAGTAGCCACCACTGATTAAGCCCCAGATCTATGATGAAAGATAGCCGATTGTGATATTATGAACATAGCTACTGAAATTGAAGGAAGAGAGAAAATAACTGAGTCTCTGGCCAAACTTATGGACGATTTTCAAAGTTTCAAGTTTTGATTCACCTAGCTGTAGGTGTGCCTACATTTTGGTTACTATATTACAATGACATTACTTTTTCCTATGTTGAGCACAAAAATCAGTGAGATGCGGAATGTCTGACAGGTGTCAGTTGCTTTGTGTGGGGTATTTTGTGATTGTTACAATTAAAACATTGTCAAAAGTGAACAGTAACATCGATAAAGTGCATCTGCCACGTGATTGGAAGTGTAGTTAAAAAAACTCTTTGCACAACTCTTTTCTGTAAGTCTGACTTAACTTCCAACAAAGGTGTGACTTGAATGTCGTGGGCAACTCACACATTCATATGGAAAAAAATGTATGCATCTGACTCTTGGGTTTAAATAAAAATGAGTTGAACATGCGCTTTGTACAAAACCTTTAACAATTGCAACACATTCAATCAATATTGCTTCCGGTACATAAATACATAAGAATTGTTTTTTTAAGAGACTTGGACATTAAAGGTAACTAGAACGGATTAAAGTAAAGGTCACTCAGTGTGTGGGTTAATCCCGAGAACCAGCTCACACTTTGATTTTACAATTTGTATATTGCGCGAACTCGACCCAAAGGTATTGGAGCTCTTTACATGAGCACCAGTTACATTACACAAGGACAGGACACATTCATTTTTGGTAGGCATGGGGAGATTAAGTGACTTCCCCTGAATCACAGGATGTTGAGCCGAGACTCGAACCCGGTTGCCCACTTCCAAAGTCGCCAGTTCTGGCAGTTAAGCCACTTTCTTTTAGCGAGATGGGGCCAAAGGCCACTAGAGAGGAAATTAATCTTGCAGGTATTTTATCTGATGGCATCAATATATTCACAAAGTTTAAAAAGCCACTGTCGGTAGTCACGATTAGTGCATTCTTCCACCATGAGCTTTGGGATGCTTGGCCGGTCCACTGAGTGCGCGAACAGTAGGTGGTGGACGATATCTTATGTAGACGTTTCCTTAATTCCAGCGGGCAGGAGGCAATGTTGACATTTGAGACCTTGTGAAATTAGCAAAGACAACTTCTACACTGCCCTTAGGTGGCTAAATTGGCAGTAGCTACCTATCAAAATATATTTTATAAGGTGAACCGACATTTGCGCAAGGCACATGGCATCTATAGCAAGTACCAAACTCCACTGAAATTAATCTCGATTGCTATTCTTCAGAGTATAAGTGGCCTGTCTGATATTATTTATGTATTCAGTGCTGTGCTTTGTACTGTGCCAACAGTTTCTTTTTGTGTCACATTTTAATGCAACGCGGTGCATTTGCATACTGTGTGGTGGGAATACAAGTGCATACTGTGTGGTGGATATAATGTGGTGTAATAACAATTACACCTATATGATCTGTACTATAGTCAGGGCCAGTGGAATCATGCTATGGTGCGGCTGCGTGATTTTCACATAATTATAGATTTGCCGCATTTGCCACATAAGCCATCATCTGCTGCATAATCTTTAGATTTTAACAAAAATAAATGTTTCTAGTTTAAATGGTTCAAAAGTTTGAAAAAACGCAGCAGCACGTGTTGCCACCCAGTGGAAGGCCTTTTGCAAAGGTGGACTGGTCACCTTTCTGTGGCTTATTGCTATATTTGGGTATTAAACTGGTAGTAATGAAGTGCACCCAATGACCAGACAGTGTTAACAAGTGTAAAACGTACAAAATAATGAAGTAATACTATTAAAAAATGTGCCCCTTTATGCCGCATAACTTTCCTTTTCTTGCCACATAATTTACTCAACCTTGCCGCACATTTTGGCCCTCTCCTGCTGCATAATTCCAGTGGCCCTGACTATAGTCAGAGTAGGTACTTGGCTATCTGTTCAGCAGGAATTCAGGAATTGTACTGTTGATTGTGGGTAGTGTCCATCAGTAATGGGTTGTGGCTAAGGGGAGTTTGAGTAGCAGGTGTATATAAGTTGCCTTCGGTTGTAGGCCTGCCATCCAGAATTACTCATTGCTCTTCTGGGGGCCTCGCTTCTCACTCATATGACTGTTATAACAGCTCAGAGTGCAGCAGTTTTCTGAAGAGCTGGCAGTCTAGATATGTTCTTATAGCTGGAGAGAGCACATTCCAGAGTTTTGAGGCCTGTAATTTCAGGCTTCTTTCTACCACATAGTTTAAGGCTTAGATTATTGTCTAGTCTCACTTAGAGTCACTCAAATGAGGCTTTAAGGCATTGATCCAGGAGTACTAAAAGCACCATATACTCTTGGCAAAGTTCAAATTCCAACAGACTAATGCCCTCATTAAAAAGGCCTTGGTAATCATGACTCTGGTACAAGCGGGTGTTTGCGCCTGAACTAGGATTTCATTTTGTCGCAAATTTGGCACAATATTGGCAGTGCTTCCCTACATTCTGAGTTTACAGGGGGAAACATGAACGTTATCCCCCCATCCCAGCCTTCGAAATACAGATTGGGGAGGACAACACAATTCTGCTATGCCACTATTTCATGGGTTTTATTATCTCTTGGTCTTGTTTCAGCTCTTGAAATTACAGCCTAAGTGGGCAAAAATAAGAGCTCTCCTTGTGGGTGCTTAATTTGAGTGGGTGGTTGCAGGTGGGGCCCACTAGCAGAGCTGGACTGGGAACCGAAACCGGCCCTGGCAAAGAGCTTGGTCGGTCCGGGCAGGGGGGAAGTGGGAGGAAGAGGGGGGCGCTAGTGTAGCGGAAAGCTTTGTGCCGCCGCTTTTGTTGTTGGGGACCGATATTGAGCTACACTGCAAAACCGGCCCCCGGTAACAAAAATGCCCCTCCAGGGGTCTAAAACCGACCCCACCCTGGCGGCCCACCGGGGAAACACCCAGTGCCCGCTACAGCCAGTCCAGCCCTGCCCACTAGTACTCACTTTTGGGAACCAGCCCTGCTGTTCCTCATCAAATTTTCACCCAGAGCAGGAAAGAGAAAAACACCCAAGAGAGAAAGAAAGAGAAAGAATGTCAGATAAAACCTTACAAAAGGCAGGAACTTCCAAGAGTGAGACAAAAGGGCAGGGAGTGTCTGGTGGTGGATTAAAGAGGCATGAAGTGGAATTAAGACTACCAGTTTTCGGGCCAGATTTACAAACCTGTCACACAACGCAGCACAGCACCCATAGTTGCTGTGCTGCCTTGCGTGACCGGGAGACAGCAGGAAAGCGACATATCTACAGAGATTTGGCACTATCCTGTTCTCTCTATAGTGCTATCACACAATCAGGCTGCCGAGCGCCACGCACACACCTTTTCACAGTAGTGCAAGCGCATCTGTGTGAGTCTAGTACAGGTTTTGTACTGGAAGGGGACCCTTCCAGGACACAATACTATGCTTAGACTAACTTTAAAACTTTTCCCACTGTAGGTGAGCGATGTACAGTGCAGCACCCATGCAAAGAGGGAAGAATTAGGAGAAATAAAAGCATTTCTCCTTTTAAATGCCTGCTTCAAGTGCCATTAAATTTTGGCGCGCAACCCTGTCTACTAATGTTAGTAAACAGGGTTTGCGTCAAAAAACATAGGGGCATATTAACAACAAGGCGATAAGCAATTATCGCCGCTTTAGCGTCCGTTTTCGGACGGAAAGCGGCGATAATTCTATCGCCTAATCAGCAAGGTCACGCTATCGCGTGAATCCTTGCACTATCGCCCTTTCCCCCAATGCCCATCCTTGCATCTCTAATGAGATGCAAAGTGGGCGTTACTGGGCATACCCCGGATGGGCTACGTTGCAAATATCGCCGATGTTCACATCGCGATATTTACAAGGCAGCCCACAGGATTATAGCAGATGTTAGATTTTGGCGAAAACGGCCGTTTTCGCCAAAATCTAACGTCTGCTATAATCCTGACTTACCTATGTTAGGCATAGGAGGTGGATTCTGCTGATACGACCACAGGGTCGTATCAGCAAGGTTATCGCCCTTTGCAGGGAACATCGCTGGAAAACCAGCGATGTTCCCTGCAAAGGGCGATAACTCTCGCTATCTCTGGAATTTTTATCGCCCTGGAGTAACGCGTTGTTAATAACGCGCTACCAGGGCGATAAATGCCAGAGATAGCCTGCGATAATATAATTATCGCTAAGCACGACCAGCGATAATTATCGCTGGCCGTTGTTAATACGCCCCATACTTGGTTCCACGGGAAAAGTCATGTATCCCCCATGGAATGCCTGCATGAGGCAGAGTAATACAAAGCAACAATTTGCGCTGGTTTGCGTTACTTTTTCTTACAAACCAACGCAGATACCAATTGGAGTTGATTTGTAAAACCCAAAAGGCATATTTCATGGGGTCTGCATTAAAAAAGGTAGCTCAAACCCGACGCAAAAGCTTTGTAAAACTGGGCCTTGTTATTCGGCATGCTGACCAAAAATAGCGCTGGCCTGTTACTACATCGCCAGCAACACTGTCAACAAAGCAACAAGCTCTCAGAGAAAAATGAATACGCTGGTAAGCGGCGCTCAATCACACACACAATAATGTCAGGTGACTAGCTTATGAATAATGAACAGCGAGGTTATACTGGCAGCCTACCCCCACTCTCAGTTATATAAGCGAACTACAGCAAATTATGCGCATACTTCCAGAGCGCGGCCGCCTCCCGTCACCGAGCGCGGGAACCAATGAAATGCTCGGAATGAAAACATTTAGCCTTATTTGCACTTGAATGGGATAAAAGTCAGTCATGAAGCACAGCATTTCATTCTTGGCTTCTTAAAACGAATGAAACGATAGAGTTTGTCTCCAAACAAGTGCTTGCAGTGACAGCTGACTGCAGGAGGAAGCGGGCTTCGGAGCTGGCACGCGGCAGTAAGGGCTGACGCAACACAAATTAGCTGTAAACCCATGTTGATGAATGCACCAATCCAGGGAAAAAAACAAAGCCCTTACAAAAACACATGATATGTTCAGTTCCTGAAAACCGGCTCAGGGTGGCTATAAGGAGTGTTATGATTAATGGTATCAGTGGGTTTAGGATTGATGTTCTGCGGGAAATGGCATTTCGCATGAGATTGAATGGGATTTGGTCAAAGCACAGCCTGTTCCCCTAGAACGGTTTGTGAGAATAAATGCACGCTTGCTAAATTTAATTCTTCAGAACATTCAATACATTAAATCCACATAGTTGTGAAGAATTTAAGTCGGAGGAGGTGATACTTTGATTTCTGAACTTTCACTGAAAGACAGCAAACAATGCTAAAAATCTAATGAATGCTCTGATTTATTAGGTTTGGCATTAACTACATCTACTCTTGAGTGTTTACTGGCCAATGGAGAAGATGTGTTTAGTCCCATTGTTTTGTTTTCAATTTCTGCTGGAGTTGCATGACGTCTGCTTATTGATTAATTATGAGGCCCTGTGTGATTTTTGCAGTGGTTCGATAAAGCCAGTGGGAACTGTATAGACACCTCCAGCACTCTGAAAAGCACCAACACCAGAAAGGACTTTGAATTACCTCCCCGTAAGTCTTCCTCACCACATGACTAACTTAGTGACCTTCAGCTCCCCAACAGAACCCTTCAAGAAAATTAGCGCTCTAGTCCTCCCATCCCTTCCTAACATGGCTGACCTCCTTCACCCCTGACCTAGTACAAGAGGAGACACGACCCACCCCACTTCCTGTTCAAGTACCACGCCTAAGCACCCAACAACATGAAGCTGATAGCCAGATAGGGAAAGGAGGGATGGGAACTCATGTGGCGAGGAAGACTACACTCGGAGTAATGAAGATTACCAGTAAGTAACCGGGGCATGATTGATGGTGATGAGCTAGGTAACTTGCCGCAGTAAAAACAAGGCCATGGAAGGACCCTAGACCAATGGCCATGCAGGTCAATATAATGCAGACTAGTCTTTCATGGTCCAGAGTGTCACGTGTCACTGGAAGGTTGATTAGAACAAGCAAACGAGCATCAGCACTGTGCATTATGCGTAGAGTGTCATTGTCCAGCAGCATGGCTGTTTCAGTCTGCAACCTAAACTAAAATTCTGTTGTTATTCTCTGACGGCTATCTGAGCAGGAGCCAGCATGGGTTCAAAAAGAAGCTGTTAGCATGGTAAAATTAATGTGCATGGATATGACAATGTGTGGAGTAGGATGCTACATTTATGAGCTGCCGACTTGACCCAGTAGTGGTAGGTGTTTTAAAACAGGACTGTATTGGAAGTTTTGTTTGAGTGATTGTTGGGTTTTACAATTTGGTCGTATTGTTATTTTTCTTTCGCCCATGTGATACATATACTTTTTAGTTTTTGCCCATTCAATGTAATGCTATTAGGTAATTTGACCTTTGGCAACAAAGGTTTTCCTGCTTGGGTCCTGTTTGGTTGTGTGCAAGGAGGTCGGTGAATATAATGTCAGAGAACTTCTCAATATTACGGGTGTCAGATAATGTAGAACTTCAGTAACTGCCTCCTGATAAAAAGTTGACAGTGATTTGGTAAAGTCCTTTTGTTGAGTAGGTCTACGGAGTTTTATAGTCTTTCCTGGGCGATTGTACCTGTAGTTTTAAGTTTTGCAGTCTCATGGAATTATAATTATACATATATCGGTCCTATTCACAAAGGCGTTTTGGAGTATTCACAAGGCATGTAAGAGTATGTGAAAGAGTACTCCTGTAGCACTATTTACCTTACTCATAAATGCTTTTCTGAACCAGTGCTTATGTGTAATTAATAACACTACTACTAGTAATAATAATAATAATATATTTTGTTGTTGTTGTTGTCATTGTTTGTTTCATTTGCTTTTACAGTGCTTCATGAAGAACTAGACTGCTTCATGTGGCTTGGTAGATACTAAGGGCCAGATTTATCAAAGTGATGTGTTGCCCTTACGGCATGCAAGGTAACGCAAGGGCAACGTAACACTAAAGTCAGATTTACCAGGCCACGCAAGGCCACCACGTGGGACCCTGTGGTGCTCGGTAAATCTGGAGTAACGCAAGGCAGAACAGAGAGGCGTTCCATGGGTGGAGTGCAGGTTTCCCCACGCATCCATGCTTGGACTTTGGCACATTCCCAGATTTACCATTAGTGTGATAAAGAGATTTTAAAATTAACATGAAACTAACACTGGTTATAATTAAACATGCGGAATTAACATGAAAGCTTTGATGAAAATGTAAGTATTTTAAATGCATAAACCTGTAATCTATCCTATTTTCTCATACTAGCCCTCAAAATGACTAAAGCAACGCTGCTTGAAAAACAAGCTTGAATAGAAAATGCTGAATACACATAAAAAGTTTGATTCTTGACCTCTCCATGATCATTTTTTTATTATTTAGTTTCAAGGATTTCCGCAGAGTGTTTCTACTTACACAAATACCACTGTTTATACATCAATAGACCACTGTTTACACATGACTAATTTTGTCATTTAATGGGGTAAAGAAGAGTTCATACATTGAAATGCAGAGTAAAATGTGAACTTGACGTTCT
The DNA here is from genome assembly GCA_963921515.1 of Calotriton arnoldi. NCBI lineage: Eukaryota > Metazoa > Chordata > Amphibia > Caudata > Salamandridae > Calotriton > Calotriton arnoldi. The sequence goes on from CAWUFW010001225.1 coordinate 1,220,136, forward strand.
AACCTACTTGTTTTTCCTCATCAGTGGTGATTATGCTAAATGTTTTCTTTTTCCTTAGTACGGATGTTTTGACTTCTATATGGATTATTGTTTAGAAACTAAATATTGGAAGGTTAAAACTGTAGAGCATATGTGAGAAAGTAAACCTGAAAGTGGCAAACTCCACGTGAGCACATAATAGTTATAATTTAGTTGCAAATGTAACATCGCTGTCTGAGGACTATTGCATTAGTGTGAGAAGATGAGGAGTGATCCTGCTCCCAGGAGAGCATCAGACGCTGATTGGCTGTTGGGAGGACCGCCGAGGAGTGACCTCTGGAAGATCCCAGGCTGGAGAGAGATGTGTTGAATAGAAGTGAGCAAACACAAGGAGATGATGGACGGAGCGCTGAAACTTTTCAGACACTCACCCCCAGTCACAGATCTGGGTTGAATCTATCATCGTTCTTTAGCTCACTTCGCCACCTCAGTTCAGACCCAGCTATATGCAAATCAGTCTTGACCCTGTGCCTCATGGGAACAGTCCAGCCCAAACTGCCAAGCCAGGTCTTCCCTGAACCGGAAACAAGCATCCTGGGTCCGGTTTCGGGGTAACACCCGTCATCAGCCAGGCTAGCTTGAATCCAGTGGCAAAGTGAGCAAGGGACCCACGTCTGGGCATACCCTGCCAACTTAGGGTGAACAAAGCAAACACAAGGAGATGATGGACGGAGTGCTGAAACTTTTCAGACACTCACCCCCAGTCACAGATCTGTGTTGAATCCATCATCGTTCTTTAACTCACTTTGCCACCTCAGTTCAGACCCAGCTAAATCCAAATCAGTCTTGACCCTGTGCCTCATGGGAACAGTCCAGCCCGAACTTCCAAGCCAGGTCTTCCCTGAACCCGGAAAGAAGTGCATACCAAAACTTTATATGCAGTATGCCATGATAATCAACTGTTTACAGTAAGAGGGCTGAAGATTCGTGTTAAGGAGTTATGTGGTGGAGACGGTGCTGCTTGTAGACTTTTGTGTGGTAAACCACATAGGATTCAGAACGGTTTTTTAAACACACCCCTTTTGGCAGACCTTATGACAGAGGTCTTTAAACTGTGGGGCATGCCCCCTAGGGGCCCATGGCTTCATTCCCAGGGGGCCGCAAATGCATCTGCCACTACTTGTAAATCAAGATGTCCAAGAAGCCCGAAAATGATGTGAACTGTGATACTGAGTGCCATATTGAACTAGTCTGTAGGACAATCAGGAAGAGCCCGATGGATTTGTCTGATAGGTCAGTATACGGACAGTTTCTTGGGCTGTTTGTGGGCCTGTTTTATGGTTTGCTGGGCCAGTTTTTACTGTTCATTTTCAGGATATTAAAACAAACATTGCCTGCAGCAAGCGCAAATGCATGTAGTATCTCATACTTTGCAAAACACTTATTCAAGTTCAAAACTGCTCCAGTTTGCAAACATGGGCCACTTTTCTAGATTTCTAATTCATTATTTGGGGCCACTTTTATTTTGGTGCCCGGGCCTGTTTTCTGTCCCGACCTTGCTGAGTGCCATGGGGTTGGGGGTCAGTGATGGGGGTGGAGACTGAAAAGAGCAAAGGAACTCTGGTGAGAAGGCTTGTTTCTTCTTTAATTTTCTGCCCTTTCCTCAGCTTTACAGTACAGGATCCCACCTCCCACCTTTTACTTTCAGACAGCGGCATCTCAAGGTCAGCCTTGACTTTTAAAGTGTGGTTGTTTTTGTAAAAGGGTGAAACCAGGGGGTGGCTGGGAAGAGGCAGCAGGGTTGCATTCAGAGTCAGAGCCCTGATCCCCCGGGCCCCTGGGTCCTCAGAGTGAAGACCCAGGAGAAAGAGGAAAGGAGTCAGGTCCAAGAATAGTGTCAAAGAGATGTGAGGCTCATTCTTTGTTTACAAATGGACAGAGGCAGTTTCTTCTGAGAGAGGGCCATCACCACCATTTGTGCAGCAGATGATGTTGCACTGGCACTGGGATTATGAGTGGCCTACACCACAGGGCGTGACCGTTGGCCAGGCCCTGGTACCAACCCATCACAGAAAGCCCACCCCACACCACACCAGGCCTTCGGCCATGTGCTGGGTGTGGTTGGCCACGGGCCAGGCCCCGTGCTCAACCCCCACTGGTGTCCACCCCCGTCCGCTGCACACAAGCCATGCACTATGGGAAGTCGGGCACAGGGCCTGGCGCCCAAACACCCACCGGCACATATGGCTGAATACAAGGGGTGTCATTTTAAGTGCCACAGACCTACTGACTCTATCAAAGGGTCAGAACACCAAAATATAAAAAGTGACCCTAATGGCTTTATGAAGGGATCAAAATATCAACATATAAAAATCACATGTATTATCTTTCTCAGAAAATGACCAATAATTATAATGAAATATATATTTAATTAATTCACAAAGCTTAATGTTTAATAAAAGTGATTGTCTTTAAAACATTTAATAAAGCTTTATTAAAAAAACATCACCATTGGGGAGAGGAGTTGGCCTAACGGCTAGGGCGGTCGACCTCGAATCTGCTGAACCGGGTTCGAGTCTCGGTAATGATGCTGAACATCCTGTGATTCTGGGCAAATCACTTAATCTCCCCGTGCCTAACAAAAATTAATGTGTCCTCATGTAATGCAACTGGTGCTGTGTAAAGCGCTCTGATACCCGATACCTTCGGGTCAAGTTCGTGCTATATAAAACTCTGTTAAAAAAAAAAAATGTCTTTCAGCCTTTTCATGATCATTTTTCAAACTAGCAAGTGCAGCCATAGAACCAAACACAATGGAGCTTTGCATTCATGCTGAAGGGAATAGAATTCCAGCTAGGAGTGCTTTAAAAAAACATATGATAAGCTCACCAGAGGTCATGGATTCAATGACCCAGGAGACTTACTGTTTTTTATTAATGTTGCTAGGGAGTTGCTGTACTCCCTGAAGCCTCCCTACAACATTAAAAAAAGTTTGGGGGTGCCCCTGCCTCTTCTAGGGGCACCACAAGCATGAAAATATATTATGTGAAAATGCCCTAGGTCATTAGGGGGTGTTCTTTACTAAGAGTAGTGAATAATAAATGAGGAGCTCCTGCAGCTCCTGTTGCTCATTTATTATTCTTTTTTTTAATATTAAGGTCATCCCAGTGACCACCGGGACACCCAGATGCTTATTTTGTGTTGGGAGGTGCAGGGGTTGAGCCTCAGGGTCACTGCAGCCCCACCTGCTACCCTGCCTCCACCCATTCTGGGTGCCAGCAGAAGCGGGTAATTAAAAAAAAAAAAAATTATATTATTAGGGAAGGGTTAGTGTGCTCCCCCTCCTGAGCCTTTACAGGCCTTGGGGACCCCATCCCCCAGGTCTGTATTTTTTTTTTAAAGGGAGGGGGCATGTGGCCCTTCTCCCTGAGCCTTTACAGGCCCTGGGGACCTCATTCCCCGGGGACTTAGGTGGATGCCCGAGTGCCCACACAGGGCACCCACAACGCAGAACATTTGGGGGACTCAGGGGGAGCCCCTGGGACCACCCGGCCCCTCCGGCTGCCCTGCATGCATCCATCCTCAGACCGCCAAACAGGAGCAGGAATTATTCCACGGCCTGGGACCTAATGTTTGAGCCCACCCAGCAGGAACTTTTTTGCAGCTCCTGCCAGGTTGGAGTGCACATTTGTTTTGTGTGCCCATGCTCTTGCCAGCAGGGAAACTGTGTCTCAGGACTGGGCTCCCTATGACACAACAATGTAGGCAGCCCCGGGGAATAGGGTGCCCAGCGCCTCTAGAGGCTCAGAGAGGGGATGGGGAATGGGGGTCCCAGGGGCGTTTGCAGGCTCTGTGCCCCTCCTTTTTTAATCTGCACCCCAGGGGATGGGGTCCCCAGGGCCTCAGAGTGGCTTGAGGAGGGGGGCCAGGCAACCCCCTTATTCAACAGATGGGGTCCCCACCCAGGTCTGAAGCTTGGGGATGGAAGCCTCATGCTCCTCCTATGAATACATGGCAGGCCTCAGGGGGCAGAAATAGACTCAGGGCGGGTGTCCCTTGCCAACTCCGGGAATTATTTTAATTTAAAAATCAGTAGCCCCCACCATTGTATATTTTGTTTTTTACCCCAATCCTGTGGGAACACTGCAGGATTGCAGATTTAGTTTGACATTTTTGGCCATAGGGGGTCCCTCTGCAGCTGGTTCCACAGATGTACCCATCCTGGAAGCAGAAGGAGCCGGCATTACTACCGCTCGGCAGGATCAGGTATTTTTCTATGCTCCTGCTGGGGGGAGCAATCTCTGTTTACCTTTTCGCACTCAAGTGTGTGCTCCCACTTAGTGGAAGCATTTTTCCAGCTCCCAGCAGATGGGAGGTCACATTTTTGTGCCTGCCCTCACTTTTGTGGGCAGAGAAACTGTATTCCAGGAGTGGGCTCCAATGTAAGTGGCCACGTGTGATTGGGTCCCCGGGGCCTTTAGAGGCTCGGGCAGTGGCGTAGCACAGGACGCTGCAGCCCCCTCAGCACAGTACTCTAGCTGGAGATCTCATGATTGAGTCAGAGGGGGCCCCTCCACGTGGCTTGCAGAGGAGCCCCCTCAAGTTTTGTTACGCCAGTGGGCTCGGGAAGGGGAAACACGCACACTCCAAATTTTGAGTTAGCAGCCCTGGGGTATTTGTGGTTTCTGGAGCCTCGGAGATGCTTGGGGAGGGGAGCTACATGCCCCCTCCCCTTTGAAAAACATGATTGGCCCTGGAAAATGGGGCTCAACACACACCCCATCCCCAAATAATTATATATATATATATTTTTTTTTTTTTACCCCTGGGCCCTGGCTGCGTGCCCCATCACCTCTGCGAAAAATGTGGTGAATAAGGTGGGCTCTGGGAGAGGAGGTCCCCGTGGACAAATTTGACTAGGGGAAGGGGCCCGCCTCCCCAAATAATTATATATGCACATATGTATATATAAATAGATTGACCTCTGGGCCCTGGCCCACCCCCAACTCACCTTAATTAAAAAAATCAATGGCGGCCACCAATTTTCCCACAGGACTACCGCAGGACTGCGGCAAAAAACATTTTTTTTTAATTGGGCCTGATGGAGGCAAGGGCCGGGGTGGCAGGGTATCTCTAGTCGGCTCCTTTATAATGTTTTTTTAAACCATTTTCAGAACAGGTTATTAAGTTTCCAAGTTCTGTAGTGGCTGCTGCAAAATTTGCTTTCATGTTGCAGCCAGCTAATCAGAGCGATCACTCCTGCTGGAAAAAAAGCCTTCTCGGCCAATCAGAATGTGCAATTTTTGAGGTTGCGCTCACTGAACTCTTATGAGAGTCCCGTGAACCCAAAGGTCCAAATATACATGCATTTTTTAACCTTTATTTCCCAAAAACTACTGAACCGATTTACACCAAATCACAAAAGCACACTTTCTGGACCAATATCTAACATCCTCCTAAATTTGGTTTGATTCCAGTCAGCCGTTTTGGCTGCAGTGGCTTCTAAATGTGGCTATGGCATTGCATGTAGATTTTGGGACTGATTATGACTTTGGCACAGTTGTGTCGGCTCTCCGCTGACACGGGTACCCCAAAGCCAAGCAAGGATCGCCGACCTGATTACGAGTTCAACTTATGCAGGCGTACAGTCCTTTTGCCTTTCCCACGGCGGTACCCTAAAAAAGGGCACTGCAATGGGAACGATAGTTCCAGCACGGCATGGACTGTGAAGTCCATGCCATGCTGGAACTGGGGGTGCAAGCAAACAGGTGGGCACATGTTGTGCCCCCCTGCATGCATCCCCATGGCGCAGGATTAAAGGGGGCCCTGTAGGGCCCCATTTGTTCCCCCAACACCAGCCATTTCATGGTGGGCTCACCGCCATGAAAAGGCTGGCAGTGGAGGAACTTGTAATATGCTCGGTGGGACTGCGCCAGTCCTGCTCAGCGTATTACATTGTACCCCTGCCGCGCCAGTGTCAGGGAATCTGGTGCAGGTGGCAGTTCACCACGGTACAACAGTGAGAGTCGTAATACGGCATACAGTGGACCGCCACTGCTGTGCCACTGCGAGTGCATTGGTCGGAAGACCGCCTCACTCATAATCAGGCCCGTTGCCTTTTGGGGCCCTCTCTTTTTCTCAGCCTCCACTTGATGGTTCACTCCAAAACTTTCCAGGAAGGAGATGAGCAAAAAAAAAGGCAGCCTTTAAGAAAGGTTTGTGAAGGTTCGTCAAACGACGCCAAAGTTATTAGCAAACCAAAAATGCCATTTCCTATGAAAAGGAAGTCCTAACTATAATTACCCAGTGGTTAATTATACATGTGTATATCTATATCTATATCTATATCTATATCTATCTATCTATCTATCTATCTATCTATCTATCTATCTATCTATATATATATATATATATATATATATATATATATATATATATATATATACATATATATATATATGTATATATATATATATATATGAAAATATGTGGCTATATATATATGTGTGTGTGGATGTATGTATATATATTACATGTGTATATAATGAGCATTTTTATTACATGAGGCTAGGGCAATGGAGATGTCCTAGGCCAGACCTAAAAAGCAAGCTACTTCTTAAGAATGCATTAAGACCGTATCATTATTTAGGTAAACATTTGTAGAAAATGCCTGTAACTGCAACTGCAAAAACACATGGCCTGATACATAAATGCTGATGGAAAATGTACTATTGTGTGGTTACTTCTACATGTGGAGTATATTTCTTACAGAAACGACGCAAGAACACACCCCTGCCTAACTCCTCCCTCAATGCCAAATGCGCGAGTGCATTCACGCTTAAGTCCATAACGTATCCTAGCTCTGCTCCCCATATACATCTCTTTAAGGAAAGATACTATTGGTGGGTCAACCCGTAACTCTGACAGTACTTTCCAGAATTTATATTGCACCACACAATCAAAGGCAATCCATAAATCGACAAATGCCCAAAATAGTTGGCCCTTTTGGATTTGAGTATACTTCCCAATTAAAAGTTTTAGAGTTCAATCGTCCCCATTCACCTACGAAATCCATACTGTAGATCTGACAGAATACCATTATTTTCCTCCCATTCTTCAAGTCTTCGCAATAATATTCTACCTGTGACTTTCACCAAAGAATCAAGTAGGGAGATAGGGTGGTAGCAAGCTGGATTAGAGCAGCCCCCCTTCTTATAAATTGGGACTATCAAAGAATCCAACCATGTGTTCAAAATACTTGATCTACTGCAAGCCCCTATTACCTTGGTAGTATTGGTCCCCAGAATGGTATATTAACCATAAAAAGATCAATAGAGATATCGTGTGGACCCAGCTCTTTACCGCCCTTACTATCTATTAGAGCCCTGTTAATCTCATCCAAAGAAAAAGACAGACATCTATGGCCTAGTGGTAATACCTCAACAATGGCGTGATCTGGCCCCAAAGATACCAAATCAGGGGCAGAATAGATCTTTGAAAAATGGGCTACCCAGTCAGTTTCATTAGTTGCAATCTCCAATCTAGGGGCACTTTCATCCTTTAATAGAGGGACATTAATCGCACGTCAGAAGGCTGGAAAGCCTTTAATTTTACTTGCTTCAAGTAATGATTCCCAAGCAGCTTTCGTTAACTATTTTTTTCTCTCTTTGAGTGCTAGACTATAATCTTGCTGGTGTGCCTTAACTTCGAAGGAACACATAGGAGTTTTATGGAGATCTGCTTTAAGTCACCTATGGGCTTTAGAACATTTATAATTAAACCAGCTCAATCTATTATGCCCAACCTGGGGCACAGGTCTAGTTAAGTGTACTTTGATCCCAGTAGAAATACGTAGAAAAGCTTCCTTAATATCATTGTCATTGGAAGAATCTTCTAAATATGTGTCAAAAGGCTACATTAGATCAATGACCTGTCTTTCAAGGAAACTAACTGGTCCAACCTGACTGAGTCCAATGTAAGGAGATACTGTTACGAGTGGCTATTTCAATATTGTCAACAGTACACTACGTGTGAGGCCTCTCCGAACTAATCAGGTGACTAATATTAACACTCTGAGGGCCAGATGTATGAACCTTCCATTTTGCAAGTCGCAAATTACGTTGTTTTGCGACTCGCAATTTGCGACTCGCAAAATGAATGTACAACAGTGTCTCAGACCTCATGGGGCCGCAAATGACCTACCTCATCAACATTCATGAGGCAGGTCGCAATTTGCGACCCATTGGGAATGGCTAGCACTCGCAGGGATGGTGGCCTGCTAGGGTCAGCAGACCACCATGTCTGTGACTGCTTTTTAAATAAAGCAGTTTTAAAAAAAAAAATGCATTTAAAAAAGAAAAATGAAACGTTTCTGTTTCATTTTTTAAGAATAGACAGTGGTTAGTGGGACCACTGCCTGCTCTTAAAAAATATTTTCGCATACATTCACAAAGGGGAAGGGGTCCCCTGTGGACCCCTTACCATTTGTGAATGGCTTACCACCTACTTGAAGTAGGTGGTAAACTGCGAGTGTTTTGCAACCGCAAATGCGGTCATAAAACAATGATACATTCCATTTGGACTTGCTATTAGGAAGGGCCGCCCTTGGCACGCCCATTCCTAATAGCGACTAGCAAACGCTATTTTGCGAGTCACCGACTCACAAAATAGTGTTTGGCCATACCACCACCGTTTCGTTTGCGACCGCAAAAAAAGGTCGTACAACTGGCCCCTCAGTGTAATGATCACTCATCGAAACAGAGTGAGTAGTGAAGTTGGAGAAATAGTGTAGTAAGCTTGTATGATGAGAGGATATAATCAATAACAATATTATAACCTCTACCATTAATGGGCAATTCAATGGAGCAGGAGGGGCACACAGTTCATCAGCAAAAACAAGATCATATTTAGACATCAAATCATCCAACTTAGCTCCGTAAACATTATGGATAAAATGGGATTTTTCAACATCATTTATGTCCACCATGCCGCAAATCTTTATAGAGGCAATTGACGTAAATTAACATTAAAATCACCACCCCAAAGAATAAAACACTCTTTCCTTTCATTGCGGCATATAGCTTCAAGTTCATGGTCCAATTGAATTAGCACATTGAGTATGTCATGTAATAATGCATTATTATAAAAGTTAACAAGTGCAAAATGAAGCTTATAGGAAATGTTGTTAACAATAACTTGATAATATAAAGAACTAGTCACTGATTTTAGGATTGCGACAGACAATACATTAGAAATGTGAATGGACAAACCCCATTCGCTCCGCCTGCCGAGGAAGTTACAGCTAGTGAATGGAATGTCATAAATCCATTAATGTGAAAACACTTAGATGCCCAAGTTTCCCGGAAACCATAAATTAGAAATTTAGAAATAATATCCTGACAGTCTGAGAAATTAACCTTAGAGTGCAGCCCTGCCACATTCCAAAATGGAATAAGACAGTGGGGTTGGCACGATGGGGCCTAGAGTGGAATGATTATCCAAAGCAGTCAAATGAGGGGGCGTATGAAGAACTGACACAGCAAAAGGACCCCTGGGTATGATGTAATTGAACAATTTCCAGGCACAATAAGATCATCAATTGAACCACCCTTCTCTACACTCTCAGTAAGTCAATCAACACTTCCAATGAGGCCAATGGTGCAAAACGGTCATGGGTTGCGACCTCATGGTAAATTTTATCCGACTGTATAAAAGCTACACTCTGGAGAGATCTTGTCCATTTATTATAGGGCAATAGAAAAAACCGAGTGGCAAAGCAGTAACATGATGCGGAGAGATATCAGGAGACCAGGTACTTCGCAAAATAGTATCTACCAATATGGCTGTCTTGATGACTATGCCGTCACCATAAAATGCTTTAAACTCCATGCCAACCCACTTTACCCTCCTGACCATTTTACTATCATTGAGGAGGGCCTCAGTCAGTCCTGTTTTCTTGCCCACCCAATATATTGATTTATTCCTCAAAATCTACCAGGTCTCAAGATCTGGTTAATCCCGGGACTCTGATGGATTGCTTGTCAATTACCCCCATTGCACTGGTTGAAAAGTTAGTAATCGAGGTGGAAGTCTTACCTGGAGCCTTAACTATTGCAGGGGAAAGTTTTCTTTTTACCATTGTTGAAGAAATAAACCAAGAGAGATGGCAAAGAAATGACGGGACAAAACTGAAACAAAAAGCCAAGTGAGTTGGCCCAGCTCAGCCTCCACCGGGCTCTGAAGCAGTAGCGGTGCTACCGGACCTGGGTTGTGGGCGGGGACAAAAAAAAAGCCTAAACACACCAAAAAAATACTTACTAAAGAATGCCTCAACAAACAAAAAAAACATTTACCTGAAACGCCGTCTCCGAGCTTTGTCCTCTGTCCCTCCGACATCTTCCTGCACTCCCGGCCAGCAGCAGGAAGCACCTGCCCTCCCAGCCTCCCCATAGCCAAACACAATGCTGCAATGCAGCGTTGTGATTGGTCTGAGCGCCGTGGAATCAGTGATCAGACGGGGACTGGGAGGGTTTGCATGTTCCTCACCAGGCTGTGTAATGCAGCCTGGTGGGGGACATGCAAAGTGCGCAGGATTGCTTGGGGTGGCCCGAGAGGGCCAGCCAAGCAGTCCTGCGCACTTCAGGACTGAAAACCACTCCTCTCCCTACTCCGCCAGCCCCGCCCCGCTGAGAGCCACTGACGTATATACCAAAAATAAAATGATAATGACAATAGTTATTATCATTTTATTTTTCCTTTTTTTGCAGTGGGGCTACGCTCCTCTGCCATAGTGGAGGAGCCGCCACTGCTCGGAAGGGTGCAGACGGGCCCGCTCTTGGCCTGGTTTTTGCGCAGGCACGTGCGGGCTTCCCCTGCGTTGATAAGCACTCACACGATGTTGGAGCACCTCCTCCTGGGCTCTAGAAAGGAGTGCTGAGAGATGGAGTCTACCCCAACAGGCAGCAGCAAAACAGATGTCCTCAATTCACAAAGAGACTTTGGGAAGGTGTAAATGCATTAACTATTGTGGACTTCTGTGTCCACAAGTGCAGAGAAATTTGCAGCAGTAAATCCTACTGAGCTGGGTGGAAAGTTGGCACTCCAAAGCGTGAAAGGAATGCAGGACGTCGCAGCCTGGATGAGCAACAGCTACCTTAAACTCAACTCAGAGAAGACAGAAGTCCTTGACCTCGGAACCACCCCTTCAGCATGGAACAACACCTGGTGGCCCACCGCCCTTGGCACCCCCCTCCTACCCCCACAGACCACGCCAAGAACTTCGGCATCGTACTCGACTCCTCCCGCTCCATGAATCGACAGGTCAACACCGTCACCTCCAGCTGCTTCAACACCCTCTGCATCCTCCGCAAGACTTTCAAATGGATCCCCCCCGAGGCAAGGAAGACAGTCACCCATGCATTCATTACCAGCAGACTGGACTACGGAAACGCCCTCTATGCCGGCATCAACAAGTCTCTACTACACAAGCTCCAGACTATTCAGAAGACCGCCGCCAGACTCGTCCTCGGGATCCCTCGACACGAACACATCAGGCAACACCTACGCAAGCTCCACTGGCTCCCCGTCGAAAAAAGAGTCACCTTCAAGATACTCACCTACGCCTACAAATGCCTACACAACACCGGACCCCAATACCTCAACGACAGAATCACCCTCCACGTACCCAAACGAAACCTCCGCTCCACCAACCTCCTCCTCGCCAAAATCCCGCGCATCCGCAGAGCCAGAGCAGGGGGAAGTTCCTACTCCCACATCGCGGCCAAGACCTGGAACGAGCTCCCCACCGACATCAGACTTGCCCCCTCTCTGAACACCTTCAGGAAGGCTCTGAAGACCTGGCTTTTCGACTGAAACGGACCTGCTGCCCCCCCCCCCCCCCAGCGCCTTGAGACCCTCACGGGTGAGTAGTGCGCTTATAATCCCCTGATTGATTGATTGGTCTGCTGTGGAAGCTCATGGCCATTCTCAAGCTTCTCCCCAACCTCTTTTCATCCTGGAAGTGGTCGGAGAGTCACTCCAGCCAAAAGCTGAAGTAATTTCCCTTCCAAGATGGGAAGGGAATGGATGATCCCCATATTTGGTAGTGTAGGGGGAAGGGCTTTCTGCGTGGGCAAAAATGTTTTAGTCGAAGAGGAATAAATGTGCATTTGTACATAAAGTTCCATTCCCCTGTGCAGAGTTCTATGCAGTGTAAAAGTTATAGCAGGGATAAGAGCCTTTAGGAACAGGAGATAGTCACATGACATTTCCAGTAGTGCTTCTGGAAACCTGCTCCTGGTAGAGCTTTCCAGGTGTAGAACTGGGAACATTTCTTCAAAAAATTGTACTTTCAAGTAGAGATGTAATTCTCTGCCTGTACTTTCATGTTTTGTTTTTCCTGCATATATAGGTTCAGGAATACTCAAGGAAATCTGTTATATTCGTAGATTTCCAGTAACGAACATTTTTCACATGTAAGTTTTTTCTGAATCTGGCTATGCTGGAACGTGCTTTGGAAAGACTAACATTTGTTTTCTCCTCTGGGAAAATATTTTTTTTGCTGGTGGCCCACCTTCCCTTACACCCCCATTAAGCTCGAGGGAAGCCCTTTTTCCTCCATGAATTGAGCTTAATCCTACCTTTGACATTAATATGTACATATAGGGGCTTATTTACAAGTCCCTTGCGCCGCCGGTGCGTCACTTTTAACATGGGAAAAAGTGACGCACTGATGGCACAAGGGGCTTGTAAATAAGCCCCCATGGTTTGGTAAATTGCCACTAACATACGAGTTTGTAGGTGTTCACTGATACACAATGGAAAGTCAACAGTTCGAGCCTTAGGGGCTTATTTACAAGCCCCTTGCGCCGCCGGTACGTCACTTTTCCCCCCATGTTAAAAGTGACGCACCGGCGGCGCAAGAGGCTTGTAAAGAAGCCCCTTAACTTTTAATAGCAAAATGGCAGATTTTCCCGCACTGTAAGTGCCCTTAAATTCTACGGGGCAGATTTACAAGCCCCTTGCGCCACTTTTGCGTAATTTTTCCCATGTTAAAAATGACGCAAAAAATCTTTTATTTGTGAAATAACATCTAGAATTTTAGATGCCGAATAACGATTTTACATCGATATCATGCACAGCAAGATGATTAAGTATAGTATATATTATTATATCATCACGCACTGTAACTTCCATTGAGTAGTTGAAAATTGGGGAGCAGTAACACATCGTTACATTTGCTCAGAAACGACAGGAGTGCAGCACGAACCGTTACATAATATCGCTTTTTCTTCTCGTGTATTTATCAAAAGAGTAAAAAAAAAAACATATCGCAGACCTCTAGATGGTGCTGTTGCCTAATGGGATGACACACGCACAGCCTGAGAGACCCGATAAAAAGGGAGATTGTTCCTCGGCATATAAAAGTGACAACCCTGTTATTGTAAACTTGAAGCTGACAGACTGTTATTTTAATGAGGTCTGCAGATGCCAAGGTTAAGCAAAGCTTTATTTCCCTACAAAGTGTTAGGAGCAGAGTTCTAAAAAGAGGGCTGTGAAATGTTATAGTTATTGATGCCGTCTCAACAGTTTTAAGATTTGCGCACGGTAAATGCACGCCTTTTATTGTGCTTCACAAACTCCCGTTCTCCGGCTTCTTAGAATAGCTTGAATGGGAATTTTTTAACACAAAAAAACGTATATCCTCTTAAGAACAAAACGATAACGGGACTGGCAAATTCGGCTCCTCTTCGCTATTTTTAAGAATAACATCTATGTCGAAGGAATATATTACAGCAAAAAATGAATAATGCAAGAGGGTTCATTATTCCGTACATGAGAGCTGCTAGGTGTTTATAAAAGGCCTTGCTGTTTCTCCCAGACCATCTCTCCACAGTCCGGCAACTGAACATGTTGGGGTAGATTTTCTAACATTTTCCCTGGGTTAGCGCCACAAAAGTGAGGCTAACCAGCACAAAATGATTTTTTCCTAATTTACTTTCCGGTGCAAAACTTGTTTTGCGTTGGAAACTACCCTGAAAGTAACGCAAAGCAGCGCGATGAACTGCTTTGCGTTACTTAGCGCCAAAGTGGCGTTACATGCTACCACTGATGCCTTTTGACGGGAAACCCAATCTACAAACAATAGCAGACAGGGTTTAGCTCCAACAGTTAACATCATTTAAAAGGAGGCGTTAAGAGGAGAAATGTGTTTATTCTCTTTTCTTTCCAGACTTTGCATGCGTGCTGCACCATGCAGCACACATACAAAGTAGGAAAAGTTCTAAAGTGTGCCCAAGCATAGTATTTTGTACAGGAAGGGTACCCTTCCTGTACAAAATCTATGATAGACTCAGGCATGCATCCTAGCACTATGGCGCAAAGGTGTGTGCCTGGCACCCGACAGCAGAAATTAGCATTGGCATGAGGGGGAGGAGAGAGCCATATCTCTGTATATATGGGGGCATATTCTCAAGAACGTGTGATAACCATCGCAAAAGTTACTTAACGCAACCTCCAACATCGCAGTCTACTGCGGGAAATTAACGCCGGGTTAACCAAGTATTCACAACACGGCGGTACCATGCGATAGTCTCCAGATAACACGTCAACTGACCGCGTTAAAAACAACGCCACGCCGCAAAAATGCGAAACACTAACGCAAAAAAAGATGCGATGAGGCCAATCATGATACATAAATCTGCGAAAACCAGCCACAGGCCTGCAATTCACACGCGTCAGGCGGGAACAATCACCATAAAAGTAGAAAAAAACAGACAAACAAATGCCAAACAACTGCGAAGCACAATGGACGTTGCCGGAGCAAGTACGGAGGAGAACCAGAACCCCACAAGCCCCACGGAGGACCAGCCTGGGACATCGGGGTCAGGGAAGGGCAAGAACAAGAAGAGTAGGAAGAAGCGGTTCAGTCCGCAGGATAACAGGATCCGGATAACGGAGGGGGTAGAACACCATCAACAACTGTTCGTCACCTCCACTGAGTCATTGGCAACTAAAAATGGACTATGGCAGTCCATCGTGGACAAGGTGAATGCAGTCGGAGTGCTGAAGAGGACAATGGACGAGGTCAAGAGGCGCTGGAATGATGTCAAGCGCAAAACCAAGCAGAAACTTCCCAACAACCTGAAGGCAGCAATGCAGACTGGAGGTGGGAGCCCAGCGCCACAGGAGGAGCTGGACGACATGGAGTAAATGGTCTCCACAGTCATCAGTGGGGAGACGGTGGCAGGAGTTGGGGGCCCGGACACTGCTCAACAGTACCGGACACAACAGCAAGAGGGTGAGTAATGACCAGGGCCTGGGGGGACGGGGGAGATGGGCACAATGGCACACATGCACAATTAAGTACAGCACATCTGCGGACAAACCATGCCACAGACCACCAACTCCCACCAAGGGACCAATGTACCCAAATATGCAACATGTCAGCACTGTACAAGCACAGAAGTCAAAGGCACACCGCATGAAAGGGATAAGGGGCAGCAAAATCAGAGCTGCAGGGCCGACTCCCTCAAAATGCAGCACACACACATCACATGCAGAGCACATCAACATTGACAACCATGTGACACAATCGGCAAAACACCTACAACAGAACACAGGACACGACTGGTGCCGCTTGGGTGCAGACACTGGCCAATCACATATGGCATTGCAGGGAAATGTGAGTTGATAATGTACAAGTACAAACACACACGTCTGTTCTCGAAATGTCCACTGTCCCCCATCAAATAGGCAGCTCCTCCCAAACAGACACAATGTACCCAGTCATGCTGTCTGTATGAAAACATGTACAATGCGACAACATACATGTGGACACATTGTGTAACTGCATCTCCCCTTCACATTGCAGAGGGAGAATCAACACCTCCTGCAGAGCAGCCCGACCCTCTCTACTATGATGACGAAGAGGACCAGCACAGCTTCGACTCTGACGCCCTCCAACTGCTCGTGGACAGCCTACGCAGCCCACTTCCAGGAGCTGGGCAGCCCAGCTGCTACGAGGAGATCATCCCCCTGCACAGACCACACAGCAGGCAGCACCCACCACCACGGCTGCCTCCCAGAACCCCCACGAAGAACACATGGCCTTCCAACGCCGTGTTTTGGGGTGCCAGGAGAATCTGGCTGAACAGGTGCGGGTGGGCTTCAACCGCAAGGCAGACAAACTAGATGCCGTACGTGGGTGTCTAAGTCCCATCAGCGACCACTCACGGTCCCTAACGGACACCCACAGTCCGCTCCATGCTCTCCAACGGACCATGGCGGACATCGCTGGAGCCCTGACTCAGAGACTAGAACAACTGTCCAGTCAGAGTGGCTCTAGCGATGTCACACGGGAGTTGGGAAACATGCGGAGGTTAATGGAGGCCATGGAGCGGGCGAATGCGGAACGAGCGGCTGCCACGTCTGCACACCAGCGAGAGGTAGCTGAGTTCCTCAATGACCTCAGGACCCTCCTCATGGCATTGCTGCCACAAGGCCTGGCGCTGATGCATGCTGCTGCTACCACTCCATCCACACCTCCGCTCCCTGAAGTGTCAGTGCCACACAGTGCGGCAGACCTTCCACCTCCGGCCACTGATGTGTCACTGCCACATAGTGCTGGAGACAGAACACCACCACCCACACGTGAGGCACATGCAACAGCAGAGGACGAAGATGCAGATGAATCTGGCCTCGTGGTCATAAGGAAGCGGTAGCATGCAATTCCGCCATAGGGCCGGCTTCAGTTTGGTACTGCCCTCTGCATCATCACATTCCACTGTCCCCCGATGCACTCTGCGACACTCACCTTGGACCTCGACATGGACTGCCATATGCTGTTTGATCACCAATGGCACAGCAATCTGACTGCGGACTGAACATGTCCTCTTCCTTTGGACTTGTCATTCCCTGAAGGACCCTGGCTTGCCCTCCACGGGCCAACATCGTCATGTGGGGTTTGCATGGCCCTGTACTGCTCCAGTTGCAACACTCCACTGTATGTGCATTAAACATTCATATTCACACAGATGTGTCATGTCTATGGTCTTTCAAGTGTGGAAGTATGGATGAATGTAGGCTCACTGGACTCCTCTCACGTCCATGTGGCTCATGTCGTAGAACAGGGGTCACAGGGTGACACATTGCCGAATGCGGTCCGGGTGGCGCTGACACAACAACAGGGACACACGCTCGAGTTACTTCCTTGTCCAGCCCAGTACGGAACCTCGCCCAGGGCCCCGGGGTCATTGACAAGCCCTTACGCTGGACTGGCATACGCCAGGCCAGCCCACTCCGCTACGCTCACAGGAGGGGACGGCAACGCTACATGTCCCATGTCTTCCCTGTAGTGATCTGCTGCTCACAGGTCTAGTTGTCAGCATGCCACGGCCACTCCCTCATGGCTGATTTACACCCACACCCACACCACACCCATCCAGCACACGCGTCACAGGACATGGGACCCTGCCAATGAAAAGGGCCGGGCGCACGTGCTCGACGCCATTTCCACTCTCTATCTGGGTGCATCCGTGTGGTGTCAATGTAGGCATGAGGGCCTCGGACCCTGCAACATCACATTCCCCAGGACCGGAGGCAACATGATGGCGTCTGCAACACGATACCCAATCATACAGGGTCCATGACTTTGGTGCGCAGACTTGGTGGCACCGGATACATTGCGGCCGGCACAGGCACACCGCCACGGGACAGTGACTTTGGGTGCACTGAGGTCGGGGCACCTTAAGTGCTGAAAGGGTGTGCAGCCTGCGATGATGCCCCGTCCCGGCGGTCCGGACTGCTCAGGATTTGTGTGCCCTGCTGGACCGCAGTGTAGGCCAGAGCCAGCCGGCAGCGTGGGCCTACCGCCACGTGGCATTGCATCCCGGATCACAGAGTTAGTGGCACCTCAGGGGCTGAGCGGGTGTGCAGCCTGCGATGAGGCCGGGTGCACTGGTATGTTCTCTCCCATGGCGAAATCAAGACCCCGGACCAAATGTGAGACCTGGTGGCCTGCGGAGCGGGCCGGCATGATGTGGAGGGTGCCATGTCCGTGGGCCCCGGGCATGGCGCTTGCAGCGGCACGTGGTGGGCCCTCTTTGCTACACGCCAAGGGCGGAAGGTGAGCAGTGAGGCCTGGGTGCGCAGGGGCGGGCATGCACCGCTGGGCGGCGGGAGGGGCTGGTGTGCATTTGCCGGGGTGTGCAGGGGCGGGCATGCACCGCTGGGCGGCGGGAGGGGCTGGTGTGCATCTGCCTGGGTGCGCAGGGGCGGGCATGCACCGCTGGGTGGCGGGAGGGGCTGGTGTGCATCTGCCTGGGTGCACAGGGGCGGGCATGCACCGCTGGGCGGCAGGAGGGGCTGGTGTGCATCTGCCTGGGTGCGCAGGGGCGGGCATGCACCGATGGGTGGCGGGAGGGGCTGGTGTGCATCTGCCTGGGTGCGCAGGGGCGGACAGGCGATGATGTCTTGTGCAAATGTATGTACTTTGCCATTCATGTATCTGGAATCTGTTTCAGATGACGGATCTGTTTCAGATGTGTGACCTGGTGAACTGCACTACATACCGGCACGTGGTTGGAGACACACCAGTGGCAGCAGGTGAGCAGTGTGGCCTGGGTGCGCATTGTCGGCACTCTCTCTCCCTGTCCATCTCTTCTGTTGTCTCTCTCTCGCTCCCCCTCTCTGTCCGTCTTTCTCTCGCTCCACCTCTCTGTCCGTCTTTCTCTCGCTCCCCCTCTATGTCCGTCTTTCTCTCGCTCCCCCTCTCTGTCCGGCTTTCTCTCGCTCCCTCTCTTTCTCTCTCTCTCTCCTTCGCTCTCTCTCTGTCCTTTGATGTGCGCAAAACACACCTTCTCATCATGATTTTTGTCCTGCAGGCTGTGTCCTACGGATTGTGCCGAGGGGAGCGGCCATGTGTCTTCATTTCTGTTCTGTGTTTCTTTGAATACATTTTGAATTGTTACATCGAAGGTGTATGATGCTCATTTTGTTGACGACACGTGCATGTCACAAAAAGTGATTGTGCGACATCAGGCGGATTATTTGGTACATGATTCCGTGTGGTTGATGTGGCATGTCTTTGGCCGGGGGGGGGGTGCCCGGGGAGGGGTGGTCCTGGGGGTGGTGGCGGTGGGTGTTAGGGCCCTCTTGGGTGTCCGGCCCGAATTTTGAGTGGCTCCATGGCGTCTGTTGTCCTTCAGGTGTGGCTGTGGGCTGGGCTCCCTTTTGTGGTGCAGGCTGTCGTCCGACTTTGCACCAGGTCAGAGCAGGTGTTAATTTCCTGCGGCTACCGCGCCATATCGCATGTTTTGTGGACTTATCGCAGATCTGGCTGGTCGTTGAGAATGTTGAGGTGTTGTGTTGTCGCGGCTTTTTGCACGGGAACGCCTACTCTGCATATCATTAGCGATAGTTGCCGGGGTCATCTGTGGCGATGTTTTTTGCGGCTGCTATCGCAGGTAAACTGGTGCTATGGGCTGTTAACACCAGCTTGTGAATTGGGTGATAAATTTATCGCAACTTTGGCTGCGATAAAGTGCCGATAACTCGGCGATGGCTCATTGAGAATATGCCCCACGGTGCGCTCCTGCTCCCTCCCTGTCACGCAACACAGTGCAGCATTTTTGGCTGCTGCGCTGAGTTCCATGCCTTGTTTGTAAATCTTGGCCTTTAAGTTTCATTTACTTTCATGACAAAAATGGGGATTAAACAAAATATGCATTTGTTGTGTAGGATCGGTTCAGGCACATCTCACTGGGTGCTTACCTGTAGTCCTCAATATCCTTACTTGTCACGTTCAGGTTCCAGCAGGGCCTACACAGCCTTTCATCATTGTGAGGTCAATAGATTAAATTACACACTTTTCGTATACAGATTGGATTAATTTTGGAGTGATTGTTGCTTCATCGATTTGAGGAATTGGACTAACCAAGACTTAACCTTTGCCCTGAAGAAGTCCCGTGAGGTTGGGACGAAACGCGTAGGCTGTACTGTTGCTGTACCTTGCTATATGGCTGTACTGTGGCTGTACCTGGTTATATATGTACACTGATATGAAGAAATAAGAATAAAAGAAAAGATTAAGGATACAAAGAGTTGTTGTTCGTATAAGAAATAAGTTGCTGTGTTGTCTCCTTCATAAAAGAAACTCTCACTTTGGTTGCATAATATATGCTTTATGCCTTAAAGGATTGAGGCTTTTTTGATAAAAACAAGTAACACGTATGATTATTGTGCTCCTCTACCCCTGTTGTTTTGCAAAGTTGCTGCACTGCGTTGCGCAAAACAGAGAGAGCAGAAATGCACCATATCTACTAAGATATGGTGCACTTCTGCTTCCGCTTTGCGTTGACGCACTGTGTGAAGGATGGTACCAACGCAGGCACCCTTGCACTATGACGCAAGGGTGCCTGCGTAATAAGCAGTACTGTATTTCCAGCACACAACACTCTTTAAAGGAATTTTCCTTTTTCTATGTGTCATGAACATGTGCATCACACATAGAAAAAAGAAGCAACCAAGAGAAATATGGAAGGGAATGAGGCAAAATCCATGGGTGGAAGCATGGAAACGCCCATGCTCCACTCATGAAACGACTCCAGATGCAAGGAAAAGTACAACACTGCTGTTCACTGCTTTGCTTTACTTTCTTTTTTACAAAACTACGCAAGGTGCAGCAACTCGGCCCTTGTGTGGCTTTCTAAAACTGCGCTAACATTTTGCGCCATGGCTGTGCCAAAAAAGTGGGGCAGTCATGACGCAAAATGTTAGTAAATCTGGGCCTGTGTTGTGGATGTCCTTGTCCTAGACCACTCTAGATTATAACTAATGAAGAGAGTGAGGAAGGTAGTTTTGTAAGGCCCACAGCATATCCTACCTAATCTACATGGACAAACACTGTAGACCCTGTAGCAAAGGGAAGAACCATTTCACTGGACAGTTGTGCATTCATGTAATTCACTGCCCAGAACAAGGTAACTCATGACTTTGAACTAACAGGGCAACAGATCCTAACCCAAGTAAGGTGGTAGGCTTCATCAAATGTCCTCTCCTCACCACAGAAAAATGCCTGTGCCCATGGTGTACTCCAAAGGGTCACTTTAGAGTTTCATCTTATGTTTGCCATGAAAGTTTTGGAACCCTTTTCAATCAACTCCTAGGAAGTCTAACACAAATATATTTTAGTCCTATGTTCATCGGGTAAGTGAATAATGGCTTGAAACTAAAATCGTGTTGTGGTAGGTAGTGCTACTTTCTTTATTTATACTTCCCTTGCACATGTATAAAAACAGTGGGCCAGATTTACAAACTTCATTTTGTGGTATGTAAAGATGTACTACAGTAGTGCTACTTACTAAAAAATGCAATTCACAAACCTGCAAGTGAAAATCTCCATCTCCATCTCTCCTATATTTTCTATTGGGAGATCTCTGCACCTGTAAGTTTACAACTTGGGCCCTGATTACAATTGGTGGGTAGTTTTGGACCCCTGCGTAAACCCCTGTTTCCGTAGGGATCAGAATTCCGAGTTGGGTTTTATTTACTACATTAGGTAATTCCCAGGTACATTAAATATCTCACCCTTCATTAAATTTCGCCAAGTCAAACTTGCCGGATTTTAACAGGTGAATAGTGTACAGTATTTACCATACCATACGAATTGCTGTGGGGTAAGCACCAAAAACCGCATGTTAATCCCCCAAAAAGTTGTCATTTGAGTTATTTATCGCACACGTTAAATACCGAACCCCAAGGTATCATTATTTATAAATTGTGATAAATAGCACCTTCATTCCGAAAAACTGGAATCAGGGCCTTAGTAGTGGGAAAATGATGAATAACTACTCTGAAATGGGACAGGTTTAAGGAAGGATAAGGAGGTGTTGGGGGGGGGTAGGGAGGAGTTTAAGGAGGGGAAGAAAAGAACCATTGCTACTCACAAAGTATACTTCTAAAGTTACTACCACCCTAAAGGTGGCAAAACAGTAGTAAACATACTCCAGCCCAGCCTTGGAGTAAGTCCACCCCCATGCAAGGCCACTTACAGCTACTGCAAAACACTATAGAAAATAATGAAGGCAGGGGCTTAAAATAGCACCCCATATGAAATAATGTTAAAATAATTTAATTATTTAAACTTTTAATTTATGTGTATACAAATATATTTTAGGCTTAAAAATAATAATTAAATATTTTATTAGTTAAAAAATGTATAGTAAAATTATTGAAAAAAATGCTAAACCTATATTGAAAGTTACAACTTTTAATTTAATTGATTAGATATGTTAATTGATTAAATTGATAAATATGCTTTTATTTTATTTTGTTTAAAATGTATATTTATAAAACAAATGAATACATTTAAATTGTTTATTTATTTAATAAACATTTATTTTGAAGAGATTTTATGCTCCAACATTTTATTTTATTACTTCTATGGTAAAAATAATTATTTTAATGTATTTTAAATTTATATTTTACAATGAAATAGGTAACTTTAAAAAAAAAAACACTTTAATAATTTTCCCCCGTCTTTCCGATAGGGAGCTCTCCCCCATGGTGGTAGAGACCTCCACCACAAAGGATGAGATCTCACCATAGTGTCAGAGATCTCCACCTATGTGTAAAAAGTTACAAATGGGAACCTTACGCTCAAACATTATGGCTGCTGCCCCTGGTTTTAGGAGTATGTATACTCTTTGAAGTAAATTTATACTCAGAAATGGTGAACAGCCAAAAGTAGTACATTTACGCCAAAATCCAAGAGTAAATTTACACTTGTAAATATACTCATGTGTAAATTTAGTTTGTGAATTGGCCCCAGGTGATTTATTAGGAGCCTTCATATCCCAATGAGTATTGACATGTTTCTGCCTCCGATAATGCCTGTCCTAGCCACAGGCATTCATCAGGCCTATGGCTGTAACCATACCTTTCTCCTGTTATGCGTGTGGTGTTTATGTAGGAAGAAAGGGAAAGGACACACCTGTCACCGGTGAATACATATATGAGAAATTATGGGTTTCACATATTCCTGTGGGCATCTCTGCTCATAAACCTATCTTTATACTATCTTTACTGGTGCAAAAATCCTTTTGTACACAAAAGCTATTCAGGTAATTTACTGCTACTTTTTCTTAGCAATGCAATAGCATCTGTTCAAAAGGATAATACATTTGAGTATATATGTGTCTCATTTTCTCTACCAAGAACACTGGTGTGTCCAATTCAATTCCCTCTGCAGATTTACACCCCCAGAGCATAAATATTATTTCCCCTCAGTATGATGAAAGGCAGATGAGCTTGGGAGATGATATGTTAAAATAATGTAATTATTTAAACTTTTAATTTATGTGTATATAAATATATTTTAGTCTTAAAAATTAAGAAAAAAGAATAATTAAATATTTTATTAATTTAAAAATTAACCGTAAACTTATTGAAAAAAAAGTTAAACTAATATTAAAAATTCAAATGCAATTTACTCTAATTACAATTTACCTTGTTGAAGTTGCACATTCTAGCCGACATATGCTGACCCTGGCTGATGGTGTAGAGAGCTCGGCTGAGGGTTCATAGAGTTCTTGGGATGGTGCACAGACCTTGGGCAATAATATGAAGCACAGAGTAGGTTTGTTAGGCATGGGACAGTGATGATGCCTAGAGATTGGTTTAGTATGGGACGGAGTATGAGAAGCAAAGCTGTAGGGGGCACTACCTGCGAGAGAGTGTGCAGGACATTGTTGATCCTGCAGGGGCATGGCTGGGTGTTTGAAGTGTGATAGTCAGTATAACAGAATATATGCAAAGTGTGAGTAAAGTTGTTCAGAATGATTGTGGCTCCGTACTTTCTAAGACTGCAGTTCTTTGTAGATTGGAAAAAATAAAAAAATGTATCTTATCTTCTGTGGAGGACTGATAACACATACACATAGATGTCTATTTTGCCATTTCTTAGTGCATTTCTTTTTAAATACAAAATGAAAAATCTAAATTTAAGATACGTCGACGGAGTGTAAGATGGCAGGCATTTTCAAGATACTCTTCTCTTCTGTATACTGTTTTGTACAACATATATAACTATATATATTTGATGGTTAAATGAGTATCAGCCAGAAGCTTCAGCCATTGCCCCTTGCCATGGTTTTGCCAATTAGGGCCTTATTCAGAGTTTGGCTGGAACTGAAATACTAAAATTTCTGGACAAGACTTCAAATATAGACTAAAATCCCCACCCCTGAATTGACTCAATCATAGGGATATTATTGTGGAGAAAATTCAGCTGGTGAATTCCACTTCATATTTAGAGTCTCATGTAGAAACTGGAGGAATTTCAATTCCCTTCAAACTCTAAATATTGCCCTGAACTTTATCACAGATGACCATTTCTTTCCTGTGAGACCAGGACTGGTTTCGCATATGCCTATGAGCGTTGACTTAATGTGGTGTATCCCGGGAAGTGGGAAAAAGCACCACAGATTCATGATATCCTCAAGTGTCTGCTGATAAATGTTGATCTCTGTCTCTCAGGGTGTTGCCAGGTAGCTTTAGATTAAATCCCTTGACACAGAGAGCGTGGAGGTCCACATCTGGATACTTCTTATCGCTTAGGTTTACAAATCAACCACCAAAATTGTCAAAAAGGAAACAATGCAGAATGCACAATGCAACCTAGTACCAGTAACAACAAGAGCTTGGGAAATTACTATTTAGTTCACAATAGTACAACAACTCCTGCTTAACTTGGAATCACAAAATGGTTCAACTATGTCACTTTAGGACAGGTGAGTAAATGTGCATCTATGTAAATAATCAGTTTTCGAATGGACACCTCCATGTTATTTTCAATAGACTGTAGTTTGGTGGAAACTACCACAACATACAGTCAGACTGTGTCTCGCAGGGTTAGTGGGAAGGTGTAATTTTGGTTGTATTGACACAGTGAGCAAGATGATCTACTTGCAGTCGCGGCTCCTGCAGTGGGGCGGGGGCGAGTCCGGGTGTGGAGGAGGGGGGAAGTCGACAGACGACGGAATAGGGAAAATAAAATAAATCAATAAATCCTATTCCACCGTCTGTCGACTCCACTCCCCTCGCCCACCGCGCTTACCTGTAGGAGCCGCGACTGTCTACTTGTGGACACGTCTTACAACCTACAGTTACAATTCAAGAACTGACGTAGTAAACATAGACATAGAGCAGACAGGTCCATGCAACCCATCACCATGAACAGCAACAGTCTGAGTAATTACTAAAGAGCTCCATAGTACAATTACTCCCACTCAAGTGTGACTTACATTATGGTTTGGCTGTATCTCAGCTGCATAATTTAGACAATGTGGGAGTATTAAATCTGCATTAATCAGCAAAAAAACCTGAACTTCAAAATGCATAACGATATGCTATTTTTAATGAACTGCAGACCTGGTGGAAAATATTACAGCGCACAGAGCCAAGCTGAATAGCATGACAACAAAACAAACACTGGAAGGAACACAAACAAATACTTTGATATGAAAGCTAAAGGTTTATAGAAAACGTTCCACAACTAACATTCCTGGAGTCAGCCGAGGCCAGGGTTCCGAGATGTTTTATTACAGATAAGTATGAAGAAGGCCCTGGAATCCTATAAATGTCATGGGCTTTATGTTGCAAAATTGAACAGACGGCAATTCTGATACCTTGAGGCGGGGGAGTGCGGGAAGAATAATGTGTTTTATGAAAATATACTCAGGGGAAGCTCCCTGGCAATTTATAAAAATAACAAGTCTTCCTTTATACGCTATGCCGGGCTGCGGGGTCCTCAAGGGTTGCGGGGCCAGGACCGAGGGGAGTGGGGGGGCACCGAGAAGCTTGGATTACATTACCGAAAATGTATAATATTGAAATCTGTTTGCAACCTAAATTTCCCCTTCCACAAATAGAAGTGATAAAACATGACATGCAGAAAAATATGGAATAAGTGAACTATGTGTTTATTTCATTGTTCAATATAGGAATACTGACAGAATATATTACTGTATAGGTACACTTCTTTTTCTTGCACACTTTTGACCAGGAAAACCTGAATGAGTTCATTTAAGATGTTTACGAACGTTGCAGACGTCCCGCAAAATGTCGTTTGATGTTATATTATATTATAATTATGCTACAGGAGAGGGCCAAATTATGCGGCAGAGTTGAGTAACTTATGCAGCAAAAAAAGGTGAATTATGCGGCACAATGCAGCACCTTTTCTAATAGTATTACTTCATTATTTTGTCATTTTTAAACTTGGCAATACTGTCTGAGGATTGGTTGCACCTCATCCGTACCAATTTAATAACCAAGTATAGCAATAAGCATCAGAAAGATGATCAGTCCAGCTTTCCAAAAGGCCTTCCACTGAGCAACAACCTAGGTTGCTGCAATTTTAGTAACATTTGGACCGTTTGAGCTAAAATCATTTTTTTGTTAAAATCTGCAGATTATGTGCAGATGATAGACTATGTGGCAAATGCGACAAATCTATAATTATGCGAAAATCACAGCGGCCACACAATCGCATAATTCCAGTGGCCCTGCTTATATTATGTTATGTTGCATCGCGCTGTGTTATGTTAAAAACGCAGTTCATTTTCTGCAGTAATGGGGCAGAAAAATGCAGATCCTTAGATATTTGTGGAAAATACTGTGCGCCATTCATGCTGAACCCTGCTTTTATTCCTGTTGCCCTCAGTGAATGTGGTTCCTTGCTGCCAGCCACCTGTACCTTTAAGATTCTACTGGTAGGCCCTTTTGATATTTCTGCAAACGCTCCTCAAAGGAGTGATTTGAAATAATTCCAGGGTCATATAAATAGCACAAACAATGCAACTAGTGAGATGGCGCCATGACAATCAATAAAAGGAAGCGTGCCATATTCATGGCATTCTGACCAGGCCTACTGTTGAGAAAAGCATGGAAAGTGTTTCACTCTTAGGGATGCCGTGGCAAGGGGGAGTCAGTCTTTCGATGCCTCTCTTCCCACACCTGTAGGAAGTGGTGGAGTGCCATACGCTGATTCACCACCTCCCCACATCATCTGAGATATAAAGAAGGATGTAGAATAACAGATGGTTGTCTCACATCTCCCCCATG
The DNA here is from genome assembly GCA_963921515.1 of Calotriton arnoldi. Taxonomy (NCBI): domain Eukaryota; kingdom Metazoa; phylum Chordata; class Amphibia; order Caudata; family Salamandridae; genus Calotriton; species Calotriton arnoldi. The sequence goes on from CAWUFW010001225.1 coordinate 1,247,238, forward strand.
TCGTCTGCTTCCCTTAGCGGGGGCCTAATACAGGGCCCTGCAGCACCTGCAGCACAGGGGGGTGCCCAGCCCTCCAGGGGGCCTCCAATCGGGCCTGCAACATATGAGAGACTCACCCCTCTTAACATTCTGCAAGGGGGGCGGAGAGAAATCAGGACCTGTTTCCAGAGACCCTCAATTTTTGCTCCCATTTTGACCACTAGATGCTGGTTTTCTGACTCTGACTGTGCCCTGGACTCTCCCGACGAGACCCAGGGCCTTTGCTCTGTGTAAAAAGTATACAGTAATTTGGTATAATTACAATTGGCACTGACACACCCCTGTAAGTCCCTAGTGTATAATAAGGCAAGGAGGGTTTAGAGGCTAAGTAGAATTCTTGCACTGGAGTGTGCACTACTGTGGTGCCTGATATGATGTGAGGATTTATAGAGCGCATGGCTACCCAAAGGCTTCCCAGCGCTAGGTATGATACATGGTGAAGCGGGGTGGAAGGAGGTTAGTCGCATTTGTTAAACAGTCAAGTTTTCAGTTTTTTCTGACGGTTGCTTCCGAGGCTGTGAATCTGATCTCCCGCGGAAGTGAATTCCATAGTTTGGGCGCCAGGTGGGAAAAGGCTCTTCCGCCCCATCTGGCCCTTTTTATTCTGGTAGTTTTTAACAGGCGCTCAGTGCCTGACCTCAGACATCTGTTGGGAATGTATATGCACACCAGATTTCTAATCTTACTGGGCCCTTTGTTATTTATGGCTCTGTGGGTTAGGCAGAGTGCTTTAAACTTGATTCTCGCCTCGATCGGGAGCCAGTGTAAGTTTCTACGATGTGTACTCACTGATTCCTTCATTGAAATTTGACACTGAAGTCTGACCGCTGCGTTCTGGACTACCTGTAACTTGTTAATAACATATTTGGGTGCGCCCAGAAGGAGCGAGTTACTGTAGTCCAAACGTGACGGGACCAAGGAGTGTAAGGTCGTTTTCCTTAGCTGTATGGGGATTAGCTCAAGGATCTTGCGGAGCATTCTTAAAAGCCCAAAGCATGTGCCTGCCACCTTCCGTGCCTGGGTCTCCATAGTCAGCTCTTTATCCATCCAGAAACCAAGATTCTTAATGGCAATGCTCGGGACTGGGGAGATCCCTAGGCAGCGTGGCCAACTGTCTAGAGGCCTGGGTATCCCTGCATTACCCAGGACCATCAGTTCAGTTTTGTCTCTATTTAATTTCAAACAACTCCCTGTCATCCATTTCACCACTTGTTCGAGACAAAGCGCCAGCTGGCCTGACTTCCCATTGGTCCTGGAATCAAGTGACACCACCAACTGGGTGTCATCAGCGTAAGAGATCACGGAGATGCCATATTCCTGAACTATGTCAACCAATGGCTGCATGTAAATGTTAAATAACGTAGGGCTTAGCGACGAGCCCTGCGGTACGCCGCAGGACAGTGGCTTTATATCAGAGAAGAAGTTGGCCTCCATAACTTTGAAGGATCTCTCCTCCAGAAAGGATCCCAACCATTCTAGTGCTTTGCCCTGGACGCCTATGTCCCGGAGTCTGTTGGCCAGCAAGACATAGTCAACCGTGTCAAATGCTGCGCTTAGGTGTAGGAGAAGAATCGCAGCTGATCCCCCCTTGTCAAGAGTCATTTTAAGTTCTTCGGATACTGCTACTAAGGCGGATTCCGTGCTGTGCTGTGGGCGAAACCCCATCTGTGTAGGGTGTAGCCGAAGGTGATCTTCCAGAAATTGTGACAGGATTTTGTTGATGTACTTTTCCAAAGTTTTGCTAATGAATGGGAGAAGTGATATCGGTCGGAAGTTCTCCGGCAGAGCTGCATCTAGATTTCTTTTTTTTAGCAAAGGTTTTATTATTGCCTGTTTCCATGCGGCGGGGACTCTTCCCTTCTGTAGGGAGAGGTTTGGAATGTCAACTATTCAAGGCAACAGAGCCTCGATGGCCTTTCCCAGAATATGTGGGGGGGGGGCGGGGTCTAAAGGGGAGCCTGATCTAATCTCCCCCATGAGTGATTGGGCCATATCCTTATCCAGATCTGGAAAATGGGTTAGTGCAGGAGTTACGGCCACCTGTTGAACTCTTTCATGACTTGTAGAGTTGTTCAGCTTCGCATGAAGGGACCTATAAATGTCTATGACCTTTTTATGAAAATAGGTGGCTAGTGCGTTACATTTCTCCTTTGAGGCTTGGTGGTGGGAGGTATCTGGTATGATGGTGGTTAAGGATTTTACCACCCTGAAGAGCTCTTTGGAAGAATTCTGAGCTTGTGTGATCTTTTTTTCGATGAACCCAGCTTGAGCCCCTTTGATTTTGGTATGATAGGTTCTAATTGCCAATCTGTACTTTACTTTGAGTTGGGGGTCAAAGGTCTTTCTCCATTCCCTTTCCAATTTTTTACAGCCTTTCTTCAATGATGCTAGCTGAGCCGGCCCTGCCATGCAAGCTGCTATTAAATTCAAATTATGTGCAAATTTGACTTTGGATTTCAAGGTACTTCCAAAGGATTAATCTACCTTATTTTTACATATAAGTCCCCCCTTAGGTCTCCCCTAGGTGCCCCCGGAGTAGGGTGCCTTGTAACAATAAGCAGGGACATAATAAAATATGTTTTATAAGCCTTGCTGAGGGAAAAACGGTCAATTCAATGTTTCCCCGTTGTAGTAAATGGCTCCATAGACTAACAATGTGATATTTTATTTAACTAGAAATATTGTTAGGAGCCACGGAAAATATACTTCAAGGTATCAAATTAATAGTTAAGGTAAATCCAACAACTTGCAACTGTTAGATTTGTAATAACTATGACAGAAAATAAGTAATTAAACTTTTTGGTCTGTGAGCCAAAATCCAGCCTTTCAGCTGTTCTCTCCTGACTGGACAGCCCTGCCCAGGATGGCCAGGCTGCTCTAGTGAGGTCTGAAAAGCCCTGCTAGAAAGACAATGGGTTTTCTGTGGCTGCAGAAGTGCATTCTGCAGAGCAGATGGCAGGAAGGGGGTGAGGGGTAGCCAAACTGATCTTCAAAGGGAGAATGACACTTTAGGACAGCACAGGCTGACCCCCATATCCTGCCACCCCCAGCCACACAGGAGCCCCCGTAATTAGATTAGGGAGAGGGTTGGCAGGGGAGTGTTTAGGAAAATTAGCCACACCAGTAGGTTGGGTTACCCTGATCCAGCTCTTCTAGAGAGACTTTCTCCATTTTGGATTTTGAGAGAATGGTGCTTTCTGGGACAAGAATATGCCTCACTTTGGAGAAAGTGGTCATACACCTGGGTGGCACCCTGCATCCCATTGGTCAGGGGTGCCCCCTTGCTTGACGCCCAGAAACTGTGAATAAATATGGGAGAGTTGCATAGCTCCTCAGATCTGCTGCCTGAAACTAAAAAGAGAAGAAGGTCTGCCCTCCTGGAATCTGGATCTGCACCCAAAGGCTTTCAGCCTGAAGGACAGCACCAGCTGCACAATCTGGTACTACAGCCCTAAGGACTTTGCCTTGCTCCCAGAAGGATTAATGAGTGGACTCCCTGCAAGCTACAGGTGAACAGAGCCCACCTGCATCATTTCCAACAAGAGTCCCCATCCTGGAGTGCGTCTAGTGAACTTTCAAGGATTTGGCCAGGTGCACTCTGGAAATTGTAGTCCAGACATCCTAAGGACCATATAGGAGATTTCAGACCCTTGGATTTGTGTTTTGGACACTTTGAACCCTCAAGGGTATCTTCCGGAAGAAGTTCCAGACATTTCGAGAAGTTTGGAGCAACTTTTTGAAAAAGCCCCATAAGATGACGACTTGACGTTGAGAGTTAAACCGGCTATCTTCAACGGTGAACTGGCCTGGATTTCAGGTTCATCCCACTGAAAGCTCCGGAGCTCCAGACTTCCAGGATTTGACCAGGGCCTTGCAGAAACTCAAGCCAGCGAACCTGCGCCGAATCCATCCTGATGAAGTGCATTGCTTGATGTCGAGGGAAAAAGCTCCAGAAAAACTACTAAGTGTGAAGGCAAACCTTGACTTTCGCGTCAAGCATATTCAGATGTCCCAATATGGTACTATATGTTTTTAAGCACTAGAAAGTGTTTATTCAAAAATTCATATCGCTGGTTCCCTACAATGGATTTTTGTTGTTTTGGTGTTTATTTGTTCATACAAATATAATCTATTTTTAAAAATTGGAGTTAGATTTTTATTGTGTGTTGTTTCTTACTTATTTAATGTAATTGGTGTTTTTAAATGCTTTACACATCTGCCTCCTAAGTTACGCCTGCCTGCTCACTGCCAACTACCAAGGGTGAGCACAGGAATAATTTATTGAGACTTTGACTGACCCTTTTATTGTGTTAGTGGCCTTATTACTAGTGGTAAGTCACTACTTACCACTACTAATAATCCACTTTCCAACAGGGGCCCACTGTTTTGCATTACGTCACTGTCCCTTTAGTCTCCATGTGATGAGGTAGGAGAAGGGATGACAGGTGATGCTGGGGAGTCACCATTCTCCATCTGTCCTGCCTCCCGCGGATCAGAGCAAACCATTGCTATACACTGGATTTCTGCCTTGTTCTGCAGTGGCTTCCAGTCTCAGCATACACGTCCTAAATGGCTTAATCAATACACAAGTGCAACTCTGTTCTCCTCCAAAGAGTCCTCACTAAAGTGTAATCAGCATGGTGTGCACCCTGAATATCAAAACCAGAATGTCAGTAGCACAGAATATCAAGGACAAAATATTGTAACTAAAATATCAGCAAGTAACTAAGATTTTCTATACCTAACTGAAACTTAACTCACAGAATGAGGTGCTTCGATTTAACTGAAACTTAACTCACAGAATGAGGTGCTTCGATTAAACATAAACTTAATCCGCAAAACGCTTCTTATGTATGAGTCCACTTGATAGTGATATATATTTTAAATCTGATTAAGGGATGCTGTACTTATATTCTTTGAATTCTTTACATTTACACTAATTAGTAAGTTGTGAGCTGCATAGCTCCCACAACTCTCTAACAACTATTGCATCTCTTGCGTTACTGACTAGTGCTAATTTACCTACTTTTATGATTGTGTGTTTCTGACTGCCTAATCTATGCACTGCGTGGCAGTTTTAAATTTTTTTTTTTTTTAGAGTTTTATATAGCGGAACTAGATTTGAGACATCGGGAATCAGAGCGCTTTACATGAGCTGTTAAGTTGTTTTTAATTATCCTGAGGTACACCAATCCAATTCGACAGATATAAAAAACCTAAAAGAGCAGGCTAGTTATTTCTTCCCTTCCCCCAAAACATTAGTACATATCACTTACTCCTTCAAGGGCCTGATCGCAAAACATTTCTGACTGGTGCTATTTCATGTCCCTGGTGGTAAGTTAAGGCAGTCCTTGGTGCAAGTACGTTTTACAATTGTGTTAAGAAATCATGTTTCTGGAAGTGGTAATGTCTGTAAAGAATATCTGTGCATATATGTGTGCCATTTTGCAGTGGTGGTAATGTGTTTTGTTGTTTTGTGCTACTGTGTTTCTGTGCCAAGTTATTGCAATGTGATGTTGTCTTGTACTGTGGTTGTTTTCTCTTTTGTTGTATTGTGCCTTGCTATGTTTTTTGTTGTTATGTAGATTTGTGTATTTGTTATTGTTTTATGTTCTTTTGTTCTCTTTAGAGATGCCAATAAATGCTGCAACATTTCGAGCCAAAAGCAGCACATGCCTTTAAAGTTCCAGGACAATCAACCATTTAACACTGTCTTAGGTGGTAAAACAGTACTGCTCCAGCTGTTCTACTGTTTACATACAAGTTAGTACAAAATGGTGGCAGAAACATTATCTTAAATTAGCTCTTCCAATGCTTGCTTTATGTGATACATCCCCTGATGTCTACATTCTAGAAATTTCGATATGAAGCATCTCTCGAATAAACAATGCACCCCCCATGTACAAAGTTCAGATGACTGAAGTTGACAACAGTCCATGTAAATTACACTAGATGCGTCTTAAAGAGCATTTAGGGTCTTTTGCCAGCTGTTACCGTTCTGTGTAATTCACAGATCAGTCTAAAGGTGGCGCAAGAACAACGCTCTGCTGCCGGTGACGCAGACCTAAATCTGTATGTTCTTAAATGCACCAGCAGTAAGTCGTATTTTGAATTTTAACACTGCCATGCAATTTCTAATTCCCATAGGCTTTGCTTACGATGGTTTCTTTGAAGCATCACCTGGCAACATGTTCCTTATGTTATTAAAAATGGCAATAACATTTTATACTTTTGTTGCATGAACATGGCTTCACTGTGGGGCAGGTGCAAGTTTATGGGAATGCTGCCAAAGAGCCAGGTCGTTCATTTTGTTTCTGAATATGTGACATGCTGCTCGGCCTCGTGAGCAGCGCGTGCTCACGACAAGAGGCCTCTGACACCTGCGGGAGTCAGCTGTTCATCGGGGAAACATTTCGACATCAGCTCTGTGGCCGGTCATATGTTTTCAGGGGAGGTAGAGTGCCCTCACAGCGCTGATGGCCGAGGGCCCTGGCCTGTACATTACAGATACAAGGCAGGCGGCCTGTAGTGGGCGGGCGTTCACTTTGGAGGTAATACATTCTCGTTGACGTGTCCCTGTGATTAATGTGACTGGATTCTGCAGCGCGCGCAGCCCGGAGTGTGGAAGAAATCATGGCGCTTCCACGCGCCAAACTCTGCATGAAGCACAACGGTAAATATAATAGATGATTATTAGGGTCATCATGGGAAGCAAAGGAGCACTGGCCCCGATCGAAAGGAGTGGACAAAATGCGTCAGTAAAACTAATAGCCAGGCAGCAAGGCCTTCCCGGATTCCCCTTCTGTACGTAATTCCATAATGAATATATGCAGTGGCCGGGGAAGGGCTTAATTTGTAAAACAATAAGTTCAGGTACCCACAGATTTCGGGGTTTCTGAATACCAAGGTTGTGTAGTCTTCTTGATTCCATCTACCACCATGAGCTCGCTGCCCGTTTATCTAATTCTTGCAGGTTCTTTTTCTTCCCTGCTTTCTCCATTCGTCACTGTGTTTTTTTATGTCTTTCTTTTCCTCTTTCTTTCCCTCTTGTCTGTTTTTCACTCTCTTGACCTGGGTCAAAGTCGTAAGAGGGAAAATAAATGCCAGTTCTCAAAAATGAGTGCAGGTGCAACCCCCTTCCCCCACAAACACCGGCTCAAATTAAGCACCTGCAGGGCCATAGGCCATTCCTTTTCCGTGAAGGATTTTTGATGTACAATTGGTGATTCCTACGTGTAGATTTTCATTTTATTACATGATTTGGGTGAAGACATAACAGGGGGCTGACTCCAAAACAGCAACACCCACAGCAGAGGTCATATACCTGAAACAAATAGTTACAAAATCAATAGATCTGGCTTTTGATTGGCACAAGTATATCAGGGCATATCAAACAGACGCATATACATATATGCAGAGCATATATACATGTACACATCCAAGGTGTTGAGCAACACCCTTTCATACCAGGGGTGCAAGCACAAACAGACCACCAAACATATTCCAGGCATACAGTCCCACTGGCATTTATGAACACAGAAGCACCCACGCACACACAGGCAACAAATATAAAGTTGTCTGTACACACATAGATAACACAAAAACAGTCACACATACAAAAATCGATGTATGCAAAAGTATAAACATGGGGCGTGGGACTTTACATGAATTTACCAATAGATGGGCCGATGAATGCTAGAGAGAATAAATGTAAGCAGATGGATGGATGGGTTTGATTATAAGGCTGAACCATGTTCAAATGTATGTTTGCCAGGTGGATCCATGAATGATTGGCTGTCGGCGGGTGGATAAATATTTGTGAGTGGATGGATATGTGGAAGTATGTGAGCTGAGGTATAAATGCATGGCTGCAGGTTTTAAATTGATTGATAGAGGTCAATGGATGGTTGAGTGTGGTTGGAAACAGGTTAACACAATCCTAAAATTAACACAACTAGTGCACAAAGGAAAAAAACACTTATTTCGAATCTACTAACTATTAAACTCTAATCTTGGTTTCCGCAGTAGAGTGCTGCTCACCACACATTGTTTCAACGCCTCATCAGGGGTAGTAAGCACTATATAAATAAAATGTACTATTACAATTGCAGGCAGAATTATACAGCGGCGGGCGCCATAAGAAAAGGGTGGTAGTGTCACGTGGGAGGCGTCGTGCGGGGGGGGTTGGGAATGCAATATACCTTCAGCCGCCGGCCACCTCCAGCGTTGTGCCGCTTCTCCTCCTCTTCCTGGATGAGGTCCAAACAGCCCCTGAGACAGACTCCCATCCAATCCCCATGCTGCAGAGCAGCACTGGGATAGGTCTGAGCAGGCAGGAAAGACGTCCTTCTCAGATTAGGGAGTCTGTGGGTTTTCTCCAGCCCGGCTGCTCAATGCAGCCGGGCTGGAGAAAACCTAAGTGTGCATGTGTGTCTTGGTCAGCCTGAGACTGCCGGCCAAAACACATATGCGCACTTAGGTAGTGAAGTGCACGTCGCACTCCTCCTCCCCCCTCCCATGCCTCAGCCCCACCCCTCCCAACACCGCTGGCTAAGAGTCGGCAAATGTAAAACAAAACAATGCAAGAACATTGTTTTATTTTACATTTGCTGGCTCTGAGCCAGGCAGTAGGGCGATGCTCCTCCGCCATTGCGGAGAAGCCGCCACTGGAATTATTTCTCCACAATATGCATATGCTGTCTACCTAGGCTTAGCCCTAGAAGCAGCAAGGCTATATAGCTATACGTTTTGGGTAGGAGATCTGGCTAATCTTAGTGAATTGTAGTAGTGGTGCACACTGATCATGTTTACATCATGTCCTGGTGCCCTGTTTTAGCAGATTTCAGCGACCCCCACATGCTGGTCAGCTGCACTAAGTCACAGCCATAACTGGAGTGGGCCCTGGACCACAGCAGAGCCAACAGTGTGCTGGGGAGTCACTAGATTCATTGCTCCACACCAGGCGCAACCAGCACAGGTAAGAGTGGTGAGGCGGGGTAGGTCGGGGTGGGGGGGAGTCAATGGGATAGGTAAAATTAAATAAAAAAATAAATAAAACCACTTACATTGCACTCGCCTCATCGCCGAGTCGGCGATGTGGTGATCGCAAGGAAAGTGCTTTTATTTTTTTATTTAGTTTTACCTATCCTGTCATCTGTCGACTTCCCCTCCCACCCCACCTGCCCCACCGCTCCTACCTGTGCTGGCCACGCCTGCCCCACACCACTGTTGGAGCCCTGGCTAGCGCTTTGTTCTCCATCTGATCAATTCTGAATAAGCTCCACTGCTCCTAATCGGGATCATTATGAGGTAATGTCCTCTGTGTTTGCTAAGAGATAGCCAGTCAGTTGCATGAGAACATTCATGGTGTTTGTGACATCAGCAAATGGCATCAGGTCTTCAAGGGTTTCCTTCAATCACTTCCAGCCCCTGAAAGGCGGTTCAATGAATTTCATTAACTCAATCTGGCCAGTCATGGATGGATTGGATTCATTAAAGTATTGGACATTGGTGGTCCCCTGGTAGTTTAGGGCCATTTCATTGTAGGTAGTCACAATATCCCAAATAGCATATTCAAAGGTAAAGTGTTTCTAAAGCTGTCTTCTGCAGAAGGCATTCTGTGAGGCACTGTTTTCTCACATTAACATTGTGAACAAATTTTGGTCCATCCAGTTCCTTTGATTCAACTCATGTTCTGAAGGTGCAGGACGGCATGAAGGACACCCCCCAAGTCACTTGAGATATCAGAGTCCACCCCTTACCATAAGTGGCATAAGGCAAAATGATGTCCCCCTCCACAGAATGTGATGAGGAGTCCATGTGTCTTCCATATCTCACAGATATCCATTGGCCTTGGGCTGAATGGTGGTCATCTAAAGTTTTGGGGGTCCTTGAAACGAGCTTGCGCTGTGCCCCTGTGTGGGAGTGAATACGCACACAGGTAAGTGTGAAAATCAAATGTATTCCGAAAAAAGTGGGAGCCCTCATCCTGAGAGAGCTCTGCCGCAACTTCTGAACAAGCGATTGGAGCCTCTGTGGAGCGCCAGCTCCAAATATGGAATGTGATCAGACATGCAAAGGAAAACATTCTTAGCATGAGGGAAAATGTGCGAGGAAATCAATCACGCTCTGTTATGCTCTGTTGGTACATCCTGCTTACCATCTCTCACTGACCAAGGCAATGTTGCTTCTGTTGAGAGCTTTTTGCTGCAACAATTCAGCCAATGAAAAGACACTGAGAGGCCCCTGATTGATGCATACGGAAAACATGCATGCTATTAATGGAATTCACTATGTAAATACATTCTTTTGGGAAAACTGAGACATCCACATATTCCCAGAACTTCAAGAAGTCATAAAGTTAGACCACATGTAGGTGTACACCCATGGAAGTACATTTCTGGCTGATATTTGTGAATCTGGCTCACATTATTGAACTTGTACCCAACGGTCAGCAGATCATGTCATGAGAAGCCTGTAACTTGCTTATAGGTTTTCTAGAGCTTGACTGCATGATTCCCGTAGGACCTAATGTCAATCCATATTCTTTCAACTGTTGGAATCTTGTGAGGTAGTACCTGTAATGGCCATGTGACATATTCAACTGCTGTGTTAGCACCATTGGCTACTTTTTTTCCACAAGAAAACGTTAAGCTTTTTCTTACATTATTCCAGGTAGAGACTGTCACTCTGAACCTCATTACGAGTTGGGGTATTTCACCCCAAATGGCAACTCTGGGTGAAACTCCTAAAATCACAATTCGTAGTCTTTATGGGTCCGGACTTATTGATTCCTCAAACTCCAGACCAGATAATTCATGGCACAGAGATAGAAACATAGACATTGGATTTTTCTTTGCTGCCACAGAACAGGACCTGTGGGCATCAATATAGCCCACCTCCCAGTGCCAGATTAAACCCTGTGGAGGCCCCTTGGGAGTGCAAATCCCGCCCCCCCTCAGCAATTTATCTCCCAATACCCAATGCACCGGAATTATTTTACAAACTGACAGCTGCCAGAAGGTGAACTTTTAAGAGACAAACTGTTATGTGAATCTGATGTCTCTGGTTTATGTACTTTAAGTTGTATTCTGATCCGTTGTCAAGGGGCCCATAAAAGGAGTGGGGCCCATAGGCCCATGCCTACTTTGCCTATTTGGTAACCCGGAACTGCCACTCTGCAGCTGCATGGGGAGGAGGGGTAGCAGGCAACGTTCACAAATGCGCTTTGCACTCTTCTGGAGATTCTGGTATCCCTGAATCAAATTCTGGCCTAATCGTAAAAAGGCCTTTAGTCTTCACTCGCACAACGTACGTAGCTTATTGAGCAGTCACCAAGGTAAAAACGTAGATTGAAAAAAACATGAACGTTTAAAAGGTTTAAAATGCCAGTATATAGACCACACATAATTGTCATTTCACAAAAAAGTCACACAAAAAAAGCATGCTGTAAATTCCCAAATCCGGCCAAACCCACTTTTCACATATTGTGGGAATGGTCTAATCTTCTAACACTACTGCAGTCTTCAAATTCAAGTCATTGATAATGGGTTTAGAGTCAGTTCGACATTTTTTTGTAAGATATTCAGGTATCGAAAATATTTTGGAAACCACCTTTTTTGAAAAAAATTTCGGTCTTAATTTACACATGCAACTGAAAGGACTGCTATTATCATTTTTTGTCAAGCATATGTTTACAGAGTAGTCACTCCTTGCACACTTTTTAGCAGTAGCAATTACTTCCGATTATCGTACAGCTGCTAAAAAGGATTCCCAGCCACAATGCTTTTTTTATTCAGCCTAAGGGATGAAAATATTGACCGGGGAATGTGGAAGCTTCCCTTGGATGAAACACGTGAGGAGGAAAATATGATATAAAAGTCCCGGATGCAGTTTTCAGTTTGGCGCCTTAACTGTAATCCTTCAAGAAGACAGATTGGGGCTGTCGAGACTCACTTTAGAGCCTCCTGCCGCACACATGCTGCGGGTTTCCCCACCGGAAGGCCTCGGAAGAGAATTAGGTGGAGTAGGCGAAGAACGCACACACACTTAGGGGCTTATTTACAATGCCCTTTCGCCACTTTTGCGTCATTTTTAACATGGGAAAAGTGACGCAAAAGTGGCGCAAGGGGCTTGTAAATCTGCCCCTATGGGAGCAGTGATAAAGGCTCAGAAGGTTTGCAGGGCCCACATCATATGGGTAGTATTAGTGTAAGCTGTTAGCTGACTGTGATTGGGAACCGTACTGTCTCTGTTATGTATTTACGTAATCTATTAAGAAGCATAGGTTTTATTGAACCTATGTTTTTTTTATACCTGCTCGAAATCAAAATAAAAAAGAAGAAGAAGCATAAGTAAACAGGTTGTTCGCCCCGTGAGCTTTATCTTTGCCTGTGTTATTTTAATAAATACGATGGACTCGGAATTCCAATTTTGGTGTCAAACTCAAATGGGATTTCGATTTCGGAACAAATCAGAGTATTTTCATCCACGATTTGCAGCAGATGAAACCTCGAGCAAATTGGCCAGCCGCGGCCTGTGCAGGTAAGAGCATGGGGCGGTGGAGCCGGGTTGGGCGGTGGGGCCGGGTGGGGGGGAATTTCGACGGACGATGAGAAGGGAAGATTAAATAAATAATTAATTTTCCCTCGTCATCATCTGTCGAAATCCTCCCCACCCGGCCCCACTGCTCTCACCTGCACGGGCCACGGCTGAAATTGGCAGAAAAAATACAGCTTGTGTGCCTTGGAATGGGGTATACACCATACCATATGGGGTTACTCAGTGTTCCTCAGAACCTGGGTCGAGTACACTACATCACGTAATGGTTCTGTCGGATCAATTTCCAAACCAACTTGTTTTCATTATCAGGAAGTCCAACTAATGGATCCTCTCTACAGGTCAAGTGAAGTACCAACTTTGCTTGACCTGTAGAGAAGATCTATTAGTTGCACTTCCCGTTAATGAAAAAAAGTTGTTTTACAAATTGATCCGACAGAACCATTACTTGGAATGGGGATTGGCATGCTATTAGCATGTTAATTTTTTTTTTTCACCAAACTGCATTCATAGATTGACTTTGCCAAGCAAGATATACATGAGACCTCCTCTTCTACTTCCGTCGTTCCATGTGGGTACTTTTAGAGGGAAGCCCACTCCCAAACACAAGTACTGTGTTGCTACAAAACGTTATTATTTAAACACAAGAGGCGTTCTACTCTCAAAGACGCCCTCCCTATAGCTCTTCCAGTTTATATCTGTCTTCAGACAGATGTATTGAAGCAGTCAGAACGCAATATAGGGGTAAACGGTGAGCAGCTGATAGCTGCAAGATGGGGTCTTGGTGAGCTGTGAGGTAGTTCCTACCTCCATGAGATACTCTGAAGCTTTTTTCATGCCAGTAGTAAGGCTCTTCCCTGGGTCCTGCAATGCTTGGACTAGAGAAGATGTCTGATGCCCTCTGGTCACTATTTATCGGCCAGTATAATGGGCTATTTTAGGTCTTGGCCAGAGTGGTGGGGAGATGTCATCATGCTCCGCTTACGTTTAGCCATCTTGGTTATGGTGCCAACTATTTCTTTTCTTACAGAAAGGGCCAAGTAACCAGCATAGGTCCTGTTAGATAAGAAGAATATTTCTAGAGGAAAAGAAACCCGGAAGCACAGCATTCTACAAAGGCAAGAGGGAGTTTTGCCCATGGGACTTGGTATTTTAATGTTAAAGTAAAACAAAGTTAAAAGCCCATTGTGATTCAAACCCTGTGGTTAGCTTGGAATCATGGAATCCTTGCTCTGCATAGTCAAGTTTATCTTCACCTGGAATTGGAAAGACAAGAATTCCCAAATAAGGATTTCTGCAAGAGTGATGAGGGTGACGTCTCATTCAGTACAGTCATACCCGCAGTGTCAAAAGCTGCCAGAATCCAGGCAGAAGGAAATGAAGAAAGAGACCTGTAGAAAGTTTAATGCTCAGAGAAAAAACAACAGGGAGCTAATAGAGCAGCCTGGAACCTCTTTATCATTTTCCCTGTGTCTCACCTTCCATCGCAGTCCCTCCTGATCATTCCATGAATATGATGATGAGTGGGCAGGTCTTGCTTAGCCAGATCCTAGGGACTGTTTGTTTTATGGGGCAATGATAGGAAAGAAAATGGATCATATCAGGATGCACTTGCCAGCTGCTGAAGGGGGCTTTTCCTCCAGCAGGGCATCATTTTCAAGTCTCACAGACCCTCAACCAGCTTTGTCAATGCGTAATGTATTCAGTGACCTTTGACTTGCATCATGGAGTGATTTGGAGAAGACAACTGTACTCAGGTTCTTCGCCAAAATGTACATCCACAGAGGGAATTAGATGACCCAAGTCATTCTAATTTCGGTAGGATGCACATCAATGTCCACGACCTTTTCTAGATGTCTATGCTGAAACAGTAGTTTGGTGCTCCTTCACAATCAAACTTACTTTTGCATTTTCTCTTTTGTCTTGGGTTGTCCCTCCAGTCTTTTATATATCTATTCTTCCCTTGGGTCATTCGAGATCACAATTTGCATGTCGTGGATAATTGACTATATGAAAAATATTTTTTGTAACTTTATTTCTAAATGTTTTAAAAGGTTTTTAGTTTGCAGGAAATTATTTGTTGCCATCTTTTGTAAGTCCACATGCAATGTTTTGGTTCATACCGCCATTTTGAATGTACAGTTGGATAACAAGTTGACTCAAGTCAAACCTCAGATTGCAAGTGTGCTAATGCAGAAAGTGAAGGGTGCAGTGGGATATCATCTTGCCACAGGAGAAGGACGAGTTGGAATTCCCGAATGATCTTTCCTTCCTTCTTGCTTTCAGAAAAGATGAAAAACCGAGTTGAGAGTTTGTCCTCCAGCACAGGCACCCTAGGATTATTTTCTATGGAGCATGAAGGAGTTTACCTGTTGAGAGCCACAGAGATTTCCAGAAACCTGCAGATTACTGCGCTAACTCACCAATGTTTTTTTCTGGTAAATCTCATGCTCCGTGTCTCCCGATTGTTGTTAAAAATATAGAAACAGAGTGTGTCATAGATAGTAAAATCATTAATTAGGTTATGATCAGCGTTGATAACTTACTAAACTACACAGGAATGCTGTGGTCTTTTAAAGATAAAACAGCTTCCTGCCACAATGGGCTTGTGTGCATGCTATGGATTGACTACCGAGCTGTTTTTAACCCAAAGGCCTGAGTTAATAGGAATATAGACTTTAAATCACACATGGCGGAATGCTTCAGCATAGGGCCCACTCCTCATCTTAGTAGAATGCTTACGTCCGTTGTGGGATTTAAGGATTTCATCTGGCTGAATCTAAGCTCCTACTTTGTCATAGTGTTTTCCTTAAATTATAGCTCTGAGTTTGTCACAATCTGTCTCTTTAAGGTGAGTGTTTAAAAATAAAAATACAGTCGTCTTTATGCTTCCATTTTCTAGAAAGTGTAGGTATCAGCGGAAAGGCGGGAAGCTTTTCCAGTTTGTTTTGACAATGTACATTTTTACTACTTGTTTTGAAATTTTCTGAGCACTTTACTACTGATCAAATGCCTGTAGGAATGTCAGAATAATGTCCTTGATAGCCAGCCTAGTATCTATTCTTGACGTGCCCGTACTGTTAAAAGGGAGTTCAATGGAGATTAGTACCTCAGTATTGCCCTGTGCTTTGAATTAACTTCTGAGTCACAGGGACCTCCTGTAACAGCTGCTATTTAACTGGGGCAGGTGGGTCAGGGGGATAACAAAAATAAAAAATATCACTTACCTGATTACGGCTGCAGCTTCCCTTCCGTCCTCTTCTCTTCCTGTCTCCCAGCAGCACAAAGGCTCCCCTAAGCCAATCATGATGCTGCTGTCACCAGCAAGACAGCAGCGTTGTGATTGGTCTGAGCGGCCTGTTTGGCCACTCAGACAGTGCGTGGGAGTCTTGGGACTGTTCTCCACCTGCCTGTGCAACACAGCCAGGTGGAGAAATGCTAAGTGTGCATGACTGTTTGGCCTCCCCAAGACGGACGGCCAGCTGGCCGACCGGCCAAACTGTCATGTGCACTTATAGTGCACCAACCACACCTCCTCCCTGTGACTCCAGCCTTGCCCCACCCTAACCTGGCCCTGTAGCCTATTCTAATAATAAAATGATAATAACATTGTTATTATCATTTTATTTTTCCTTTTCACACTGCTCTGAGAGCAGTGGGGCGACGCTCCTCCGCCTCAGCGGAGGAGCCGCCTCTGGGTACTCCCCCAAATGGTTAAGATAAGCAATTTTTCATATTAAATGACCAAATAGCCAGTTCCCTCCTCAAACTCCTTTCAGTGTTATTCTCAGATTTCATTGTTGCATTGCATACATGTAGACATTCTTCTTCAGCATTTTCAGGAGAACATAACACTAGAAGCAGTGATCAGCAAATGACCTTCTGCTACACACTAGGGGGTTTCTCTCACCCGATACCTACCCCAGCATATTTCCAAGGGAGAAAGATCTAGAGTTAAATCGCATTTCAGAGTTGTTGTATTGGAGCTGTGGAGTCACAGTCACTCATAATGGAATGGGAAGCCGAAAGAGAAGCCATTCTGCTCATGCCAGAGTTCAGAATTCATGGAGACGTGAATCTGAGGAGCATCTTCTGCTGCTATTGTAGTGTTTGGGCTTCCTTGGAGAGGCCATTCCTCACCAAATGTTAGCTGCTGCTTGATACAAGTAGTAGTTTAACACATCCGGACTCTACACCAACATAGGGTGAGTTAGGTAAAATACCAGAGTCTACTGCTCTTCAACCCAGGCCCTGTCCTTCCCCTACCTCCAGTTTTTTTTAGCTATACCTCTGCACTGTGATTTCTTCTCTCATAGTAAAGTGAATTCTCTACCGAGAACATAGCAGAAAAGAGTATTGAACTTGTATTGAAGCTGACATTTTTCTAGGATAAATCACAGTGTACAATGGGGTGCAAGCAGTTGGTGTCAGGGTGCTGCTGAAAGAACAGTGAAAGCTCAATTGCGGGACACTGCCACTCAGCTGACGACTTTCACCTTGTTTGTTCACATTTTCTTGCATGGAATGGCGCAATGTCTAAAGTTGATGTATAGAAGCTACTGTTCTCCCAACTCATTTATGGAAATTAAAGCAAATCAGAAACCTCTTGTATTTGCTCGGAGGCATTTTATTCTTATTTTGTTTGCAGATTTTTTAAAGCGCAAACTCGACCCGAAGGTATCGGAGCACTTTACATGAGCACCAGTTACGTTGCACAAAGACACATTCATTTTTTTGGTAGGCATGAGAGATTAAGTGATTTGCCCAGAATCACAGGATGTGGAGTCGACCCCGAGGCTCGAACCTTGGTTTCCCAGCTCCAAGACCGGCAGTCTAGCTGTGAGACCACATCCTCTCCCCAAGGATGAATCACAATTATCACGTGCACCAAGCAATTGCCTAAATTGCTGTTTTACCACGTTTTGTGCTCTGGCTATTTGGATCTCACTGTTACTATTTAGTGTGGTGTTTGCAGCCAGAACACTCAGGGGCATATTATCAAGCCCCTATCGCCACCACAACGTCACTTTTTGTGACGTTGTGGTGGCGATAGGGTCAGCTCCCTATTATCAAGGCAGCATTAAGCCAATTAACGTGGCTTAAAGCCACGTTAAGTGGCTTAACGCTGCCTTGATAATAGTGCCCTTTCACGCTAAATTTAGCGTGAAAGGGGCGTGCAGTGGGTGTTGCGGTGGGCGTTCCACCGCAACACCCATTGAGCTCGACGCTGCCAACTATTATCAAGGGTGGCGATAATAGGTGGCAGCGCCGAACTTAAGACCAGGAAAATCCTGGTCTTAAGATGGCGAAAAGAGGAGAAATGCTTTATTTCTCCTCTTTTTTCTTTCCATGTGTTCTGCCTTGTGCAGCACACATGGAAAAAGCAAAATGCCATGGTTTGTTTATGTACAGGAAGGTGTCCCTTCCTGTACATAAACAAACCTTTTAAAAATGCCATTTTGTAACTTACATGTGTGCTGCATGAAGCAGCACGCACGTAAGTTACAAACTGGCATTTTAGGTTTGTTTATGTGCAGGAAGGGACACCTTCCTGTACATAAACAAACCTCCTGCTCGCAGACACCCTTGCACTCTGGTGCAAGGGTGCCTGCGTTGGCGCTAAATTGTAAAACTTAGCGCCATCGCAGGGGGAAACGCGAGGCTGCACCATATCCTTGATGATATGGTGCAGCCTCGTGTTTCCGAAGTGGCGGAGAGAGGCGTTAAGCTAAGAAGGCTGACGCCTCTCTCCGCCACTTCCTTGCTAATATGCCCCTCAGTTCTTTGAAGACTGGGGTTTGAGATATGATTACTGAGTTCCACTTCATGGAACAGAATGTGACTTGCTTGAAACATACATTAAATGTGCCTTGTCCAGTATAGACATGTCCCCATCCTCAAATTTCACCTAACCTTGACAGTAACTCATCAAGTCAATTTTTTGTGTCCTACCTGAATGGGAGACACATACGCCAATGACTGAGAAAGTCAACAACACTGAGGACCTCAATCAATCAAAGAAAGCATTATTCTATTGTATGCAAATGCCATAAAAGCACAAATAACAGTCACTTTGATTAATATTACAATATAACAAAGAAAGTTAAGAATACTGAAATCAGGTGTATCAAATACAATACGATAAAACATCAATGAGTTACTGTACTTAACCGCACATTTCAAGAAAGTCGCTGTTGCATAACAAACATTTAAATCAGACAGCATCTGTAAATGCATTATGACCTGATAAAACCATGAACTTTAAGCAACACCATTAAAAAATTTTAAAGAAAAAGATTTATAAAAATGGACAGAAAATATAAAGTGCAAAAGTGATTGGGGTGCGGCCTCCTCACATGGGCAACATCAGATGAAATCAGAGCAGTATTGCCCCTTGGGAAAAGAAAGCAAATTAAGCCCAAAATGAAGCAACAAAGGAGACTTCTCTCCCACAGGTGAATAAAAGCTGGCTGATAATTATAACTCCAGGCCAAATGAGCTGTGCAACAAACTGAAGGTTTAGGCTCAGAAGCCTCACGTGAGCTAACACAATATTAAAGGAGATGTGGACCAACCCTGTTTTTATTTAATTTAACCAAGTTCTCAACATTAGAAAACAAAGACCATCTGCTGCGGTTGCCGAAAGAAGATGTAATACATTTGAGCCAAGGAATAAAAAGTGGATCAGGGGAGCGAGGACAATCACTAATAAAGGCCCTAGTGAGAGAGGCTTTAAGGTTAGACCAAATTGATAGACATAATAATAAGGGAGTCAACAAAATAAGATGCTCAATGTATAGCAGACCAAGCTCCTCATGGCAAAAAAACTGAGAGGTGTTAGAATGCCAACCAGCAGCCTGCAGCAGAAGCAATTTGTTTCTTTTTGTACTTTAGACATTTTCTTCTTCTTGTAATTTTGTTGTAGTCACCTTGCTGTGCTGCTCTGCCTAATAAGGAAAGGGCAGGAATGTGCCATATTTAACATAATATGGAGTATTCATGTCTTTTCCCTGCACTGGTGCGCAATGTACTGCCTAGCCCCAGCGCATGCATTCTTGCTCCACTGTGCAAGGGTGCCTGTGTTGTAAGCGGGATTGTTTTTGTGCAGGAATGGACATTATCTTGCATTAAAATAATACACTGAGGCATTCTCCCCTTCCTATGTGTGCTTCAAAATGCAGCACACATTGAAAGAGGAAGTAATGAGGACAAATAAAGATATTTCTCCTCGTTACGCCTCACCGGGGAAGGCGAAGCATTTTGACACATTCCCAGGTCTACCAGTAATGGTAACTCTGGGAATGCGCCAAAGGGTAAATGGCCTTTACAACGTGGACTTTAGTACGTGTGGCATTTCCCTGCAAGCTGAACAACTCTTGCCTTAACCATACCTATGCGTGGTTAAGGAGGTCCGCATTCTAGCTGTGTGAGCGGGCGGGAGAGGATCTGGAAGGATCGCTGCAGGAAGGACCAGGACGCAGCGTGGTAAGTTGGCCTGGGCTGGGGCCGTTGGGGTAGGTTTTAGAGGTGGGGGCCGGTTTTAAGGCTCATGCTAGGGGGCTGGGGTTGGGGTAGGTTTTTGGGCAGGGGGCCAAGTTTTAGGGCTGAGGCCAGGGAAGGGGGAAGGGGCAGTTTTCAGGCCTGGGGCCAATTTTTAGGACTAAGGGTGGGGGGGGGCTGGGGTTGGGACGTTTTGTTGGGCTGGGGCCCTGGTTTTAGGGCTCAGGGTAGGAGGTCAGAGTTGTTATTAGGGTTGGGGCAGGTGGATTAGAAAGCAGTAGGGTCCAGATTTTAGGGCTCAGGGCAGTGAGGGCTGGGGTGGGATCTTTACCACGCATATACCTTTACCAAACATGCCTTTACAATTAAATTTGCTGGAAAGACATGCGTGGTAAAGACGTGGTCGTTGTAAAGACCGTCTGGTTAAGGCATGCATGGTTTAGGCATGCATGGTTGTGTCATACAACTGCGCCAAAGTCCACGGTTGGATGCATGGGTACATCCCACGATCCCCCAATGGAACGGCTCCCTAGGGCAGTGTAACGCAACGCAGTGATTTGCGCTGCGTCACTCTAGATTTGTCAAGCCACTCAAGGTGGCCTTGTGTGGCTTGATAAATCTAACTTAAGAGTTGCGTCGCGCTTGCACCCCATTGCATGGAGCAAGGGCAATGCAAATCTATAATAAATATACCTCTCAAATTTGTAAATCACTAACATCTGATCAAGAGTTTGCCATCCCAGTTTAGGTGTGGAATTAAAAACAGCCCCTGCTGATTGGGATAGTTTCAAACTGAAATTTCGGCATGGAGATGAGGTTCTAGAGGAATCAAACGTAACTCCAAATAAGAGAAGGGGTAAACTCTCTTGACATATTTGTTTTTGACACATAGTGTTCTTGTCAAGTTGTGTTTGGCCCACAGATCATCACATGGGTTTAAGAAAGATTAGTATCCAGATCTAAACACCCATTAGAGTGGCAAAAGAGCTACAGGTTTTTTCAGTCCGTTGGCAGTACGCAAAAGTAAAATGGTGTCATCTGCATAAAGAATTGCCTTATGACCAAACTGAGTTCCTTAGAAATTAAATACGGAATAAGAATAATGATCTGCAAAGTGAATAAAATTGGAGGCAAATCACTAACCTGCTGAATGCTCTTATTTAATCGAAAGGTTTGCAAGCGTTCACCACAATCTCCAAATCTAACAATAGCTGATAAGTAGGTGTGCAGACAGTGGAAAAAGTTAATAAGTGATATGTTGAGACCCATACAGAATAAAATTTGTCATAACTTTGATTTATTAAAATTATTAAATGCCCTGCTCAAAACCATAAAGTCACATGGATATGAAGCCCCTTTTAACACAGTGTAAGTACTAATGATTAAATGCAGATTGAGGCTCTGCTCGCACCATGGTCGGCAGCCCCTCTTGTAAGCCCCATTGAGCATTTTCAAGAATATTGTTATCAATGAACAAAACAATTAAATTTTTTCAAAATTACCCTCCCAGCTACTTTAAAAATACATTAACGAGATGGGCCTCTAGCCTTTTGAATCTCAATGATTGCCCTTCTTGAATAAAGGGACAATATTTCAATTGGTCCAAGAACACAGTAACCTCGAGTGACTGGCAAAGTTCTAGATGTTTGTCAAAGGAGGGGCCCACAGCTGCATGTTAGATTTAAATAGGTCCATGGGAATGACATCTGGTCCAGGGGCTTTACCAGATGGACTTATGGAAATAGTAGCTACCATATCCTCCTAATCAAAGCTAAAGCTAGTGCTCATATTTAAGGTCAAAAGAAAGAATGAGTAACTGCAGCAGCCAACATTATCATAAATAAGCTTAAAGTGAGCTACCCACTGTTCATTTGAGATGTGCGTCGCTACTAAAGTTCCAGAACCCTTACCAAAGAAAGACGATTTAACCACTTTCCAAAAAAGTGAAATATCTTTCAATCTACTAGCCAGTTCCAGCTGTGTCCAAGCATCTGATGTTATAATACCCCTTCTACTCTTTAGGACCAATTTGTAAACTGCTCTGCAAGAAGCAATCACAATTTTACTTTTAGGACTTCTAAGAAGAGCAGCCCGAAGACACATATTGGCTGCAAGACAATCGTAGTCAAACCATTTATGGGTGGGCTGATGAGTAAAACTGACCTATCTAGTTAGCAACTTTGAGATAATTTTTGACTTAAAAGAACTCAAATTACAATCAGGACTTAAATAAGACGAAAGAGAAACTTCAAAAAGATTATGAGTAGAATACAACAAAATTGTTGAAAAGCTAATGAAACCCACCAGATGCCAGATGATTCACAACCCACAAGCAGTAATGGTTTCACAACGGATCACAAAGATAGGATAATGAACCGTGTGGCCAGGCAAACAAATGGCAACGAGGTGGGGATTGTGGTCTCTAGAACAGCTTACAGGAACACATTAATCAGTAACAAAGTTAGTCAGACCGTTAAGATACAAAATGTAATCTATGGTAGAACAGCAGCCACTACCTGTAAAGGCTGGAATACTCATATTATCTGAACTAAAGAACTTATGTACATTAACAAGATCACGGTAAATTATAAGGCCACACAATAACGCTCCACGTAAATCAGCAGAATCCTTATTATCATCCAGAGAGAAATGATTAGGAAGATTTAAATTAGAGCCAATCTTACCATTAAAAAAACCACCGAGATCACATACATGGCTTGTGATGTGCAGTAAATAAGAGACAAGGGTAAGTTGTCCATCATTTTAAAGTGTGTTTAAAAGTTATTCAAATTGCGTAGCGAAAAACAATCATTGTAAAACTTAAAAAAATAAAACTGAAAGCCATCTTTGCAAAAAACAATAATTTGCTGAATGCCTAAATGGCAGGTTCTAAGAAGACTGGCAGAGCATTTAAGAGACATTTGACATGGGGCAAACAACTGTCCAAGCTCAACTTGACTAATCTAGTCCTGTTTTAACTAACAAGACGCACCAGGCCACCTGATCTGACAGAAGAATCAGGACAAGGGAGAATGCCATGTGTGACTGGTATCTGGTTTATCTGGTATGAGCGGCTCTTTAAAAAAACTCTAGGGATATTTGGAGAGTCATTAATGCCCCATTTCTCAAATCTTCTGAAGATCCGAGTACCCCGTGCCATGTGAACGAGGATTCCTGGATCGCACATTTCTCCTCTATATCGCCCTGTTATTAAGTGCAAACAATGAAGTTATAAAAAATGCGGTAGACCGGTCTACCTATATGCCAAAGAGCAGCGCCACGCAGACAGGCTGCGGGAAATATAGTGTAAAGAGAGAGGCCCCCTGCTGGTAGGGTTCTTTCTTTAAAAAATGTTCTCCGTTGTTATCTAAATGATATTGTAATGTGATTGCATCATTCGTGTTGCCTTAAGTCTTTACATTGATTTACTGAGCCCTGCCTTAAGGAACTCTTACCCTACCAGCAGGGGGCCTCTCTCTTTACACTATATTTCCCGCAGCCTGTCTGCGTGGGGCTGCTCTTTGGCATATAGGTAGACCGGTCTATCGTATTTTTTATAACTTCATTGTTTGCACTTAATAACAGGGCTATAATCATTTGTGACATAACTTCATTGTGGTTTGCAACTGTCTTTAACCTTGGTGGACGGAACTTTAATGCACATTGTGGTATTTCAAACACTGTGGTCTTTTGCTGATATATTCTGGTTCTTTTTACCCTTGATCTCCTCAAATTATGGAAGCATTACAAACATTTGGATTCACGCTCAATTTATTACTCTTGATATCATTAATAAAACATATTTTGTACTTTTTTGATAAAAACAGTATTTGTTGGTTCTTTCTTTACATTTTTTTCTCCTTTGTTATCTAAATGATATTATAATGTGATTGCATCATTCGTGTTGCCTTAAGTCTTTACATTGATTTACTGAGCCCTGCCTTAAGGAACTCTTACCCTACCAGCAGGGGGCCTCTCTCTCTATACACTATAAAAGTCCAGCAAACACCACTGAGGACTTATCTGAACAACAAGTCACTCCATGGTTCCTATATTAAAAGGAACAAACTGTAACCATCAGAGGCTGTATCAAAGGATGATTCAAAAGTTTGGATTAGCTTAGTTTATTTCCATTTACAAAGTGCAATCAGTTTCCAAGAATTAGCCTAGCTTCAAATTGCCAATAATTACAATCGGATTAAGACTAACACAGGATATCACATGGGAAATTAACTAATACTTATACTTCAATAAAATCTGGATATTCTTATACATGGAATAAACATGAGCATAGCCTTACTGTTTCATTGGGCTTATGCACTAAGAGGTGTCTTGCATCATGCCATTACCCTACCAGGGACAGTGCATTAGGTTTTTAGCCAAACAAGAATTGTGCAATTAATAAGTTAACTAGAGCGCATAGAGCATTAAGGCCCACATTTACTAAAGTTTTGCATTGACGCTCAGGTGACACAATGCAATACAAATGATAGCATAAATGTATTTAAAATTTTGAAGGCCTGCTTGCACAACGCTAAACTGCTTTGTGTCACAAGAACGTCCACATAACCTTTTGTAAATGTAGTCCCACATGTGTGTCCTAGAAGGTTTCAGTCATGCTTGTGCCCTATCACTGCAAACATTTTATGCCCTGCAGGTGAAGTGCTTCATGCATGTGCCTAGTAATAGTAGTTCCGAGAATGCTCTGGGCCATTTCTTCCAATTCAACTCTGGTCAATAGACTTTTGTAGTAGCCTGAGAGGAAGAAGGGTTAACAACAATTTAAATCTCAAAGTACAGTGTGATCATTAGGACCCCACAATAAAAGACTGAGTCAGTAACTTGACTTTAAAAGGTTTATTACAAACTCAAAGCCAGACTAATATAAATCAATCTTAAGAGCATTGTATAAAAGTATAAAATAACCAAAGGGAGACCAAAGCGTCTTACAATATTGGTCCTCAAGAGCCAAAGAGCATATGAGGATCTCAGTAGTGGCAATACAGAAAATAAGGAATAGAATTTGATGACTCGTTGAATGGTTTCGATCCTTCTCCCCATACATGGCAAAGATTTGCAGCATCTACTAATCCCTACACTGGCCTAAGGATAGGGGAAACCCTATTGAATCAAGCTAACAAGAAAGGTGTCAGCATCAGAACCTCTGTAGAAGTTCTAAAGTAAAGAGTCATGTATAGCATGAAGCCACACAATCAGAGATGTCAAGAGAGGTCTGTCCCTCTTCAAGCCTAAAGAGAATCTGACTAAACCCAAGATGGGTTCATAATTAAAATGCACAAAAAACATTCGAGAAAATATGACATCATACACATCATAATATGTTTTCCAGTTCCCAGAAAAGAGCTTGCTGCCTCCAACACTACTCCCATATTCCAGTCTCTACTTACAAAGCATCTTTGATTCCTCCCTTTGTCTCATAGTACCAACTCGTAACACTCCCTTTGTTCTTCATTAAAATCATTTGACCTTGCCAGCTCTTCCTTGACATCCTATCTCTGAAATACAATGTGCTTTTCACTAACTAATAAATGCCTTTGGTCTGCACCTGCAGAGGAGAAAACTATGCAGAAAACAACTTTCACATTAAGGTTAAATGTCTCGACTGCAAGCTTAAAGCCCAAATTCACGGTAACTTAACATTTCTCTTAGAAGATTTTTTGTTTTACAACCTACATATAACAAATGAATGAAATCTTTGATAATGAATCAAGCTATATCGTGGGTTACTTTTATATGTGACACAATATCTTAAACATGTAATTTTTAAGCAAAAAACGACAGGTCACAATTTATAAAGAAATCATTAAACAGAAATGTGATTCATTCTCACTAATGCCCTACATTAAAAGTATTTTAGCACACCACCTTATAATCTAAGCCTATAGAAGATTAATATCAGCAATCCAGATGTTTCTGTAAAGGAAAACGTTAATATGCACAATAGCTGCACTTCTATACCTTCGGTGCACTGTATTGCATAAGTATGATTGTGCCACATGGGTACATAAGGCCACATATAAATATATATGTGGTCTAGCCAAACGTAGAAGGATGGAGCCAAAATTATGCTACTCCAATCCCCCTCTCATGGAGATCAAGCCATTACAGATTGCAATCAGATCATTATCAGATTAGACCAATCAAAACCTAGTAGTCTTGATCATCTTTCGTCTGGACTCCTCCAGAAACTTCATACCATCATATTATCTGCTCTGACCTTCTTCTAACTCTACATCTGCACTCTTTCTCTTCAACCCCTGTTTCACTTGTGTATCCTGCTATCCCTTAAAGATCATATATGGGCATGTTGCACAAAATGTGCACTATATCGCATTAGTATTATTGTGTCACACAAGTACATAAGGCCAAAAGTAAATATATATCTGGCCTAGCCAAAGGTAGAAAGATGGAGCCAACATTATGCTAGTCCAGTACATTTAGTTTGAACCCTATCATATGAAATCTATTAATTAGGTGCACTATCGATACAATGCCTTATTGGTAGTCTTGTCTCACATTTTGCCATAGAAAATACAGTGCACCACGATTTTGTTCTAGATGGAGTAGTGTATTGTTTTTGTAATCAATCAGTTTTAATGCATCATGGTTGTGCCTTACCAGGTGTAGTGTGTCATGGTTGCATTCTAGCAGGTGTGGTGGTGGATGGTTATACCCTAGAGGAATGTATTGTATCTCATGCTCTAGGAGATATTTTTTATGTTGTGATATATATTGTGTTAAGACATTTGTTTGGTACACTATCAGCCAATATCATTGTCTCACAGCACAGCCTATTTGGTGAACCAGCTATGCCATTCCAACATTTTGAGAAAAGACTCATCTGTGTTAGATTTGTGCCTAAAAGATGCAGTGCTTTGTGATTTTCCCTAGCAGATGCAGTGTACAATGTCTATACCGCAGCAAGTACTGTGCACCCTGTCTGTACACTAGTTGGGTTGGTGCATGAGATTTGAGCTCAGGAAGGTGTAATGCATCACACATGTGCTCTGGCCATTGTAGTCCCAAATATTTGTATTGTAGCGAGTGTGTTGCATCATTTCTGTGCCACAGCCAGTCAGTTCTCTAACAGGTTTAGTGGATTACATGTGTGCCATAGAAGCATTGTGCCATTTGTATCTGCACAGTGCAAATCCGACCTCAGTGTGGACTTATAGCATTGATGTTTGACAGATGTGCTGCTCATGCTATTCCAACATTTCTATCTCAGACACAAGTGGGCATCATCTTTTTGCCCTAGGAAACAAGGTACATCATGTTTATTGCCTCGTGAGTTTAATTTGTCGTGTGTTTGTCCTAATGGATGTAGTACACCATATCTGTGCTCTAGTAGGTTTAGTTCATCACATTTGGGTCATAACATGTGTGTTGCCTCAAATATCTGCACTAATAGAGCATCATGGCTGTTACCTGGCCAGTGTGATACACCATGTTTAGGGCCTAGTGGGTATAGGGCGTCATGTTTGTGTCCTAATGGACTTAGTGCATTACACGTGTTCCCTAAAATGTGTTGGGCCTCACGTTTGTGCTCTATCATGTGTGGTGCATCAGGTTTGCGTCCTAAAAGATGTGATGCGTCACGCTTATGACTGTGCAGTTTCAGATGAAGGGGATCGCCTCTTTGCCCTAGTTGACATAAGGCCTTATGTTTGTGCGACCGCATGTGTAGTCCACCATTTAGGTGCTATAGATGATTCCCCCCACCTCCCCCCTCCTTGCATACTTCGCCCTTATGCATTGTCTTCACTCGTGGACTCGTCTTCATTCACAATGAAACAGGTAATATAAAAATGGACTAGAGGTTTGTTTGAAGAGGGCGTTTGCACATCACCTCAAGTGAGATTAAAAATGTCTTTCAAAACCTTACAGCTACTTTTTAGATTAAACAAAAGATTCCTTCACAGCAGTGCCTTCTTACAGTCCAAACCAACCAATCTCCTGGGAGTGACAACAGACTCTGGGAGCTAACATTCCAGCAAATTTAATTAAATGTAAAAGACAATGTAATCTTAGCTGGTGCTTGAGGCTACCTTGATTGAAATACTGTACTCCGTAAAATATCTCCACCCTGACTCCATGTTTCATGCCCATGACATTTTAAATATCATAGGCGCCTGGAACACATTGACTTATTTCAGCATTTCCTCCACACGCATTAGTGCAACGGAAACCAATTAGGCCTACATCTGAGAGAGACAGGGAATGGCTACACATAGGAATTGCAGAGCACATATTGGCAAAACTTCTTGAAAAATTAATTGCCGCAACCTTTTCAATTCAAAGATTTCCTGGGAAAGATGTCTGCGCACTTGATGTTGCCATCCCAGGGGTTTTAATAGCAAAAGAAAGATTCCTGTCAGCTGACCAAACTTTGATCCATCTGTCGGCGCTGTACACGCAGTATTTTAAGAGCAATAGGGCGCGCATATTAGTATTTAAACCGCTCTGCAATCCGTTAAATGTCTTCCAATGTCAGACAGGGTAGAGTGTGGGGCCTTCCACACATAGTAAGCAATTGTCTTAGCTTATGCAAAGGCCCATAAAAGTAACTGAAATGTTAATAAGGCAATTCCAAATTTGACCATTGAATACCAATTTGCATTCTGTGGATTTCATATTTTTCGCCCAATGGTGAAAAAGCTCTTTAGAGTCCGGAACAATAACATAACTTTCTGGGTCTTCCTCGAAAAGGACCTCTGTGGGTAGATTTACTACAGTTTTGTGCACGTGTGCAGCGCAAATTGAAATTTAGAGCTTATTTACTATCTATGCATTATAAAAACCCACTAGTTCAGCGCATAAGTGTTCTGTGCCGCATGAACTCCTACTCATACATTAGTAAACTTACCCTTTGGAGCTACTTTAAAAGGCATGTAAAAAGTCAAGGTAAGTCTGCAATGTTTGTGATTGTGCTTTGACTGAGAACGTGTGGGACACAGCTAGGTACGTCATCCAAAACACATTGCTTTGAGTTGTGTCCATTCTCCTTTCCTACAGTAAGTCAGTAGTGCAAGTCCCAAATTACAGTGGCTTCCAATAACAGTAGAACAGTTAAACTTAGCATGGCATTGTGAGGGGAGGAGTCAATTCAAAATGGCACCCCCATGGAGGGAGGGGTCATGCTTTATTGCTGATGTAATAATATTTGCATGCAGTAAAATCAATGCAGCAATGTCCTGAAGCACACTTCTACACTAAAAAATAGTGCACAAACCAAATTAATGCATATGCACATCTAGAAATTGAAGTGAACCAGAAGCTTTCCATAAATTGTATTTTGCTTTGGGGGCACTTACAGTGATTTTGATTGTGAACAGTGCTGGCTGTCTTTTTTTAAATCTGGTGTTAGGGGAAGCATAGTTTAGCGAGAATTTGTAAATTCCATCAACACTTAGTCCGGCTTACCATGAATGAAAAAAGGCAGACGGTAGACAGGTAGGTTTCAGTTAGTGGTGGGTGGTCATAGACAGGGCAATTAATCAGTGAGCTGCCTTCAGCTAATCAGAATGACAGGAACCATGGAAACACTTACTGATTGACTGAAATATGTGATAAGAACTGCTGAAAAAGCCTGAAACTGGAGGCTGTTTTAACCATTTGATTGGTTGGAATCAGTCGATGGTACTGGGGATCTTTGGCTGAACCCTCCTGATTGGCTGATGGAAGACTATTCACAACAACGAGCATCCTGCAATTCCCTAGACGGTTTTACAGTTCAGATAGATTCCGACCACCAGAATACAAACGGTTTTTGCCATGTGCGTTTATGGAAAACTCTGACTTATTTCAAGTCTGCCTGCAAAGCAGAGTAAGGCTTTTTTGTCTGTGATCCTCTACAGAGGGAACCTAAATACAGATGATTCAGCCCATTGTGAGTTTCTCCTACAGGAACAGGATCATCTGGGTGTGGGAGGTCCTCTGTGCAAGGGAAAACAGAAGCAAAAAAATGAAAGCAGGGAATTGAAGTTTAACAGAAAATCAGAATCCACCTTGACCTAAACTCGACAGTTTGAAGCACAAAGCCCATGCTTTGGGTTGATCACAAGTAACGGGGGCAGTGGTGGCTCGCATAGGGCGTGCTGTGGGGCGGTGGGGCGGGCGGGAGAGGGGCAGGGTGGGGGGGTAGTAAACTCGGACATACGAAGGAACCAGTGGCGGCTGGTGACATTTGAAAGTGGTGAGGCGTAAAATTATTGTCATACCGCAGCGAGCGAGCGTAGCCAGCGAGCCCGAACAACCTACGGGGGGTTCGTGGGGGTTTCCCCCCCGAGAAAATTTTGAAAAAAGAGTGGACAAATGGTGCATTTTCAAGCAAATTTGAGAAAGCAAGAAGGTTAATAAAGCAATTGTGAAAGTGCAGTTATTACATTAATAAAGAGATGTCATATAACATAGGTAGCTGCTTATTCAGTATAACCACAGAGCTTCATAAGAGACTTCGAGATACAATGCATTGCTGAGTAATATCAAAGGAAGCATTTTTTTATTAGCCACAGTGCTGTACCAAGACTCCAAGAGGCAATATGGAAACATGAAAACCATGAAAAAGGATCAAGGTGCTGAAAAATAGCCTTGAACATAAGCTTCCCAGCCCAGGACATGAGCTCAGCAGCACCCACATGTTTAACGGGCATACCTGCCTCGCCCAGGGAACTGGAAACCAAACACAGGGGAGTATTACATGTTTAACACGCCAGAAACCAGCTCCCCACCTTCAGTCTTCATGCTGAACAAATCAAACATTCACCCCCAGTCACAGATCTCGGTTAAATCCATTTTTTTTGCATGCCAGAACGTTTATGATCTGAAACAGGCCACTTGAATAAAACAGGTCAATTTTACAGAACATAACACATCCCTTGCCACCTGCCTTACAGGTTAAACATATGGCTCACTATACATCATTGCATATCTAAAAACCAGCCTGAAAAACACAATAACAAGGCAAAATTACAAATTATACGGAGAAAAAAGCTCAATCTTGCTTATAATAGGTGCACATGACAACAGTAATCGCCATATCCGGTTGCTGATGCCTGCTCTAGAAAGTAGACTAGGTTCACTAAGTGTGACTAGGTGCCAAAGAGATCAAAGAAATTAGCAAAATCCACAAAAAGGATTTCCATACAGGTAAAACAGATGAATAAAAGTACAAAGAAAACATGGAAGCAATAAGAAGGTCACCAAACACCACAAATCATCTGCAAAAAGACCATGCACCATCTTTCAATAAAGTAATTGCACATTTTCAGTAACACATAAAAATGCATTTAACATAGTAAAAGCAGCACTGAGCTTCCACACAGAGAGCCAACACTCTCCACAGGGGTTTCATTAACTGCTGCCTCCACCCGCCAGTGGCCTAACTCAGGACTGGATCATTAATGCCTGCACTCACTCGCTGACAGGTTCGCTAACTTGCAGGCTCATGCTATGTGCTCACTCAGTGTCATGCTCACTCACCACTGGGCTCACTCCATATCATGCTCTCTGATTGTACTCGCTCACCAACAGCCTCACTCAACGCTGTCTTCAATCACTGATGTACTCACTCACTGACAGGTTAACTCACTTCCTGGGTAGCACTATGTGTTCACTGCGAGGGTGCGGGATGACGTCATTACCCACTCGAGGCGTGGCCTCTCGTGATTCGTGAGCCCTGCCCTCACACAACAATGGGGTAACGTACAGCATATTGTACATTTTCCCAGAAGACAAACAGCAGTCCTGGCTTTTGTGACCCTCGTGACGTGAGAATTGTTGGCAGCCATGCATTTATAGTTTTCTAAATCTGAGCAAAACGTGGTGACTACTGTGGTGTCTCAGGTGAAAAAGTTAGTATTGTACTAACCAAATGTAAACGATTCGTATTTAAGCATGCGACATGGACTCACACGTTATTAAAGTGACCAAATGACTGCATGCCACAAACGATGGGACGCTCCAGTCCTGGGGTTTTATTTCACAAAAATACTGCATTGTGGTAGCTTTAGTCTGGATTCCTATGAATGACTGTGCCACTGAATTACAAGTGTTTGTAAAAGGAAAGCTCCGAACTGGACCACTGTGTCTTTTGTGAAATGGGGGCCCCTGGTTATCTTACATTGGAAGCAACAATGTGCTCGGTTGAAGTAAGTGACATTGTAGGGAGAACTTGATTCCTTGAAGCCAAACACGAAAGTATTACAAAATACCAAATCCTCCTTATACAAAACCCCACAGCAGCTTTGAACTCTCGTGCTGTCACGGCCCTGTAACTAATGAACATGGTATTGTCAGCCACAATTCGTGCACATCCTACAGACCCCAAAAGCCTCAACAAAATATTGGGCTATACAACGAAGGGGCCAGGCACAGATTACTACTTAAGGCACGTCATCTCAAAGCACGTTTAAAGCGATCTCATAAAAACGCCCTTCACTGTCAGAAGCAAAAGCCAGTTTCAAGTTAGCAATTAGCAGCTGACCGCCAGGCGCATGATAAACTGTTATTTTCCTTGAAATCACCCGTAAAAACGCTGACATTTCTCCGTCATAAATAAAACTTAAACAGATGGTAAGCTCGCCATGGCTGCAAAACCCACACTCCCATAAATCCCCTTCAGACTTTGCCTGCTCGCCCAGCAGTCGCAATACTCGCGGGGGTCGGGGGTACCGCGGGGGGGGGCAGGGGAGGGGGATAAAAATAAAGTAAAACCTTGAAAATTTACATGACCGCTGGGTCCGCGCCCCTATGCTGTTGCTCCTGGGCCGGGGTCCGCGTTGGCGCCTTAGTGAGCGGCTGGTGCCTGGTGGCAACCCCTCTCAGCCAAACCAGACGCTGCTCCTGCAGCGCCAGGATTGGCTTGAGCAGGGACTGTCCCCGCCCATAGGAGAGCAGGGGGGGGGCGGCCACTGGCCACTGGCAACCCTCGCCCTCGATCGCTCTCCTAATGCAGGCACTGCAGTGCGCATGTTTGGGCTGGTTAGAAAAATGATCAGCCCAAACTCGAGCATGCGCACTGGGCCTGCCCTGCTGCTGCTGTCAGTCAAGGGCTGCCCAGCCCCCACCCCCTTCAGCGACGCGTCTGACTCCTGACTGACTCCGGCAGCGGGACGAATCTTCCTCGTTAAGTTAACGAGGAAGAAATTAATGTGGCCATGCTGATTAGTGGGGCAACGCCCCCAATGGACGCACCGCCACTGGAAGGAACGGAGGAAAGTAATTATTACGTTCCTCCGTTCCGTCGTATGTCCAAGTTTACTACCCCCCCTCCCTGCCCCTCCCCCGCCCCGCAGCACGCCCTATGCGAGCCGCCACTGAACCGGGGCCCTTCCATTCCATAAACTCTACCAGTAACTTGCTTGAAACCCATCAAGGAAAATTAGTCTCAATGAAACCATATATTCAGGACTTGCTGTAGTACAGACAGCAGCATATCCCATCTATCACAACTCCTTCAGAAACACATTCCCCGCCAAACTGTTTCCAAAACCAAATAAACTTTTAAAAACATTTTAACTAGACCCTACTAATCTATTAATGATGTGTTGTAATTGGGAGATACTGTATACAGATGTAGCATGTGGGACATACGCTAAAGAGTGCAAGAAGTTATTTAAAATTGTTCTTCTCTTTAAGCCAAATCAGAATTCGAGCACTAGTTCAAACATCCCATAAGTGTAATGCATGGTGATTGATTTAAGTATTAATTAACAATAATAACACTCATGATTCGACCATACAAATAGATTGTTGATGTAAATCAGAAAATGTGTATCAATCTTTAAGAAATAGCCCATGTCTTTTCCTGATGTTAAAAGTCAATTTACAATTTGTGTCCATATCAGGATACAGGGAGAAAGAGTGGGTAATGCTGTACACATTACTTCAGTTTCCCATTATTATAGTCCGTTATCGCTGTCTTCAATCACTTCTTTGACATTCATTTTCGCTAATGCAGCAGATGTGTCAAATGGAGATGCCACTCCTGTATTCGTCTCGAGCAGGCCAGCGTGCTAATTAGCGTTATAGCTTGGATTGCTGCAGTCTCTAACGAGGTCGCTTGCAGTACGACTTGGTGACTGGTTCATTTAGTATGATGGAATGATGTCAGTTAGAATCTGTCATTTGGTAACCCCGGAACTAAAAAAAACCTTGAAGATAGAGCATGCATTTCAGAGACTTGGGAACTCTTGAGCATGAGGTCAATCCATTCTCCCTTAGCAGCGTCAGAAGGATTGCAAAATGATTACAAGCAAGGCAAGTTCTTAACCAGGAATATCGGACTTTTTAGTGGGACCCGGGTCCACAAAATGAAGACAAGCCATTCATAGGACAAAAGCGTGTTTTATAATTTTGAAAAAAATGTCCCACAGGGAAAGACATCATTTGAAACATCTAGCAATTGACTCCATCTGGTGGCATCAGCCTTGTTAGTTGCCTCGTCATTAATAAATAGGGCAACTTTGTTTTAAAATTTATAAAGAAAAGTTGCAATATGAGTGTGGGACCCAGATAAAGTGCCGGGCCTAGGGAATAATGCACCCCTACCTATGTGCTCTCCTCAGACAGTCTATTATTAGCTGTGCAGTGCATAATATGCCTCTGAAGCAAAGTGAAATTAGAGGCGGAGATTCTCTGGAGGCAAGATCAGATCAAATCAAATAGCATTTGTATAGAGCAGCACTGTCAGGTATCTGGGCGCTGAGGGTGCGACGTCTCAGTTGAAGAGCCAGGTCTTGAGATTCTTAGGTCCGCCAGGGAGGGTGCTGTACGGAGATGGAGGGGCAGGTCGCTCCAGGTCTTGGTGGCAATGTAGGAGAAGGAGCGCCCCTGCTGCACCTGTGGAGGATGCAGAGGGTGTGCGCATGGGCTAGTGCAGCAGAGCACAGGTGTCTTGCGGGTCGATGGAAATTCAGTCAATGGTTGATGTAGACATGTCCTTGATCGTGTAGAGCTTTGTAGGTGTGTGTGAGGATCTTGAACTGCCATCTCTTCTGGATAGGGAGCCAGGGGAGGTGTCTGCGGTGGGAAGTGATGTTGGTCCTTTTGTGGAGGTCCAGGACGAGTCTGGCAGCAGCATTCTGTATTGTCTGAAGTCGCCTGAGGAGCTGCGTTGAGATGCCATCATAGAGAGTGTTGCTGTAATTGAGGCAGCTGATGACGAGGGCCTGATTGACGGTTTTTCTGGTGTCAGTTGGGATCCATCAGAAGATTCTGCGGAGCGTGTGAAGGGTGTGGAAGCAGGAGTAGGCCACTGCATTGACTTGCCATTCAATGGTTAGTTTGCTGTCAAGGATAATGAGTAGGTTGCACGCTTGGTTTGTCGCTGTTGTTTTTGGTTCGCGTTCTGTCGGCCACCAGCTGTGGTCCCAGATGGGAGTATTCTTGCCGAAGATCAGTACTTCTGTCTTGTCAGAGTTGAGTTTAAGGCAGTTGTGCCTCATCCAGTTTGCTACATTGGTCATGGGGTTGCAGAAGTTGGTTCTGGTGGTGGAGGGGTCTTCGGCAAGCGAGAGGATAAGTCGAGTGTTGTCTGCGTGTGAAATTTTGTTGAGGCCGTGGGATCTGACAATGTCTGCATGGGGGGTCATGTAGGTGTTGAAGAGGCTGGGGCTGAGAGATGATCCTTGGGGTATGCTGCATATAATGTCCTTGGGTTCAGAGGTGAAGTGAGGCAGCTGGATGCTCTGTGTGTGATCTGTCAGGAAGGAACCTATCCACTTGAGGGTGTTGTGTCGTATGCCGAGGTTGTAGTCTGTTGATGAGGGTGTGATGGGAGACGATGTGGAACACTGCCAAGAGGTCGAGGTAGATCAGGGCCACAGTCTCTTCATGGTTGAGGAGGGTTTTGATGTCTTCTGTGGCAGCAATCAGAGTGGTCTTGGACCTGTGGTTGGCACGGAAACCTGATTGGGAGGCTTCAAGTAAGTGCTTCTGTTCCAGGTATTCGGTGCACTGTTGGTTGATGGCGTTCTCGAGTATTTTGGCCTGGTAAGGGAGCAGGGAGATCGGCCGGACATTTTTGAGCTCTCTGGGGTCGGCGGAGGGTTTCATTAGGAGGGGTAGGACCTCTGCGTGTTTCCAACTGTCAGGGAAGACCTCTGTGGGGATGGCGGTATTCATGATGCTGGTTGTTCCAGGCTGATTGGGTCGGATCTGAGGTTGATGAAGCGGAGGGGGAAGGGGTTGGAATGGATAGATGACATGATGGCCAAGGTGGTCTGAGTAGTAATCGCCGATCAGGTGGTGATCATACAGCTGGTGTGCGCTGGTTGGTCCTGGCTGTTGAGGTTGAGAGCAGAGGGTTGTGAGTCGAAGTTGTTGCAGATGGTGGCGCTCTTGCTGTGGAAGTAGTTTGAGAGGGTGTTGCAGAGTTCTTGGGAGGGGTGAATGGTGCTCACTGTGGCTGCCGGGTTGGAGAATTCTTTGACTATTTTGAAGAGTTCTTTCGTGCAGTTGGCTGCTGTGTTGATGCGGGCTGTGATGGCCTCTTTTAATATCTTCTTTTATAGAGAAACATGACTAGACACATGTGAAATATCTGTCCTGCCACATGGCAGCACAGAGCCCAGATGTAAAAAAGACAACGTTCAGCAAGGGGCCGTGTTAAGCTAGGAGAGACAAGCATGCTTACTAGCATCATCAGAATTTTACCGGACTAATGAGAAGTCATATGAAAACTGTAAAAGGAAGTTTGAAACAACAGGGTTTCTCTGAGTTAACTGTATCACTGCCTAAAGTGGGAAAGCTCTTTAGCTCAATTTGTTTTACTTCTGTCTCATATGCAAACTTTTTTTGATCAGGAGTAGAACTTATACTGTGACATCAAGTTACTCCTGTTTATACGACAGTGCATTTTTTATGTAAATAAAACCATATCAACAAGGATTGCACAAATGCTCAAAGGTTTGCATTTAAATGTGCAAATTAAATGTTGTGCTAGTGTTTCCCTTAACTATACTTGCCTTCTGATTCATATGGGCGTTTTGTGCATTTGAAGGTGAGCTGATTCTGGCATGAAGAACCCGTGAGACAGCTCTCTTATTATTATGCATGAGCTGAGAGAACAACCCTATCTCTTTCAAATTAAGCGACTCCCCACCAAAATATGGAGGAAGAACGATGGCCTCACAGATAGCTTCTTGTCTGAGCTAAGTACTATTAGATTTTGGGCACCCAACCCCATGGCTCAGCCCTTTCTCCAAGACTGTTAAAAATCTAACCCTATCCTGTATTTGACCTTGAATAGGACCTCTAGCTTGTGATATATTCTTATGCGGAAGAGACACAGATCTATATGGAATTTTCTTATGAGGTGATGGGAGTATATATATTGATATGCAGCATTTCAGCCTGTTTATAGGATTCCATTATTGTGTCAAATTGCGGCTGCTTATTTTTTTTATTGACAGTAACTGTGTAGCTAACGGTAGACATTGTAATAGTTTATACAGCTGTGACAAGTCCTTGAAAGACAGAGAAAGAGGAAATCAGAAAACTAAAAAGATATCAATTAAGTGTTCTAATAGAACAAGCCACAATTCATTAAGGGTTGAAGGAAAGGATTTTGCCACACCCCCTCTTGCTACATACCTCTGACTCTATCTTCATATCATTCAGTTTATTTAATAGTTTCTCAAGTAGCTCTCTCTTTCTATCACTCTGTTTCCCTTTGTCTCTGTCTAACAGTCGCTCGCGTTAATCATTCCTCTATTTGTGTTTTTCTCGCCCTTCTCTCTCATTCTCAGTCTTACAGCTCTGTTTCTCTCTTCCTTCTTTCTACTTCACTCCCACCTTCTCTCTCGTTCCTATTCTTCCTCTCCCCTATTTCCTGGCTGTCTTTTCCTTCTCTTACCCTCTGACAGTCTTTCTATCTTGTTTACCATTCGGAAATCCGTCGAACGTTTTCTGAACAGTCCAACTTTCGTGCAAATGAGAACCAGTGGGTGACATTCAAGCAGAGGAATAAATGCAGCTTAGCAGCACGGGACGCGCAGAGAGGCTTTGATTCATCTCTGTGTGAAAGCGAGTTCGACACTTCAAGAGAAATGCAGAGGCTGGGATGCCGCGGCAAGTCCTGTTGTCAGGAGACAGTTTTTAATTTACTCGGGCACCAAATAAACACTGCTCCCTGGCTAATGAAGCCTCGTTTTACCATGGGTTGCAGCCGTGGCGCAGCATTAAAAGAAAGGCGCCGAAATGTTGCCAAGGGAGACACCTCACGGACCATGTTTGATGACACGTTCCACATTGCAGCAGGGAAAGGCGGCACCGTGGGAGGTTCTCAGAGGAAACCAAGATCAACAGGCGCGAACTTCCTTGCCCGGGAACGCAGCCTGTGTCTGCCCGAGGCTGGGTGCGTTTATCTACCTCAGACAGCAAGCAGTAAGTAGTGGAGTCCAGTTGTGCCTTAGAGAACGACAGCATTTGTTACAAAACACAGTTAATGCTTCCTTGGTGTGTCAAGACAAAATATATTGAAGTGTTTTTTTTATAACCCTGGCAGAGCTCTGGAATGAGAGTTGAAAATCACGGCTGCTGTCCAGTATTTTTAATGAGCACTCCCAATTTTGTTAGTCGCTCATAATTTACAGTTGGGTCAAAATGGAAAGTCCTTGGATTTTGGAGGAATTGCTCAATCAAAAGGGGGACCAGAATTTCTTCCACCATAGAGAAAGCATGTCCTATTCACGAAGGTAAATTCGGTTGTAAACAACAAAAGTTTGTAACTAAATTTACCTTTCATTTTTGGCAGGTATAATTTCATTTACTACTGGGTATTTCTTCGCCAAGAGTGAGGAAAAATCTGCAGTATATTAAATCCCACTCCAGGCGTGAGAAGGGCATTTTGGAAAAGACCACAAAGGTACATTTGTGGGCGTTCCCAAATTCTAATTTGAGCGCTTCCAACCCTGGAAATAGTCAAAGATTTACCCCAGGTAAGGGAAGGAGTAACTTCTCTTCCAGGATTGGAAGGATCAACCCCAAATTTGCAAGAGGTTTAGAAGTAGGGTGATCTCCATGGGGAAATATATTCCCCGCAGAGAAAGAAAGGTGCATTTCCACAGGAGGCTCCATTTCCCGTGTGTGGCACAGTCTCTGCTGTGAAGAGCTCCTCACAGGGGGGAATAAGAGAATTTAGAGAAAATCACATAACATTCCCAGAATTGTGCATGGAAACTTACACCTGGTGCAGCTTTCCTGGGGTACTTCTAGGAATACTTGTGAATATCAAAAAGCAGTGCGTGGATGTATTTCTACGGGAGCAGATTTACTACTTTTTTTGGAACTTGAGCCCAATATTGAAAAGAAATTCTGCTTGTGGGTTCTTTGTCCCACTGGTGTACATTGTATGCCAGGCATGATATATTATAGACGTATAATTTTCAAAAGGCTATGGAAAAGTGGACCTACCCATGGGAATGTCAAAGAAGCAGCCGAGGATATGCAATTTATGTTAGGTGTCCACCACATAATAGCCATTATTTGACTTCCAGAAAGGTTTCCAAGTGTACTCGGTTAACTTATCTAAGAACTTACCTTACAATCTAATTTTATCCACCTATATCAAGGTGCATTATTTTTCAAACAGTGTGTATCAATGAAGTTTTGGGGTGGCCTGTAAAATTCTTCTACACGTTACTTGCCTTACACAGTAAGTACCAAGTTTAGAAAAATCGGGGTAAGTTTCCAATGAACATTTATAATAAACTCTTACGTATGCAGGGTTTGAAGTGAGTACTTTGAGCTTAAGTCCAATGAATGACATGCACAGAAAATTGTAAAATGTAGCTTACACATCTTCTGCAAACCTAGCTCCCAATTTACAAATATAGAGACTTTTCCTGCTGACGTTTGCGGACCAGTCCCAAGGGAGGCCATATTTTACATACAAAATGGATACGGTGTAAATTATGCGAATTGCTTCATAGATGGTTAAGTGAAAATTCCTAACACTGGACTTTATGAAGTATTACACGGTCCAGCAGTGAGCCTGGTGAAGTTAGACCTTACCGGTCCGTTTTGTGGAACAAAAACCACAATAAAGTGAGTTGATAAACAGTTTTGCAAGTTCTATAAAATGCCTTTTAATAAAATGAATGTCTCTTTAGCAATTTATAAAGATTTCAGATGTATTTCGAACACTAGTTTGGCTGCTTGTATAACCGTCCTCCAAGTGGAGCAATTTCTTTTTCTGGTTTTGACAAAAGTACTGGAAAACCTGTACTAGTCTCTCTTTCATGAGGGTGACATATCCATAGAGAAAATGTTCATGGTGGTTCCATGAACGTTTTAATAGGGCTCCACTTTAATGTGTGGAAATATGATTGAAGAAGTGTGCCATGTGAACGTTTGGAAGCCATGCAAGTGGGTCTGATGGGAGATCTGGTAAAAAGAAGTTGATATGCCTAACCCTCTGATCTTATGCAACATGAGGAAACTGATGCAGGCAAATGTATGACGGTATTCTGCATGGGTTTATCATGCATGTCTTGGGAACGCTGTCATTAGAACGAACACGTCTTTAGCACGCATTCGTTCTGCACGCAAGTCATTTTAACGACTTGCCTTAGGGGGGTGCTGGATTTTGGAATAGTTTAAATTACTATTCCAACTCCAGTCTGCGCAACAGCAGGGGCGGTATTGGACTTTAATTCCAACACCCTTCCACTAATGCTCCCCCCTAAAGCAAGTCATTGTAACGGCTTGTATGCAGACCGAATGCATGCTTAAGATGCCCTCATTCTGTTGCTGGCGCTGTGAAGGCACAGCGTGATTGGGGCTTCGTCTAAAGGACGTCTCCCGATGCAGACACAACATAGTGACCAATCCGTGGTCTGTGAGTGCATTAATTAGAAATACATTTTTATTGAAAACTAGTGGCTAAGAAGACTGCCATGCAGAATTAGTAAATTTTTATTATTATTTGTATAGCACAATGCCACCACTTGTGTAACCTCGCAGCATTGTTATCTTGTCCAAGTGGTTGCACTTAGGGACCTGCATGTGTGTATGCAAACCATGATGGTATGGCCTGTGTGTAAAATGTTTGCAATGAGTGTAAGGGCCAGAGGTGTGCTGAAATTCTGCTGCAGGGAACTTGGCACAGCATCAAAATGAGGAGTGTACTTCGGAAGGTTCTGCTAAGGCCATGTATCATCAGCAGTCAGGTAGAGTGAGATGTCAATGTACAAGGCTGGCAGTGCTTTAATATGAGAATGTAGTCATGGGTGCTAAGTGTATGAGTATGTGCCAAGTGTGACGGTCAAAACTATGCTCAAATTGTGAGTGCAATATAGTATTTGCGAGAATCCGTTCAAGCCATGATATATAGCAGAAGTTACAGGCAGTAGGTAGAGCTTTCATGACACGGGGAATTTACTGTGAGGTGGTGTTCTGAAGTTTCATATATGTGGGATAAGCTAGCAGTTGGTGTTTGTAGGAAAGTGGAGCATTATGTAGTGAGGCTGGCTAGGCTTCACTGTGCAATAATCTCACAATACCAAAAAATATGCCCTTTCCTTTGGATTTACACTAATTAATCCCTAGCTTAGTCCTGGTAGTGTGGCACAGAGCAATCAGGCTTTTCTAGAGGAACATGTGTCAAGCATTTCAGAGTACCAACATGGATGATAAGTAATTGACACAATTCAAAAGAAATCTGACACCAATTTATAAAAATGACGCAGATTCTTATATAAATTTAGACACCTAAATGAACACAATCGGATAGTTATAACCGGAGTTATGGATTTTTGAAGAAAAAATAAATCAGTGCAATTCACTACTGCAAAACTTTAATGTTGCGGTCAATGGGAAAAAACACTAGTGACAATCGGGCACTTACAGGTCAAGTTGAGTGGCGCCCACTGGGGGGTAAGGCAATGTGGGTCTCAGGACCAGCCACGACAGTCAGTTGAATTTTACCTGGCTGGTAAGGCCCGGGTGCAGAGTTGTCCTGGCCATTCCTGGTGCTGAAGTGGGAGCCGCGGGGCAGCTGGTTTTACAGTGCTGGTGAGGAAACAGATGCAAATACTTAACAACAGGGCCTCTGCTGCAGCGGGCTGAAGAAGCTGCGGGGTTCCCTCGAGTTGCAGCATCGAACAACGGTAATGGCAGCTGGGTGGCCACCAACCAGCCCTAGCACTGGCAAGCTCAGCTTGGAGTTAATTTGACATCCTGGAGTCCGGGGGAAAGCGGTAGTCACCTGAAACTTTCTGGGGTCAGGAGTATGTTTCCCACAGTGCAATAGATCATTTACTTTTGGACGATCCCAGAGTTTTGCTGTTTTTACCGCAGATGACCTGCCACCTTGCCGGGCTTTGCAGAAGCGTAGAACCCGCAAAAGCTGCAGGTGGTTGGATCTCAAGACCCGATCATGATGATATAGATGGAACCTCTGCCAAAGGTACCCAGGGCCCAGATCTTTGGCAGCTCTAAAAGCCAAGATCAAATACTTGAACTCTATCCTCCTGATTATTGGGAGCCAATGAAGCTGTCTCAAATGAGGGGAGATGTGGTGACGGAAAGGTACCCGCCTAATCAATCTTGC
Source organism: Calotriton arnoldi (assembly GCA_963921515.1). Classification (NCBI taxonomy): domain Eukaryota; kingdom Metazoa; phylum Chordata; class Amphibia; order Caudata; family Salamandridae; genus Calotriton; species Calotriton arnoldi. The sequence goes on from CAWUFW010001225.1 coordinate 1,289,911, forward strand.
CACGGAATACTAGATTATTTGTAACCTGCAAGTCAGGTTTGCAGGTAACCCCAGATATAGGCTGTTAGTGTTGTTTAACTGTGAGGTCATCAAAGCATGGACCGTTGTCTTCCGGTATTCCTCCGGCAAAAAGCGTATGAATTTCCTAATAGATCTCAGATTCCAAAAACACGTAGAAGAGATATGTCGTACCTGAGCGGTGAATAATGTCCTTATCCAGCCTAATTCCCAAATTTCTAGCTGAGTCTGTTGGGATTGGAGGTGGATTCAACTCTGACGGCCACCAAGGATTAGACGGAGTGGGTGATGCCTAACTAAAGAACAAAACTTCTGTCTTTTCTGCATTCAATTTCAGGCAGTTCCCATTCATCCATTCCAAGATGTTTTTCAGGCATTCCTTGAAATTGTGAAAAGCTGCCACCGAGTGTTCTTTAAAAGAGAACAATAGCTGCGTATCGTCTGCATAGGAGACTACCTTCACACCCCAAGATTCAATAAGAGTGGCTAATGGGGCGAGGTAGATGTTGAAAAGCAACAGGATCAATGCTGATCCCTGTGGTACCCCGCACACCAAAGGTTTCTGTGAAGACAGAAAAGGGCAAAGAAACACCTGTTGGGAGCGATTCTCCAGGAATGAATGTACTCCTGCCTGATTCAATCTCCTGAGCAAGATAGGGTGTGCCACCGTATCAAATGCTGCCGATAAATCTAGCAGCACCAGCATGGCAGAGGCACCTTGCTCCACAGACTCTTGTACTGATTCGGAGACTTCTAAAAGAGCGGTCTCAGTACTATAACCAGCTCTCAAGCCCGATTAAGAATCATGTAAGAGACCATTAGTTTCTATGAAGCCAACCATTTGCTTATGAACCACCCTCTCTAAAATTTTAGCAGGGGCTGGCAGCAAAGAAATAGGTCTAAAGTGTTGCTGAGCACCCCAGGATCAGCCTCAGGTTTCTTCAATAAAGGGAGCAGAAATGCTTGCTTCCATACCTCAGGGTAAATGCCTGATTTCAAGGAGGAGTTCCAGATCTGATTTACTATAGGATTTAGCCAGTGCGCCAGCATACTATAAAAGCCGGCAGGGCAGGGATCATCAGGGGAGCCCGATTTTCATTTCAGTAGCTCAGACAATGACTCCTCAGTTGACAGAGGGAAAAATTCTGACAGTGAGATGTGAGATTTGGAGATCAACAGGTGAGTAGTGGGTTCCACATCTGGTAGAAAAGTGGAATAGATATTAAAGATCTTTTCCTCAAAAAGTCAAACAAGCTCGAGCATAGAGCAAGAGATGGGAGACATGAGCTATCTAAAGCTGTAAAATTCGTAAAAGATTTTACGATCTTAAAAATGTATTTGGCGGAGCTATCTGAAGTCTTGATTCAATTTGCAAAATATTCCCTCATCTTGCACTGCTTCAGCCTGTGAAATGTTTTCAAGGCTTCTTTATAGAGGCCTTTGTCTGCCAAATTATAGGACTTTCTCCAAGTCCATTCCAGCTTCTTGCAGCGACTCTTCTCCATTCTTAGTTCCTCAGAAAACCAAGGGGCAGAACGTTTAGATCTTTTCGAAGTGACTGCCGTTAACGGGGCAACTGTATCTAAGGCAGTCGTAACCCATACATTTAAGCAGGATGAGTCGCTGTCTGGGTTGCCTGCCAGCTGTGGCAGAGTTTCTAAGAGTACAGGCCCAAGGGCCTCTTTAGTGACTTTCCACCAATCTCTTTTCATTGCCTCATTTGTCCTGTGTACTGGTGGCCTAGACTCTAAGCTAAAAGAATGCGGTACCAAAAAGTGGTCTGTCCAAGTCAAGCGTAGAGAGGCTACCTCTCTAAGTTCTCAGAGGGGTTCCTCTTTCCTGGGGAGCCGGTCTCTGGTCCGGGACAAGTCGCACTTGTGTAGTTGCAGGGTTGTTGCCAGAGGTGCTGAGTATCGTACCTTTGCTTTGTGCAGGTCCTGAGGTCGCAGACTCGGGTCTCTTCTTTGTTGCAAGTCGATTCAGATCTGAGGTTCTGGTGCCAGAGGTGCCCCTTAAATCCTAGATTTAGGGGCATTAGGGGTATGGGTGCAAGTAGCCAATGGGCTACTAGCCCCAGCGGCTAATCCGCCCCTGAGGTGACCACATCCGGGGGTGTGTGCCACCTTTCCTACACAGAACAGAACCCTCTATCCTGCCACTTTTAAAAATGGCAGAAACCATCCTTGGCTGTACAGACCAGGTAGCCTACCCTAGGGGTGTGGCTAGCCTTCTGGGGGTGTACACCTCCTGACTACCTACTTTTCCCGCCTGCCCAGGAGCAAATGTGCCTGGGTGCAGGAGGTTGGCTGTTTCCTCCTCTGCATGGCAGGCTGGATGCATATCAGAGGCGGTATACATTTTGAAGCTCACCAGCCATCCTGCCAGGGAGGGAGGTGTGACCTCTTTCCTAGGCAGGCCTTGTTTCTGACTCCTGGGAGTGTTCACACCTCCTGACAGTGAGTCAGATTCCTGCCTTGACGCAGGAAAGGCTAGGGCAACCAGGTGGGCAACCTCTAAGGTAGCCACCAGGATGCATGTCATATTAAATTCGACTTTAGAAAAAAGTCGGGTTTAATTAAACAAGTTGGGTGATACCAAACATGACATATTTCAGTGGGACCATAATGGAGCAGGCAACCTTGGGGTGCTTGGGTGCTAGCCCATGTTAGCCCCCTGAGCACTTATAGTAGCCCCTAATGGAAGGAGGCTACTATAGGAACATACAACATGCCCATATATGTCCACACCTTTGATATAATGCACCCTTAGGGGTGACTGACATATATTAAAATTGTGCTGTGACCTTGCCACTCATGGTAAGGGCACAGTTGAGTTGGAGCAGTATGCACTGACCCCACAGTCTGCAATGGCAGGCCTGCTGTCGTCTGTTTACTTGGTTCCCTAAAGGTGGCACAATCAGTGCTTCAGGCCCTGGTGACCCCTTAAATGTTCATGCCTTAGGGACCACTGGTACCACTTACCAGAGACTTATAAGATGGTTAAAGTAATTTCCAATTGAGGTTGCCAATGCACATACATCATATTTAGGGAGAGAGCTCTGGCACTGGGCCCTGGTTAGCAGGATCCAGTGCACTTTCAGAGTCATAACCATCAGCATTGGGGCAAAAAGTGTGGGGGTGACCATAAAAAAGGGCGCTTTCCTTCAGTGGCACTATGGAATATCAATATTCTTGATGAGAGCTAGAAATGAGTTTGATAGTTTATCAGTCTGCATATGTTTTAGAGTCTCCAAAGTGAGATTTTCTGCAGCTGTGCAGGTGTGGTGCCTTCCTTGGGTAAATACAGAATCAATGCTCATAAGTATATAGTGAGCAATGTGAATCATTTTGAAGGATATTCATCTGTCAATAGGAATCCAATGAAAAGCCGGCAGTGCAGGAGAAATATATTCGTAGGGAGGTATAGGAAGTGGATGTCTAGCAGCACTGTTATTTTATACAATGTATGGCTACAGTGAAATGTAGTAAAACATCCCTATCTACTGATTGTGCTTGTTCTGTGACTCTGAGAGGCATAGGCAGCCTTAGACCATTGACATGATGTGCATAGAGATTAAGTGACTGATGATGGGCTGCTTTTGGAGGTGCAGGGGAGCACCTAACTGACTGATCATGGTGTACATGGATTGAGGAACACAACCCTGAATGGTTACATAATGTGTGTTTGAGTTCATTCAGGATCTCATATGTGGATGGTGATAATTTCTGGCTGTTGAATCCAACATTGCAACAGGAAGCTACTGGAGAGCAAATGGAATATGTCATAGCATTGTTAACATTCACCTTGATCTGAAGTACCCATCAACAAAACCTTTTATCTGCATTAGGAGAACCGCAAGTCCAACAGTTAGAGTCAGCAGAGGAAGAAAAGCGTGCTAAAGAAGCAGGGGAAAGATAAAGTCTGTGATAAAAGAAGAACAGAGATTGGGTAAGAGAAGCAGAGCGAGAAATTTTTAAAGATCTGGACCAAAGTTTATCCCAAAAATAATAGACCATTCGCATCCCAAATCCGATTCCCAAGAAAGTTCCAATTTAGATTTAGCACGATCTGGATTGGGGGCTGAAAAGAATTTGTATATAAGAGAACCTTTGGGGAGGATAAGAAGTACTTTGAGAAGAGGATTTTGGATATCAGATAAAGATGAAGAGGGAAGAGAATAGTATACGTCAAGGATAATCGCCATAAGAGTGGTAAACTTCTGCAAAAAGAGCGAGGACAATGGAACAAAGACTGAAATTGGGGAAAGGAGCAAGGTGAAACTCCATCAAAAAGCTGCTTAACCCATAAAATACCTTTTAGTCTCCACGCAGTCCAAAAAATGGGTCTGTTATTGAGGAGGATAAGCGAGTTGTGCCAAATAGGAGAGTCTAAGAAGGAATCGCGAGAAATGTTAGTGGAGAGGACCAAAGGTTTCAAAAGGGAACAGGTATGTTTAAATAAGGGGAGGGAGGTATGGGAAGTTTTGGCAGAAAAACGTATAACTTCTTTGAAGGAAAAGGGCAATAATAAGGTTTGCTCAATGTAGAGCCAAAGAGGAGTAAAGGGAGAGGGATCTGATATAAGCCATCTTGAGGCATGACGCAGGGAGAAGGATTTATGATAAAGACGAAAATCCGGGAAGTTTACACCGCCATTAGATTTTGGTTTCCGAAGAGAGGATAAGGCAATTCTGGATTTTTATTCTTCCAGAGGAATCTAGAGAGGCACGAGTCAATACGTTTAAAATATATAGAGGGAATGTGAACGGGGAGCATGGAGAGAATATAAATCTATAGTCCTATAGTCTCCGAATTTTGGGAGAAGGTTTGGTCTTACATCTCTCGTCTGTTTACAATTTCCATTCCTTATTCTATACCTCTCCTCTTTGCTGGAAGCCTTTCTGACTCTTTAGATCTTCCCCCACATAGTCATGGTCTTTTTGACCTTATGCTTGCTCTAGCCTTTCAACACATTTCCTTTAACTGGAAAAATCTCACAAAACTTTCCATACAACATTGGTGGAATACTCTCTGCCATTTCCATAGACTGGATGTTGCTTTCGCCTCTTCTTGCAAACCAATCATTAATAGGGATCTCTTTTGGTTGCCACTTACCACCTATCTAGATCGAATTGTGTTAAAAAATACTTCGCATATAACCTCTGAAAATTTCAAACCCCTTGAAAGATTTTTTTTTTTATTTTTTTTTTTTAATCTCTGTTCTTCATTATCTACCCTGTTAAGTTAATACATATATTTACTCATTAGACAATTTCATATGTACTCATTTACAGTGATTAATCTAGTATGTTTTTCTCCGTTTTATTCCTTTATACCACACTATCAATATTCCCTCACCTCCCTTTCTTTCCCCTCTTCTTCCTTTCCCTTCCTCTTTTCCTTTCCTCCACCCTATATAAATCCTACAAATTGCTTCTACTCTTTTCTTCCTGATATCAGCCAATTCCTTTGTTAAATTGCTATACTTGATTTCTTTCTATATATTGCTGATGTCTTTATGTATTAATAAGTGACTAATAAAGCTTTTCAAACACAAAACAAAACCTTTTATCTGACATTGCTGTTACCTCAACCTGTAATCACCCCCACCTAATAAATCTACAATTCTAATACAGGTCTACCATTTTGTGTGACAGGGCCATATTAATACAATGCATGTTGTTTAATAGCCGTATAAACCTAAATGTTTGGTAATTGTCAAGATCGGTGACTGTAACAGTGTTGATTAGTTTGAATCAAACCCAAAAATGATAAACAGTCATTTAGACTTTCTGACTCCTGTGTGGCGTACGCAAAGCAGGACTCTGCTAATTAGTTCACATAACCACTAAACTGTGATTTGTGACTAAAAATCTTTGAATTGAACATTCTTTTTATGAGAATATACGAAAATCAGACAGATGATTTTCAGCTTTACTCCTTTTTCATATGAGAAAGGTGAAACAAGGAACATTGTTACAGTCTAACAATGGTTGATTGCAGGAGTAACTTGCAAAGTCCTATCCTCCAGATAAAAAAGCATGCTTTAGAGCACAAGTCTGGTTAAATATTCTCCAGAGAGCACAGGCAGTTTGGGTTTTATGTCAATATCTCATTTGTAATGTCTTATTTTTTTCTGGAGCAAAAGACAACCTCTTTTTTCGATCTAGAGGGTCGTACTCCTTCCAGGGTATCAGTAAATTATGGAGTTGACTACTGAAATAGCACTTTTGTGGGATGCCTACTAACTTTTTTGTGAGTATCCAACATACAGAGAAATGTGAAGTTAGGCTATTGTACGGACAAAGTGACCATGTGTCAGCGGCACAGAGGAAATTACAATGGCACACTGTACGTCAGAGAATGACATTTAAGTGTCATCAAAAGAGTATACATAGGTGTCCTCTTTTAAAAATGTAGTCTCTAATTTGTGGAACAATTTCCCCATCGATTTGATGAAGATTGAAATCCAACTGGGATTCTTTTTACCATTTTTAACTAGAGAAAAGTGGACATTAAACTACAATTCATATTAGCAATGCTGTGTATCTACCCAGTTCATAGTTATTTAACACATGAAAAACGGCGGTTGAAAAGTACTACTGTAGCCTTCCAGAGATTATCATTTGCAATAGAAAAGATTCTTGCAAATAAATTGTCAAATGGGGTGGATCATTTCTAATCCTCACTAGATTCTAATAATGCTTCGTCAGATTTATTTCTCACATTTCATTAGAGAAACCTGCTCTTTTCCTACTGTCGAAAGCCAATCTTTCCAAAGTGACCATTTTAGAAAGTTAATTGATCAAGTTCACTATGGAAGCATGGGTATTACATTTTCTCTTTTATAAAATCAACTATCTGGATTCACAACTTTTTAAGTGTGCTCTCTAAATATTTATTTCATACATCATTAAATAAGACCATTTTTTTCTGTTAGGTGAATTAGCTCGCTGTTATTAAGTTGCTTCTTTCAATACTATCATCCCACAAAAAATAGGTTATTTAAAACACCTCTATAAAATATGCTTATAGGCAGTGTTTAATTTGAACCGGTGGTTTCCGGTGCTCGGCATCAACACTTATTTGTCAACACCAGCACTTGTGACAGTCTGCCGCAAGGTGGCGCTGTCTGGCTGATTTAGAGATGACCACAACAATAGTCAATTATGAATTCAATGTACATTAAAAATTACTATTACCTGCCGCCCAAGCCATTCTTATAGCTTTGGGGCCTGGAATAGTCCGAATTGTCACACTTGCACGAGTGTGATGGTTAGTGGTTGTGTTGCAACTATCACTGGCAGCATGACAGGGCCAATGTGTGATGCAAGCTGCAGCCACCTCCTGACGAGAGCCTTGGCACTTATGTTTTACAAATTAAGCATTGCCTCTAGGTCATTGGTCTGTGTCACCTAATTGCAATTTTCTCATTTAATGTGGGTCCAGTGTAAGCTATAACAGAATATCCAAACAGTATTTATAATTGTAATTGTATTTATACAACACTTACTACCCCTGACGAGGCGTTGAAGCCCTTTTCAGAGAGTAGCATGCTATTCCAGATGGATGACTGACAGAATATCGACAGTTAGAATATCGAGGTACAAAAATATCGATGCAAAAATATCGATGTCCAGAATATCGAAGTCCTATCTATATAATGGTAAGTACAAAAATATCGAAAAAAATATCGTTCTTAAAAATATCGTTGTTAAAAATATCGTTGTTAAAAATATCGTTGTTAAAAAAATAATGTAAATTAAAGTAAATAATACATATAATTAAAAAAAACATAGTTAAAATTATTAGAAAATGTTTAAAATTATAAGTAAAACATATAATGTAAAAATAAATTAAACATATATATGTCTTAAATATAATATATATACTTCTTAATAATATTTATAAATAATTATTTTAATAACTTATAAATTGTTAAAAAAACATATTAAAAATTATAAATACATATTTATACACATACACCAATAATATAAATTAAAAACAAAAAACATATATAACAAATTAAAATATTAACATTTTTAAAATCTTTTTAAAATACATTTTACACTACATTAACTAAAACAGTAGAGAAAATATTGGATAGCGGAGGGGATAAAATTACTATTCCCACTCCAGAGAGTGCAACAGTAGGGAAAGTGTTGGATAGCTTAGGGGTAAAAATTACTATTCCCACTCCAGTGAGTGCAACAGTAGGGAAAGTGTTGGATAGCGAAGGGGTAGAAATTACTATTCCCACTCCAGAGAGTGCAACAGTAGGGAAAGTGTTGGATATCGTAGGGGTAAAAATTACTATTCCCACTCCAGAGAGTGCAACAGTAGGGAAAGTGTTGGATAGCGGAGGGGTAAAAATGACTATTCCCACTCCAGTGAGTGCAACAGTAGGGAAAGTTTTGGATAGCGGAGGGGAAAAAATTACTATTCCTACTCCAGTGAGTGCAACAGTAGGGAAAGTGTTGGATAGCGTAGGGGTAAAAATTACTATTCCCACTCCAGTGAGTGCAACAGTAGGGAAAGTGTTGGATAGCGGAGGGGTAAAAATTACTATTCCCACTCCAGTGAGTGCAACAGTAGGGAAAGTTTTGGATAGCGGAGATGAACAAATTACTATTCCCACTCCAGGGAGTGCAAGAGTAGGGAAAGAGTTGGATAGCGTAGGGCTAAAAATTACTATTCCCACTCCAGAGAGTGCAACAGTAGGGAAAGTGTTGGATAGCGGAGGGGTAAAAATTATTATTCCCACTCCAGTGAGTGCAACAGTATTGAAAGTGTTGGATTGTGGAGGGGTAAAAATTACTATTCCCACTCGAACATAGTCCCGATTTTCAAAAAGAGCGACCGGGATAGTACCTCATGCTATAGGCCCATCTCCCTCCTGGATTCTGTGGTGAAGGTGGTGGGCCGCATGATACTTGAAAGGTTGGTATCTTGGGCAGACGAAAGTAACTTCTTTTCTGAGATCCAATATGGGTTTCGCCCCGGGCGTTCCACCATGGAGCAGTGTCTCAACTTGTATCTTGTCTTGAACAAGTACACAGTGGCCTGTGCCTGCCCTATATACTTAGCTTTTATGGACCTGTCCTCAGCCTTCGACTGTGTGAACAGGTCCAAGTTATGGCAGCTGATGGCTTCCGTTGGTATTGATAACAACATCATCTGGTTTTTGAGGGATCTTCATCGAGACTCTAGGGCAGTTGTACGCTACTCAAAGGATTTGAAAGTGTCCCGCCAACTCAACATAAAGAGGGGGGTGCGCCAGGGGTGCATCCTCGCTCCCTTTCTTTTGAACCTATATATTAATTCTCTAGAGAAGGCTCTTTTAGATATCAAAGCAGACACTCTGCAGGTAGGAAAGCGTTGTCTGCCGATTCTCTTATATGCGGACGACGCAGTCCTCCTGGCGAGGACTGCTAGGGGCTTACAACTCCTCCTCAACTCCTTTGCTTCTTTTATGGAGGAGTTGGACTTATCAGTAAACCCCTCCAAGTCATATATTATGCAAGTGGGTCCTGGTAAGGCGAAGGCAAAACAGCCCACTTTTAAACTAGGACGTTCGCCAATACCTAAAACTAACGTCTTTTCCTACCTGGGAGTTGATTTTGACGACTCCCTGAGCTGGCGCCCCCTGATTAACCACAAGAAAGGGGACCTTGTGAAAGCCTCTTCAGCCGTTTTTAACTTTGCCAGTAGAGTAGGCAGGAAACCAATAGGGGCCCTCCTGAAGATTTATCAAGCAAAATGTATCTCTAAGGTTAGGTATGGGAGCGAGATATGGGGTCATATTGAACTTGGGGCCGTGCAGAGCGCCGAGAACTCATTCTTGCGAAGGGTCCTCTCTGTTCCGCAATGTACCCCATCCTATGTTGTACACGAGGAACTGGGGTTGCCTTTCCTTGCTGATGGCCTAGCCTTCCGCCCTCTGTCCTTGTGGCTTAAAATTTGGTCTAAGCAGGAGAATTCACTTAGCAAAGACATCATACGTGACTGTCTCTCACTCGACCATTCCTCGCGCATCCGCTGGCTCCAGTATAAAGCGTTGGCCTTACCAGGCTTGGAAGAGCTGACCTTTATACGAACCCAGAGGGTATCTGCAAAAGGGACCTTGCCTGGGTCAAGGAGGGTTTTTTAAGAAACTGTCACTACGATAGAGAGGACAAAGAGTTGTGTAAACCGAGTGTGCGAAAACATGTTATTTTGAAAACTGTGCCTACCATTGAACCTTATCTTCTAGGGCTCAAAAGTACCTATGAGTGGTTTCTATTGACGCGGTTTCAGCTCGACCTCATTCATTATTTATTGGCATTCCCCCCAGGTTCTCACAGAGGTCAGTGCCTCATGCCCTGTGGCTGCGACGGAGAGTCTCCTCAGGACATGATGCACTTTTTAATGTTTTGTCATTTTTATACTGTACCCAGAAAACTATTTATTATCCCCATTTTAAAACATTTGGGTTTTAGGAGGGTAAGACCAGCTTTTATTTTTTTACAACTTCTCTCTAGCGATACTGTTTTGCACACCCTCAGTTTTTTACGGGACGCCATTAGACTTAGGAAAAGTCGCGACTAATATTTGTTTTGTATATCATGTATTCTGCTTGTGTCTTGATTTTTTGGATCTTGGTATACCTGTGAATTTGTACTGTACGATGATATTTTGTAGTTGTTTGACTTTTATGGTTTTATCCCTAAAGCCGAATAAAGTTTATTGATGATGATGAGTGCAACAGTAGGGAAAGTGTTGGATTGCGGAGGGGTAAAAATTACTATTCCCACTCCAGTGAGTGCAACAGTAGGGAAAGTGTTGGATAGCGGAGGGGTAAAAATTACTATTCCCACTCCAGAGAGTGCAAGAGTAGGGAAAGAGTTGGATAGCGTAGGGCTAAAAATTACTATTCCCACTCCAGAGAGTGCAACAGTAGGGAAAGTGTTGGATAGCGGAGGGGTAAAAATTACTATTCCCACTCCAGTCAGTGCAACAGTATTGAAAGTGTTAGATTGCGGAGGGGTAAAAATTACTATTCCCACTCCAGGGAGTGCAACAGTAGGGAAAGTGTTGGATAGCAGAGGGTTAAAATTAACATACTTATCAATTAAATAATTATTATAATTAAATAACCAATTAATAATTAATTAATAATAAATTAATTATAAATACTAATAAATAAATATTAATACTTTATTATAATTAAATTACTTCCCACCCTATTCCCCTATAAACCCACAACCCGCTCCTAAAAAACACAATTAATATAATTATCAATTAATTAATTAATAACATTAATAACCAATTAATAATTAATTAATAATAAATAAACTATATAAATAAAAATTAATATTTACCCTTTTTATAATTAAATTACTTCCCACCCTATTCCCCTATAAATCCACAACCCGCTCCTAAAAGAATAACACAATTAATATAATTATCTATTAATTAATTAATATTAATTAATAACCAATTAGTAATGAATTAATAATAAATTAATTATAAATAATAATAAAGAAAAAATAATAATTACTTTATTATAATTAAATTACTTCCCACCCTATTCCCCTATAAACCCACAACCCGCTACAGAACTAAAATACGCAAAAATTAATTTTCATAAAACTAATTACTGCTAAAAATTTAACACATACATTAAAAAAAAACTACACTTATACGAAAATATTACATCACATACTTTTAACACACATACTAAAATACAGAACACTAATATAAATATCGATATTATTAACAACAATATTTTTACAAACGATATTACTGTCTTCGATATTAAAAAAAACTATATTTCTTACCTTACTGTCGATATTCTGTGCTACGATATACTTGCTGTCGATATTCTTGTACCTCGATATTTCAAACTCGATATTGTTGTAGTTCGAAATAAACAACTCGATATTCTGTCTGTACACCATTCCAGATCCCAAAGTGGAATAATTGGGATTTAGAATAGGTAAATATTAGTTGTTGATTAGGGCGGTGGACCTGTTAGTTGGATTGAATAGGATAAAGGAGTGTAGAGGAGGGTAGAGTCTAGAAAGTGTTATTTGGGGGATCAAAGTAGTAAAATGAATATAGTACATTCGTTCCAGGGAGGAAGTATCTCAAATATTATCAAACTGAGTGTCAAAGCAGTCCTAAATTCAACATATCACAAAATTAGTTAATTTAACATAACTTAGTTTTCAAAAGAAGAGAGATTCTTTAGCATACTACACAATTCATCACATAATCCAACATGTAACATATAATTCCAATATCACATGATACATGCTTCCATGTTTGATCTAAGCATCATACGTCACATGTTGGATTATGTGATGGGTTGTATAATATGCTAATGAATCTCTCTCTTCTTTTGAAACATAAGTTATGTTAAATAAACTATTTTTGTGATATGCTGACTTTAGGACTTCTTTGACCCTCAGTTTCATGATATTTGTGATACTTCCCCCGAGAACAAGCGGAATGTAGTTGTTAAATATATGACCAGTGGGGCTTTCTGGCCCTTCTTTGGGGTTTAGGACAGCAGGGTTACTTAAACTGACAACAAATTCCCAATGTTTAGTCTTATAACAGAATATCTGTTGTGACAATGTGCCTGACAATTCTGTCTGAACTTTAGGGGTATAGTATCAAATCCTGTCCCACTCCTGCACGGTAATAACAATTCCCAGATCTTTAGAGCAGTCTATGCCACATTTGGATAACACATCCATTTATTTAGACTGTATTCATTGTATAAATAGGAACTTTAGCTGATGTTTGTGGGGTCCTAGAATATTCTTCCTAAAATCCTATTTATTGTCCTACAGACCTACCCACCTCTCCCTCATAAATAATATTAAAATGTATTTTAATATTTTGCTGCTATCTGGGATTCTATTGTTCAATGAAAACTTTTCTATCCCGTATAGTCTGGATTTAGCATTCATAGTATCTGCTGTTGTCTGGGCTCCAAGAAGCTTTTAAATGAGCCATGAACTTCAGAAATAAATAAATACATTAAAAATGGTTCAACTGACAGAGAGAACAGGAGGTGGCAACAGAAGCAACTCCACCAATTACCTTCCCCAATTGTAGCTCATCTCAGATTTTCCCTGAAACGTCTTTGAGACCTTCTTTAATATCTCCATCTTCCCAAATGGGGGTGGTGAAGTTGCACTGAAACAAATTCTATATATAAAACAAATGTAATCTCTGTCCATTACTCATCCAGATGATATATGATGTTATCATCTTATGGTATTTCCCTATCTATTCTCAAACTCCCTTTTTCCTTTCTTTGATATGATCCATGTTCCCAACTGTCATCCTCAAGATTCTAAGGCTGACTCTGCGAACTGCTCAGCTGGCTGGAAATGTAATGGTGCATTTCCATTTCTAATAAAGTTCTTGACAAGTTTTGTGTCATGGACTTCATCCAAATTAAGACTTTTATTAGTTTCTTTTCTATGGCTTTACCTATTGTCTAATCAGCCCTGGCAAGACCAGAACCTACTTCCTGCAGTGGTTAGATCCTACCGTAGGAATTACAATCGAAATGGAAAACTCTTATGCAGCCTCCATGTGTGAGATGTGGATGTGCTCAGGGTGTGGGAGTAGCCAGTTGGAATGACTGCACTTTGCTCCCTTCTCCTCTGACACAACATAGCACTCTTGTGTTTACCAAGGAAGTATACAAGTGTACCCTGTACGTATTTTCTTCCTTGGGTACCCTCAAGGGCTTGGTATCTTTGTTTTAGAATCTTTCACATCAGGCTATTATCTAAAATATGCATTGGGCAATGCAAATTCAACAAGGTGGAGTTTGCAGAAGGCAAGATGAAGAAGCAGCTTTAAGATGCCACCCAGTAGCAGCACCAAATTAGTGCAACAGGCCACAAAAATTAACAATTTCCATAAAACACCACTTGAATGTATCACTTTTGTAAGCAAAAATCTCTTTTGCCTGATGACTGAAAGTCCTCGCAGCATTCCTATTCTGTATGGAAGTAACCTAACATACTGCATTCTACATACCTATTTCTGAATTACATATTCAAGAGCAGAGTAGGTAACCACAAATATAGCTGCAATGATCAGTATTCTGCTCATCTCAGTCCTCACTTCAGTTTATGTGAGATCATCTGTAGTGGTGAACTGGTGATCCCATATCTTATATATACATTATATCTAAATATTAAGGTCAGATTCACAAAGAATTTTCTGTGAGTAGGCATATCTTAGTCAAGCTTAGGTTGTCTTGCTCAAGAATTTCCAAGGATAAGTTAGGCTTGCTAGGGATTTTCCTGAATAGGCCTGCTTTACTCTTGGAAACTACTCATAGAAAGTACTTTGTGAATATCTCACCTGGGCATTCTTGTCTAACCCAAATCTAAGACATGAGTAAGATACAACTCTTCTTAGAAAAAGCTTTGTGAATATGGACCATATATTCAGTGATTATCCTGAAAGTCTGTCATGGATCTGGCTCTTGTGGACAAATGTTGGACACTGTGCAATTGCATATTTTTTATTCGAATGCAATCAGAATATCACCGTAAACACCAGCAATCACCTTCATACGAACGAAAAGAGAGCATTTGAGAAACTATGAGAAGTAGATGGTTTTTATGAGCAATAGTAATACAAAGTTTGACAAACCGATTGTCAGTCACTATTTGGTTTTATTTGTTTTACCATTACTTTAGGAAACAACAAGAATAGTAGGAATAGACAAAAGCATACCAGTCAACTACATGGTCGCCACCCGGTTGCTTGTCCGTACATGCTTGGAGAAGGAGAAAAACAATGAAAGAACAAATAAAAATAATTAAAAAAGAGTAGAGAGGCAGCCGGTTAAGTACCTGAGGCATCACATGGTGGCCTTAGGCACCACCTGCTATCCTTATAACTGTCTGCTGTTCCCTTTTCCAAAATCCCATACAGCCTCACTTACTCAGTACTGGCCGAGCTGTGTTGCAGTACTCCTATTTTGGAGTTCCCTCCCAGACGTTTGCGTTGCCAGAGCCAGTCCACTGTATTCACCAAAGTCACAGCTCAGTGAAGCAGTAAGCTTTATATATCGGGTTTCTAGTGCCTGTTCATGGCATCTTACATATCTCTTAAAACAAAACGATTAGCTGAATGATTGAACTAGATATTTCTGAAGCACACCAAGCTGATTCAACTCTAGGTACTTTGTTTTGACAGCTAAATTGGGAGGACATAATGAGTTAAACAGGGTCGAAATAGGTGGATTATCACTCAGTCAAGAGAAAAGGGGGCATCCACCACCTGAGACCTATGATGCGCACCCTCAGTTTGTACCAGCTTGCCTAAACTGATACATGAAATTACAATTGATTCATAAGATAAGCGAGTAACACATTTTCCAAGTTCAGCAGTTAGCCACTCTTAACACAGTTGTTCAGCTTGAATATATTTAATCCATCAGAGGCTTGCCTACTCTTAAAATGTGTTTAGTTAGCTGCTCATTAAGAGTAACATTATACTTCTCTCTGTAGTATTTTGTATGGATACATTATTGTCCGTGACTCGAACCCTTGTCATCTCCAGACAGATTCATTCTGAAATACCCTTGACTCACAGTCTAAGGGGCATATTATCAAGAACGGCGTTAAAAATTATCGCCGGTTTAGCGGCAGAAAACTGCCGCTAAAGCGGCGATAATGGGCTTGATAATAGGCCCTATAGAATTCCAATAGCCCAGGTTCTGGTGTGAAGGACATCAAACCTGGGCTTCTATTGGAATTCTCCAGGGAATATTATCAAGCCCATTATCGCCGCTTTAGTGGCAGTTTTCTGCCGCTAAACCGGCGATAATTTTAACGCCGTTCTTGATAATATGCCCCTAAGTTGTTTAGTTAGATGCTATTTAAGAGTCACACTCCATTTCTCTGTGTGGTATTCTGCTGGTTTGTATCTCAGGGATATACTCTAAGGGGCATATTATCAAGAAACGGCGTTAAAATTATCGCCGCTTTAGCGGCAGAAAACTGCCGTTAAAGCGGCGATAATGGGCTTGATAATAGGCCCTTGAGAATTCCAATAGAAGCTCATGTTCTGGTGTCAACATGGGCTTCTATTGGAATTCTCAAGGGCATATTATCAAGCCCATTATTGCCGCTTTAGCGGCAGTTTTCTGCCGCTAAAGCGGCGATAATTTTAACGCCGTTCTTGATAATATGCCCCTTGGTCCACAGCTTTAGATCACCTAACCCTATAAAACAAGGACTTATTCCAATGTGATCTATAGGAGGAAGGCGAATCTGGTGAACATCAGACCCACACCCTGCCCCGCCTAAAGGGGGAGAGGTGCTTTCCGGGAAACAAACAGTCCTTTTGTTTTCAGGGACCTAGTGGAATTGAGAAACCCACCTTTTGTGCTTAGAATGTTAAACTCAAGTATCTGTACTAATAATGACACAAGGTATGTTTAAGAGCATTTATTGCCATGACCTGCTACTAAGTACATGCATTGTGACCATAAGACATATAAAACATAAAGCTATTATCAGGGTTATTAGAAATGTGTAAATGAGAAACATTTCAACCATGTTTTTTAGGAATATGTTTCCTAAATCCTATGCTCCACTCTTATCACTGCACTGAGAGCATGAAGTAAACTACCTGTGCCTAACAGGAGAACATTTTGGATTGTCGCCCTGGATACCTGAACACAGCATACATACGTCTGTGTTTATCAGACTTTCAGCTGGAGCAGCAGGAGGAGGGAACAGCTGTTGTCAATGAAAACATGTGCACTGGCAGCGGAGCTTGATTGAACTCGGCTGCTCTTCCATGTGTCCAACTTCAGTCCAAGAGGGACAGTCACAGGCAGTCTAGTATCTGACCTCTTATGGATACTCCTCGAGTGAAGGCCTCTCTACCCTAAATAGTCATGTCTTGGTGTTTATATAACAAAATGACCACTGATTAGTCAAGCTGGTTACAACTGAAAAACAAGACAGAAACACAGTGGAAAAATCCAGCCGGAACCAGTGTTCATAATATGCTGTGCCTCTGTGCATATATAATCTCTAGCTCTTCGTGCCTGTATCAGCAGACCCTGTGAAAAAGATACTCAGGGCATCTTGGCCAGACTCATGTCTCCTTTTCTGCTGCTAATCAAGCGAGAAAGTGTTGTTGTGCGAACTGAATGTGCCTGCGTGTCGTGAAATGTGCAGACAGCTTGTTTGAGGCTGACCAAGGAAAATAACTCAGTGAGGCTATCGCTAATTATATTTAAAATGGAGTCAAGCTCAGGAATCTATATCACTGCACGGACATGTTTTCAGAGTGCCTCAAACCATTGTCATTTTAAAATAAATCTATATCAGCCAAGATATATTAACTTTGTCACATTCGGTTTAATTTGGTAACATTATCAGTGCGAAATATGCAAATGTCTACAACAATCATTAACAGTCTAACTAGGGGGATTTTAAGCAACTTCCAGAGGCGTGGGTAATTGGTTTATGATTTTAGCACTATTGGCAGGGAATTTCAAAGAAGCTGACATGTAGCAAAAATCTTTGCCCACTTTGCCAGCTGTGTCTAAGTTTCATGGTATATGCAAAGGAAAGAAACCAGGGGCACACGTATCTCACTGACACCAAGGGTGTGATGGCCCCTATCAGGCCAGGTTGCATTCGGTGACATAGGCATTTTTTACATTGTGCAACGTGCCTTTACATAAATTTGAGCCTCTACAAGAAGCCTCTTAAATTTTAAAGTCTTTCAGACTAAGGATTCGTACACCAACATATTCATAGCCTTTAAAACTAAGGAAAGCTTTTATGTGATATTTTCTGTTCTGATAAACATCTCTATGCATTTGTCTTACTTCAGATGTCCTCATTGAAAATCTGTGCAAAATGTTTAGCTTACTATGTAACGCTTATTATTTCACTCCCTTGAAACTTCCATAGGTTGTTGTGTGTGATTTTCTGTAAAAAGGTATTCATGGAACACCATTTCTGAGAAATTATTTCTCACACTCTTTTTAATTGAAATGTTAATGAGAAACATTATTTAACATTGGTTAGATATCAATTCATGCAAAGTAATATTTAGGTCTGGCATTTGCCAAGACATTCAGATTTCACTAGAATTCAGCCAACCCTCTTCATCCATTAGTCTGTTATTGTGCTATTCACATTTTACTCCTGCTCACTGTAGCATAGTGCATAGGGAAATTGGTCCGCCCACTTTAGCCATTCACTAACTTCACTGTGAATGGTGGTATTGTACCCTTTCACAAGGAGGACATCCACATACTATGTAGTTCTCTTAAGTACCAGACCCTACTATGGCAATGTGTGCTTTATGAGACAAAAATATGTTTTGCCTTTAGCCAATGTTCTTTTTAGATTGACAAGAAACTGGCAGGTTTTCCAACAATAAAATTTTGCTAAAACCATGACAAAATAAAGAAAGCATTAACCTAGTCAAAATGTTGCTGACAAACACCAGACCTATTGGCATTGCCAATGTTTATTTAAATTGTCTTCTGCTTGCTTTTATAAATGGGATCTCTCTGTTGAACTTTCTACAAGGTTTGAGTAGACCCTTTATGCCCTCCGCTTCCTCTGCACATCCCTTCAACCACCCTAGTCATCAGTCTCCTTCTTCACTTCCTCCTTGTTTATTTGGTGTCACCCACAACACACTCCCTTCACCTCTTTTTAAAATAAGTTTATTTTGCACCACCATCTCCGTGCTTCTCCTTTTCCCTCTTGTCTGTGGGGCCTGCCTTGTGATCGTTCATTCCTCCTTTTAACCTTTTCTCCTACTCTGCCTGCCTTTGTCTCTTGACCTTTTTTCTCTCCTTTAATATTAGTATGAGATTTCCTAGCTGGGCTTCACTATGGGTTGCATGCTTTTTTCTTTAAAAACAATATTTTTATTTGTCAATTCTTATCAATTTTTGTCACAGTTCTTTATTATTAAAGTATTTTTTAACCAAATTCTCCCACAATTAATTTGTTTTTCCAATATATGATTTTCAGTTTTTTCGGTTCTCCGAAATAATACTCAATTAATATTTTTTTCTATGAAATTCTGGACTGCAGTCCCCCATTACTGCATCTGTACTATTACATGTTGAAATAACATTCATTTGTTTATCAGTCATTTGCTGAAGCTTCTAGTATTGCAGATATTCTGAACTTCAACAAGCAAATTTCAGATCAGAATCAAGAGACAAAAGAACTCCATGGCGTAGATGCAGCCATGGGGAAGCCTTTGCCATCCAGCTTACATAGGTAATCATTGTAAAAGCCATTACCTCCCGTCCCTCCCTCGCCTTCCTTCAGTACTTTGAGGCCCCGCCTCCCACCCAGACCCACCCCCAGCATAAAAACTCTGCCCGCCCCCACCTCCACCTGTTTTTTTCTGTCTCCCTAGTGAGACTTACCTTCAGTTCCTCCCTGTGGCGGTGCCGGGGAGTCTTCGAGTTGGTTCTCTGCGACGGCGGTGCCCTCTGCAGCGTTCTCCTGGCGATGCCTCCTCTCCTCGTCTCCCTCGTGGTATGGGGGCGGAGCGGTGGCTCAGGAAGCCGCTGCGTTGTTGGGCGGTCCTCCTGTGGCTGGGGCTGTGTTTCCGGGTCGGGCTGTCGTGGCTGCCTCCTCTCGGACTGCACTCTTTCTAGGAGACCTGGTAGGACGGGTTTGTGCCCGATCTTTTATTTTGGCTGGCATTTGGTTGGTTTCTTTCCTGTTTTTGGCAGTTTCCTGGCCTGGGCATTCATTGGATGGTGCCTGGTGGGTTTTCTCTACATTTAGGTGCCGGGGAGTTGCTTCTCCATTCCTCTGCTGCCATGGGTCGCAAACGTGTGTTCAAGAGGAACAACCTGGTTTCTTCTTCCTCTTCTTCCTCTCCTGAGGATTCTCCTGTTCCCCCAAGCGCCCTCGGAGTCGGGGCCTTTCTGGGGGTGATGTGCCTCTCATGTCCAAGGATGAAGTGCGGGGCATGATTGAGGCTGCTGTGGCTAAGGCTCTCTTGGCTCGTCCGGTGCCTGCTGCTCCTTCGCGTCCTCGCTCGCTGGATCCTGCTGGGGCAGTTTCCCTGTCGGATGAGGAGGGTCCTTCTACTTCCTCTGGGGGAAAGTATATCTCCAGGGAGGAGAGGTGGGATGTTCTGGCTCATGTGCGGGACAATTTGGGGTTCCCTCCGTTCCAGCTGGGGAGACGGATGGGAGTCTTTTTCCTCAGTATGCTTCTCCCTCCAAGTTGGGCATGCCCTTTCAGGGTCCGGTCAAGGACATGGTGTTGAGGGAGTGGCGTGAGATCGATAAGTTGCAGGTCCCTCGCTTCCTTCAGAAGCTTTACCTTTTGGAGGGGAGGATCCCTTGCCTCACAGTTTGAAACTGGACTCTATCCTGGCCACTCTGATAGGCAAAACTGCGATTCTGCCTGAGGATTGTACCCGGCGGATGCTACTGATAGGAAGGTGGACTCTGGCCTTAAACGCTCCTTTGCAGATGGGAACCTGGCGCTGCGGGCTAGCCTTTTCTCTGCCTACTCGGCGCAGTCATTGGTGCAAGATTTCGAGAAATTGGCTGCCGCGGTTCAGGAGGGGTCTGAATGCTCTGACCTCCTGGCTGCTATGGAGCAGCAGGCTAGGCTGCTGGCGGACATTTCATCGGACGTGATAAAGTCTTCAGCTATGTCCACTGGAGCTTTGGTGGCGGTGCGTCGTTCCCTCTGGCTCCGGTCCTGGATGGCTGATCCTGGGGAGAAGGCGGCTCTGTTGAAGTTGCCTTTTGATGGACTGGCTCTGTTTGGGGACCAATTGCCTGCCATGATTTCGAAGGCTTTCAAGGAGCGGCAGCATGCCTTGCCCTATAAGGGCGTATCGGCTCCGTCTGGCAGGCCTTGGAATAGGGCCCCTCGTTCTTCCCCAAAGCGTGATTCTCGTCAGTCTTTCCGCAGGCGGCGTTTTCAGCCCCGTTTTTCTCCCAAGCACGCTGCCTCCGCGCCTAAAGGCCCTGCCAAGAAGGATCCCTGACAACTACTGTCTGGCCGGTTCCCTGCCGGTGGGTGGTTGTCTTCGGCATTTTCTTCCTCGTTGGCTGCGGAACGTTTCGGATGGCTGGGTCCTGAGCACTGTGGGTCATGGGTACGTGATCGACTTTGTGCAGGTTCCGCCGGATTCTGGGGTTCGGCTGACTCCGGTGCCTGTCTCCGGTCCCCGCAGGGTGGCTCTGCTGGACGGGGTGTCCTGTTTGCTTGCCAAGAATGCCATCTGCCGGGTTCCTGTCGAGGAGATGGGGACGGGGACCTACTCCATTCTGTTTCTGGTGCGGAAAGTAACCGGCGGCTTTCGGCCTGTCCTCGAACTCAAGTGGGTCAACTCCTGGGTTTGGCCCGTTCACTTCCGCATGTTGACTCTTCAGGCCATCATTCCTCTGGTTCGGCCTGGCGACTTCCTGGCCTCCGTGGATCTCGAAGACGCCTATCTGCACGTCCCTGTTGCCGCTTCTTCTCAGCGTTTCCTGAGGTTCGCTGTGGGAGATGACCATTTTCAGTTTTGCGTGCTTCCCTTCGGCCTCAGGTCCGCGCCCAGGGTTTTCACAAAGGTCCTGGCGCCTCTCATGGCTCTCCTTCATGCAGGGGGAGTTTTTGTTCATCCTTATCTAGACGACCTCTTGCTGCATGCTGCGGAGGAGTCTCTTTTGCTCACTCACATCGGGAGGGCCTTGGAGGTTCTTCAGGGGCACGGCTTTTGGTGAACTGGGGAAAGTCTTCTTTGGTCCCCTCTCAAGACATGGTGTTCATCGGGGCTCGTTTTCAAACTTTGCTCGGCCATGTTACCTTGTCCGTCAAGCGCATGGTCTCTCTTCAGTCGCAGGTTCGGGCCTTGATGTCCCGGGAGGCTCCTCCGGTGGTCCAGTGGCTGCGGGTGCAGGGGCACATGGCTTCCGTGGTGTTTCTGGTTCCGTGGGCTCGTTTTCATCTCCTCCGCCTGGCCAACTGGATCCTGTTGGGTTGGTCTCCGGGGTCTCAGAGTCTGCTGTCCCTGCTACCCATGACGGACCGGATCCGGGGGGAGCTATTCTGGTGGCTCAGCCGACGTCACCTTCTGGCCGGGGTTTCGCTGGCTCCTCCGGCTCCTCTTGTGGTGACTACGGACGCCAGCCTGTCCGGGTGGGGTGCTTGGCTGGGGTCGGATCAGGTTCAGGGGTGCTGGTCCCTGCTGGACTCCCGGAGGTCCTCCAACTGGCGGGAGTTGAGGGCTATTGGGCTTGCCATGGTGCACTTTCAGGACTCTCTACGGGGTCATTGGGTGTTGGTTCAGACGGACAATCTGGTGGCGATGTCCTATGTCAACCGTCAGGGGGGGACCAGGTCCCGGTCCTTGAACTTGATTGCCAGCGTCCTCTTTCGGTGGGCTCAGGTCTGGGTGCTGGGTCTGTCGGCTCTCTACATTCGGGGGTGGACAATGTGCGGGCGGATCTGTTGAGCAGGGACATTCCGTCATCTCGGGAGTTCTCTCTCCTTCCCGGTGTGTTCGTCCAGTTGGTGGGTCGTTGGGGCCTCCCTGTGGTGGACCTGTTTGGCGATCCGGGGAATGCCAAAGTGGTCCAGTTCTGTTCTCTGGGCAGGTGTCCCGGGACTCTGGGGGTCGACGGCTTGACCTGTCCTTGGCCTCGGGGTCTGCTATACGCCTTCCCCCCCCTTTCCGCTGCTCCGCTCCTTTCTGGTGCGGGTCCGCAGGGACTGTGCTCAGGTGTTGTTGGTGGCTCCCTGCTGGCCTCGGGCGAGTGGTTTCCTCTCCTGACCGAACTGTGTTGCGACCGGGAGTGGGTCCTTCCACTGGTTCCGTCCCCTTTGGAGTTTCCGGCCCTTCCTCTGGGTTCTCTGCGGAGGTTACACCTGACGGCCTGGCGGTTGAGCGGCAGGGCTTAGCTGGGTTGGGGGTTCCTGACCAGTTGGCAGTTACTTTGCAGGCTTCCCGTAGATCCTCTACTCTGCTGTCCTATGCTAGACATTGGCGGGTCTTTTCGGCCTGGTGTGCTGGTAAGGGTGTTGATCCCACGGTTGCTGAACTCTTTGTGGTGATGCAGTTCCTTCAGGATGGGGCTCTTCTGGGGTTGTCGGTGGCTTCTCTGCGGGTGCAGCGGGCGGCTATTCAGGCTTTTCGGGGCTCCTGGCGTAATTTGCGGGATGACGGGGCTCTTATGCCTCGTTTTTTTCAGGGTCTGTTAAATTTGTTTCCCCGCCCTGTTCGGTCCTTCCTTTCGTGGAATTTGCATTTGGTGTTGGATGTCCTGTCTGGTCCTCCCTTTGAGCCCCTTGAGGGTCTTGAGTTGCGTCTCTTGACTTTTAAGACTTGTTTTTTGGTCGCTATCACCTCGGCGCGGCGCTTGGGGGAGTTGGGGGCCTTGTCTTATAAGTGTCCCTTCTGTAAGGTCTTTTCGGATCGGGTGGTTCTGGTTCCGGTTCCATCCTTTGTCCCTAAAGTCAATTCGGCTTTTCACCTCAGTCAGGAGGTGATTTTGCCTGAATTCTGTCCTGCTCCTTCCTCGGCTGAGGATTGTCGCCTGCATTGTTTGGATGTCCGTCGGGCTTTGCTGTGGTACTTGCAGGTTGTGGAGTCCTTCCGGGTGGGGGACTCTTTGTTTGTTAACTCGGTCCGGCTCGGAAGGGTGTTAAGCCTTCCACGGCTACTTTGAGTCGTTGGATTCGGTCCACGGTCTTGATGGCTTACCATCTTAAAGGGGTGGATCCTCCTGTGGGGGTTCAGGGGTGTTCCACTCGCAGTATGGCGGCTACGGTGGCTGAGTTGCAGGGGCTTCGGTGGTGGAAATCTGTAGGGCGGCGACATGGTCTTCTCCCTCTACTTTTGTCCGTCACTATCGGATTGCGAGTCTGGAGCGTTTGGATACTGTTCTGGGCCACAGGGTCTTGTCCTCTATGCGGGACCAGGGATGTTGATCTGCTGTGTTTGGGGCACTGTATTAAATTTTGGTGTTCTTTATCACTCAGTTGTCCGTCTCTGTTTTTCTTCTGCTTGCTATGTCCTCAAAGGTACTGAAGGAAGGCGAGGGAGGGACGGGAGGTAATGCGTCCATTTCTAACGATAATGGCATTACTCCTAGTCCTACTCCCTCGCCTTCCTTCGGGACCCTCCCTCCCTCCCGGTGCGGTTCAACTGAGTGCTAGCTCGGCTTGTTTACGTACAGGTGGAGGTGGGGGCGGGCAGAGTTTTTATGCTGGGGGTGGGTCTGGGTGGGAGGCGGGGCCTCAAAGGTACTGAAGGAAGGCGAGGGAGTAGGACTAGGAGTAATGCCATTATCGTTAGAAATGGACGCAATACAGTGACTGGCAGACCTCCATGCTTCCGATGGAGATTCACAGTTGAACTTAAAGGCTAGATAGACAAAAAGCTGCTGATCCATCATTTTGTGTGTAATAGTCACAGACTTAAAAAGTACTCTTTGAGGACTAGGTACAAAAAGGGTGTTTGGACAAAATATTGAGTTGGAAATATCGATTGCAGAAATGTCGGAGAAAGAACATTGTGACACAACAATATAGTAATGCAGAAATATCGTTAGCAAGAATATAGAATTTTTAGGAAATTAATATCACCTTCAAGAATATCATTGCTGTAAATATCGTTTTCAATAATATATTGTAAAAATATTTTGTAATTATCTTTATGCATGTTAATTTACATATACATTCTTTGGGTTATTATTGTTTGTATGATTGTTAATAATATTTTTAAATATAGTTTGTAATGGTAAGTGATTGATAATTTTTAATTTAATTATAAAAGTAATTTATATTGTCATAGCGGGTTTGTAGGGGTGTAGAGTAGGAAGTTAATTAGGTAACATCAATAATAAATAATTTTAAATTTATTATTAATAATTTCCTTGAGTCTTAATTATGTTAATTGTGTAATTATATTTTTTAAGTTATACATTATGTGTGGGTTACTGGGTTTGTAAGGGTAAAGGGTGGGAAGTTAATTAAGTGATAATTAATTAACAATTTAACAATTAATTAATAATTATTTCATTGATTGTTACTTATGTAAATTGAGTAATAATTACATTGTTTAAGTTATTTGTTAGGTGTGGGTTGGTGGTTTTGTAGGGTATGGGGTGGGATGTTAATTATGAATCAATTAATAAATAAATTAATTAATTGTTATTAATTGGTTAACTAATTCTTATTAATTAATTAATTAATAGTTATTAAGTTATAATTAATTGTGAAATAGTTATTAATTATGTTAATTGTGTTACATTTATTTATTTCAGTTATATTTTAAGTGTGGGTTGCTAGGTTTGTGGGGGTATAGTGTGGCAAGTTAATTAAGTAATAAATAATGGCCATTTTTTTAATTGATAATTAATTATTAAACTGTTTAATAATTATGTTAATTGTTTTATTGTTTTTATATACATAATTTTTTGGGGTTAATTAATAACATTTATATTAAGAGTTTTATATTTTTTATAAATTGATAGGGTTGTGTTTCATATATGTTATGTGATTGATGTGAAGTACTTCCCTACTGTTGCATAGACTGGAGTAGATATAGGAAATTTTACCCCTAAGAAGTTTTACGCTTTCGATACTGTCGCACAGATTGAAGCGTGAATAGTACATTTTACCACCCACACCCTCCAAAGTGCAACACTTTCCCTACTGTTGCATAGAATGGAGTGGGAATGGTAAATCCTACTCCTCCAAAGTCCAGCCCTTTCCCTACTGTTGCATAGACTAGAGTGGGAATAATAAATCCAATTAAAGGCACACCGGAGGCCAGGGACATTAATTGAATTAGCATGCAGGGGCTGCTGGGGAAGCACATGATTAGTCTAACTGCTCACTATGGCCTCGGAAGAAGATGAAGAGAGTTCATCGAAACGCGTCGGCCAAAGGACAATATTACGGGAAGGAAGCTGCCCGGTTTAAGAATAAAGAAATGTGTTTCTTACCTTCAACAGAGTGCGGCTCTAATTGCTGGAGCAATTCATTTTTGAACATGTTGCACGGCGCGCTTCAGGCCGTGAGAGCGACGCACCACCTGTTTCACTGGACTTGGGGCCACTCGAGGGGAATGCATCTCCTTGAATGCGGTGTGGGAGGTACTGTAAGCTAACTGGGCAGAGTCTCTTCCAGAGGCTCAATGGGGGCTGCAAGATTCGTCCTTTTTATTGAATAGTGAGCATTGGAACCCACTGGAGGGTTGAAATATGCAGATTACTACAGGGCCCAGCATGCAATGTGAACTTTACATCCAATTAAAGGCACACCGGAGGCCAGGGACATTAATTGAATTAGCATGCAGGGGCAGCTGGGGAAGCACATGATTAGTCTAACTGCTCACTATGGCCTCGGAAGAAGATGAAGAGAGTTCATCGAAACGCGTCGGCCAAAGGACAATATTACGGGAAGGGAAGCTGCCCGGTTTAAGAATAAAGAAATGTGTTTCTTACCTTCAACAGAGTGCGGCTCTAATTGCTGGAGCAATTCATTTTTGAATATATATATATATATATATATATATATATATATATATATATATATATATATATATGCTTTTTGAAGTAGTACATAAAAAGACGCAAAAAAATTAATGTAATGTAAAATATATTTTTTATTTACAGTGTTATAATATATATGTATATATGTATATCTAAACATAGACAGACACATATGTTTTTGTGTGTATATTTATATAAGTTTATATTTATAAATAGCATTAAATGTTAGTTACATTTATTTTATTTACATTAAATTATTGTGATATATTAATATATTTAAGATTTACTACTTTAAACCATTTATAAATTAAATGTGTTTTAATGATATTAGTGTGAAACAATAGTTTTTTCCGATATTTTTGTACTTACCTTTATAAGTATAGGAAAATTATATTTTTATAATCGATTTTTTTGACACAATATTTATGTATCACAGTATTGTGGCGGTCGATATTGTCAGGGATCCTACAAAAAGATTGCTCTTAGTGTGGAGGAAACTTTGCCACTTTAAGAGATAGATGTTTCTAAAAGTGGACTGCTGGAAGTTGCACAGATTCTAGCCATTTTAGAGGTGTTCCAGAAGCTGACAGGTAAATGGAATTTGCAAAATGAAGGCATGATTTAATGAGAACAGTGATTATGCTCAGTGGTTAATTTGAGACAATGATTGCCAGTGCACACCACCGGCACCTATTTGAAGGGACTGGGATGCTCTGCCACCTCATTCTCTGTCCTGGCTCCCTTCTGAGCAGCAAGAGACAGCTAATAACTCCTTCCTCTATCCGCAATGAACATGGAAATAGAAGAAGGACAGCCAATAGAATGTCATTTCGTCATATTGGTGGCCATTCTTCTATTTCCATGAACAGCAACAGAAATGAAATGAAGACTAATGCTCCTGCTCCAGACCGGTATGCATGTTGCTCATCCACCAGGCTGACTATGCAGAAATGTTCAGAGGCTTCAGGTCGCAGCTTTGTCGAAGCTTAGACCTGCTCCCACGAGCATCAGGCTATCCAATGTGCAGGCTTCATTGTATTTACCACAGTTTCTTGCAGCCCATGCAATTTTGGTTGTTTTCGTGTAATGCCACGGAACATGAAGTTATTAGTCGTGCTGCTTTTGCTGCTCTGTGCCACGCACAAAAAAGCACGCCTAGAGGAAGTAGTTCAATTTTATTTACTGTCACTGTAGAGTGAATGTGTAGGCTTGAACCTTGTCTAATAAATAAACAAATTAATGAATATGTGGTGAAACCGACAGCACTTGCACCAAAAAGTAGCGCATAGAGGGACGGGTTTCTGCCACCTTGTCCTCTCATTGCAGTACTTATATAACATATGATAACTGTTCTGATTACCAATTAGTTGAATAATACAAAGCATTTGCTCATATGTATCTGTCCAAGTTATTTTTTGATTTCTTCTCAATTTAGGCAAGTGCTGGCAAATTCACCAACTGGACATTAATTCATGTATTTGTTAGCCACAATGCAAGTCTACACAGTCGTTCTTTATAACATAACAACTAAAAGTGAAATACTTTCTATGGGGCAGATTTACAAGAAACTGACGCATCTGTATAGATGCGTCAGTTTCCCTGCGCCTACGTGAAAAACCCTTGCGCCACTATAGATGTGCCGTATTTACAGTACGGCGCACTATGGCGCCAGGATTGACAGATGCGTCAGAAATTCTGACGCATCTGTTGGCGGAAAAGTTACGCATTGTTGGAGTCGTGTCGCAAGCACAACGCAACTCCAGCAATGAGTGTTGCGGCCTATTCCCAATACACTGCGTCACTCCTTACGCCTGCTTCAAGCAGGTGTAAGGTTTTGACGCAGTGGCGTCCTAAAAGTCACGCAGTGAAATCTTGTAGATTTCACTGCGTCACTTTTACGAGGCTTTCCCGCATGGGAACGCCTACCCTGCATACATTATACCTGACGCAGGTATAATGTTACGCAGGGCTTTACAACGTGACGCATCTCCCTAGATGCGTCACGTAAATTTGCTGCATTTTTTACGCTGCCGTTGCGTTACAAAAGTGACGCAACGGCAGCGTAAAAGTGACGCAAGGGGCTTGTAAATCTGCCCCTATGTATTTATGCACCTACATTCCTAGAGGAATACAGGAGAGAGTGTGTGTGTGTGTGTGCGTGCGTGCTTGTGTGTGTGTGCGTGCATTTGGCTGGAGTGTGTGAATGCTTGCGTGCATGTAGCAGGTATACTGAAATAACTAAACATTATGAAGCCATAGGCTTTCCTTAAATGATTACTCACTTTACTACCAGTACCTTCCAGTAAGGAGAAATTGAGGTCAATCTATGGTTCCTACTGGTGCAAAAAACTTATTGAATGTGACTGTTTTTTCAACCTCCTTCTTTGCCGAAAGATACTGTCATATAGTTTAAGGAATAATCCACGTTCCTGTGGTAGATTGGGTTGTGCACTCTAAAGTATTTTTTTATGTTGCTATGGTTAGAGCTATCTACAAATTAACTTCAAACATGATAAACAGCAACAGCGGATTAAATGTGGAGCCATTTTAATACCTTAAAATTAGTTTCCAGACAGAAAATAATGTGTGACAATAAAATCTGTCATTTTGAGATTTATATAAATATGGAATAATGCATTTAAATTACACAGGCTTTAAACTATTAGAATATATAGTTAGAGCAACTGGATTTAATTACGTCTAATATTGATTATGTTTCTTGCAAATGTATGGGGCTGCAGGTAGGCGCCGGTTATTTACGGCTCCAGCTGCTGTTACCAATCCAATGAGGCACTTTCAGGTTTAGCATCGAACAGGATGCTCTTGAAATTATATTGGAATGGTATTTGGTTTGGACAAGGTTCATTTATCGGGGGCGAGGTGGAGGGTTGCAAATATTTGGCCCCTCACACCACCCTGCATTTGCGTTGCATCATCAACTGGGTTCACCCTTCCAGGTTTGAGAAAAATGTGCCATTTCTTTTAGGGTAACCTGAACACTAGTTTTTCCAGAGCACAGAAGTATGGGCGTATTTGCACTTTACAAGTACAGTTACACATAGAAATTTACTTTTCCATACTCCCAAAAACACTCAGTTGCTGCGCATTAAGGTTCACTGATGAAGAATACCATGGCTCTCATGTTGCAGCAAACCAGATGAATTGTGCAGGCTTTTCCTTCAACAAAACTAGCCCCACACAAGTCTCTGTGGATTATCATAGGCAAAGAGAAATACATTTTTTCAGTGAAAACAAGCATCCCCCTTAAAAAAAATTGTAGACTTCAGCTCACTGATTTTCTTTACATCATATCATGCCAAAATAAATTATGGTTGCATGTGTGACTTTTTCTTTGTTCTTATATATTTATTTTGGTCTTGGTTAGAAATGGGGGTCTCTATTTGGCAATGGTTTGCACCTTCGTCCAAGTAGGGACCCTTGCTCCTAGTCAGGGTAAGGGAGTTACGCCCTTAGACAACCCCTGCTTAGCCCCTTGGTAGCTTGGCACGAGCAGGCAGGCAGAGGCAGTGTGTAAAGCATTTGTGCACACATACAGTAACACAGTGAAAACACTGCAAATGGACACCACACCAATTTAGAACAATAGGAAATCTTTATCTAAACCAAACAAGACCAAAACGACAAAAATCCACAATCAATATATCAAGATATCATCAAAAATAGGTTATTCACCAAAATAAAGCTTGTAGCAACAATTAGCTCCACCTGGGGCTATTACGATGTAGTGACAGATGAAAATCCCAAATTACGGCGCCGACAGCGAGGTGAGCGGCATCGGGCTAGAGTCACACAGACCCCAAAGAACAGTACCGTTGCA
Organism: Calotriton arnoldi; assembly: GCA_963921515.1. Classification (NCBI taxonomy): domain Eukaryota; kingdom Metazoa; phylum Chordata; class Amphibia; order Caudata; family Salamandridae; genus Calotriton; species Calotriton arnoldi. Next base: position 1,320,305 of record CAWUFW010001225.1, read on the forward strand.
AACGATGAAAACAGACGGTGCGCAGCGTCGGGGAGGTGATGCTGGTGAGGCGTTGGTTCCTTACTGCGATGCAGGGGAGGTGAGGCATCAGTGCCTTACTTTTGTCAGGGAGGTGACGTTGCATTGGCGGCAAGGCATCGGGTCCTTAAAACGGTGCGGGGTCGATGGATTTGGGGTGGTCACCCATGTCAGGTATCGGCTCTGCGATGATGAAACACCAACATCGGTGAGGTCGGGGCTGTGGTGCGAGTTGGGACGGTGTAGGCAGCGGCCTCAGGGACAGCATCAGAGTCGATACGGTGCGGCGTAGGCAGGTGTCAGGGCTGCGGTGCAAGTCTGGGAAGTGCATCGTGCATTCATGAGTGGTGCCCATGGCTTTATTGCAGGTCGCAGCATGGCTCGCCAGCGTCGGTGTTGCTATTTCCCGCTGTGGCAGCTGAAACAGAAGTTCCAGGTGCAGCAGGACAAAGGAAACAAAGTTTTTGTGTCCCTGAGACTTCAGAACAGGAGGCAAGCTCTACACCATGCCCTTGGAGATTTTCTTCAAGCAGGATACACAGCACTGTTCAGTCTTTGTCCTCTCCTTGGCAGAATCAGCCACTGCAGGCCATCCCCACACAGCACACAGCAAAGAGGCAGTATTTCTCCTTCCGCTTTCCCAGCTTTTCTCCTTGGCAGAGGTTCCTCTTGAGTCCAGAAGTAATCTAAAGCTCTGGGTTCTGGGCCTCCAATATTTATACCACATCATCCTTTGTGTTTTTTGTGGTAGAGAGTCTCTTAGCTCAGTCCAAACCAGTTCTGTCCTCTCTGGTCCAGCTTCCTGGCAGGAGGTGGAGACAGCTTTGTCACAGGAGTCAGTGCCCATTCAGGTGCAAGGAAATCTCCTCCCACTACTTTAAATGCAGCCCAGGTCTATTCAACTCAGCTCAGAGTCATCCAGGGAACCCCCCAGTGGCTGTCTGCAGTGAATGCACATCCCCAGCCCCTGTCACTCCAAAACCAGACAGTCAATTTACAACTCAGCAGAGGCACATAGGATGGCTAAGCAAGAAAATGCCTACTTTCTAAAAGTGCCATTTTCAAACCCACAATTTAAAAACCATCCTTACTAAAAGATGTGTTATTAAATTCTGAGTTCAGAGAACCTTAACTCCATCTTCCTATCTTGTCCCCATGTGAAGTTATACTTGTAAGATGTTACAAAGTATCTCCCAAGCTATCCTATGGGACAGATAGCCTTGCAATAGTGAAAAACCAAATGCTCAGTATTTCACTATCAGGACATGTCACAAACACCAGTACATGTGCTACCTTTCCCCCACACAGCACCCTGCCCACAGGGGTACCTTGGGCCTACCTTAGGGGTATCTTATATGTGAGAAAAGAGAAGGTTAGGGCCTGGCAAGTGGGTGCACTTGCCAGGTCTACGTGGCAGTAAACTGCGCGCAGACACTGCAGTGGCAGGTCTGAGAACCCTTTGAAAGGCTGCTTGTGTGGGTGCCACAATCAGTGCTGCCGGCCCACTAGCAGCATTTGATTTACAGGCCCTGGGAACACATAGTGCACTGTACTAGGGACTTACTAGTAAATCAAATAAGCCAGTCATGGAAATACCAATCCATAAATACAATTTACATAGAGAGCACTTGCACTTTGGAACTGATCAGCAGTGACAAAGTGCCCAAAGCATCTAAACCTCCTGGACAGCAGATGCCATTATGCTGCCTTCTCCCAAGTGATCGGATTTTCAATTGCCGCTCATTCTGATGCCTGCGGCGCCTTTCCCTACGGACCTCCAAATTAATGGTTTAATTAACGCGGTCATTGACCCCACCTAACACGAGGTTTGGATATCGCTCATGGTCACAATTGGGAAGCTTATCGTTCATCTCGCACTGCTCTGCTCCCTGCTCTTGCCACAAGTTAATTACAGGCAAAATGTTTTCAGGCACTATTTTGCAAGTCCTGATGATGATCCGATATTTATGTTAAGGATCGAAACGCCGTCGACAAAATTGTCAACCTTATACACTGTGATTTATTTGCTACACTATGTGTAAAGGTGACCTCCTTCAATTGTTGTTTGCTCCATTGTATTGACTAGACACAGACAACTACATGCTGCCTGAGCCTTCTCTTGTTTTCTCTTTGTGATGTGAGTTTTTTGGATACAGGCTTGTGTCCCACGGTTATTAAATTTTATGTTTTGTACATTTAATATAATTGCATATTAAAATTGCCTTTTTCCGGATGGAATAATGGCTACAATATAGTGCCGATTGGGGCTATATTTATTTGATTTCAAATCATTGTCTACTCAGGGACCGCTGTCTCTTAAAATAACAAAGCATCTAAACCAGCAAAAACGAAATCCAACACACAGCAAAAATACAGGAGGTAGAGGCAATAAGACAGAGGAAACCACACCAAGGATGCCAGGTCTTACAGGCTTCATAAAGTGTACATTCACCCAAAAGTGCCTAGATGCTAAAGTTGAGAAATTGAAGTATTTCTGACAAGCTGCTCCAAATCAATCTTGAATCTGAGGTTTATGATAGTTAAAACAACCATATTTTTAACTTTTTCCTACATTTCTTACATTTAGATTATTTTCTGAGCACACAATGAAGAGCGATCCACAGCGTGGCTACTGCCACAGGAAAAGACCTACCACCAAGTGTGGACCAGTTGAAACTGGGAAGATTGAGCCTACAGGACTTTGCTGCTTTCAGGTAATGCTGTGGGTTATAGAAATAAGATCTGCTAGACAAAGGACTAATCTTTTCATGATATACAGGTTTATGAACTAGACATAAGCCTTTAAATTTCATCCTTTGAGAACCCGGCAGCTAATTGAGTTTCACCAAGACAGAGGCAATGACTTCAGGTATTTTCAGACTCAGAAATAACTTGGCCACAGCATTTTGGATTAATTGCAATCTCTATAGAGATTTTCAGGCAGGCCTAGATAGAGAGCATTACAATAGTCCAATCTTGATGAAACAAAGTCATTCAGAATTTTGTTCTTTTGTGAATAGTTAAATAGGTGGAAGATTCTCGTCAATGCTCATAAATAAGAAAGGCATTTCTTCAATGCAAACTGTTTATGCTCATTTAATGGCAAATTGGAGTCAACAATCATCATGAGTTTTTTACTTTTTGAACAGGTACTGGTTTTTCCCTTTGAAGGGGGCCGAAAGTATTACTTCCAGAATTGAGTAAATCTAAAAGGTAAAAGAATATCTGTTTTGCCCCCATTCATTTTTAAGAAAAGAGCGTCTGTTTCTCCCATATTCAATTTTAATCTTTTCAGGGCCATCCAGATTTGCACCTTGATTAAACAACTCTGAAGCATTTCTGTACTCTGTGCTGAATCATCATGAACTCTAAAAATAATTTGTGTGACATCTGCATATATAAAAGTAGACAAACCGGAAGATTGAATCACGTTGGAGTCATATATTGAACAACAAAAGAGAAAGGACAGATCTTTGAGGAATCCCCAAAGGTTAGTTGATTTGCATGCAATAGTTGCCCAGTTAGTTTCACTTGGCTAGATCTCTATGAGAAAAAGAACTATCGAACCAACTCCGCACTATTCCACCAGCACCAAGGGCCTCCATTCGATCTAACAAGATCGGGTGGTGTATGCTGTCAAAAGCTGCCGATAGATCCACCAGAATCAGTGTCTATGGGATATCTTGATCTGCCCCTGCCCTAGGATCCTGCAAAACCACAGTAACCACAGATTTAGTACTGCATCCCACCATGAAACCTGCTTGTGAAGGATGCAAGAGTGCTTGGGATTGAACATATTTCAACACCTGTTTAAAGATGGCTTATTCCAGGAGTTTAGCCCAAAAATGCAATTGTGAATCAGGTCTTTAATTTTTTAAAGAAGCGGGATTCAGCAAAGTATTTTTGTAATGAAGTAATTTGTGCAGCTTTTAGGCTCTGACATTCCATGTCGATCCTTAAAGATGAATTAATAATATCAAGGACCATAGCTTGTGATTCCAGAATTAATGCTTTCTGCAATTTGGTCAGCAGAATATCAGCTCTAGAGCCAAAAGGCCTGCTACTCTTAATTAATGCCAGACAGCCAGTCCCATTTAATTCAGTAAACTCAGTAAAATGATTTAATTCCTGAGGTGTTGATAAATCTCTGAGTTCTTTGTAGTCCCCTCTTGGTGAACCATGCCCTCTGGCCTTGTTTAAGATACCAATGGATAACAAATGTAACCTGAATGATCTTTTAATCCTGCTGTCTTTCTACAACACATTATTGATGTGAAGCTTTTGGTAAGACACAGCATAATATCTATGGGACTGGCTGACGGAGCAACTACTACTGTGGATGAACCACCTGCTGTCATGGGCTGAACATTCTGGGCCAGGAGGTCATGGACTTGCAGGGAGGTCCAACCAAGAGGCCTCAGGCACCAGATGTAGGGGTTGCCAGAATGCTCCGACTAAATCGGACTCGGAAGAAGGAGGGTGAAGGTACCCAAGACCAACTGGGACCTGGGGCCACAGGAGGGGCTTCTCCTTCCCTGGACATGGAACACTAACTGTACAAGAAGGGTATGACCGCCAGCACCTTTTTATCCTTTGCACAGCCCTTGAAGGTAGGGGAAGACCGGGGAGGGGGCGAGGGTGGATCAACCTAGCGACCTAGTTAAGAGTTGGGGAGTTGAATTCAGGTGACAGATGCTTCTATGGGTGGAAGTCAGTGGCGGCTGCCACATAGATAAAGTGAGGTGGTGGAGAGGGGGAACAGCGGATAAGGGAATAATAAGTAATAATAAAAACGCACCTGTCTATGCCGGCTGCCTCAGTACTCTTCTAAGACGGCCGGCCAAACCGACATGCACACTTTACAGTGCCCAACAGTCCTCCCCCTGCCATGGTACGGCCTCGCCCTGCCCTACACTGGCATTAAGTTGGTCAGCCAGTCAGCTGAAAATAAAATTATAATTTTATTTTTCGCTGACTGACTTTGACAAGTGGGACGACGCTCCTTCGCCATTATGGAGGAGGCGCCCTTGGGTGGAAGTGTAGAGTGGGGAGGGATGGGTGGAGGGGAATTCAGTTAGACTGTTCTATTGTTTAGTTGTTTTTCCTCCACAAGGCACAATACGATGCACAGACTTTCTGCATTACCACAGAGACCAGAGCCCCAACACAGTAACAACTGAGACACAGGGGCCCGGGGGGGATGCCTCAAAGGGACAGGGAGATTCCATATTCCATTCTTTACTCCTCTACACTGCTTTCCACAAAGACTGCCATGAATACATTCACTGTAATGACATGGAATGTGAATGGTCTCCCGCACCACATTAAACGTGAAGCAGTCATGCAATTCTTACACTGCCATACCCTGCAGATAGTGATGCTTCAAGAGACCCACCTTCTATGGTTCAATTGAGCATTTTTGGCCAGATATGGCTATAATAAAGTGTATTATGAGTGATTAACTCATGGCTAAAGGGGGGTAGTTAATATGCTCCATAAGTACCTGCCAATAGTGATTTCTCGGATCTCCCTTGACTCCCTGGGAACATACGTGTTGCTGGAGGGTTAGATGGATGGAACCCAATACAATTTGCTAAGCGTTTATATCCCAACACAGCTGGCCTCACCAACATTACTGACACGTAGGGATCTTATGCTGTTCCTACCCCCGGGTAGGGCAATCATAGAGGGGATTTTAATGATATCCTCGGCCCCCTCACCTCCTTTTGGAACCCAGAGTGTCGTTCCAGAACACAGAAGAGACTAGCCAACTGGGCCCTGGGCTTGGGTCCATGTGATGCCTGGAGATAGTGGAATCCTGGGACCAGAGAATATGTGCACATCTCGGCAGCTGACTGATCACTATCCCGTATTGACTTTTTGTTGCTCCCAGCCCCTGATCTTCTGTGCACACGTGGTTCACATATTCTACTGAGAGGCATTTTAGACCACGCTGCTGTCACTGTTCATGCCAGGAACAGGAGGGGGGGGGGAGAGACAGATGTGGTGCCTTAATGCTTGGTTTCTTTCGGACAAGCAATTCATCTCCATTCTAAATGCCCAACTGAAAGCCTTTCTACAAACCAACCAAGGGACAACAGACTCATCTCGGACTGTCTGTAAAGCCACCATAGAAGGGGTGGCTCGATCCTACATCAGATGCAAATCCTGCAAGACATATGCCCAAATTAGAAACAGCTGTTCTAACACTAGAGACCAGTAGTCTGGGGAATTTAACAGAACTAATGAGCCGCCACCTGGCAGTGGAGAGGGCCTGCTTGCAACAGTTGTGCCTGGATTTGGTCTGATGGTGCTGGAAAGCCTCGACTAGGAGGGTGTATTAATGGGGTGATAAATGTAGTAAAATTCTAAACTGGCTTGCCACTAATGAGCTAGAGTCTATTGAGGTGCCTCACATTACCAAAGTACCTGGAGTGCAAGCCATGACTGCTCCTGAGATAGCCTCCACTTTTTTGGAATACTACGGCACTCTCTATGCATGCCACCCAACACATGAGGAACATGGTCTGCTAATTGCAGACATCCCAATGCCCAGATTAACCCTCACTAAATAGAGGACCTTGATCATCCGTTGTCCCTAGAGGAGATTATTAAGGCACTTCTGGATTTGAATCCTGGTAAGACCCCGGACCAGATGAGTTCCCGACCGAATACTATCGTAGACTTTGCCAGACTGTTCTGCCACCCATTTTAAACATGCATCTTGAGGCTGTTACTCAAGGTCACTTCTCTGCAGAGGTGGGCCTGGCCACCATAGTTTTGCTGCCGAAACCAGACAAGCTGCCTGACAGATGTACCGGCCTATTTCACAAATAAATTCTGAGGTCAAGCTGTTTGCTGTAGTCCTAGCAAAAATGGCTCACCCGCATGCTGGGCTGCCTGGTTCACCCGGGCCAATGCAGATTCATCCCCAATTGCAATACACGCCATTACATCACAAGAGTCCACTTAGCACTAGCCAAATTTTGATACTTGCACTGCTCCACGGTGCTCATGCTTCTTGATTTCCAGAAAGCTTTGATTTCCTGGATTGGGCTTTCCTACATGAGGTGTTAGATAAACTGCCGCTTGGTGCACAATTTCAATCCAACATGCACATCTTATATGCTATGAAATGAAATTAAATGAAAAATGGCACTTATATAGCGCATGGCTACCCGGGGGCCTCCCAGCGCTTGGCTAGACCAGTAACCATTAGCAGAAACACTCAAGGGAATAGCAGAATTTTAGTTGCCTTCGAAAGGCAAGGTGGCTGGGTTCCCTGCGTAAATGAAGTGGTAGAGCGTTCCAAAGTTTGGCCGCATTGAGTGAGAAAAGGCGGCCGCCACTTCTCGCCCTCTTGATCCTTGGGACCTCCACCAAGTGGAGTTCATCCGAACGCAATTCCCTGGTGGCCTTATAGCGGCGAAACATTGTCGAGATTAAGGTAGACCCGTTCCCTTGCAGACACTTGTGGACAATACAGAGGGCCTTAAAGCTGATTCTTTCCTTCACTGGGAGCCAGTGAAGGGCGCATAGGGCCGGTTTCGCAGAGAGGCGATTTGATATTCCAAATAATAGTCTGGCCGCGCAGTTTTGGACTGTTTGCAGTTTCATGATTACTGCCAGTGGAGCCCCTAAGTAGAGTGCATTTCCGTAGTCTATCCTTGACAATATCAAGGATTGGACTAATATTTTTTTGGCTTGGGGAGGAGAAGAGGAAGCACTTTGCGGGCCATTCTAAGCAATCCATAACAAGTTGCCACCGTCTTCCTGGCTTGCACCTTAAAAGTCAAATTCTGGTCTAGCCAGATACCCAGGCTCTTTATCTCGCTCTTGGGAGTTGGGACTGGTCCCATACATGCTGGCCACATGGTACTCAATGAGACATTGGAAGGATTACCCAGGATCATAATCTCTGTCTTGTTTCCATTGAGTTTAAGGTGGGACGCCCCCATCCATTTAGAGACTTCCTCCAGGCATGAGTGGAGGTCTTGGGATAGCTGCTTGGCTTGATTAAGCGCAACTACCAACTGGGTGTCGTCGGCGTAAGTCACCATATGGATTCCAAAGGGGGCTACAATAGCCACCAGTGGGGCCATATACACATTAAAAAGGGTCGGGCTCAGAGAGGATCCCTGAGGTACTCCACAGCGCAGAGGCATCGATTTAGAAGTCATCTCACCTTTAAATATCTGGAAGGATCTATCTTCCAGGAAGGAGCGCAGCCACTGCAGTGCAGTGTCAGTGACTCCCGACTTCCTAAGGCGGTGAATCAAAATACGGTGATTCACCGTGTCGAATGCTGCGCTCAAATCGAGGAGTATGATGACGGATGCCCCTCCTGAGTCCAGAATCTTTCTACTTTCTTCAACTACTGCTAGCAAGGCAGTTTCCGTGCCCTGTCGAGGTCGAAATCCCATTTGGGAAGGGTGGAGCAGATTGTTGGATTCGATAAAATTGGAGAGGGTAAAATTGACATACTTTTCAGCGAGCTTGGCCACCCCGGGAAGCAAGGAAATAGGGCGGTAGTTACCCAAGTCCCCTGGATCCAGGTTGGGTTTCTTCAAAAGTGTCTTTACCATAGCTCTTTTCCAATTACAGGGAACTATTCCTGTACTTAATGATGCATTAATTACATCTGTAATAACAGGGGCAATTATCGGAGCAACCCTTACCAAAACGTTCATAGGTGCAGGATCCCTAGGAGACCCACTTTTCACCGAGGAAAACAGAGTCAGAAGAGTTTCCTGGGTGATTAGTGGAAAGGTTTCCAGCAATGGTCTGGTTGACAGGACACCTTGATCTGAATCCTCACCTAGTAGGTCATATTTATCATCAATTTGAGGCAGGCATTTAAGAATGTTCTCTATTTTAGTAGTAAAAAAACCCGCTTGCTTGTTACAGCGTTGTCCGGAAATATCAGGGGCCACAGACGGGGCAGGAGTTTTGAGGAGCTTCTTTATAATAGTTTCTCTAGGGGAATTTCCAGCCGACAGAATTTTTTCCTCAAAGTAGGAGGTCTGAGCCTGTTTAATACCTGCTTTGTAAGTATCAATGGCTCTCCGATATTCCAGTCTTTTGCTTGGTGAATAATCTTTCCTCCAACTTCTTTCCAGAACCTTGCATCGCTGTTTAAGAATGCGTAATTTGGGGGAGTACCAGGGGGATTTATGCGAACCCTCTGTCTTTTTCATCAAAATTTTAGGGAGGACTGCATTCAACGAGTTATCTATCCAATTGCAAAAGTCGTCATTGGCTACACCTGGGCTGGAATTCGGCTTGGGTCTGGTATTTTCCAGTTCATGAGCCCAGCTGTCCATGGAAAGCTTGGACCAGGGCTGTTTCATAATTAATGAAGGTTGTGCACAGGGAGCAATGACCCGAGGGCTCCAGGATAGGGGAATAAGAAAATTATCAGACCATGGGACAGGGATAGGGACATCCCCTTTTAGGTTCTCCAAATTCGAGAACACGGAATCCAGGCAGTGCCCTTTAACATGGGTGGCTTGTGTGACCTTTTGCGATAGCTGCAGAGCCGTAAGATCCCGCGCAAGTTCTAGCGCAGTCACTGCCTCCAAATCATCAAAATGTAAATTAAAATCTCCAAGGAGAGTAAAATTAGCTGCCGTACTGGCAGAATTGATAACTGTTTCCAGCAGGGTTTTACAAAAGGTGCCCATCGCACTAGGGGGCCGGTAAATCAGAATGCCTGTAAATGAGAGAAGTGGGGTAAATTCTAATGAAAAGTGAACATTCTCACAATCCAGAAGTGGGCTTCCCAGCATGCGGCATGTGAGATGATCTTTATAAACAATAGCTATCCCACCACCCTTGCCTGTTGACCTGTCCACTCTCTGTATCTGGTACCCCTGGGGGAGCGCTTGGACAATGTCAGGTACCGAGCTGGGATTCAGCCATGTTTCTGATAAAAACAGGACCTCTGGATCATAATCCTTTAAAAGTATAGAGATCTCTGTAGTATGCTTGGGCAAGGAGCAACAGTTTAATAAGAGAAGTTTAAAGGCCCTAGTAGATACGGGGGCTTAGTGGTCCTAATTATCTGAGAGGAAAGGGTAAACGAGCAATGGGGACACTTTTTCATGGATTTTCCACAAGCAATCTGATGATAGCAAGTAGTTCCTAATCCACTATTTAACTGGTGGAGCTGAGAGCTCGAATAACGATAGTTCCGTGGGGAGAAAGGTCCAGGGGTCCTAGTCCCTGGGCCCGGTCGTGCGCGGACGGGCGCAGACGGGCTTGCCTTAGGCGCGCCTTTATACACGCTTCCGGCGTCAGGAGCAGCAACTAGACCGCTGCCCTGAAGCGGAAGTGGTCACGGCCCCTCCTACCCCTCGAGCCTTAACACAGCTCTTCCCAGCACAATTGAGACTCAAATAAAAACAGAGCAAGTAAGTGCAGATTCAGTAGCAGCAGTTATGATTTAAAAAATAGTCAGCAGAGTTAATTTTTAAAAAAGCGGGTCAACCCGGCAGAGCCACTCTCCTCACCCGAGTGTTCTGCCCGAGTCACCGGTCAGCCTGCCACAGGCTAAAGTGCGCGTGAGCAGGGCAGTATTCCCCAGATTTAGGATTCCCAGAGAACTAGGCAGCAGTGCCCCCTGACCCCCTCCTCTTTGCCCTGCAATAAAACCGCTGGCAACCTGGGTGCATTGTGATGCCCAAGTCTGGGGATTCGAATAGGGATTGGCACTAGAGAAAAAGATAGCCCTCTATGCCAATGATGTCCTTATATTCATGGCCTGACCAGACGTAATGGGGTCTTTCCAAATTCATATCCTAGACATATTCAGGTCAGCATCCGGACTACAAGTGAACTGGTCCAAGTCCCTCCTGGTCCCCTTGAAATGAGACTGGGGGGCAAAACCTGGCACCCTACTCTTCCAATACGCCACTTTAGATTTCGCTGTTAGGGGATCCAAATGGTGTGGGAGCCTGAACAAACTTAGAGCTTGAACCTTCGGCCACTCACCCGTGTAATCAAGGAGGAAAAAACATCTCACCTTTGCATTAGATTTATGAGTATACATACTTGAGTGTCCATGTGGGCTCAAATATTAGTACAATTTTTCCAGTTTGAAAATAAGTACTAGAAAATCACAGGGCAATAAAAAATAATGATTTAACTTATCCTGTTGGCCATGACTTTAATGAATTGCATAGCTGCACTCCTGACTTATTAATGTATTTTGCCATTGAAAGAATTAAGCCTCAAAAACATGGAGGAAACAGAGTTAAATTGCTCAGAAGATTGGAATCACATCGTATAGTTGAGTAAGAACCAAACTACCAGTAGGATTAATTAAGGATGGGGAGTTAGTGGTACATATGGGCGACTGAATTCAATCACATTGTCTTATTTTTCTCTTTACCTCCGCTGGTGGATATGACATTGGACTATTGTTCTGTTTCTTTGTTTTTTGTATTTATATGCCACTATTGATTGGAATATCCCAGGCCTCATTATTTCTTCTCCACATTTTGGAAGGCTGGAAGCAGCCTACTAGGGTTTGATATATTCAAGTCTGTCAATATCTGGCTGTGTGTACGGAGCCCACTTGGGCATTATACACATATGGGTTATTAGTATATGTCCCCCTCTGTACATACGAGTTAATATGCCATTAACTGAAACTGTTTTAGACCTTTTGATAAGGTTTTGGAACCCATACCAAAAGTATGAATGAGCCATGAAGGTATGGCTACAATGATTTCCACACAAATAGTATGATTAATAATATTCTTGTAATTAATTTGAGTATGGAAGCACAAGAAGACAGAGCTGAAAAGTGCAGATTAAGGGCCCGATTTCGATGTCGGGCGAAATTGTTTCCGCCCAACATCGACTCTTTCCTGGGACCGACCGGCCTCTGGTCGGCGGTCCTGACCGCATCATTACGATGCGACCGAACACTGTTCGGGCGCATTCCTGCATTTCCCTATGGGAGCATGCATTACCGCCGTAAACCGGCTGTAATACATGGTCCTAGAGGGAAATGGGAGGTGCTGTTCATCCCTGCACCCCGTGGCAGGCAACTCAAGGTGCCTGCCACGGAGTGCAGGGATCAACAGAGGGACACGAGGCTGCGCACCCAAGGGGGTCCTGCTGTGGGCCCCCAAACACGCTTTCCGACATGACTGGCATGGAAACCATGTCGGATAGCATGCATCTTAATCCCAGGGGCGGGAAGGCCCACCCTTTGGGATTATGGGCCTGCTCCAACTGGCTGACGGGCTCCATGAATGACCGGCCGGTTTACTTTCCGGCCGCCAGCATCATAATGCAGCGGTCAGAAAGTAAACCGAGCGACCCATTACAATGCAGCCCTGAAGGTTCCGACCGTCGGCCAGAGCCTTTACAGGCAGCATCGTAATCGGCTCCTAAATTTTTAATCGGAGGGAGGAAATTGGGATTGTTTTTCATTGGTGATTGAATGAACTAATATACTGGAATTTATCAATAATTTAATTTGGAAATGTGCAGTAATCCTGATTGAAAAAGAAGCTAGTAATCTTTTTAGCAATAAGAAGGAAGACTACTATCAATGACAATGTTTTTTTCCATTTTCATTTGGTGGTTGGATGACTTGATGTTCATGTCTCTCAAAAGTTTATTTTATACAAATTATATGGTGGAATATTTAGTGAGTAAATGTGTAATAACTATGAGTTAATCAAAGCAGAATAACTTGAGGTTATGAAAAGAAAGACTACTGTTGGGTTTGGGTAATGTTTGTATATGTTTTGGTGGGGGGAAGTGGGTAACAATATCTGATAAAGGCTGTGAAGCTGAAAGGCATCACCAATGCTGATTAAACTGAGTGATTATCTTTTTTGGAGTGCCTGTGTGTTCCTTGACTGGAGGTGTTGTTGGAAATTGCAAATTCATGTATTGCCAGGTTTCAGTGCACGCTGCAGGTCACTATCATTGCAAAGTGGGGGAGTGTCCTTACCAAACTCTGAAAAACTATATCTATTTAGTGTGAGTTATAGTTACTTCAGTTAACTATAACTGGTGAATTTTAGTGCTTTTTTTAGTTCAAAATGTTACATGTTTGCTGACATTTTCACCTAAGTATAAAGTCACTTTAATCTTTGTTTTTTACAGAGAATTTCGGAGGTTCTTTTTTTAATGTAAAGTAAGATATTATTACTATACCTAACTATAACATCGCTTCAACCTTTGTTATTTCTGTGAATTTCAGCATTTGTTTTAAAGCAAAAGTATAAAAGGGTGCAATTCTAAGTATGGCTGACCTACTGATTTGTCAAAGGGGCAGAACCCAAAATATAAAAGGCAGGCCTATTGACTTTACCAGAGGGTAGGCACATTTACATATATAAAGAGAATACTGCTCCAGCTCTAAATGCTTTAAAAAAAGATGGTAAGCTCTCTGCTGGGGTCATGTTTCAATGACCCAGGAGACTTACTGCAAGTTTAAAAAAATATATATTACTACGGCACTGCTGTGCTGCCTGCAGCCTGTCACAACATTTAAAAAAATGGTTAGTGGTGTCCCTGCCCCTTCTTGGGCACCATGAGGAACAACAAATACAAATAAATAGCCCTCGCCAGGCATTATGGTACACTCCCCAGCAGGAGCAGTGAATGTGAAATAAGCTGCTATTCTGCTCATTTCATCATCATCGTAAACTTTATTTTCAATCTCTAAGATCACAAAACTACAACACACATACATATTCTACATACATGAGTAGACATACAATCATTCTAAAAATGTACAATACAGAAAGGTCTCAGGACGACCACATCAAAAGATAAAAGTCAAACATGTTAGCAGCAGGATAAATGTAAAATAACTATACTTTATCTCAGGCCTATGCCATATGTTAATCGTGCTAATTTTATATTCATGTTGGTTTATTTCTGTTTATTTATTTTTGTGTGGGTGCCCCGGTCCTACCTGAGGCACTGAACAACTATGTTAAATGTCAGGGGCTGCAGAAGGGACGACCATGGCCCCTGCAGCCCTGCAGGTTCCCCCTAATGTGCCATTGCTGACCTGCAAACAGGAGCTGTGCATACATTTTTTTTGTTTGGATACCCTGGTCCCATCTAATCAACCCAATAACTTAAACCAATACTGGGGACCACAGGCGCACGCCCTTGGTGCCTGTAACCCGTCCAGCTCCCCAGCCAGGACCCATCCTGGGCAATAACTTTTTTTGTGTTTTATTTACATTACTATTTTTTTATTATATTATTATTTCCAAGTTTAATATTTTAAATAAATTACTCATAATGCCACATTTAATAAAATTTAAATATTTCAATATTCCTACCTTTGGTTTGATGATATTCGGTTCCACAATAGTTTTGACACAATATTTTGGTGGTTGTTTACATACAAAGGGGTCGATTCCGATGTCGGCCGGAAGCGCACCTAATAAAATACGAGCCGAACGCGTGTTTTCCAACCTACTCGAACACTCTACCGAACGAACAAGTACGATGCGCATAACAGCCCAGATTCCGAGCGAGCCGTACTTACCCATTCCAGCTCCTGTTCCCCGCCCGAGCCGGATCCGTAAACGCTGAATCGAGTCGCACGGAACCAAATACACAGCACCTTCCGGCCGGACTAGTAAGATGCGTCTCCCGTACGCGCCGAACTCGTCGCTACGTACGGCACGTTTGAGCATCCGGGAGAGCTGCACATAAGCTCCGATTCGCGCCACAAGACGATCCACGGCGACGAGACGAACAAGCCAGCGACGAGTACGAGTCGAAGACACGAGAAACCCGAACGAGACGAACCAACCATGAATCCCATCGCGCAGGTCCTACCAATACTCTACATCTATTACCGGGACCGGCACGGACGCGTACGGCGCAGACGGTAAGTCAAACACCCACAACACAAACAAACGACATGTACCCGAAATATGTCACACACACATAGGGATGCACAAATTACGTACACAAGCAACAGCAGAACCATAGGGGTGGGATGGCCAACACCAATGCCATACACACCCATAGGGGGATGGATGCCTACCACCAACACCACCCTACAACTACCCCTACTCATGGGTGGCTAGATGCCTGCCACCACCCCCCCACTCATGGGGGCTGGAGGCCTACCACTACTACCATCCCCACCCATAGGGGGCTGGATGCCTACCACTACTACCATCCCCACTCATGGGTGGCTAGATGCCTGCCACCACCCCCCACTCATGGGGGGCTGGATGCCTATCACTACTGCCATCCCCACTCATGGGGGATGGATGGCTGCCACTAACACCACCCCCACTCAGGGTGGGCTGGATGCCTGCCACTACTACCATCCCCACCCATAGGGGGCTGGATGCCTACCACTACTACCATCCCCACCCATAGGGGCTGGATGCCTACCACTACTACCATCCCCACTCATGGGTGGCTAGATGCCTGCCACCACCCCCCACTCATGGGGGGCTGGATGCCTGTCACTACTGCCATCCACACTCATGGGGGGATGGATGGCTGCCACTACTACCATCCCCACTCATGGGGGCTGGATGGCTGCCACTACTACCATCCCCACTCATGGGGGCTGGATGGCTGCCACTACTACCATCCCCACCCATAGGGGCTGGATGCCTACCACTACTACCATCCCCACTCATGGGTGGCTAGATGCCTGCCACCACCCCCCCATTCATGGGGGCTGGATGCCTGTCACTACTGCCATCCCCACTCATGGGGGATGGATGGCTACCACTACTACCATCCCCACTCATGGGGGGCTGCATGTCTGCCACTACTACCATCCCCACTCATTGGGGGCTGGATGCCTACCACTACTACCATCCCCACCCATAGGGGGATGGATGCCTACCACTAACACCACCCCCACTCAGGGTGGGCTGGATGCCTACCACTACTACCATCCCCACTCATGGGGGCTGGATGGCTGCCACTACTACCATCCCCACCCATATGGGGCTGGATGCCTACCACTACTACCATCCCACTCATGGGTGGCTAGATGCCTGCCACCACCCCCCCCCCACTCATGGGGGGCTGGATGCCTGTCACTACTGCCATCCCCACTCATGGGGGGCTGGATGCCTACCACTACTACCATCCCCACCCATAGGGGGATGGATGCCTACCACTAACACCACCCCCACTCAGGGTGGGCTGGATGCCTACCACTACTACCATCCCCACTCATGGGGGGCTGGATGTCTGCCACTACTACCATCCCCACCCATAGGGGGCTGGATGCCTACCACTACTACCATCCCCACTCATGGGTGGCTAGATGCCTGCCACCACCCCCCCCACTCATGGGGGGCTGGTGCCTGTCACTACTGCCATCCCCACTCATGGGGGGATGGATGGCTGCCACTACTACCATCCCCACTCATGGGGGGCTGGATGTTTGCCACTACTACCATCCCCACTCATGGGGGGCTGGATGCCTACCACTACTACCATCCCCACCCATAGGGGGATGGATGCCTACCACTAACACCACCCCCACTCAGGGTGGGCTGGATGCCTACCACTACTACCATCCCCACTCATGAGGGGCTGGATGGCTGCCACTACTACCATCCCCACCCATAGGGGGCTGGATGCCTACCACTACTACCATCCCCACTCATGGGTGGCTAGATGCCTGCCACCACCCCCACTCATGGGGGGCTGGATGCCTGTCACTACTGCCATCCCCACTCATGGGGGATGGATGGCTGCCACTAACACCACCCCCACTCAGGGTGGGCTGGATGCCTACCACTACTACCATCCCCACCCATAGGGGGATGGATGCCTACCACTAACACCACCCCCACTCAGGGTGGGCTGGATGCCTACCACTACTACCATCCCCACTCATGGGGGGCTGTATGGCTGCCACTACTACCATCCCCACTCATGGGGGTCTGGATGCCTACCACTACTACCATCCCCACCCATAGGGGGATGGATGCCTACCACTAACACCACCCCCACTCAGGGTGGGCTGGATGCCTACCACTACTACCATCCCCACTCATGGGGGGCTGGATGGCTGCCACTACTACCATCCCCACTCATGGGGGGCTGGATGCCTACCACTACTACCATCCCCACTCATGGGGGGCTGGATGCCTACCACTACTACCATCCCCACTCATGGGGGGCAGGATGCCTGTCACTACAACCACCCCTACTCATAGGACAGGTAATGCATGACACAACTAGCACACTCCCACATAAGGACTGTCTGTAAATTACATCCCACCCCCAACACCATGACAAGCGTGTGTGGTCTGTGTCAAATGCATACAACACTGAACATGACATTGAACATACAATGTGACCCCCTAACACATGTGTCACACATAATTGTGTGTGTGGCCTACACAATGCAAGCAGACCATGACCACTGTGGCAATGTGGCCCAAAGCCCCATCACCACAGTGTCCAAAAGGTAAGTGTGTGCACCATAGCTGAAGCACATTTTGAACAGTGTGGCAATGGGACCCAAAGCCCCATCACCACAGTGCCCAAAAGGCAAGTGTGTGCTCCATAGCTGAAGCACATTTTGAACAGTGTGGCAATGGGGCCCTAAGCCCCATCACCACAGTGGCCAAAAGGTAAGTGTGTGCTCCATAGCTGAAGCACATTTTGAACAGTGTGGCAATGGGGCCCCTAAGCCCCATCACCACAGTGCCCAAAAGGTAAGTGTAGTCCTGGTAAAAGCTGCTAAACCAAAAATGCAGGGATTATTCCTGGCCACACAACACCAAACACTACAGTGGCATTGTAGTGCTTGTGTCCCATAGCAACATAGATTGTGTGAGGCAAGCAGTGCAGTGCCAATGACACATCGTTCTAGCCATGTGCACACAAACATCAGCCATGGGGGCCCACATTGTCTACATTCACAAATAACACAATGACAGAAGTGAGCATCATAATGCAGACCCACATATCTGCAGCAATGGACACACAAATGTAGATATCCTGTGGAGACTGTAGATGTCATGTGAACAAATACCATACCATGGCAGCAATGGGACATACTAACCATGATCAATGTGCTGACTGATGACCTAGCAGTCCCAGGGCCAGCAGGGGAAAGCCAACAAACAACATACAGCCAATGGCAAACTAAAGATATGCCAATGCAGTGGTGCAAATGCACAAACACAAACAGGCAGACTCACACTGCATATCATACACAACAGGTGAGGGGGTTGTGTGCCAGTGTCCCCAGGCAAACACACAACACATGAGGAGGCCAGATTCACTAATACACAGATGTCAACACAGTCACATACAAAACTAACTCAGGGATTGGATTCCCCTATGTGGGCAAACAGGCGTTGTGAGATGAGAGGGAGCCCAAATTACACATGTCACACAAGCTTGTAGGAACAGCAACAAACACAGCAAGAGACAGAACCACCACAGCACTCCCCCCAGGCACCCCACATTGTGGTGACACTAGCCTGCATGACAATCACACTGTGATGGCAAAGGTAGATGTCATCCACACTGTGAACCACAGCCATGTGTCCTGAGCAACAAACTACCATCACACCTATACAAGCACAAATCACTCAGCATGGCCTGACAGCCAAGGACAACATGGAGGTAGTGCCCCAGCCGTGCAACAACTCACATTTGCACACACTCAACGACACACACCTTGAACTCCACCAATGTGCAGCAGTGAAGCTCACATGGACTGCTGACATTGCACATGCACCCAAGAAAATCCCAGTGGTGGTGGGGGGAAATAAGGTGCAGAAACCCATCACACATGGCCAGTCAACAATACTTGTGAATGTCTGACACACTGCACAGTATGCCGTACATGGACATGACATCAAATCCACCACAAACAATGGGATCCTGGCCATAGTCACACACCAATGAAGAAGCCAAGCTGACCCACAAAGGACACACATAGACAACTTCCAACATTGCAGCTCTGACCCTGAGGAGTGGCAGCAGTCACACACACAACGTGTCACAATCACTGAAAGCATACACAAACAGAAAATCACATTACTCGTGTAACCAACAAGTGCCAAGAGGAATCTTGACTGTGTCCCATCTGCGTTTGCCCACATCCCCAGCCCTGACAACAAAGACAACTAGGGATGACAACCTCATTAACATTAGTTTGCCATGCACCCACATCCCGGAGAAACCAGGTCCAAGATGCTGGATGAATACAGAACAACTCAGCAAGCATCACAAACAGGAACATCCGTAGGGACACAGCCTGTGTAGGAAAAGGAGAAGGGTACACGCACAGACATGCCTACACAACACACAACACGGGCACAGCCTATATCACGGAATCACGCACTGCCATGAGGGCACTCTACTCCTGTGGAAGGTCAGCTGTGCCAAACCTTGTCTGTGCACGACTCAAACCTGTCAGCAGAACACTCGGTCAGTGAGTCAACAACTACAACACACTGAAGGCTCTGCTCATATCAGCCTGGGCACGGGAGTGTCACGTCAGTCATCTGCATACACCCAAGACACGTGTCAAGCAACTTGCACTGTGTACACAGATGAGTCCTCCAAATTTGATGTGCCAAACTGCATGTCCATTGGAGACGGGCACACAGTCAGGGTACTAGGAACATTGGACAGTGGTAAGCCCACCAGATGTGCATCAGTGTAGGACAAAGATGGTAATCTACAAATGCTAAACGTACATCCCTGTGTCAAATGCTGAACATTACACCCTCAGACTGCAGCAAAGGATGCTATAGATCCAGACTAGATTAGGACACATATCCCATGGACCACATGGAGCCCATCACAGCAAAACTTCATTTACCTGATCTGAACACTATTACAACAGCAAATGCATGATTCCACACATCTACATCATGTACCTCCAAAGATTAACCACAAGTAAACAAAAAGAGGCTTTATTCAGCAAGTGTGCAACTCAAATCAAAAGTCCAAAATAAACTAAGGCCAATGGCCAGTCCAAATATACAGTCCCAACAGGGTGATGTGTGACAACTTGTCAACAATTGCTTGCCTGCACAGGTACGGACAGGGGACATCCCCCTTGGAGGGGCATACGAGGGGCAGGCCAGGCACCGCAGGGACAGGATCAGGGGATGCCAGAAGGAGGCAGTGAAGGGGAGGTGGGTGCAGGAGTGTCACCGGCAACTGCAGTGGAGGGGTCTGACTCAGGGGGGGGCGGGCACCACCGCAGGGCTCAAGTCAGATGGTGTTGGTGCTGCAACCACTGCAGTGGGCTGGTCAGATGGAGTGGACTGGGTCCCCAATGCAGTGCCCGAGTCAGACGGGGTGGTTGTGGACTCCACCGCAGGGCATGACTCCAAGGTAGTGGAAGGGGGGCAGAAGAGCTGGGCAGGACAGAGGGGGGACACGGTCTCCACACCAGTGGCACAAACAGGCAGAGCGTCTGGTTTGGGGGTGGAAGAGCAAGTGGCAGGGGGTAGGGCCTAAGCAGTTTGGGGATGCGGTATCGGTGGGTGTGGGGAACCTGGGGCAGGGTGTGGCGGTGGAACCTGTGGAGTGGTGGCCTGGGGGATGGAGGTGAGAGACTGGGTGGTTGACTTGCAGGGCGGTGGCGGGGTCTTGCTCTTCCGGGACCGGGGGGACTTGCAGGTGGGGGGCTCACTCTGCCTGCGCCTGGGGGAGGGTGTCCGGGGGCGAGGGGCACTGCCCTCTGTGTGGGTGGACTTCCTCTTCCCCCGGTATGCTGGATCAGCGGGATTGGAGGGGAAGAGGCCGAGGTCACTGAGGAAGAGCTGCTGATCAGGTGGGGTTGCAGGTGAGGCAAGGGAAGGGGTCTTGGAGGGAGAGGATCTTGAAGATTGCGGAGTGACTGTGGTTGCCTGTGTGTGTGTGTGTTCCCCATCCCCTGTGTCTGTGGTATCAGTCCCCTGAGGATGCTTGTGTGCACATCTTGCCTTTCTCTTGGGTGTGTCTGTGCTGCTCGTGTCTGTGTGTTTGGGTGACTGTGCAGGTGTGCATGTGCTTTGGACAGGTAGGGGGGCAGGAAGTGTGGATGGGGCAGAGGTGGGAGGGGTGAGGGACTGTTGGAGGAGGGACACTGCTGCCGTCAGGGAGGAGTCCATGGACTTATTGCTCCTCTGTAGGGCAGACATACCCGTCGAGATGCACTCCATGAACGACACCAGCTGTGTCAACAGAGTGGTGTGTGCATGGAGGACACTCAGCATTGCTGTCTGCCCTACATGGAGCTGCCGAAGGAGGTACACAGACTCCTCACTCAGGGCAGCAGGGGACACAGGGGCAGGGGGTGCGGGGCCTGGCACGAAGGAGACACGCTCCCGAGTACGGGAGCCTCCACGGACCTCAGGAATGGGAGCCAATGGGAGGGCGGTGGTGGTGGTGGTGGCGGGGCCAGACACACTAGCTGGCCTTTGGTGGCTGCTGACACCCGCCTCCACAAGGGAGTCATCCTCTGAGCTGCTGTGGTCCTCAGCTGAGGTGGATGGTGCTGAGGACTCCTCGGTGTGGCTCCCCTCACCCTCCGTGCCACTGGGTCCCTCTGACCACTCGTCCGATGCTGACCCAGTCTGGCTCCGCTGCTCCTCCTGGTCCGTGGAGCTGTCCCCTCCTGTGGCCGTGGATGTATCTGCAAACAATTAGGGAAACAGACAAACATCAGTCACCTGCACTGACCGCACACACCACAGTAAGTACAGCACATTACAGAGCAAGCCCTGGCATCCTTAGTTGAACATTGCCTAAAGTCCCCACACAGATTCGGGGAAGCCAATTGTCAGTCTGATGGTCAACCATGGGACTCACACCCCTCCTGCCCTTGCACCCATCTGTCTGGTGCCTGTCTGATGGTAAGACCCCAGTGCGGACACATGCACCACCTACACAGTTGTTGGACATTGCAGGGAACACGGTGAAGTATGTGAACATGCACACATCACATCTCTTGCCACTGAGTCAGTGCAGGTGTCCGGATAAAGGGATGGCCAGAGTCTAAATAGAAATGCATGTGATGCATACCAGCACCAGACACCTTGATGCACCCATGTCCGGATAGTCAATGCCACAATGGGGTGCATGTTGCACATGTCACTCCCCTGCAGGATCAGTCTCAGGAAGTTTAATGCCATGACACAGGAATGCGTGCAAAGTCATACATTACTGTCTCAAGTCACATGGCCATGGCAGCCTGCCAACAACAGTCTGCACTGTGTCACAATCCGAGGGCATGGGGAATGCAAGTTATGTGACTGACAAGTGCACATGTCCATCCCCCAAATACCACATCATCTGTACTACTATTTGTCCACGTCATACCAACTGGACATATGGGGGACATGAAACACAACTCTCTGAACATGAGCACCTCACAGTGTGCTGTGAATCACAACACAGCTGCCTGAAAGTCACAGTCGCAAACACCTGTGTGCACAGTCAAGTGATCAGACACCTATAAGTCACAGAAGTATCGTCTATCATGGTGACATCTCAGATGGCATGCTGAACCCTAACCCATAAACATACCAGTAGTCCTGACAACGAAGACACAGCACAATGAGACAGAGGCAGACACCTGAGGGTACATTTCACTGATCACAACATGCCAGATGATACACGGGAGTGGGAGTACAGAGTGTATTGCATGCCCTGGAGTAGGCATGACTGTCCAGCTCCACCTGTAAGAGGGATGAGTCCTGGACAGTAGGCAGGTGGCTAAGCATGTGTGACACACTGGATACACATACTCCTGAGGCCCAAACATTGTTCCCACCAGCAGCATGGGTGTGTGGCAAATTCCCCAGGGACATGTGGTGAGTCAGAGCAGCAAGCGGACAACATATCAAAGTTACACCCAGATCACATGTCAGAACTTAGGCATTGTGTAAGCAATTGAGCCACCCATTAATCGCACAACATAGTCACGGGAACAAATGCTGTCCCCCACCTTGAGCAAAGCAAAATGCAATGACACAGTCCCCAAATGACACAATTTCCCGACTATAAGGGCCACACATATGCGTATCAGAGGAGAAGTGGGCATGTCACAAATGAGGGACATGGGTCCTGGACCACATGACTGATGTACTGTGGAAGTTTAACCAGGCCAGAGGAGGGCACATAGCATGTCAGACAAAGTGCACAGTGCAGTCATGGACTCACCCCTCCTTGCTGCTGTCTGTCCTTCAGCTGCCCATCCAGGTCAGGGAAGACCACCGCCAGGATCCGGAGCATGTGGGGGGTCAGGGTCCGGTGTCCGCCCCTCCTGCGAGGAGGCGACAGCTTCAGCTGGACCCTTGCGATCCTCCGGGTCCAGCCACGAAGGTCCTGCCACCTCTTCTGGCAGTTGCGGATCCTGCGCCTGTAGACCCCCACGGATCTTACTTTCCGGGCGATGGTCAGCCAAATTTCCTGCTTCTGGTGGGCATCAACCTGTGAGGATGACAAAGTGAAAAGGCCATTACTACACATGCAACATATACGTGCATCACACAGTTGGATATACATGTCTCAATCACAGGGGCATATGATGTACACAGGCAGTGCAACAATGGCTATGAACAGTTTGCCAGCAGTCACTACATGGTATCATTGCATGGGAAGTAAACCTAGTTGGAATGCACTGTTACTGCACTGTACCAGTTCAGTGCATGTAACTACACACTTTGGGGTGTGACAACTACTCAGTGGGCATGCTAGCCAGTGGTGTGCACACTGAAAGCCCTGCTAGTCAGACAACATGCACAATTAGTGAGGCAGTGGACAGCACACTCACCTGCTCCCCTGGTTTCCCATACAGCTTGCTGTACTGTGGAAGGAGGCTGTCCAGCAGGGCCTGGTTCTCCTCAAGGCTGAAGGCTGGGGCTCTCTCCACAGTACGTGCCATTGCAGGAGCCAGAGGATGCATAAACAGCAGCAGTGTTGGTGGCAGATGTCGTCCTGGAGCATGTAGTGCAGGCAAGTGAGCTCTCAGGGGAACAGCCAGCATTATATGTGTGCTGCAGAGGCAAATACTGTCCCATGTGTCCAAAGTGATAGGTCCAAGTCGTTTGCATCTTCTGAATTTGACCAATCCATGGAATAGCAGCACTAATACACGCCCACAGCTCTTCAACTTCATGACACCCATGATTTTGCAACATTGTTGTGGCTGGCCAACTGAATTCACTGCATCAGACTCATTGGAGCTTCGAAAACGCGTCAGTTGCCATGCCAGGCCCCAGCCAATGTGTGCGCACCGTTCTGTCCATTGCTGTACAACGCGTACCAGGCATACAACACGTACCCGCTCACATACAATGCAATGGGCCGGCCGGGCACTCCGATCTGTCCATTGCTCTACAACGCGTACCCGCTCACATACAATGCAATGGGCCGACCGGGCACACCGATCGGTCCATTGCTGTACAACGCGTACCAGGCATACAACGCGTACCCGCTCACATACAATGCAATGGGCCGGCCGGGCACACCGATCGGTCCATTGCTCTACAACGCGTACCCACTCACATACAATGCAATGGGCCGACCGGGCACACCGATCGGTCCATTGCTGTACAACGCGTACCAGGCATACAACGCGTACCCGCTCACATACAATGCAATGGGCCGACCGGGCACACCGATCGGTCCATTGCTGTACAACGCGTACCAGGCATACAACGCGTACCCGCTCACATACAATGCAATGGGCCGACCGGGCACACCGATCGGTCCATTGATGTACAACGCGTACCAGGCATACAACGTGTACCCACTCACATACAATGCAATGGGCCGACCATGCACACCGATCGGTCCATTGCTGTACAACGCGTACCAGGCATACAACGCGTACCCGCTCACATACAATGCAATGGGCCGACCGGGCACACCGATCGGTCCATTGCTGTACAACGCGTACCAGGCATACAACGCGTACCCGCTCACATACGATGCAATG
The DNA here is from genome assembly GCA_963921515.1 of Calotriton arnoldi. Lineage (NCBI taxonomy): Eukaryota > Metazoa > Chordata > Amphibia > Caudata > Salamandridae > Calotriton > Calotriton arnoldi. The sequence continues at coordinate 1,345,263 of CAWUFW010001225.1, forward strand.
GGCCGACCGGGCACACCGATCGGTCCATTGCTCTACAACGCGTACCAGGCATACAACGCGTACCCGCTCACATACAATGCAATGGGCCGACCGGGCACACTGATCGGTCCATTGCTCTACAACGCGTCCCTGGACAGGTCACACGCATATGTCACCATGCTGGTCACTGGTGAACCTATGCCAGCCACATTTACTTTCCAGGGACTCAGGGGCACACCTACAACACCACACCCAGCCCACACTGTATATAAGGCATGTGTGGCAGCATAACCTTATCTGTGTATGGGGGTGAACATGTGGATTTTGGGGTGGCACTTGGGGGCAGACACTCCCAGGCTGTGCACGTGTTCATGGGGACAGGGTCCTTTGTGTGTTGTGCACCTGACCACTGTGGTGTGCAACTTTTCATTTCTTAGCATGTGTCATGGTCACATTTCCAGGTTGTGTATGTGTATGACATGTCACATACCCCCAGGCTCACATGTGGGAAGGCATGTACGTCACAGGGTGGCCCATTCCAACAATAGTGATGTCCCTCCACAGTCTGTGTGCATGTTGTGTATCACATGTCTCTGACTCCATGTGCACAATGGGAGACAGTCTCCACATCCACGTGGTTTGTGCATGAACTTTGATGGTGTGTGTGTGTGTGTCACAGACGTCCATGTCTGTCCTGCAGAGGCTACAGGGGCCACTACCTGTGGGTGTCATGTTTGTTTTTCTGACGTGTACATGATACGCCATGTCATGCCAGTGTCCATGTGGCAAGACAGGGTCCCTGGGAATCTACCTGTCAATGAGCTGTGATGCCTGTGGAGCATCTGTCCAGACATGTCACTGTGGTATGTGTGTGGAACGTGAGAGCAGTTAATGGGTACTGTGACACAGCCTAATGGTGTCCCATAGCACACCCTGGAACCTGTTGTCAACACTTGTTGAACAGAGATGTTAGATAATGTCCATGTAGGTGCCATATATGTCCAAACGGAACGACACACACATCAAGTACTTGTGTTTGTTAATGATGTATCATGTGAAATTGAGTATGGTGAACGGCACATAGGTGGGGTGACTGACAATCTTGCTTTCTTCACCTATGCACTGCAGGGCTCCTGCTGTCCATCGACCATTCCCAGACCTGGCAACGATGGTGGAACATGACAGCATCCGACGGTACCGCTTCACCAGGCAGCTAATTGAGGATTTGGCAGTGCGGTTGGACCCACATTTGCAGCCTGGCCGGCCGTATCCTACAGTGCTGACCCCCAAGGTGAAGGTGATGGCAGCCCTACACTTCTTTGCCACCGGTACCTTTCAACACACTGTGGCAACTACTGGTGGGATGTCACAGACTATGTTCAGCCGTGTGCTACGCGATGTTTTGGGGGCAATGTTGAGATACCTCAACCAGTACATCTATTTCCCAACACGTCAACGACTCACTGACGTCAAGAGTGACTTCTATGCCCTGGGGAGGATGCCACATGTAATTGGCTCCATTGATGGGACACATGTGGCTTTGATACCACCACAGGCACATGAGCAGGCATACCGGAACCGTAAACATTACCATTCGATCAATGCTCTGGTGGTATGTCTTGCAGATATGACCATCTCACATGTGTGTGCCCGTTTCCCCGGTTCGGCACACGATGCCTACGTGATGAGGAGTAGTCGCATCCCGAGGATGATGTCACAGATGCCGAACCAGCGTGCCTGGCTTGTTGGTGTGTACTGACTTTGTACCATTGTGTGTGTTCTGCTATGTGGTTTTCCGCACACATTTTCAAATCGGCTAATGTGCAATTGTCTGTCTGTAGGTGACTCGGGATACCCCAACATGCCGTGGTTGCTGACTCCCCTCAGGAACCCTGTGACACCAGCCCAGATGCGCTACAAAGAGGCACATGGTTGGACGAGGAGGGTGATTGAGCGGACCTTTGGTCTCCTGAAGAGCCGCTTCCACTGCCTGGACAAGACAGGAGGGGCCCTCCCATATGCCCCAGCAAAGGTGTGCAAGATTGTCATCGTCTGCTGCATGCTACACAACCTGGCAGTGCGGTAGGAGTTGCCTCTCATCCTGGATGACGATGACCAACGTCCGCCACCTGTGGAAGATCCTGGCCTGGGTCACAATGCCAGTGAAGATGATGATGATGATGGTGATGTCCGCACACAGCTCATCACCAACTTCTTCAGCTGAATGTGAGTCTCCAGAGGGTTGTAATGTCAATGATTTGAGTTTGCATGATATGTGTGTGTGGTGCTCTGGTGCTGTTTGAGTGTGGCCATGTGCTACTTGACTGGATGCGTGCAGCGATGTGTCCTTGCAGGTGGTCTGTACTGCCCAACAGTGTTGACATGCTAACTTGGTTTTGTGTAGTTATCTCGTGACATGTATTAGACATGAGTATTGCCGTTCTGTGCTGTTCTTCAGTGGTTTTGACTGTGTGTCATGTCTGTCCTTCACAGGGTGCTGCCGGAGTTGTCTGATCAACTTGGATCCCCCGAATCCATGATTCAACTTCCAAGGTGGAAGCAGTCGTTTCCCTACAGGTGATGTGCCACACACCCCTGGACTTTCTATCTTCTGCACTTTTTGACTTTGTGGCCACAGCCAGGTTGGATTAGCTTGCATTTGTAGTGGAAACAACATGTTGCAAATGTGTAATAAACCTGTGCTTCACTTTGGGATGTGCGTTGTCTGTAGTCACACTTCTGACTGACATTTGCTTACTGCACCTGTAGTCTAGTTGACAGTGACTGTGAATAGGTGGCGTGTCTGTGCATTCCACTGTATTTCGTTGCAACATCAGTATAGGTGATGAGTCTGATGGCCCTGGTGTGTATGTGTTGTGTGGCCCTAGTGGTGTGTCTCCCTCATATGTGTCACGTCACCATGACTGACATGACGGTGTTGGACTTGCTGTAGCAGTTAGCATGCACAGTGTCATTTAGCAGATCACCATCTACATGACAAAAACCACGTTGGAATCACAACAGAGGCAGATATGGTGTATTGGTGAGTTTATTTACATACAGGTGTGAGGATGGTGCACAGGATGGTGGGTGCTGTACATAGAAATTGGAATCCAAAGTTCCCATGTGTATTGGAAGTCTTGGTAGCTGAAATGTCCAGAGTAAAGTCCACAGTCATCTGATAAATTTGGTCAACTAGAGCTCCCCATGTCATGTGGGAGAGTTGGGTTGGCTTCGACAGGGCGTGCAGTTTGCACACAGAGGAAAAGGTCCAGAACAGGTGTTGGCTTCCTGGGGGATGTAGATGGCCATCGGCCTCTCAGTTTGGCCTCCTCGGACGGCCCCTCTTCTTGGGGGGGGGACCCTCAGGTGCAGGCTGCGGCGGTGCAGTGGACTCTCTGCCAGAGTCCTCCTCCCTCCTTGTGGCATTTGCAGTTGTTTCAGCAGCAGTTGTTGTGGGTACACAGGGAGGTGAGGCCATGTTGGTGCTGATCTGGCGGAGGCATGTCAGTATGTCCCTATGCACCGCTGTCAGTTGTTCCAATGTGTCCCACTTGGACTCCATGCCAGACATGTGTGTCTCGACACGTGACATGTGTGTCTCGACATGTGACATGTGTGTGTCGACACGGGACATGTGGGAGTCCAAGCGGGCATGATGGGCAGCCTGCTGCTGTTGTATGTCCTTGAGGATCCCCACTACCTGGCTGACCTCTCCGGTGCTAGTCTGGTACGCATCCGCGATGCGTGCCAGTTGTGGGTCATCATGCAGCCCAGACCCCTCTGCAAAGAGCGACCTATGTCGACGACCCCTCCCACCACCCCTGGCGACATGTGCAGGACCTGCGGTGGCACGCACAGGTGACCGTGGGCCCACTTGGGTGTTGTTCCTGGGCTAGTTGTCACCAGCTCCAGTTTGGGCCTGGGTCCCTGCGCTGTTGTCATCTGTGGTCCTTGGTCTGTCCGTGTTGGCAGGGGTGGCCTGTGTGTTGGCAGTTGTTGGAGGGGTGGGTGCAGGGGGTGCAGATGTTGGTCCTGCTGGTGCTGCATGATGACTCACACCGGAGGGTCCAGCTGGTTCTTCGCCATCCGAGGTGTGCAGTGGCTGATCCACACCAGTGAGCTCAGTGTTCCCCAGAGCCTGGGACAGGGACTCCTCCTCGTCTGCTGCTGTGTCTCCATCATCACCTGTTTTGGGGAGAGACACAGATTGTTTGTTATGTTTCTACTGGCATCAATTGTTCAAACACCTGACAGTTGTGACTGTACCTCTGGATGTGGGCCAGGACATTGCATTCTCCTAAATTGTGACAGTCAGAGAGTGATATTGGTGTAGCACATTGTCCTGCCAACCTGTGGCATGTCAATGTGAATGTTGAGGTGTGTGCATGACCAGCATTGGTGGTATTTGGTTGCCATCCAGGCCTCCTTCTCCCCCAGCCCAGTTATCCCACCATGAAGCGTGCTTCCATTGCAGGGAGTGCAAGTTGTCTTTCTGGATGTCAGTCAGTGGTGTCCTGCTGTTGGTTGTTGCACAGTTCCCAGCAGGGCCTTGTGCTCCCCCAGCAGTACCCAGTGTCAGCCATCTTGTGAGTCCTTTTCCACTCCCTGTGATGTGAGCATGGTTGAGAGTGGTGTTGATGGGCCAATTGTGAGGGTGAGCAATATCTGTGCCTACAACTCCCATCATGCTATTGCCTACACCCCCTTCCCAGCATGCCCATCCTTCCTTCCTTTTGACTCTGCTTCCCTGTGGGGTGGGGTGCCTGTGCTGACAGGATGGCTGGGAGTGTTGTCCTGGCAGTTGTTTGGCTACAAGTCCCAAGAGTGTCCCTGTGCTTCACACAGCATAACCCAGGGTGGTGGTTCTTTGTGGGATCTTCAGTTAGGATGTGAGGCATTGCATTCTCCCAGGTGGGTTATGTGGAGTTAGTGTTGAGGGGGTGTGTGAGGGGAGGTGCTTGTAACTATGGTCAGTGCTGTGAGTCCTCCTTCCCACCCAGCCAGATATCCCACCATGGAACGTGCTTCCATTGCAGGGAGTGCAAGTTGTCTTTCAGGATGTCAGTCAGTGGTGTCCTGCTGTTGGTTGGTGCACAGTTCCCAGCAGGGCCTTGTGCTCCCCACAGCAGTACCCAGTGTCAGCCATCTTGTCAGTTGTTTTCCACTCCCTGTGATGTGAGCATGGTTCAGAGTGGTGTTGATGGGCCAATTGTGGGTGTGACCAATATCTGTGCCTACAACTCCCATCCTGCTATTGCCTTCACCCCCCTTCCCAGCATGCCCATACTTCCTTCCGTTTGAGTGGACTTCACTGTGTGTGAGTGTGACAGCAATGGCAAGATGGCTGACAGTGTGGTCCTGTTGTTTGTTGGTGCCCAGTTCCCAGCAGGGCCTTGTGCTCCCCACAGCTGTGGCCAGTGTCAGACATCTTTGAAGTGGCTTTTGACTCCCTGTGAGGTGTGCATGTTTCAGTGCTAACTTGCTGGGCCATGTGGGTGTGAGATGTTGATCTGTGACTACCACTCCCATCATGCTATTGCCTACACCCCCCTTCCCAGCATGCCCATCCTTCCTTCCTTTTGAGTGGACTTCAGTGTGTGTGAGTGTGACAGCAATGGCAAGATGGCTGACAGTGTGGTCCTGTTGTTTGTTGGTGCCCAGTTCCCAGCAGGGCCTTGTGCTCCCCACAGCAGTAGTCAGTGTCAGCCATCTTGTCAGTTGTTTTCCACTCCCTGTGATGTGAGCATGGTTCAGAGTGGTGTGGATGGGCCAATTGTGGGTGTGACCAATATCTGTGACTACCACTCCCATCATGCTATTGGCTACACTGACTTGACCAGCATACACAGAATTCCTTCCTTTCAGTGAGCTTCCCTGTGAGGTGGTGTTCTAGTGGTGGGTAAATATCTGGGAGTGTTTGTTGGTTCTATTTGTGCCACTGCCTTGCTGTATTTGTTGTTAGCTTTGTAGATGTCATGACACAGTTACATATCACTATGAGATGGCAGGTATTGTGTTTGTCTGACTAGCATTCACATCTTGGGATGGATATCTTTTGGTTGCTGTGTATTTGCTAAGTGTGCATGGTTTGCCTATCCCCTTGACTGTGATGTGTGTGTGTTGTCACACCATATTGTGTATATTAGTTGTGTACTCACCAGGCTCTGGGATGTCTGTTAGTCCGTATACGCTCACTGGTGATAGGATGGCCCGCACCTTCTCCTCCCAGGGCCTGAGGTATACTGGTTTTGCAGGAGGGCCACTGCTGGTGTGCTGGCTGAGGAGGTAGTCCTTTTTGAGTAGGTCCCTGACCCTCCTGCGCACATCATACCACCTGTTCTGGATGTCTTCCTTTGTGCGCAAACATGGTGATTATGCGTTGACCCTGTCGACAATCCTCGCCCACATCTTGGTTTTCTGCGACATGGGGGTCTGTTGTACCAATGTACCAAACAACTGTGGCTCTACCCTGAGGATCTCGTCTACCAGGACTTCCAATTCACAATCTAGGAACTTATGGTTCTTCTTAGGGGGCATGGTGATGGGTGGTGGTGGTGATTGATGTGTGTGTGTGTGCAAGTGGGGGTGTGAGTGTAGGTTTAGCTGGGTGTGTGTGAGGGTGCTATTTGTAGGTGTGGTAATGGTGTGTGGCTTGTGTGATGTATGAGCTGTGAGTGTGTCTGTGGTTGCTGTGTGATGGTTTTCTGTCTGGCAGGTCAGTGGAATTTGCAAGGGATCATGGTAGGGATTTTTGGCCTTTATGTAGGTGGAGTTGGAGGTGTGTCCTTGTTCCATTTTTTTCCTCCCTGTATTTATTGGCTTAGTGGTTGCTTGTTTGGCCCTTTTTAAAAAAAAATTCCTTGGTGTTTTTGGTGCATGTAGGAGCCGTTCTTGTGTCCGAGTAGGACGCTGCAGTTGTCTGGTGCGATCTTGTCCGACTCGTTCCCGCTGTGTGTCAGCTAGGTTTCATATGCGGCGTACGAGTCGGTCGCGTAGTATTGGGTTGCTTCGGCTGGGTTTTGTATGCGTGTCGGTCGTACGGCTTGTGCTCCGGGCGAGTCGGTCGTGTTTTGCATGCACAGCATCGTACTACGCGGGTCGGAGTTCGCGGGTATGTTTCGTTCGGGTTCAATCCGAGTGCGTGTCGGTCGGTTCGTTTCGCGTGGTTTCCCGGCCGGATGGCTTGTTTCCGTCCGGCTCGGTCGGTCGTTTTGTATTCCGTCCGAGTCTGTCGGATTTCACATGCATTTCATCGTACTACCCGGGTCGTGCGGCGCCGGTCCGAGTCGGTCGGACTAAATTCCCGTACCGAGTCGGTCGGTATGTTTTCCGGCCTGAATCGGAATCGGCCCCAAAGTATGTAAACGTAATATTTTTGTAAACAGTTATTTTGACACAATATTGTTGTATCACGATATTGTTGTTCATGATATTCTGTTTGCATTTTAATGATTGTAGTGGGAATATGTTTTGGGGAAGGCCAAGCACAGTGTATGCTGGGAAGTTTGGGACTTGTACCCTGAACATCAGATCAATGTCACCCAGGACACTTTTCCGGTACCGAGACAACTTGGGGCAGTTCCAGAGGAAGTGAATCTGCACCCCTATATTGCTGTGCACTCTCTCAAGCATTCTTCTTTTCTCTCGGGGTACCAGTTGTTATGTTATACTAATTGTAAGGCACGCATCTCGCCCAGAAGGGTATCTTGGCACCTGTAGAAGGGAGGTGCAGCCCTCAGTGGGGCCTATTGTGTACTCGGGATGGGATGTAATACCAATATGAAGCTATCTTTGTCAACGTCTCCCTGTCCGAAGCACATCTTGCTGTCCTACACATTCTTAGGAACGTCATTCCATTTTTTGTCTGTGAGAGTACGATCTAGCTCAGCCTCCCATGCCCTTTGGCTTGCTGACTGTTCTCTCGCGATAGACTGCTTCAGCCAGTAACTGATGTCATATTTTAAAACGAAATAAAACATTTTGAATTAGAACAATGCAAGCCTTTGCTGAGACATGATATATGCAAGCCTGAATAGCTCAGTGGACCTACCCTAATGTATGTGCATACCTATGTATTTTATACACCTCCAGGTCACAAACGATTCCTATCTGATGTGTAGTTCACCAGGGTTCCATACTGTCTCCTGTCATCTTCATCCTTTAAATGGAGCTGCTTGGTGCTCTAGTCACGGAGGACAGCATCAAGATTCATCAATATGTGTATGATTCAAAACTCTATTTGTTGTCGTTCGAAGACCTACAGAAAGAGTATCAATTAGCGGACTCGGAAAGATATAAATACATGCAGCTGGGGCATGCGCTTCGTAGGCACATAAGAGAAGGGGAATGAATTCCTGAGTATATCCCACTGGAGGATCGACTCCTATTAGATCCAATATCAGAAAAAGCACTATCATTCACATATAGGAAGATCATCAATAATTCACCTGACCCCCTGAAAAAGTTGCGCGAGGCCTGAGAGGCCGACATTGGCCTATTGGAAGATGATGATTGGGCGGAGGCCATACAAAGCCCAAGAGAAGTAGCAGTTAGAGCGAGATTTAGATTGATACAACTATGGATTTTACATAGATCATACTCCACGAGCACAGTTATGCACAAGCTAGGGCGCACACGTACAGATAGATGCTTACACGGCTGCGACCAAAAATGTACTTTCCTCAACATCATTTGTGAGTGCCCAGCTATACAACAATAATGGGGAAAGTTAACACGAGTAATGTCAGACGTCCTAGGACTGGAAATCCCCCTGGATGCCAGATGGCATATATTATGTGTTACAGGGGAGCAGACATGGCCTAGATCCCAGAGAATATGGCTGCTAGTGGCGGCCATGGTGGCCAAGAGGAATGTCGCCAGGGCGTGGCAGGTCACACTTCCCCCAAAGGTGGGTCAATGGAAAGCCGACCTTGACTGGTGCAGCGCCGCAGAAAAGGTAGTATATGAGAGTAGGGGTTGCCCACGCAAATGGGAGAAAATATGGCACCAATGGGGGGCATATAGGGGCCTGTGAGGGGAGGGGCTTGGGAAATACTCGGGTCAATGAAGGGGGATGAGGGCTGTCAATGAGCATAGGGGACGGGAAAGTAAGATTCGGATCAATTGTTAGAAAAAGGGATCATAGAAATGTATGTGTTGAGCTATGTATGTCTACAAATGTCAGCCGAAACTAAAATGTACACTGTAACTGATGTTAGTTTAATAAAAAGATTGTTTAAAAAAAAAAACTCTATTCAAAAGTCTCCTCTGCTTCAGATAGCCAACACCTCAAACACTGGTTGCATATCATCCAGACCTGAATTTCCAGCTCCTACCTGAAGCTCAACCCAACCAAGACAGCCTGGTACCAGCTGTCCCTTCTTAAGAAAGTCAAACTATTTCTTCCAGAAGACAACTTCAGAACAGCTGTTTAAGCCCTTGTACTCTCAAATCTGGATGGTGGTAATGCCCTGCTCCATGGCCTCTCAGATACCACACTGGCACCCCTGCTTATATTGTTGACAAATGTACCAGCTCTGGCGGGTCTCAGCAGATATGCAGCCAGGACACCATCAGATTTCAGACTAAGAAGTGTTAAAAAAAGAAAATAGACAACAGGCACTTTTGATCTATGCACCCAGCATCTGGAACAACATCCCTGTATCTATCAGGACCTCCCCAACGCTGCTCTAATTTAATCCTAGTAATTGCAGTACCATACTATATTACACACCTGAGATTGATAATAATGGTGAACACCTATTCAAAGTTATTAGGGGGTTTCCTTTTGCTTCTTTGCACTTTATTTTTTTTCTCATCACCTTGAAAAACAAGATATCAGCCTTAAAGTTGGACAACCTTGTCTTAAGTTTGTCTCAGTTGGCCTCCCTCTAGCCATATCTCTCTTTATATGTCCGAAACAGCTCTATTGGGCATTCGGAGAAGGTCTTACAGATGGGCCTCGGGAGAAACTTCATCAGCCTCCAAATGGTGTAATCACTGGACAGCCTCCTCTTGCATGGAATAGACTCTGCTTAAAGGTATTGCATCTGTAATAGGTGCCAAAATTTAGATTTTTTTCTCTCGCCAAGGCATAATTTATCGTAACCACTGGTTCTCTTCACCAGGCAACCCACTCACACACTTTGGGAGGGAGGGGGAGCACATCCAGCCATTTTTTGCATATTATGTGCCTTACCAACACCACCAGATAAAAAAACTAGGGACATATTTATCAATCTTTCATGCAGTGCAATGCAGCAAGACACCTTGCTGTGCTGAGTGAATGGGAAAGGGCAGGAATGCACCATATACAGTACATTCTGGTCATTATACAGTACATTCTGGTCATTTCCTAGCCCTGGTGCACTTTTGGCTCCCTAGCGCCAACGCTGGCACCCTTGTGTCCTGTTGCAAGCGTGCCTGTGTTATAGGCAGGATTGCTTTTGTGCAGGAAGAGACACCTTCCTGCACAAAAACAATCCTGAGTAGCATTTTACTCTTTTTGCATGGGCTGCAGAATGCAACTGTTTTGTGATCGCCACCTTATACAAAGGGAGCTAAGATTTTCTTGGCCCTAATGGCCTGTTCCAGGGGCTGAATAAATTAGTCCAAAAAAATAGGGGATAGGGAGCATCACTGTCTCGTACCTCTCCCAATCATAACCTTATCCCTAAGCATATTGTTAATCAATGCCCTAGCATAGGGTATCTTATTCAGGCCTTAGTTGCTCCGATGACATTAAGAGGGACCCCAAATTTCTTCAAATATGCCAATAGTTATTCCCAGTTCACATGATCAAAGGCTTTGCCTGCATCAGAAGTTATCAAAGCCAATGGACCTGGTATGTACTGGCCAAATCAATAACACCAATAACTTGGTGAACTAAGTGGCTCAGTTGTCTCCCCGGTACAAAACCCGTCTGGTCGGCAGCAACCAATTTCCCCAATACCTCAGCCAGCCTCTTTGCCAATATCGAAGAAAAGATTTTATAGTCTGCATTTAATAACCATATTAGCTGGTATGACTCATAACTTGTAGAGGGCGTGTTTGGTTTCAGGATCACTACACTTCCATCATGATCTTGTAAATTTTCCCTGGTAAGCCATCAGGACCAGTGGCTTTAGGTTTTCTGCACCTTGTTATTGCTGCTCTAATCTCTTCCTCCGAGATATTTTGTGCCAGCTCACTCTGTTTCTGAGGACCCAACACAGCTAAATGTAATCCATCAAACCAAGCGTCCCTTACCTTTCTCTTACCTTTCCCCCAACCCCAGGTTGATCCCTGTAAAGGACCTTATAAAAGCTGTGAAATCCATTGACAATCCCCTAGGTATCTTCTTGGAGTTCGGCTTCTAGTGAGACATGAATACTGGCTATATTATTCCTTGCATGCTGTGCCCTAATTTTCCAGGCTAAGATCTTCCCACACTCCTCACCATAATCAAAATTCAAGAGTTTTCTAGCTTCCCACCTCTCCTGCACCTTCCTTTCCATTAGCAATTTATAGCGTTCCTTACATTCTTCTAATTCAGCAATGAGTTTCAACTGATCCACTACTGTACCTAGCTAATTTTTTGGATCCTCCAGCATTCCCATCCAACATGACAACCTATGCTCCTCAGCCCTTTTGGCCTTAAAAAAGAGGATAGCCCAATTCGTAATAACTCCACGTATAAATGCCTTATCTGCATCCCATACAATAATTATTGGCACATTCCCAAGATTAGTACTTATGAAAAAGATTGTACTTTCTTTCAGTCCCTGAACTAAAGAGTGGTTTCCCAAAACTTCCTTTCCATTGTCCACCTCTGTTCCTTAATCCTTTACCCCAAATCTAATTCCAATTTTACTAATGCATGGTCAGACTAAAACGAGAGAATATACTTGGCTGTTTTAACGTTAGAAACTATAGTCCTTTACACTAACCAAATGGCCACACAGGAGCTGTGCCCATATTTTCTACTATGAAAAGAAAACACCTTCAATCACCCCTCTCTCAATCTCCAGATGTCCACTAAATCAAGATCTTCCATAATATTTTTAAGCCCAGTCACCATTTTGGGGGTGTTGCAATGTGGACCTTTTCTGTCAAGTATCTTCAAACAACCTCCTAAGTGGACCAGAATCATCAACATTAGGCTAGGTCTGTAGTAGCCTACACAGGTTACCCTATACCCCCCAGCCACTTGGAGTGAGATGATAATCCATCTACCGTCTATATCCACCTCACTGTCAAGAACCTCTATATTAAAATTCCTTCTAATCACAATAGCAAGCCCCTTATTATGAGATACTTTTGTTGTACGAGCTACATGCTACACCCATGCCTGTGCCTTAAATACCCTTTTGCAATCTGACTCGCGCAGATGGGTTTCTTGGAGGATAATGACCTGCGCCCCTAACCTCTCAAATATTCCAAAACACATCTTTGCCTCCTCTTCATCCTCAGCCCATTCACATTCCATGTGATTAACCTAACACAAGCCATTTCCTTCCCAACCTGACAACTAGACAGTCATTTTCCAAGCCAACCCCTTTGTTACTCCCAATAGCTTGCTAAGCATAATATGACCATAAACATGATAAGGAATTTGTTTCCCATTTTTCTCCACTGCTCCCCACCCATGCACCACCAGCTCTTGGGAACCCCCAGTTGACTTGCTTGGCATTACTTATCCAATGAGCACCCACAGACAGTCCCAGACCTTCAGCCTAAACTTGCACTGACTGGCCCAACTCTCTTACTATGAGTGTCAAACTACAGTGCTCCTCATGTGATAAACTAAACCCTTCAAACGTGTTGTCCAACCCATTAACACACTTTCACTCGCCACTCTTGACTGTTCCTAGAGGGGATTTGTCCACTAGGTTGACCTGACCATTCCAATCTCAGTCTCATTCTGAACTAGCAGGGAGCACCATCCTAGATCTGCCTAAAATTTAGTTGATTTAATCTCCTGAATCAGATTGTCCACACCCTATTCATCCCTGGCAATATGTAATTTGTTATTCCAAATTACTTTTAGGATCACAGGAATCTCAACTGGACCTTCACCCCCGGCTCATGAAGTTCTTGCATCCTCCTCCTCATATGCTATTGTCTCTCTTCTTTGGCATGACATATATCTGATCTCATCTCACTAATGCACTCCTTATATGTAACATGCCTGCTTTTTAAGGCTGCTGAGAGAACGGCTTATCTTATCGAGTATAAACAAAAGTTGACAAGAATCTTACTCAGTTTACTCCTGCTAGGCTTTAATCTGAAGAGATCTCTATGTACCCTCTGTATTTCAAGTGACAGATCACCCTTCAAGGTATCCCTCTTCACCTTCATTAAACCCCATGAATTAGAGAAATCACAAACAACTTTATGTCTTGTCCCTTGGCCTCCTCAGGCACATTCAGAATCCTGATATTGTTTCTCCTTGCCTAATTCTCTAATCTCAACGGTTTCTTGCATTACTTTATTCAGTTCCTTAAGGTATACAAGTTCCTTAGTATTCCTTTCCACTTTCCATTTTGGGTCTGCAACAGTTTCTTCCAAAATAGCAGTGCACTCTGCTAATTCATGCAGCTTTCCGCTAGGCCTCTGATACGACTCTAAGGTCATTCTGATTTAGTTCAGAAATAACAAATCTATTTTTCATCTACTCTGGGCTCTCTAGCCTCGAAAGAATGTGTCTCCCAATCCTGGGTCCCCCACACCCATCCTTGGGCCCCCACTTTCGGGGACTTCTGAACCAATTGTCTTCATACCAGGTGGGGAAATAATCCTAAAGTAAGACACATTGAGGGAGTTGGTTTGAATACCTTATGCCCTGCAGCACTATAGAGTGGTGTTCTCCTGATTACCCTCTCCAGCCCTCTTCTATCCGTAATATCCTGGCCCGACAAACTGCGCTACTTTTAGCTGGCTTTGTTACTTCCAGTGATGCACTTGTATTCTCTTCTGATGCAAACCCAAAGGACCTTAGTTGGTATCTACACTGTTTTGTTACATTGAGGCCACCTTTCGAATTCGCCCTACTAGGGCCCCCTGGCCGCCGCTTGATTTGGTAGGATTTTGCCGATGTCTTCAGGGGTTACAAGACTCTTACCAAAGTATGCCGGTACCACCTATAGATCCACCTTCCTCATGTCTGGCTTCAGGGCTCAGTGGCTGTTTAGTCAGCACATTTGAGGCAGGCTGCTCTTTCAGGACCCCGGGGCCATCTCCTACAGACCTATGCCTGGGCTGAAGCACAGCTCCCCCTCTACAGGGCACATATGTGCTCCATTCAACTAGGAGCACCGCGTCCCCTTGCACTCCTCCAAACCTTGGCGATGTTCCTTGCCCCACTCACCGTTCGCTTGCTGCACACTGTTTAATGCTGTCCCTGCCACTCCTTATCTGGAAGGAAGATCCCCAGGCTGCCTTCTGCTTCGGAGCCACTGCCTTTGCTGCTCACCCCCAGCAGCAGAGAGGACCATGCCCCTGCAGAAGTACCCGTCATATGTTCCGATGGAAAGCAATCCTTGGGACTACAGAGCAAGTAGTCAAGGTAAAGTAATAATTTGTACTTGTGTTTTTTAGTTGAGGAGGAAACTGTTTATCCCGCGTGCAGTACATGTCCGCCTCAAGCGGGCTAAGCCTTAAAGTTGGGCCGCATTCTTTTCCTGCCCAGGAGAAGGTCTGAAGCGCTCATGGCAGTAACTCAGCCTGCCACCATGTTACCACAATGCCCCCCACAACTATCCTCTTCTACACTTTCTTTATTCCCCCTGAAAAGTAACTAAGAGCATGAAAAAAAAGTAAAAGTAGTTCGGAGATTTACATCTCTTTTTGAACGTACTTTTATGTTGTTTTGTTTTTAATTCACAAACATTCCCAGAAGTACGGTGAGATGGTTCTGCCAGACACAGGCCTCCTTGGATACTTCTTCGAATGTCATGTGGCATTTTCAGCGTAGATTTAATGACAGGGTAATGAAGTTGCAAATGCACCTTATTTATTTTTTTCTCTGCAGGGTAACATTTTTCCTTGTGGCGAAGCCTCTTCCTCCACATCCCCACCAAATCTAGGGTGGAGTAAATTTCAGACCTTATCCAGGTTGGGAAGGGGTCAGATTGGAGATTATAAATGCCCATAAATGTGTCTGTTTGTAGGCGTCTATACACTTACAAGGCAAACCATGCCTCGTAATGCCCACTCCCCACATCTTGTGTGAGATTTACTACTGCAGATTTCTCTGCACTCATGGTGGCGACATCAGCAGTAGTGGATCCATTTACAAGTGCCAGGAATCCTTTTGTGAATTTTCTGGCAGGTGTAATGTATGATATTTTTGCCCCTAAACACATATTTGTGACTGTAAATAACTTTGTGGATGAGGCTCTAAAAGTATAGCAATGTGAATAAAATTTATCTTTGCTGGTTTTCTACGTCAGTCACTTTAACTTCATGATTTTCTCAAGAGTCGGAAGATGACAAAGTGAAAAATCGACAGTGGTTTAACACACTTTCTGTGAAATTGTGCTGGTCTTAAAGATTAAACATGTTTGGGAGTGATTTAAGTTGTATTTTGTTTATTTAATAATAGTTTACGTAGGCTACACATAGAAACTATACAAACTTAATTAAAAAAAATATATAATCTAAATCTAAAATACAGATGCATTATGTATGAATCATCAAACTCAATTCGTTCAAGAACAAAATCAATTTACTCTATCTTTTTCTCAAAGTTTTAAATCTATCAAGGAGTACATGGAATATTCTTCACTTGCAGGTTCCTAGGTCTTTGGTCTTGAGTGAGTTAATTGAAAAAACATTTAAAAATGCACATTTGTAACTTTTATAAATGTAAACCAACCAAGAAAAAGATCAGTGTACAAGAAAAAAAGGATTTGGAATAATAAACAAAATGTAAAGTTAAAGAATAGAGTGGCCAGGTCATAGTCTAATACGTGAAGTAGTATGTGAGTAAAGGCAAGTTAAAGTTAGCTTCTAAAGGAAACTTTAGAATTAATTGCCATGTTTCAATGACTATTATCATAGAATCCTTTGTGGCAACACTTTGAAAGAACAGAATGCTAATACCATACACCTAAATATTTAATAAAGCGTGAAGAACATGTAATACAATATATGACTGAATTAATTAATTATTGGCAAGCAGGTCAAGGGTTCTCCTAAACTTGACATTTTGAGCTTTGATGAGCAAATGTGCTCTTTTCCCAGATCTGAAAGTAGCATATTTAAGAAGGCAGTTTGGGTTCCCAAGGGGTCATTTCAGACTTTAGAAGACTAGGTAGTGCTTGAATATTAACAATTGCATCCTTGACTTGGGTTGTCACAGGGCCTTAGATAAACTCTGGTACAAAAGAAGAGGTCTCGTTTTTATGTTGAGGGTGTTTGCTCATCATTCCTTGAAAAGTACTCTCTTTGATTTCTGATCCACGCATCTTGGACTTAGTTCACAAAGAAACATCTATAAACATGCAACACAGGTGTCCTACCTTGCATGGCAGCGAATTTCATGAAAGCATTTATGAATCCCCACTTGTGCATAGCAGAGTCATTGACACCTGCACAATTGTACAAATTGTACAACTGAGTCTCGGAATGTCATCGCATTCGGTAACAGCATATTTTTTTTTCTCCACAGGGAAAATATTTTTGCAAGTAAAGATAACTTTTGTTCTAAACCCTCAACAATTCTGGGGGTGTTCTGTTCCATTACCTGCCTAGAGAGGAATTTGCTCTTGCCTTTGCAAGGTGTGATATTGTGACGATATCCTGGGTGAGAATCAGTGTGAATTCCTGAAAGCTCTTGAGTTTGTGAGTGTTCCCAAACCATCCCGGGCTGCTTCACCATCGAACATCCACTCCCTGTTCCTGGTTTAGGATTTACTCATGCACAAGAGTATGCCATTGCAGGGTAATATGGGGCATAAGTAAATGGAGTTATAAATCAGCCCATTTGCATGTGTATGTTGAACTAAATGTGCCAATGGCTTTGACAACTGAATTCTTGTGCCATAGTTTGTTGTGTATTTTTACATGTGTTTTACCTATGTTTTTTGCTTTTTCTATTTCTTGTATCCCATCCTTTTTTTGCTTGTCTCCTGAACGGTTACCAGTTTTTTTCCCCAATCAACAAAAGAATCACCTTCAATTTCCTCACGCACACCTACAAGGCCCTCCTCAACTTCGGACCTGCGTACCTCAACCACCGCCTCTCCTTCTACACACCCACCAGACACCTGTGCTCCGCCATCCTGGCCCTCTCCACTTTCCCATGGATCTGCATGACCACGGACGGAGGAAGATCCTTCTCCTACCTTGCTGCAAAGACCTGGAACTCTCTTCCTCTACATCTCAGGCAATCACCCTCACTGCCTCAATTCAGGAAGGAGCTCAAGACATGACTCTTCGACTGAACTGACTCTTTGACTGAAATGCAGAACACCCCGCTCCCCCAGCGCCTGGAGACCTTAACGGATGACTAGCCATGCTCTATAAGAATCCTGATTGATAGATTGGCATGTTTTATTCCATATTATTATACTGAAATGCAGTGGCTGCAGTTTATAAGGGCTAGAATATACCACCCTGTTACATGCAAGTTAAATCTTCTCATCCTCTTTATTTTGTGCTGTTATTAAAACAAAAAAGAAAATACTGCATTTTTATCAATGATTTAATAGTACATTCCGTTGTTTCAACTACAAAAATGTGTAAGGCACGGGTCTGTAGATTTATTTGATGAATGATTGAATTTGTCAGGAATCTCCAAAGAGTAAATCTATCTGAAGTGAGAGGTCTAGACAAGAGTGCACATATTCACATTTTACACATTATTTCACCAATATTCATACGATAACTAATGCTGTACCTTAGAAAGCAATTCTTCTAATTAATTTTACACATTCCTACATACTCTTGTAGGGTTTCCTGAAGCTAGTAATGTTTTGTTTACGGTTGGCTTCCCAAAATGGCTAGCTAACTATCAATGTAGGGATAAATGTTTTGTGTACCACCTCAGCTTGGAACAATATTGATTGAAATTCAGAAAGATGCTAAAAACCATCCTGTTATGCTCTATCTATTGACCCTAACTGCAAATCGAGCCTCGAGTGACCTTTTGTTGTTTCTACCCCAAAAATGGCCTCAAGGAGGGGTGTGGCCAACATAATAAATATATAGAATTATAAATAGATAACATTGAAAAACTGAGATGTTTTTCACCAAGGGTTTCAGAGTGGCATCAGTTGCCTATTGTGTCACTCAGAACATTGAGGTGAAAAACATCCCCGCTATTCTCTGTTATCCATCTACAAATTAAGGTTATGGATTAGTTGCCACCCTTTTGAGAACTCAATTTAATGAGCAAAGATGATACTCTGTGTAAAAGGTACATTTAATTTATTCCCATGAGTGCCTCATTGCTTGTTTTTTTCTATGTTGGCGAGAGCTGTAAATAAAGTCCCTCGGTCGATGTAAAATTGTAGTCCTACTTTTCTGCTTGTGAAATGTCCAGATTTGTGATTTTAAAAATCTGTTCACCCTACCACACCACCCTCTAGCCATCAAGCACCCATTCATAAAAAAGAATACATGGATTGCTGCCACCAATAGACACCACCCATTAAACTTGAAATATTAAAAACATACATAGTGACCAGACACTCAAACTCACCACTCTCTGCATTTACCATCCCTACCCACTCAAATTTGAAAGATAAAACTGATTTCCTGTCATCCATTGATATCACTTTCACTTTAATCCACTTATCCTGCATCAAAATATATAAATATAATACTTGGCCTCCTGTCATCTGTCCCCCACCATCCTCTGTGCCTTCTCTTCTTATTCCCCTCCTGTAGTTGTGATCTTTGATCTCCATCAAATCTGAGAGCCATACCAGCACTGACAAGCAATCAGGGGCCCCGTCAGAGTGGCCTGGAATCTTTTACAAATTAGCAACAGAGGGAAGCAACTTTTCTATCGCACTATTGCTATTTCATAGCAGTGAGAGCCATACAAAACCTATAGAATTGTAAATGGATAACTGTCAATTATCGAAAAAAAATTCAGAAGCTGGAATTGTAAAAAATGTCACTCAGAACCCCGAGGTGAAAAACAACCATGTTATTCATGTTGTATTCGTCTATATTTTTATGTTATATATGGCCCCCCAAAATCATCTGCCACAGTTTCCATAAAATGGGCAATTGTTACCCTTGTCCTACTGAAAAATAAATACCTCGACCTCATGCCACCCACACTCCCTCATCCCCCTCCGTGCCATCCCACCTCCGCCCCACCAAAGCTGCACTCCCTGCATTCACATTGAGAGAAGAGAGTTAGTAACACATTGACATCTGTACTGATAGGGGAGAAGGTGGTTAGTGCAGGCACAACACAGTCCTAGTTCTTTCACTTACCTTATAAATGAGGAGACCTGGAAGAGGTGAAAGAAGGCGCGTAAGAATATCAACTACCATTCCGTGGCCACACTCAAGTCTCTGGAGACCTAGACAAGGCAGTGGAACGCTCGCTTCCTCTTTTGGTGTCACACCACCACCGCCATTGCAGTGATTTTTACCCAGTTATTATGGATAGAGGCTTCTATGCAAGCAGTATGTAACAAATTAATTCAAAGTTTGAAGGATGGGACAGTGGTTACTTAGGAAGTCACTTTTTAGTCTTAGTTAACATGCATGGCTATGCAGTGAAGGCTAAAGTAATAAAAAGGAAAGAGAGAGACAGAAAAGAATGAAGACAAGTGTGCTCAATGTGCGAATGAAGCAGAACAAAAGTGGCACTGAAATGTATACTGAGAGATGATTATTACTACTGGTAAACAAAGGGAAATTTGTTTTGGGCACAATTCACAAACAGTAGTTGTGTCTCACTTCTATCTTTGGTGTAAACTGCCCACGAATTTCCAGGTCTTAGTAACAATGCTTTTTTTCCTTGAGTAGGTAAGTTATACTGTCAAATTCATTTTATAAGTCATATGAAAGTATGGAGTGAGATCTACTCACAGAAAATCAGTACAAAATATACAGGAACAATTCACACCTAGGATGGGAATAAGACCCAACTACTCTCAGAAAACCTTGGGGAATCAGACCCTAACTATTTGAACTTAGACTGATAAGAGTCAGAATTCTTCATTGGGTAATGACTGAGGTATTTCACGTGGAAAGGCTAATTTTATTAATGAATTATATTCCTGTAACACTTTGGTTTTTACCATAAACAAGTAACAGACCAGTAAACGAGCTTGAAAGGCACATGAAACAATATTTTGAGTGCCAAATTACAAAGCTTTTTTCGTCACTGAGATAACCCCAAGTCACAAAGTCCACTCTTTGAGTAGATGCGTCTTACACGGCCTTAGAACTACATTTGAAAAATACAGGTTTCATTCATAAAGCGTTATCTATGAGTAGTCGTTTCTTACTCCAGATTTAGGTGTGACATACTCATGCATTTTCTGGTGTATTAAATTGTTAATCAGGGTTTCTTGTAGTAAGCACGACTTGCTTTGGGAAACAACTCACAGAAATGCTTTGTGCATCACATTGCCATTTCATTACTAGACAAAAAACACACGGGTCCGATTCACGAATATTTTCCTGTGGTTTACTCTTGTAGAACTCCTGGCTTACTCCTGAAATTTCGGTCTAAGCCAGGAGTACTGCAAGAGTAAGTCACACCTACTTATGTCAAAATCCTTTCAATCGGGCACATCATGGACAGCAGTTTGGAAGAAACGAAATTGAAGCTAAGTAGCAATATGTAAATAAATTCAAAACTCACACATGCAAAGCAAGTTACTACAGATCCGTCATTTGAACTGGCTAGTGCTCATTACGCCATCCAGCTCGATACCATGCTATCTAAATTGGCGATGTTGTTTTGTTATTGAGTGATCATGATATATAAATCTATGGGGGATATTCTCAAGAACGTGCGATAAACATCGCCAAAATAGGTTAACGCAAGTTTCCATATCCCCGTCTATCGCGGGAAAATAACTCCAGTTTAACGTCGTATTCTCAACGCGGCGGTAACATGCGATAGTCTCCCGATAACGCCTCAAATGTCCGCGATAACACTACCGGGACGGCGATGAAAATCCAAACCCGAACGCGAAAAAAGTTGCGATGGGCCCAACCGCGATAAAAAATCCAGCAAGAAGCAGCGCCAGGCCTGCAAGTCCCACAAGTCAGGCTGCAAAAAGCACAATAAAAGCGGCAACACAAAACACAAACAACTGCGAAGCACCATGGAGGTAGCCGGAGCAAGCACAGAGGACAACCAGAACCCCACAAGCCCCACGGAGGACCAGCCTGGGACCTCGGAGTCAGGGAAGGGCAAGGACAAGAAGAAGAGGAAGACGCGGTTCAGTCCGCAGGAAAACAGGATCCTGATCACGGAGGTGATAGAACATCATCAACAACTGTATGTCACCTCCACTGTGTCATTGGCAACAAAAAATACAATATGGCAGTCCATCCTGGACAAGGCGAATGCAGTCGGAGCACTGAGGAGGACAATGGACGAGCTCAAGAGGCGCTGGAATGATGTGAAGCGCAAGACAAAGCAGAAACTCGCAGACAACCAGAAGGCATCAATGCAGACTCGAGGTGGGAGACCAGCGCCACAGGAGGAGCTGGATGAGATGGAGGAAATGGTGACCACAGTCATCAGTGTGTAGACGGTGGCAGGAGTTGGGGGACCGGACACTGCTCAACATGACCCGACACAACAGCAACAGGGTGAGTAACCACCAGGGACTGGGGGACGGGGGGAGATGGGCACAATGGCACACATGCACAATTAAGTAGAGCACATCTGCGGACAAACCATGCCCAAGAGTCACAACACCAACCAAGAGCCCAATTCACCCAAGTCTGCAACATCACAGTACTGCATAAGCACGGAAGTAAAAGCCACACCGCCTGAAAGGGATAAGGGCCAGCAAAATCAGAGCTGAAGGGATAACTCACATACAATGCAGCACACACACATAAGATCCAGAGCACCTCAACATTTACAACAATGTTGAACAAACAGCAACACCAGCACAATAGAATAGAGGACACAACTACTGCCGCTCGTGTGCGGAAAATGGTCATTCGCATGTGGCACAACAGGAAACTGTGAGATGATAATGTACTAGTACAACCCCACATCCCTGATGGTGCAGTAATGCATGTATGGCCATGACCCAGATAGGCAGTGAGACACACATTGTCATGCAAATCAACACTCATCACAGTTGAATACAAGTGAAGGTGCGTAGACTTTATTAGCATATGCGTGTCAGTACGGCCAAGATAAGTGCCACAACATGCAGACCAATGCAGCAGTATGTCAGAACGTGGAACGTTGCCAAGCGCCGCTGTCCACTCCGGGGGAGTGCCTCACCTTTCACAGGTGTGTGTTAACCCTCGTTGTTGTCCACTCATGTATTCGGAGTCCAGGCGAATGCAGACATGTCCACTGTCGCCGTGGGAGATGTAACCAGAACCCCAAGTTCCAACAAGTTGTCGGGACATGTGCAATGTGTTCCAAACTGTTGTGTCTGCAGGTACGTAGTTACACATCCATGAAAGCTAGTGCAGCCTCGTAGGCAATCATTTCCAACATGAGGTCGTCGTCGACTTCATCGAACAGGACGGCGAGGCTAACTATTAGCAGGTCCGGACAGATGTGCTGCGTCCACCCCCTTTCACCAATTAGCACTACAGCCCAATAGGGGAGCGGCTCAATTTGCTCACTGCACACGAGGAGTTCTGCAATCTCCCAGGTCCAGCTGTCAGCATGTATGCCAAGTATCCAGGCATCCCATAGACGGGTGTCACGGTGACACTCATGGTCGTGGGCCAATAGGGGGCGCGCACACATGTCGAAATCCAGTTCGGCTACCGTCCTGTTGGATAGGCAGACATCCATGGGCCACTCGAATATGCACGAGCGACAATGCAACACAGGCTACACGCAGGTGACGTTGGCAAGGCGGAAGCTCAGCCAGTAACTGATCCGCAGCACTACCAATGGCAGCGCCCCCAGTAAATGCAGCATACGTGCACGGTACAGTTCCACCTGACAGGGGTTGTGCAAGTGTCTGTGATGGTCTGCCATTGCGTTAGTGGCTCTGGTTGAAGCGGCACTGTTCTGACCTGCGCCAGTTCTGTGGATGAAATGCCACAGCTCGGATCAATGAGTTGTTTTAGTGTGCAACGGTTGTACGCCTGGGTTAATGTGGGAGTAAGTGTGAAGGCCATTCCATGCAAGATAACTTCGAGCAAGGACTTCTGTGTGTGGGGTGTGTATACGTTGGTCTGTTGTCGGGCTGTGCGTAGTGTGGGAGTCGTCATCAGCTGCTATAGTATCTGTCAGGGGGTGCCGGGCACATGTAATTCCGAGGTCGGAGGTGCAGATGTGCTTCCGCCTGATAGCACAGACAAAGAAGCATTCATCCCTAATGTTAGTTTCTCATCTGCTTGCATTCAGGTACTGTGAAGTGGCTTGTTGGGGGTGGGGTGGGATGTGTGCGACTTTGGGATTCGTGTTCGACATGTCTTGCATGTGGCAAATGAGCGGCATCACTGTGTGTAACGTTGCCTCACAGCTGCTCCTCCCTCCCCCCGAGCCTAATTTCTTGTGTGCGCTACGCGGTTGCATCACTGGCACTCCTACGGCACACCATTGTCATGCCTGTCTGCGCATGTCCACAAGCCTGACAACGACACTGTGATGTTGGCCGTTGGAGGTGGGCGGCCACGTGAGTGTAGGCCTGTGGGAAGGATAGGGCGGACACAGACGTAGAGTTCATGCCTGGCTGAACTCGCGCTGCGGTTAAGGCTAGGCATTTGGCTCATGCTGCGGCAATACAGATACACACAACACTTGGCATGTATGAGCCAAGACCCCGAGCGGTCTTGCGCTCCTTCATTTCCCCGTTCGTGCAAGCCCGCCCTCCGGGTGCATGCTACATTGCAACATTGTCGATTGCGGACTGGGTGGCGCCGACACTACAACAGAGACATACACATTAGTTACTTCCTTGTCCAGGCCAGAACTGAACCACGCCCAGAGCCCCGGGCAAATCCTTCACACCCCTACACTGGCTTGGTGTACGCCGGCCCAGCCCACTCTGCTTACGCTTACAGGGGGGGACGACAAAGCTACGTGTCCAAGGTCGTACCCACTGCCTGAGGTGACATGGTTGCGTCCGCTGTCCACACCACAATGTAATGTGGTAGGGCCCTGGCCCATCATGCATACATAATGACCACACGGACACACTTAGTTAGATAGTTGAACTGGCTACGGGCACGTGCGCCCGGCCACCTTTTATTACCAGGGTCACATGTCCAGTGACGCCTGTGCTGGATGGGTGTGGGGTGGGTGTAAGCCAGCCCTCAGGGAGTGGTTAGTGCTGGCAACAACTAGAACAGTGATCATCGGATCACACACACAGATTCAATCATAAAGGGTCCATGACTTGCAGTGCACTGAGGTAGGGGCACCAGAGCTGAGCGTGCTCGTGTGAAGGAATTGTTAATGATTTGGTCCCTTCGGGATATTCCTGCTGCAGCTGCAGTGGGGTGTGGTACACCTGCCTCATCTTCATCATCATCGTCCCAGGTCTTCCCCACTGCCTGAGGTGACATTGTTGCATCCGCTGTCCACAGCACAAAACTCAATCATGAAGGGTCCATGTGTTGTGGTGCACTGAGTTAGTGGCACCTGAAGAGCTGAGCCGGGGATCAAGCTGATGATGGCATCCAAGACAGGTGTGAGCAACTTAGATGGGCTGGCTGTGACACTCCTCCGACTCTGGCAGTTGTTGGTTGGAGGTGGTCCTGGCGGTGGTGGCGGGTGTGCAGCCAGCGATGATGGTGTGTCCTTGCATGTCAGGATTGGATTTGGTTTGCGAGCCCTGCTGACCGCAGTGTAGGCCGGAGGCAGCAGTCAGAAAGGGCACACAGCCATGTGACGATGACTTGTGGTGCACTGAGTTAGTGGCACCTGGAGCGCTCGGCGGGTGCACGGCCTGCGCTGATGCGTATCCGGGCGGCCCACCCTGGTAGCAATGTCTGTGGCCTACTGGACTCTGCCATAAATGAATCAAGACTCATTTTGATTAGCGAGCCCTGCTGACCGCAGTGTAGGCCGGAGGCAGCGGTCAGCAAGGGCCCACATCCACGTGTCGTCGGCTTGTGTTGCACAGGGTCAGTGGTACCTGGAGCGCTCAGCAGGTGCACAGCCAACGACGATGTGCCATCCGTGCGGGCCGCATTGGGTGCAATGTTTTTTGCCTACTGAATTCTGCCTCAATATTGCCCCGTGTCGTCGGCTTGTGTTGCACAGGGTCAGTGGCACCTGGAGCGCTCAGCAGGTGCACAGCCAACGACGATGCGCCGTCCGTGCAGGCCGCACTGGGTGCAATGTTTTTCGCCTACTGAATTCTGCCTCAATATTGCCACGTGTCGTCGGCTTGTGTTGCACAGGGTCAGTGGCACCTGGAGCGCTCAGCAGGTGCACAGCCAACGACAATGCGCCGTCCGTGCAGGCCACACTGGGTGCAATGTCTGTTGACTGGTGGTTTCCTCCATTAACAGAAATGTGGCACGACTTGAATTGTGGGACCTGCTGACCGCAGTGTAGGACTAAGGCAGTGTCCGGCACACACATGACTCCGTGTTGCTGTGCCGCTGGATGCGCTGGGGGCCTGTGTTGCGGAGTCTGGAAGTCACGGCGGCGGACTCGTGGCAGGGTGAGGTGCGCCGCCATGGCAGATGCGTTGCCCATCACGGAAGAGAACCACGCCCAGGGCCCCGGCCTTTTTATCAGCACTCCTACGCTGGAGTGGCGTACGCCGGCCCAGCCCACGGCGCTTACGCTTACAGGGGGGGACGGCACAGCTACATGTCCAGGGTCTTCCCCACTGCCTGAGGTGGCATGGTTGCGTCCACTATCCACAAAACTACACACACCAGCAGTATATGTCCACATGGACATGTCTGTGCTCTGCATTCTGTGGTCTGTCCAGCACGTCACCGCCACACTTGGCATTGTGTACCTTCTTTTTCATGGGTGAGATGCCTCCTTCACACATACTTGGTTCCCGCCTCTCCCCACATTCTGCAATTCTGTGGCTGAGGAGCCATGCCGTTTTCAGACAGTCCGCTGTCTTGTCCTACGCTGCCTCGTTGATAGTCTGTGGGGGCGGAGCCGGAGGGGGGGTCCTGGGGCTGGTGGCGGTGGGTGTTGTGGCCCTCTTGTGTCTCCGGGCTGCATGTTCATTGTCTCCATGGCATCTGTGGGTCTTCAGATGTGGCTCTGGGCTGGGCTCCCTTTCATACTGCAGGTAGTCGTCCTGCTTAGCACCAGCAGAAGGCAGGTGTTAATTCCCTGCTGCTAACGCGCCTTATCGCCTGTTTTTGGGTCGCATCGCAGATCTGGCTGGTCGTTGAGAATATCGTGAAGTGGTGTTTTTGTGTGTTTTTGCACAGGAACGCCTACTCTGCATATCATTAGCGTTAGTTGTCTCTCTCATCCATGGCGATGTTTTTTGCGGCAGCTATCACTGGTAAACTGGCGATATGGGCAGTTTGCACCAGCTTGTGAATAGGGCGAAAAGTCTATCGCCACTTTTGCGGCGCTAATGTGCCGATAAATCGGTGATAAGTCCTTGAGAATATGCCCCAATATCTTGTGTGCGGACATCAAAGATGTGCAAATATCGACTCAGCAGTGGTTTCTTTATGAGGGCGGGGGAGCGTCGCCCTCTGCGAGCAGCGCAAATTATTAAAAATAAAATGGCAATGAAATTATTTAATTTCCATTTTATTTTTAACCTAAGCACGTCACAGCTGCCAGCCTGCCTCCAAGCCAGGAGGGCATGTCCTCTGCTGCCGATTGGTAGCAGAAGGACTGGAGTAGTGGTGCCCACTCACTTCAAAGTGTGCATGTCACTTTGGCCGGCGGTCTTGCACCGGCCAAAGTGACATGCACTTTGAAACTCTCCACCCAGCTGTCTTAGACAGCTAGGTGGAGAGCAAGCACAGGCCTCAAGGGCCTGAAGGAGCGTTAGGCCAAACTGCTCGATACAATTCTGGCGCTGCTCTCATGCAGCATGAGAGCAGCATCTGGATTAGTTAGGGGGTTCTTTCCACAGTCTTCGGAAGGATAGCAAGCAGGACACAGAGCCTGCGGTAAGTACAATTTAGTTTATTTATTTAATACAATGTGCAATGCATGTACCGTTTGTTTTATTTTGGAGGGAGGGGTTGTTTTTATTTGTTTTTTGAGGGAGGATTTTTTTAGTGTGGGCTTTTGTAGCGTGGGAAAATGTGTTTTTGTTTTATTTGTAAGTGATGGGGCACTTCGATCGCCCCACCACTTTGAAAGGTCACTAGCCGCTCCTGAATACCGTTGAATATACTCCACTTCGGGCCTCATAAAGAATAGTTTGGAACTTGGAAACAAGTGTGGCAAATATGTAATAAGTAGTTTTTAGAGGCATTTAACACAATTTTTCTGGTTAAAGTCATGTAGTCTTATTACATTAAAAAAAGTAGAAATACAGCACAGCATGGGAAACCATGTCAGTCAGCACCAGCAAAAAGCTGGTCCTAATGTTTCACCTCTGCATGATGAAAAACATGCATACAACATTTAAGGAGGTTATTCCCTATGCAATGCTAAATTTGTCGCAAGATCACTGTTACCAGTTGCACTAATTAAATTACCACAATTTGGTGTTATCATGAAAAATGTGACAACCTCTAAATCACACCTCAGGACATTGGCATCAGCCTCTAAAGTTTTTTAGAGGCGGTGTTGGTGGGGCTGGAGGTGGGGGGGCGAGCCCTCGCTAGAGCCTGCCTGCTCTCCATGGTGCTGCGCCCTCACTCTTTGTAAAAGTAATGGGCTCAAGGCCCTGCCTCGTCCACAAGTCCCACCCTTTTAAGCCTCCGCCGCCTCTCACACTTCTAGTGGCATCTCAAAGTTGGCAGGCCTGCTACCTAGTAAGTGAGCCGAGTGTTTCCTTACAGACTTGACAATGCACTTGAAGTTGCACATTTTCCTGTTTTGCTTTGATCATGTTTTTGCTACACCGAGCATTTACATTTACATTTTTTACATTGCGCACTAAATGAACAATTGGATGCAGGCGGTGTGTCTCGGCTGTTTGCACTGTGAGCCTATAATCTTTGTAATTAAACGCATCTGATAGTTAATTGTGATCTTCAAGTGGCTCTTGCTGCTTTTAAGTGTGCCTCTCGAAAGAAGAAACAGAAAGCAAGAAACAAAATAATGAACTCTTCAAATATGGGGATGGGCTTTGTACTGAAATTAAATCGCATTTTCTTATCTTGTCATTGATTCAGGAATGCAAAGAGAATTTCTAGACAAGTTTAGGGAGAGTGATTTTTACCAGCTTTAATATACTCACTTTCAGACCACAGTGAGGCTCCTCTCTCAATAAGCCACATTTTTATACAGCATTTAAGATACAAAATTGCACATTTTGATATAGTGACTTTCCAAGGATCATTCAATTTTTTCGAAGTGTTGCAGTGACAATTAGACCTCAGGGGTTCTTACCCATTGACCATTTCTCCTCCTCCCACACAAATATGGATCCTTAAAGGGGCCATCCAATGCCTTTACAATACAGTACAATTGCCCTTACTCAGTCCTGCATCTCTAACACTTACCAACAATAGACATTCTAGATACTTGATAGGGAAATCGTATAATGTTTTCTTGCAAAAATTTGCAAATTTCTATGAAAATTCCACAAATTATATACTGTTGTAGCAAAGTGCATTTGCCAGTATTTTGAGTCACATTTTTTTTACCCAAGCACACAGCTGATGTAAAGGCATCTTGTGAGATACTGGCAGGAGACTGGTTTGAGTGGAACATATCTCTCATTGAGATGTTTTCTGTGCAAATCAGAGTATCTTTTTGGTCTCACAAGACATTTTAATGAAAAATGCATTGTCTGGTAAAATAATTACTCGAAATTGAATAATGTCTAATTTCATTACATTTTTCGAATTTTACATAATGTGACATTCAGGAATTTTGCACATTTTGCTAGCTTAATTAAAATTTCTCCTAGGCCTAAATCTAGAAAATTGCTTTATTTGATAATGGCAGCTAGGGTTTTGAAATGTACTGTGACATTCTCCACTGACTAGCCCTTTTTAATGAAAAGTTACTTGTGGCACGGTAACAGCCATACGATGCCTAGCAGATATACCTGTCTAACTACTGAGACCAAGAAGTTACCATAGCATTGCAAAAACAGCTTTACTTGAACCATATCTGCCAGTTACCACCTTTTTTGGACAACTGATGATGGAAGTTTTGTTTAATTTTGTTAGTCATTAGAAACTTTTATTATAAGGCATTGCTGCTCATTATGAGGGAATGCACACAGTGGGCTGGGCCCAGGAGGTGGTTAAACCATGTCTAGCCTTAACCCCCGTCTAGAGATGTCCTACCTATGCTAAATGTGCCAATTCAGAACGAGGTTTCACCCTCAGTCCACTCCCACTCCATTCAAAGCTGCAAATCATAACCTCGTGGTTCATGTCACACCCCCATTACAGTAACACTTAAGGGGCTCCTCACCTCTTTAGATGACACTCATTTTGAGAAGTCCACATACATACATCCCTAACAATACAATTTCAGAGAGTTGACTACTTACCCAGATGATGCAATATTGGTGGAGTGTATTCCTTGATCACCAATATAGGCCTACGTGGGCTTTGTATATTGTATGACTGTGATGGCTTAACGCATTATGCAAAAAACCTCATATTTCTGTTGGTTTGAGTGACATTGATTCATATGCATGACTTTAATGTCAAACCCCAAAACCTAGACCACTTGTGCCCTTTCACTCATTTACATTTAATTACAACTAAATGTACTTGATGAATCCACTTGCATTTTATATTTTCATATTTTAGAAGGAGTGACACAGTCCCATCATTGCTCGTAACATATTCCACTATCTTAATGAATTAATTGTTTCCCTTTGATATTGATATGATTGATCGAATACAAATCTGACATAAATATGTAAATCTCATTTTATCTCAAACTTTGTTATGCTTACAACATAACTAATTGTGAACTCCATTACTTGTCACCTTGATAAATTGAAATCTAGTATTAATTACTCATGCCCCTTCTCTTTTTTATTTTATCTAGGTTCATAATATCATAGTACACTAATTTTCATTAAATAAAACCATTTCAAATCTGAACAAACTTCATCCACATTGATTAAAAAGTTGGTGAGAAATACTGATTTAAATTTTTTTTCCATGTAGTTCTCATAAATAGACTATGGGGCCGATTCCGATCTCGGTCGGAGGCGCTCCCAATACTATTCGGCCGGGAAAAAAGCCATGCGAAAGCCTGTTTCCCGACCGATCCGTACAGCACACCGAACGAGCAAGTACGATGCGCACAACAGCAAAAATTCCGGCCGAGCCGTACTCACCCAAACCAGGTCCTGTTCTCCGACCGAGGCGAATCCGGAAACGCCGAATCGAGTCGCACGGAAGGAAAAATGCAGCCCCGTCCGGCCGGACAAGTACGATGCGCTTCCCGTACGCGCCGAACCCGTCGCTACGCACGGCACGTCAAAGCATCCGGGAGAGGCGCACATAAGCTCCGATTCGCGCCACAACACAATCCACGGCTACGAGACGAACACGGCACCGACGAGGACGACGCGAAGCGACGAGGACGAAGCGAAGCGACGAGGACGACGCGAAGCAACGAGAAGGACGAACGACACGAACCAACCATGAATCCCTTCGTCCCGATCATACCAATATTCTACATCTACTACCGGAACAGGCACGGACGCGTACGGCGCAGAAGGTAAGCCAGACACCAACCACAAAACACATACAACACGTACACGACACATCACACACATACACGGGGAATCTGAATATACTTACACCAGCAACAGCAGCACCATAGGGGCGGGATGCCCATCACCAATGCCACATATGCACACAGGGGCCTGAATGCGCACCACCACCCCAACCCAGGGGGGCTGGATGCCTACCACTACTACCACCCTTAGCCAGGGGGCAGGATGCCCACCACTACTACCACCCTCACCCAGGGGGGCAGGATGCCTACCACTACTACCACCCTTAGCCAGGGGGCAGGATGCCTACCACTACTACCACCCTTAGCCAGGGGGGCTGGATGCCCACCACTACTACCACCCTTAGCCAGGGGGCAGGATGCCCACCACTACTACCACCCTCACCCAGGGGGGCAGGATGCCTACCACTACTACCACCCTTAGCCAGGGGGGCAGGATGCCTACCACTACTACCACCCTTAGCCAGGGGGCAGGATGCCTACCACTACTACCACCCTTAGCCAGGGGGCAGGATGCCCACCACTACTACCACCCTCACCCAGGGGGCAGGATGCCTACCACTACTACCACCCTTAGCCAGGGGGGCAGGATGCCCACCACTACTACCACCCTTAGCCAGGGGGCAGGATGCCCACCACTACTACCACCCTCACCCAGGGGGGCAGGATGCCTACCACTACTACCACCCTTAGCCAGGGGGGCTGGATGCCCACCACTACTACCACCCTTAGCCAGGGGGCAGGATGCCCACCACTACTACCACCCTCACCCAGGGGGGCAGGATGCCTACCACTACTACCACCCTCACCCAGGGGGCAGGATGCCTACCACTACTACCACCCTTAGCCAGGGGGGCTGGATGCCCACCACTACTACCACCCTTAGCCAGGGGGGCTGGATGCCTACCACTACTACCACCCTCACCCAGGGGGGCAGGATGCCTACCACTACTACCACCCTTAGCCAGGGGGGCTGGATGCCTACCACTACTACCACCCTTAGCCAGGGGGGGCTGGATGCCTACCACTACTACCACCCTTAGCCAGGGGGGCAGGATGCCCACCACTACTACCACCCTCACCCAGGGGGGCAGGATGCCTACCACTACTACCACCCTTAGCCAGGGGGGGCTGGATGCCTACCACTACTACCACCCCCACTCATAGGATGGACAATGCATGACACAACAAGCACACCACAACCTAGGGAATGCAAGATTAAGACATCCCCCCACCACCATGACAAGCGTGTGTAGGCTGTGTCAAATGCCTACAACACCGAACATGACTTTGAACATACAATGTGACCCCCTAGCACATGTGCCACACATATATGTGTGTGGCACCCACAATGCAAGCAGCCCATGACCATTGTGGCAATGGGGCCTAAACCCCCATCATCACAGTGACCAAAAGGCAAGTGTGGGGTCCATAGCTGAAGCACATTTTGACCATTGTGGCAATGGGGTCTAAACCCCCATCATCACAGTGACCAAAAGGCAAGTGTGGGGTCCATAGCTGAAGCACATTTTGACCATTGTGGCAATGGGGTCTACACCCTCATCATCACAGTGACCAAAAGGTAATTGTTGACAAAGAAAGAGCTGCAACTGCCAAACTGCATGGATCATTCCTGGTCACAGAACCAAAAACTCATCTGTGGCAAAGTAGTGTATGTGTCCCATTGCAACATAAATTGGGGGAGCCAAATACTGCAGTGCAAATGAAACATTCCTTTGGCCATGTGCAGACAAACAACACCCATGGGGGCTGAGACCGTCAACAGTCATCAATGACACAATGACAGAAGTGACCATCAGAATGCAGAACCACATATTTGCACCAATGGGCACACAAATGCAGATATCCTGTGGAGACAGCAGATGTGAGGTGAACAGATACCATACCATGGCAGCAATGGGACACACAAACCATGATCACTGTGCTGACCGATGACCTAGGAGTCCCAGGGACAGCAGGGGAAACACACCAAACAACATACAGCCAATGGCACACCCAAGATATGCCAATGCAGTGGTGCAGATGCACAAACACAAACAGGCAGACCAACACTGTCATCATACACAGCAGGTGAGGGGTGGGGGTGCCAGTGTCCCCAGGCAACCACACAACACATGAGGAGAGCTGAATACCAATCATACAGATGTGCATACACTGCCACACTAAGGTAACTCATGGATCCAAATCCCCTATGTGGGCAAGCAGGCATTGTCAGGTGAGAGGGAGCACAAAACACACATGTCACACAGGCACGTAGGAACAACAACTGACACAGCAAGACACAGACACACCACAGCACCACCCCCAGGGCCCCCACAATGTGGTGACCCTGGGCTGAATAAAAATACCACTGTGATGACAAAGCTAAATGTCGTTCACACTGTGAACCACAGTCAGGTGTCCTGAGCAACAAACTACCATCACACCTACACAAGCACAAATCAATCAGCATGGCCAGTAAGCCAAGGCCAACATGGAGGCAGGGGCCTAGCCGGGCAACAACTCTCATCTGCACACACTCAACACCACACCCCTCGACCTCTGACAATGTGCAGCAGTGAAGTACACATGCACTGGTGACATTGCACATGCACCCATGACTATTCCAGGGTGGTGGGTGGGAACCAAGGTGTAGAAACACATCACACATGGACACTCAACAAGACTCCTGAATGTCTGACACACTGCACACTACGCTGTACATGGACATGACGGCAATACCACACCGACCAATGGGATCCCAGCCACAGTCACACACCAATGAAGAAGCCAAGGTCACCCACAAAGAACACACATAGACAACAACCAACATTGCAGCCCGGACCCTGAGGAGTGCCAGCAGTCACACACACAACGTGTCACAATCACTGAAAGATAACACAAACTGGAAATCACATGACAGGGGCAAACAACAAGTGCCAAGGGGAAACCTGACTGTGACCCATCTGCGTCTGCACACAAACTCAGCCCTGACCGAAAACACACCTATGGGTGACACCCTGATGACCAGTAATGTGCCATGCACCCACATCACAGAGAACACAGGGAGAAGACTTTGGGGGAACATAGCTCAAGTCAGCAAGCATCACAAACAGGTACAACACTAGGGATCACAGCATGCGCAGATGAATGGAAGTGAACACACAGACATGCACATACAACACACACCTTGTGCGCAGGCAATGTCACACGTGTACACACTGCCATGAGGGGACTCCACTCCTGTGTGAGGAAAGCTGTGCCATATGTTGCCTCAGTAGGGCCCCATCATGTCAGCTGAGCACTTGGTCACACAATCAACAATTAGCACCAAATGAGGGCTCCCATCACATCAGCCTGGTCATGGATGTGCCAACGGAATCATCAGCACAGATCCAACACACTTGTATAGCAATGTTGCACTGACTACACGGATGAGTCCTTCCCCATTGATGCCCAAACCTGCATGTCCACTGGAGATGGCAACACGGTCAGGGAAGTAGACAAATGCAACGATGGCAGGCACAACAGATGTGCAGGGGTGGAAGCCACAGATATGAAATTGCCAATGTAAGTAGGAAACCCATTGCCAAATACTGAACACATGACACCCTCAGATGCTGCTATTGATGACATGGATACACCACATGATAGGACACATTCCCCCTGGACCACATGGGTTCCTGCACAGTAACACTTCATAATCATGAGACCAGATATCACCATCACTGCAGCAAGGGCATGGTTAGCAGCACCAACAACATGTACATCTGAAGCATGAGCACTAGAGAAAAGAAAGTTGCTTTATTCAGCATATGTGTTGTTTGATAACGACGTCCAGAAAAAATAGAGCAAAGGCCAATGGCCAGTCCATTGTCAAAGTTCAAACAGGGTGACACTGGCAGATGTCACCCTACGCATGCCTGCACAAAACCAGGGACAATCCACTAGGAGGGGCAACCGGGGGGCAGGCCAGGCACCGCAGGGACAGGATCAGGGCTCACCAGGGGGAGTCAGGGAAGGGGTGGTGGGTGCTGGAGAGCCACTGACAACTGCAGTGGAGGTGTCTGACATGGTGTGTGCCGGCACAACTGGGGGGCATGACTCAGATGTCGTGGGTGCCGGCACAACTGCAGTGGACCCTGCAGATGGGGTGGACAGGTCCGCCACTGCAGTGCCCAAGTCAGACAGGGCGGTAGTGGACTCCACTGCAGTGCCTACCTCCAGGGGAGGAGAATGGGGAACAGGCAAGGTGGGTTGGACAGAGGGGGAGGACACCCTCACCACATCAGTGGCACAGACAAGCGCAGCGGGGGTGTGGTGCTGGGAGAGCAAGTGGCAGGGGGAGAAGGCCTGATCCTCTTGGGGATGGTATATCTGTGGGTGGGGGAACCTGGGGCAGGGTGTGGTGGGGGCACCTGTGCAGTGGGGGCCTGAGGGATGGAGGACGGAGACCTTGTGCCTGAGCTGCAGGGCGGTGGCGGGGTCTTTGTCTTACCACTCCGGGGGGACTTGCGGGTGGGGGCCTCAGTCCGTCTGCGCCTGGGGGAGGGTGTCCGGGGGCGAGGGGCACTCTGCTCCGTGTGGGTGGGCTTCCTCTTCCCCCGGGATGCTGGAGCAGCTTCATCGGTGGGGAAGAGGCCGAGGTCACAGAGGAAGAGCTGCTGTGACTTTGGGGTTGCATGTGAGGCAAGGGAGGGTGCTTTGGAGGGAGAGGGAACTGAGGACTGCGCAGTGCATGTGGATGCGTGTGTGTGTTCCAGGGCCCCATCCCCTGTGAGTCTGGCTTCAGTCCCCTGAATGTGCGTGCGTGTGCGTTTTGTCATTGGCGTGTGTGTCAGTGTGCTGGATGTGTGTGTGCTGGTGTGTGCCTGTGCCGGTGTGTGTGGTGCTTGGGACGGGTAAGGTGCTGGGGAGTGTGGATGGAGCAGAGGCAGGAGGGGTGAGGGACCGTTTGAGGAGGGACACTGCTGCCGTCAGGGAGGAGTCCATGGACCTATTGCCCCTCTGTAGGTCAGACATGCCCGATGAGATGCCCTCCATGAACGACACCAGCTGAGTCAACAGCGCGGTGTGCGCATGGAGGACACTCAGCATGGCTGTCTGCCCTACATGGAGCTGGCGAAGGAGGTACACAGACTCCTCACTCAGGGCAGCAGGGGACACAGGGGCAGGGGGTGCGGTGCCTGGCCCAAAGGAAACACGCTCCCGGACATGGGAGCCTCCACGGACCTGGGGAATGGGAGCCGATGGGAGGGCGGTGGTGGTGCTGGTGGTGGCGGGGACAGCAACACTAGCTGGGGTGTGGTGGCTGCTGACACCCGCCTCCACAAGGGAGTCATCCTCCGAGTTGCTCTGGTCCTCAGCTGAGGTGGATGCTGCTGAGGACTCCTCGGTGTGGCTCCCCTCGCCCTCCGTGCCACTGGGTCCCTCCGACCACTCCTCGGCTGCTGACCCAGTCTGGCTCTCTGGCTCCTCCTGGTCCGTGGAGCTGTCCCCTTCCGTGGCCGTGGATGTATCTGCAAACAATGGGGATACAGACAGACATCAGTCACCTGCACATAACGCACACACCACTGTGAGCACAGCACATCACAGAGCAAGCCCTGGCATCATCAGTTGTACATTGCTAAAAGTGCCCTAATTGAACAGGAGAAGTCAATTGTCAGTCTGATGCCAAGCATGGCACTCACATCCCACATGGCCTTGCACCCATCTGTCTGGTGTCTGTTGGATTGCAACACCCCAGTGTTGACACATGCACCAAGTACACAGTAGTTGGACAGTGCAGAGGACACGGTGTGGACACATCACAGCTCTTGCCACTGAGTCAGTACAGGTTTCCGGATGAAAGGGATGCCCAGAGTCAAATAGGAAATGCATGTGATGCATACCAGCGACAGACACCATGATGCACCCATGTCCTGATAGCCAGCGCCACTATGGTGTGCATGTAGCACATGTCACTCCCCTGCAGGCTCACCAATCAGTAGACACATGCCATGGCGGAGGCATGACTGCAAAGTCATACATCACTGTCTCAGTGATGTATGACTTTGCAGCCAGACAACAACACTCTGCACTGTGTCACAATAGTAGGTCATGGGGAATGCAAGTCCTGGAGCTGCACAAGTGCACATGTACATCCCCCCCACAACACATCCTCTTAACCCTCATCTGTCCAGGTCATACCTATTGGACATATGGGAGACCTGTGACACTACCCTCTGAACCTGAGCCCCTCACACTCTGCTGTGCATGGGGAACAGCTGCCTGAACTTCACATTCACATGCCCCAGTCTGCATGGGCAGCTGATCAGACACCTATGTGTCACACAAGTATCGTCTCCTATGGTCACATCTCCAGTGGCATGCTGAGCCCCTACCAAGAAACTCCACAGCAGTCCTGGCGACTAATCCACAGCACACTGACACAGAGGCAGACACCTGAGGGGTCAAATCACTGCGCACAATGTGTCAGCTGATACACGGGAGTGGGAGTACAGAGTGTATTGTATGGCCTGGAGTAGGCATGACTGTCCAGCCCCACATGAATGAGGGATGAGCCCTGGACTGTAGGCAGCTGGCTAAGTATGTGTGACACACGTCATATACATACTCCTGGGGCCCAAACATTGTTCCCACCCGCAGCATGGGTGTGTGCCAGATACCCCAGCCACATGTGGTGGATCAGCTCAGCAATTGGACCACAGATCAAAGTAACACGCTGAATACATGTCAGAATACAGGCATTGTGTAAGCAATGGACCCACCCATGATGCCCACCACAGAGTCAGGGAAACAGATGCTGTCTCCCACCTTGAGTCAAGCAAACTGCAAGGACACAGTCCTAAGTGACAGAATTCCCTGCATGTAAGGGCCACACCTGGGTATCAGATGAGGAGTGGGCAGTGCACAATAGAGGGACATGGCTCCTGGACAACATGACTGCTGTACTGTGGCAGTTTAACCAGGCCCGAGGAGGGCACATAGCATGTTAGACAGAGTACACAGTGCAGTCTTTGACTCACCCCCTCCTTGCTGCTCTCTGGCCTTCAGCTGCCCATCCAGGTCTGGAAAGACCACCGCCAGGATCCTGAGCATGTGGGGGGTCAGGGTCCGTGTTCCGCCCCTCCTGCGAGGAGGCGACAGCTTCAGCTGGACCCGTGCAATCCTCCGGGTCCAGCCCCGAAGGTCCTGCCACCTCTTTTGGCAGTTGCGGATCCGGCGCTTGTAGACCCCCACGGACCGGACAGCCCGGACGATGTCCTTCCATATCTCATGCTTCCGATGGGCAGAAGCCTGTCAGGATGACAAAGTGATAAGGCCATTACTACACATGCAACATATCCGTGCATGACACAGTTGCATATACATGTCGCAATCACAGGGGCACATGGTGTACACAGGCAGTGCACGGCTGCCCATGGACAGTTTTCCAGAAGTCACTACATGGTATCATTGCATGGGGAGTAAAACCCTGTTCAGAAGCACTGTCACTGCACCATACCTGTCCAGTGCAAGTCACTACACACTATGGGGGGTGACAACTACTCAGTGAGCCTGCTAGCCAGTGGCGTGCAGACTTTCAGCCTTGCTAGTCAGACAAAATGCACATTCAGAAAGGAGGTGCACAGAACACTCACCTGCTCCCCTGGTGTCCCATACAGCTTGCTGTACTGTGGAAGTAGGCTGTCCAGCAGGGCCTGGTTCTCCTCAAGGCTGAAGGCTGGGGCTCTCTCCACAGTACGTGCCATTGCAGGGTCCAGAGGGGCAGAGACAGCAGCAGTGCAGTGGCAGATGTCGTCCTGGAGCATGTAGTGCAGGCAAGTGGGCTCTCAGGGGAACAGGCAGCAATATATATGTGCTGGAGAGGCAGATACTGTCCCTTGTGTCCAAAGTGATAGGTCCAAGTCGTTTGCATCTTCTGAATCTGGCCAATCCATGGAATAGCAGCACCAAAACACGCCCACAGCATCCTTCAAAACTTCAACTTCATGACATACATGATTTTGCAACATTGTTGTGGGTGACCAACTGATTTTCCAGCAACCGACTCGTTCGAAATTCGAAAACGCGTCCGTTGCCAGGCAAGCCCATTGTCAATGGGTGCGCACCGATCGGTCCATTGCGGTACAACGCGCACAGGGGTACAACGCGTACCCGCACACATTGAAAGCAATGGGCCGGCCGGAGGCACCGATCGGTCCATTGCAGTTCAACACGCACAGGGGTACAACGCGTACCCGCACACATTGAAAGCAATGGGCCGGCCGGAGGCACCGATCGGTCCATTGCAGTTCAACACGCACAGGGGTACAACGCGTACCCGCACACATTGAAAGCAATGGGCCGGCCGGAGGCACCGATCGGTCCATTGCAGTTCAACACGCACAGGGGTACAACGCGTACCCGCACACATTGAAGGCAATGGGCCGGCCGGAGGCACCGATCGGTCCATTGCAGTTCAACACGCACAGGGGTACAACGCGTACCCGCACACATTGAAAGCAATGGGCCGGCCGGAGGCACCGATCGGTCCATTGCAGTTCAACACGCACAGGGGTACAACGCGTACCCGCACACATTGAAGGCAATGGGCCGGCCGGAGGCACCGATCGGTCCATTGCAGTTCAACACGCACAGGGGTACAACGCGTACCCGCACACATTGAAGGCAATGGGCCGGCCGGAGGCACCGATCGGTCCATTGCAGTTCAACACGCACAGGGGTACAACGCTGCACCCGCACACATTGACAGGCAATGGGCCGGCCGGAGGCACCGATCGGTCCATTGCAGTTCAACACGCACAGGGGTACAACGCGTACCCGCACACATTGAAGGCAATGGGCCGGCCGGAGGCACCGATCGGTCCATTGCAGTTCAACACGCACAGGGGTACAACGCGTACCCGCACACATTGAAGGCAATGGGCCGGCCGGAGGCACCGATCGGTCCATTGCAGTTCAACGCGCACAGGGGTACAACGCGTACCCGCACACATTGAAGGCAATGGGCCGGCCGGAGGCACCGATCGGTCCATTGCGGTACAACGCGCACAGGGGTACAACGCGTACCCGCACACATTGAAGGCAATGGGCCGG
Organism: Calotriton arnoldi; assembly: GCA_963921515.1. Classification (NCBI taxonomy): domain Eukaryota; kingdom Metazoa; phylum Chordata; class Amphibia; order Caudata; family Salamandridae; genus Calotriton; species Calotriton arnoldi. The sequence goes on from CAWUFW010001225.1 coordinate 1,385,302, forward strand.
CCGGAGGCACCGATCGGTCCATTGCGGTTCAACGCATCACTGTACATGTGACTGGCATAGGTCAGCATGCCTGTCTCAGATGGACATATGCCAGCCACAGATAGCTCCCAGGGAGTGAGGGGCACACCTACATCACGACAGCCTGTCCAAACCTTATCATAAGGCATGTAAGGCTGCATTTCCTATTGTGTGTATGTTGGTGTACATGTTGTCCTGTGGGTGTCACCTGTGGGCAGCCACCCCCAGGCTGTGCACGTGTTCATGGGGACAGGATCCTGGGTGTTACGTGTACGTGACCACTGTGATGTGCAACTGTTCATATCTGTGCATGTGTCATGGTCACATTTCACAGTGGTGTTTGTGTATGTCATGTCACATACCCCGTGAGTCCCATGTGGGACGGTATGTTTGAGCCAGGGTGTCCCAGTGGCACAATAGTGATGGCCCTCCACAGTCTTTGTGCATGTAGTGTTTACAATGTCTCTGATTTCATGTGCACAATGGGAGACAGTCTCCACATCCACGTTGTGTGTGCATGGACTCTGATGTTGTGCGTGTGTGTCACAGACGTCCATGTCTGTCCTGCCATGGCAAGTGTGGCCACTACCTGTGGGGGTCATGTTTGTTTTGCTGTGGTGTACACATGATACTCCAGGTGATGCCAGTGTCCATGTGGCATTACAGGGTCCCTGGGAATGTGCCTGTCGTTGAGCTGTGGTGCCTGGGGCACATCTGTCCTCACATGTCACTGTGGGGGGTGACTGTGACACAGCATCATGATATCCAATGGGCCAACCTGGGACAAATTGATGCCACCTGTAGGACCGTGTTGACAGATGTTGGCCATGTATGTACCATACATGTCGTTCCGGTACTGCACACTTCATGTAGTTGTGCCTCATGATGATGTATGTTGGGATCTTGAGTGTGTTCAATGCCGCATATGTGGGGTGACTGACGATCTTGCTTACTTCTCCTCTGCACTGCAGGGCTCCTGCTGTCCATCGGCCATTCCCAGACCTGGCAACGATGGTGGAACGGGACAGCATCCGACGGTACCGCTTCACCAGGCAGCTGATTGAGGATTTGGCAGTGCAGTTGTCCCCACATTTGCAGCCTGGCCGGCCGTATCCTACAGCGCTGACCCCCAAGGTGAAGGTGATGGCAGCCCTACACTTCTTTGCCACCGGTACCTTCCAACATACTGTGGCGTCTGCTGGTGGGATGTCACAGACCATGTTCAGCCGTGTGCTCCGCGATGTTTTGGCGGCAATGTTGCTCTTCCTGAACCGGCACATCTATTTCCCTAGACTGCGACGACTCACTGACGTGAAGAGTGACTTTTATGCCCTGGGGAGGATGCCGCATGTCATTGGCTCCATTGATGGGACACATGTGGCTTTGGTACCACCACAGGCCCAGGAGCAGGCCTACCAGTAACCGCAAGCACTACCACTCGGTCAATGCACTGGTGGTGTGTCTTGCAGACATGACCATCACACACGTGTGTGCCCGTTTCCCTGGTTCAGCACACGATGCCTTTGTGATGAGGAGTAGTCGCATCCCCAGGATGATGGCACAGATGCAGAACCAGCGTGCCTGGCTTGTCGGTGTGTACTGACTTTGTGCCATTGTGTGTGATCTGATCTGTAGTATTCCGCCCACTTTTCCAAGTCAGCTGATGTGCACTTGTCTGTCCGTAGGTGACTCGGGATACCCCAACATGCCGTGGTTGCTGACACCCCTCAGGAACCCTGTGACACCTGCCCAGATGCGCTACAATGAGGCACATGGTCGGACCAGGAGAGTGATTGAGCGGACCTTTGGTCTCCTGAAGAGCCGCTTCCGCTGCCTGGACAAGACCGGAGGGTCCCTCCCATATGCCCCTGCGAAAGTGTGCAAGATTATCATCGTCTGCTGCATGCTACACAACCTGGCAGTGCGGAAGGAGTTGCCTCTCATCCAGGATGACGATGACCAACATCCGCCACCTGTGGAGGATCCTGGCCTGGACCACGATGCCAGTGACGATGATGATGATGATGATGGTGATGGTGATGTCCGCACACAGCTCATCACCAACTTCTTTAGCTGAATGTGAGTATCCTGAGGTGTCATGTGAATGATGTGAGTTGGCATGATGTGTGGGTGGTGCTCTGGTGCTGTTGGAGTGTGTCCATGGGCTACTTGACAGGATGTGTGTTGCGATGTGTGGTGACAGGTGGGCTGTACTCCCCAACAGTGTTGACATGCTAACTTGGTTCTGGGTGGGTATCTTGTAACATGTATTGTGCATGAGTTTTGCTGTTCTGTCCTGTACTGCATTGCTTTTGACTGTGTGTCATTTCTGTCCTTCACAGGGTACTTTCAGATTCGTTTGGTCAACTGTGTCCACCGACGACGTGATTGCACATCCAGGCTGGTAGCTGTTGTGTCCCTACAGGTGATGTGCGCCACACCCATGGACTTCCTTCCGTCTACAGTTGTTGACTGTGTGCCCGCTACCAGGTGGGGTTACCTTGCATCTGTAGTGGTTACGGCATGTTGCTACTGTGTAATAAACCTGTGCTTCACTTAGTGATGTGCGTTGTCTGTGGTCACACATTTGACTGCCATTTGCTTACTGCACCTGTGGGCTACTTGACTACAACTGGGAATGGGTGTGGTGTCTGTGCATTGCACCGTCTTCCCTGGCAACATCAGTGTAGGCAATGAGTCAGATGGCCTAGGTGTGTATGTGTTGTGTACCCCTGGTGGTGTGTCTCCCTCATATGTGTCACGTTGCCTGTACTCACATGCCTGTGTTGTCCTTGCTGTTGCAGTTCGCATACACAGTGTAATTTTGCAGTTCATCATCCCCATAACAGCACCCACGTTGGAATCACGACAGAGGCAAGTATGGTGTATTAGTGTGTTTATTGTGATACATCTGTGTTAATAGTGCATAGGATGGGTTGTGCTGTACATGAATCTTGCAATCCCAAGTTCCTAGGTGAATTGAAAGTCCAGGTAGACAGGATCCCCAGTATCGGGGCCACAGTTGTCTGACACATTGTTCCAACTTGTACTCCCCATGCAATGTGTGGGAGTAGTGTTGCCGTCAACAGGGTGAACAGTCTGTGCACAAAGGCGAAAATCCAGAACAGGTTCAGGCTTCCTGGGAGTTGCGCTTGGCCATCAGCCTCTCACTTTCCCCTCCTCGGACGACCCCTCTTCTTGGGGGGGGCCCTCAAGTGCAGGCTGCTGCGGTGCAGGGGACTCTCCGCCAGAGTCCTCCTCCCTCCCTGTGGCAGTTGCAGTTTGTTCGGTACCAGATGTTGTTGGCACACAGGGAGGTGTGGACTGGTTGCTGTTCATCTGGCGGAGGCATTGTAAAATGTCCCTGTGCACCGCCGTCATCTCATGTAGTACATCCCACTTGGACTCCACGCGGGACATGTGGGAGTCCACACGTGACATGTGTGACTCCACGTGGGACATGTGGGAGTCCAAGCGGGCATGATGGGCAGCCTGCTGCTGTTTGATGTCTCTGAGGAGCCCCACTACCTGGCTGAGCTCTCCGGTGCTGGACTGGTACGCATCAGCTATGCGTACCAGTTGTGGGTCTTCATGCACACCAGCAACGTCTGCAAGCAGCGACCTCTGTCTCCCACCCTCCCACCACCCCTGCTGACATGTGCAGTGTGTGCAGTTGCACGCACAGATAACCCTGGTCCACCTTGGGGGTTGGTGGTGGTGGTGGTGTCCATGGCCCCAGGTTGGTCCAGGGTCACTGCGCTGGTGTTGCTCCTTATTCTGTCCATGTCGGCAGGGATGGTATTCGTGGTGACAGTCGTTGGAGGGGTGGGTGCAGGGGGTGCAGCTGGTGGACCTGCTGGTGCTGCAGCTGGTGGTCCTGCTGGTGCAGCATGTTGACTTGCACCGGATGTGCCAGGTTGTTCATCGTCCGAGGAGGACAGAGGCTGTACGACGCCAGTGAGCTCGGCATCCTCTTGAGCCTGGGACTGGGACTCCTCAGCGTCTGCTGCTGTGTCCCCATCATCACCTGTTTTTGGGAGACACAAACAATGTATGTCATGTTTCTGCAGGCATCAGTGGTTGACACACCTGACAGTTGTGACTGTGCCTCGGGGTGCGGGCCTGTACATTGTATTGTCCTAAGTCGTCACAGTCAGGGGTTGATATTGGTGTGGCACATTGTCCTGCATTATTTGGGCATTTCTATGTATTCTCTGGGGTGTGAACATGGTCTGCATTGCTTGTGTTTGGTTGACAGCCAGACCTCCTTCCCACCCACCCAGCCAGCCAGTCAGTTATCCCACCATGGAACGTGCTTGCATTGCAGGGAGTGTAAGTTGTCTCTCAGGATGTCAGTCAGTGGTGTCCTGCTGTTTGTTGGTGCACAGTTGGCAGCAGGGCCTTGTGCTCCCCACAGCAGTAGCCAGTGTCAGCCATCTTGTGAGTCCTTCTCCACTCCCTGTGATGTGAGCACGGTTCAGGGTGGTGTTGATGGGCCAGTTGTGAGGCTGAGCAATGTCTGTGACTACGACTCCCATCATGCTATTGCCTCCTCCCCCTTCCCAGCATGCCCAAGCTTCCTTCCTTTTGACTCTGCTTCCCTGTGGGGTGGGCTGGCTGTGCTGACAGGATGGCTGGGAGTGTTGTCCTGGCAGTTGTTTGGCTAAGAGTCCCAAGAGTGTCCCTGTGCTTCACACAACATAACCCAGGGTGGTGGTGCTTTGTGGGATCTTGTGTTAGGATGGAGGGCATTGCATTCTACCAGGTGGGTACTGTGGAGTTTGTGTTGGGGAGGGTGTGAGGGGAGGTGCTGGTGACTATGGTCAGTGCTGTGAGTCCTCCTTCCCACCCAGCCAGCCAGATATCCCACCATGGAACGTGCTTGCATTGCAGGGAGTGGAAGTTGTCTCTCAGGATGTCAGTCAGTGGTGTCCTGCTGTTTGTTGGTGCACAGTTGCCAGCAGGGCCTTGTGCTCCCCACAGCAGTAGCCAGTGTCAGCCATCTTGTGAGTCCTTCTCCACTCCCTGTGATGTGAGCATGGTTCAGGGTGGTGTTGATGGGACAGTTGTGGGGGTGAGCTATGTCTGTGACTACGACTCCCATCATGCCATTGCCTCCACCCCACTTGCCAGCATTCCCATACTTACTTGCTTTTGTGTGGAGTTCAGTGGGTGTGGGTGTGAGGGCAATGGCAAGATGGCTGACAGTGGTGTCCTGCTGTTGGTTGCTGAGCAGTACCCAGCATGCCCTTGTGCTCCCCACGACACAGCAACAGTGTCAGACATCTTTGATGGGCCTTTCCACTCTCTGTGGGATGTGCATGCGTGAGTGTGAGCTTGCTGGGCCATGTGGTGGGGGATGTAGGGCTGTGAGTACGACTCCCATCATGCTATTGCCTCCTCCCCCTTCCCAACATGCCCATGCTTCCTTCCTTTTGACTCTGCTTCCCTGTGGGTTGGGCTGGCTGTGCTGACAGGATGGCTGGGAGTGTTGTCCTGGCAGTTGTTTGGCTAAGAGTCCCAAGAGTGTCCCTGTGCTTCACACAACATAACCCAGGGTGGTGGTGCTTTGTGGGATCTTGTGTTAGGATGGAGGGCATTGCATTCTACCAGGTGGGTACTGTGGAGTTTGTGTTGGGGAGGGTGTGAGGGGAGGTGCTGGTGACTATAGTCAGTGCTGCAAGTCCCCCTTCCCACCCAGCCAGCCAGATATCCCACCATGGAACGTGCTTGCATTGCAGGGAGTGGAAGTTGTCTCTCAGGATGTCAGTCAGTGGTGTCCTGCTGTTTGTTGGTGCACAGTTGGCAGCAGGGCCTTGTGCTCCCCACAGCAGTAGCCAGTGTCAGCCATCTTGTGAGTCCTTCTCCACTCCCTGTGATGTGCGCATGGTTCATGGTGGTGTTGATGGGACAGTTTTGGGGCGGGCAATATGTGTGACTGCAACTCCCATGATGCTATTGGCTACACTGACTTGGCCAGCATACACAGAATTCCTTCCTTTGAGTGGTCTTCACTGTGTGTTGGTGTTGTTGTGGTGGCTACATGTGTGGATGTGTTTGTTGGTTCTATTTGTGCCACTGCCTAGCTGTAGTTGTGGTTGTGTTTGTACATGTGTTGGCACAGTTGGATGTGACTTTTTTGATGGCATGTGTTGTGTTTCTCTGACTGACATACACATTTTGGGATGATTCTGTTCTGGTTGCTGTGTGATTGCTATGAGTGCATGGTTTGACTCTCCCCTTGACAGTGATGTGTGTGTGTTTTGTGGCAGTATATTGTGTACATTTGTTGTGTACTCACCAGGCTCTGGGATGTCCTCTAGTCCATATATGCTCACTGGCGGTAGGATGGCCCGCACCTTCTCCTCCCAGGGCCTGAGGTATATTGGCTTGGCAGGAGGGCCACTGCCGGTGTGTTGGCTGTTGATGTAGTCTTGCTTCAGCAGTTTCCGTACCCTCCTGCGCACGTCATACCACCTGTTCTGGATGTCGGTCTTTGTGCGCCGACATGGTGATTGGGCGTTCACCCTGTTGATGATCCTCTCCCACATCTTGGTTTTCTGCGACATGGGGGTCTGTTGGACCAATGTGCCAAACAGCTGTGGCTCTACCCTGAGGATCTCGTCTACCAGGACTTCCAATTCACAATCTAGGAACTTGTGATTCTTCTTGGGGGGCATGGTGATGGGTGGTGATGGTGAGTGATGTGTGTGTTGGTGTGCAGGTGAGGGTGTGTGAGTGTGTGTTTTGCTGGGTGTATGTGAGGTAGGTATTTGTTGGTGTGCTGATGGTGTGTGGCTTGTGTGAGGGATGAGCTGTGGGTGTGTGGTTGCTTTCTCTTGGGTGCTGGCAGTGGAATGGCATTTGCAAAGGCTCATGGTAGTGATTTGTGTCCTTTATATAGGTGGAGTTGTGGGTGTGTCTTTGTTCTCTGTCCCCACCCCCCCAGTATTTATTGGCTTGGTAATTGCTTGTTTGGCCTTTTTTTGGGTGATTTTTCCTTTGTGTTGTTTGTGTATGTTGGAAACGTTCTTGTGACCGAGTCGGACCCTGCATTGGTCTCGTACGGTGTTTTCCGCTTCGTTCACGCTGTGTTTGTGCAGTTTTCTATGCTGCGTACGCGTCGGTCGCGGTGTATTGTATTGCTTCGGCTCGGTTTTGTATGCGTGTCGGTCGTACGGCTTGTCCTCCGTCCGACTCGGTCGTGTTTTTCGCGCCTTGCATCGTACTTTGCGGTTTGGAGTTGGCGGGTACGTTTCGGTCGGATTTGTTCCGGGTGCGTGTCGGTCGGTTGGATTCGCGTGTTTTTCCGGCCGGATTGCTATTTTCCGTGCGGCTCGGTCGGTCGGCTTGGTTTCCTTACGTGTCGGTCGGATTTATCGCGGCTTGCATCGTACTTGGCGTGTCGGGCGCCACTGGTACGTGTCGGTCGGTAATTTTTCCGGCTCCGAGTCGGTCGGTGCTTTTTCCGGCCCGAATCGGAATCGACCCCTATGTATTTTTGAATTTACTCACAGCCCCCACATGTTTTTGATATTTTTTTTCCTTAACTTACTCACCCATAAGGTGTTTCTTTCAATTGAAAATAATATGTAATTATAATTCTGGTGTCAAAATGGGGATAAACTACCAGCGTCTTGCTGCTTTTACAGCTATCCCCAGATGCAAAGAGCCACCCAATCATATTGATGCTACATCTGTAACTACCTGAATTACTAGTTACTGATGGTTTTCAAAACCATATCCAAAAACACTTGTAAACAAGTTCAAGGTCAAAATCATGTGAGTCCAGGTTCCTTTTCATCACATTTTTAATATTTTGGTGAAATATCTAGATCTTGCTTACATAGGAAGGCCGGGGCATAATAAAGAAACTGCTGTGCATACAATTGCATTTTCTTATAAGTAGCTCTTGTAATGTTGTTAAATTATACTCACAAACTTCTTCCCACATTATGGATTGATCCATGTCAGGGTTTCTGTTTCAAATGTGTTCCGCCCATTGAGTATATCAGGATTTTTTGCTTTTTGATCACACAGGCAGGACGAAACCGGTAAAGAGTTGCTTGTGTTCCGGTTCTGAGAGGACCTGGCTTGACAATTCGGCTGGACTGTTCCTATTGGAGCTGGCTCAAGACTAATTTCTTTATGGCTGGGTGTAAACTGAGGTGGCATGGTGGGCAAAAAAAATGACGGGTTGGAATGCGACTCTGAATGTATTGTGATTGATTTAGATAATACTCTGTAATATGAATTTAATAGTGTTATTGGTTGAAATGAAATTAAGTTGACTGGGTTCTTCAAAAAAAAGGTTAAATTACCTTGCAAAAACAGAAGGAGGAACTTTGCCTCCAGACAAAATATGATTAAACAAATATGATATAGGGGCTTTAAGTTAATCAACAAAGGTTTGATACCACTCTGTGGGAAAACCATCTTCTCCCATTGCTTTGCCTTTAGGGAGATTCTTAATGACTGTCACTACTTCATCCTACGTAAATGGGAAAATTAGCTCTGAAGCCAAATTAGAGTATAAAGAAAGGATTTGCGATTCATTAAAAAACGTTTAGATGGTTTCTTCTGGAACTACCACCTGCTCTGAATAAATATTTTGGAAGTTTTCACAAAAAAATTCCTAAAGTGTTAGATTTGTAATAAGGGTAAATATTTTTGGTCTTGAATCTTAATTATCTAATCCGAAGTAGAGCAGATTTTGATGAGCCAACCAAAAGCTTACAACTGTGCTCTACGTCTTTGAAAAATGTATGGTCTATGGATCGTGAATTTACTAACTCTTTTTCTAGTAAAATTGTTTTAAATCCTCTTTTGAGCATTCCCATTTATGATAATTTACTGGATTGCTGTGCATATTCAACAAGATTTGTCCATGGTTGAGAGCATCCTGTTTTTTGTATAAATTGTGATAGTGCTTCTTATTCAGTTAAGCCCAAAGGCAATCACTTCCCTCTAAGGATTTCTTTTGTAAGCCTGCCAAACAATTTCCATCAAGGCAGTCCCCATATTTTGCTAAAAAAACTGTTAATCTTATTTTTTATGATCTTGATATGACCTTTATTGAGCAAGAGCTTTTGATCGAACTTCCATCTAGGAATATCTGAGCCATTAAAGAGGGATTTAGAGTGAGGGCTATATGATCACAAAAACAGTTCAGCACAAAATTAAATTAAAAGTTTGTCAAGCTTTTTAAAATAAAAAGGCCTATCCATGAAGCTGTTTGAAATCTCTTCACAAAAAAGGAAAATGCTGTGCTGTGCTTTTCATAACCCTTCAGGGATCAAATAGTCCTAGGTCGGATTGAAAAACTTGCAAAGCTCCTGCAACTTGAGTTTTTTTTTGTATCATACCAGAATTCGAAGAATCAAGTGTAACAGATGGCAATAAATTAATATTTCCTCCTACAACCAATCATTCATTTAGGAAAATCTAAAAAGACCTCATATTGAGATTTAGGGTAATTTTCCAGATTGCTACAGTAAAACACAATAGTCAAGCTTAATTAGTTAATTTCAAGCGCAGCAGCTACCCATCTACCAGATTTGCTAAAATTGCCACCACTTTGTGAGCGGCTGAAGCTGATGAGGTAGCTAGAACCATAAAAGGAAATCATAATTGGTTTTCCCCTCGGAGGGGAATTTTTCAAGAGTGTCTCCCGAAACAAAACAATGGGGGAATTCTGGTCTTGAGCCCACGGTAATATGGCTTTCCTTTTATTTAATCCATTAATGTTTATTGATAATATTTTAACATGAATCATAATGAGAAAGTGGAGGAACAAATAGTATTAAAATGTCTTGTCTAAGAATTTTTTGAAACTGTATTTGGAACCTAGATTTTCTAAACTTTTTGCCCCCTTCCCATCACCATCACCACAAATGCATTGCTCTCTACTATTTTGGTAGTCTCACCCTTCACCCCTAACAGTGAATTTTCACTATGCCTTGCTGGAACGTCCACCCTCTCTACTCATGGTGAAATCCTAACAATTTTTTATTTAGAAAGGATGGTTAACAGGAGGCCCTTTGCCCACCATAAGTATTACAGTAAAATGACACTTCTTTAATGTACCATTCTTACATATTTTCATCAATATAATATACCCTCATAATATACCAAAAGAGAAATATACTTAAAAAAGGTTAGATCATACATTTCACAAAAATTTGCATTTTGTAAATATTCATCTCATACTTTTTCTTTTTTGTGGGCTTCATTTAAACATTTCTGCACTAAGGCTACATTTGAGAAAATTATGAATGAGCCATCTACCAAGATTTTAAGTTTGACAGGTTGGATAAGCACAGCTTGGACTCCCTCATTTTTTAAAAGAGGAATCAATTGCATACATTTCCTCAAAGCCTCAAAGGACATATCTGAGTAAATTAAGAAATTGTATTCATTAGTGATTTTGCCTAATCTCCATAGTCAGAATTTTCTTCTTAATCTGATAGTCTCCAAAATTATCCAGTACTGTTCTTGGATACCGATAATTTGGATGAATTGAAAAGGGAACATGGCGAGCTCTTGCTACTGTCAAACCATCTTTGAAACTTGGCAAAGCATGAGTTTGAATAAAATCCTCAACTAATTCTGTTACAGAAGAGTTCCTTTCTTTCTACAAATCTCATTTTCGACCTCCTTATTGTGTTTTCCTCTTCTTCTGCTTACATTTTTATTGTGCAACATCTTTGACTAGAGAAGTTGATTGTTTTTAAAGTGAAGCTTAAGAATCCTCAGAATCTGATACCCTTTGTTGCAGTTTCTCTATTTCCACAGAGAAAGATCTATGTCTAACATTTGACCATGGAGAGAAGATGCCATTGTTTCCTGGTTCATTTTTAATGATTTTATTTCTTAAAGACTGAAGTAAACTTTCAGGGTCAACTGTTTGAAAACTGTTTTGCTTCACCATAGATTGTTTGTTCATCCTGATTATGGAGTGTGTCTTTTCTAAATTCATCAGCTCACTTGTTCCTGAACTATGAACTTTGCAAAGGTAAATGAAAGTTCTATCGTGCTCGCCAATTCAAGTACTTTGGTGTGGTTGAGCTGGAGCTATGAGTTAGTAAAACCAGTCTTCTGCTTAGGTTTCGCCTCCATCTGTTGGAGAGGTTTGAAATAAAAAGACAGAATACGTTTTGTTTGATGTGTTCGAGCTTTTACCCATGATTGATTCTGCTTGCTTATAAGCCAAGGTACTATACGGCTCCCTTTCTGATATACATGTAAATCGGTTCTTAGCTTTGCTGTTTTGATCGCCATTAATGGCCCACAAATAAGACCCATAAATTACAGCACTTGGGGCCAGATGCACAAAGAATGGATTTGGTAAAAGTGGTTGGAATTGCGCACCTACTTTTACCTAATCCATTGTGGTCGGTTCACAAAAACACGATTTGAAGTGGATTGCAAGTCATCCTACCTCATGAAGATAGGTTGCAAATTGCAACCCACTATGGATCACAGCCATCAGCGGTATGGTGGTCTCCTGATGTCAACAGACCACCTTCTCTGTGATTATTTTTATTTAAAACATTTTTTTTAAAAGAAAACGTCATCAATATCTATAGTTGTTGAGACATTGAGAATCCAGACATTTTTTAATTGTTTTGTAAGATCATACTATGTACGAGTAATGTCTGATCTCTTTATGATGACTCATATGAATACAATCTTGGACCTTTGAAAGACTTAGGGGCATATTAACAAGGCGGCGTTAATGAATTATCGCCGCTTTAGCGTCCGTCTGATCGAAAAGCGGCGATAATTTTATCGCCGAACTATCAAGGACACGCTAGCGCGTGATTCCTGACCTAGCGTCCGTTTTCTGCACGCCTCCCATCGCATCGCTAATGAGATGCAAAGGGGGCGTGCCTGTGAAAACAACAGGGGAAATATCGCTAACCCAGGTATCGCCGTATTAGCAACGTGGGTTAGCGATATTTTAAATTAGCGTTAAGTATGCCTTAACGCAGGAATTTAACGTCTGCTAAATTCCTGACTAAGGCATACCTAACATGGGGGGTGGATTGTGTGGCTAAGACCACAGGCCCTATCGCCAAGTATATCGCCGTTTTCCATGGGACATCGCTGGAAAACCAGCGATGTTCCATGGAAAACATCGCTATCACTGGAAAATTATCGCCTTTGCGCTAAGCGTTGTTAATACAGCGCTAGCATGGCGATAATTTCCAGCGATAGCCGGCGATAGGATTCCTCACGCTAAGCACGGCCAGCGATAATTATCGCTGGCCGTTGTTAATATGCCCCAAAGTTCGTTTGTTTAAAAATTGCCACTACAAATGTCTTAGCCTGAATTGGTGTTTATGAAAGACAGCTAATACCTAGACACTCTCATGAGTCTGGGGATCAGTTTCTATATATAGAAGTGAACTGTTCAGTAAATTATTAAGAATTCCTTTGTATATTTTTGGTTAACTCTACAGTCCTAAAGAAGTGATGTATATTGTGAAACATGTGGTGGCTTCATTTCCTGTAAAACAAATGTTATTTGAAGAACTACTCAAGGCCAGTGTTCCCTGTATGGTGCGCATGTGCATGCTCACCCTGACTTCCCCGAGCGTGCAATCTCTATTGTGAAGAGCACACAGTTCACATATCAGTTAGATATCGATTGCAGCTGCTGCTTTTAACATGTGAGCTGTGCGTCAAAACGGTCACTTGCGTTTTGAAAAAGCACAGGGAGCATCAGGGGCGATCACCGCTGAAAGAGCAGACCACCATGGAAGAGGAGAGCAGCAGTTTAGCATTCCTCTTCCATGGCACTGTGTGGGGCTGCAGAGGGTCAGACGTTTGTTTGAGCAGCGGCCTAAGACTTGGTGATCATGTTTGGTATAAAGTTTGTGCTTTGGACATTGGCAGCTGATGCTCCCGCTGGGAGGGCTTCTCGTGTTCCTGGCCCACCCATACCCCTCCTGGGGGTAAACATAAAAAAGATAAAGATCAGCCTGCTTTCTTCCTGCATCTGCACACAGGCCCAGCCGTCTCGGTAATTTTAGAAGCTGAGGGAGCACTGAAACGTTTGCCATGTAAATCATGCAACAAATCACGTAAAATATGATAATGTCTCTTCAAATTCCAAAATGCACACTCAATAGCTTTGACGATAACACACCATAACAATGAGGGAGAGTGCGCCCTTCATGTTGAATGTCCTCTCCTCAGAGCAGCCACAAACTCGTGCTGCCCTGGAGGCAGCGCATTCAAGTGAAATACGTACTGGCTGGTTCAAAGCCGCTCTGTGTTTCACACTGCAGGCAGCAACCAGCCTGCACTTTCAAGCGGGATTAGAGATCCTTTTGTAGGTGGGTGCAGTGAGTGACTACACCCACCTGCAAGGGGATGTATGGGGGTCCATGGAAGATCCCCTTTCATCTCTTTAGAGGGCTGCCCTCAGGGAGGGCACAGAATGTGCCACCTTTTTGTGGTGCACTTTCAGTGCGCATCCTGACAGCTTTTTAGGTCTTGCCTACGCAGCGCACATGCGCTGATTAGGAGGGCCTTTAGCCGTCGCTCTGCTCATTTTCAAGCACTGCACTCGTGCTTGTGGCAGCATCCACCTTGCGGGAGCGAGCAGCGGCGCGCCACAAGCATGAGTGCAGTGCTTGAAAAGTGAAGACTGCTCTCCCAAGCGCGCGTGCACCACTCGCGGGCTTGTTGTAGTCCAGGAAGTTTGCATCGCTGCGACGCTCTGGCCAGCTTGTCTCCTCTCTATCTGTGTGTGGAAGCAGTTGTAATGAATATTCGCGTTACCCCTGCAGCTGTTTGTTCTTTGCTGAATGCATGTTGTTTATTGCTTCCTGAGTTTGATGGTCTGCTTTTACGTGTATTCCGCCTTTGCAGTCCCACGCAGGGGGTGGATTTCCTTCCATTGCATGTGAGAATGGAGACGGGTCCGATCCTGTTTCTAGAAGGATTGGTTTTATTACAGCGCGGTTTGGTGAAGCTAGTAACCAATTTCCATTAATACCTTTTTGTGAACCCGTCCCTGCTACTCGCTCATATCTACATTCTTAGAGGTCTTTCACCCATCTTCTTTGTCTCCCCCTCGAACTTCTACCCTCCTTCTCCAGCAGTCAATGTCCACCCTCCTCCTTCACGTATAGCCCCCACCCCGCCAGCGTCATCTCGAGAGTCTTGCTGACTTACACAATACTTCAGTACAGTGCCCTGTTATAATTTCAGGGTAACCATCAAGGCACTAAATATGCTCGGGACAAACATCTTGCAAACCAGTTCGGCGATCACAGACGCGCCTCGTCATGCTGTCTGCGTCTATTTGACAGCGCGAGACACTTCTTAAAATAGAGCAGCGGTCGTTGAGCTCTGGTTCAAGCCCTCGTAAATTTTATTTTTCAATGCAATACATCTGTTCCAAAACAAGCAGGGCCCTCTGCCTGTCGTTGCTGCTGCACACAGGCCCCGTTGTGCCTGCCGCAGTGAATCACTCTTCCTGCAGGCTGCTGAGACAGGCCCCTCTCCTGGGGCTAGCGGGCGGCCAGGGCGGGCTGCAGCTGGGCCCTTACTGTCTGTTATTCATGCCTGGGGGCAGGATGGGTTGGCAGGGTTTGTCCGCGTGCACTCGCTATTATGGATGTTGCCTGTACCTAATTTCCTCTTGTTCCACGCCTGTACCCTGACCCCATCTTCAGCCTCTGGCTGTGGAGCTCTTCTCTCTGTTTCTACCTCGCCCCCCCCCCAGCAGCGGCCGCATTTAGTACCCCCTCCAACCATACACCCTTTTCCCTTCATGTCCAATGAACTGTGTTTCCGTCACTGCTCTCTCTCCCTGCCAATGTCGCCTTTCTCACCCATTACCCACTGTCTCTGGCCCTTCTCCAATGGCTGTCTCTTCTTCTCTCCCTGTCAAATCTGACCCTTCTCCAATGGCTGTCTCTTCTTCTCTCCCTGTCACCTCTAACCCTTCTCGAATGGCTGTCTCTTCTTCTCTCCCTGTCACCTCTGCAAGCGTCTCCTTTCTTCATGCCCTCCCATCCTTTGCTGACATTGTCACTCTCTGCTCTCCTCACGCGCCCTCTCTCCTGAAGTGTCAGTAATCGCGGCCGTTTCTCCCTCCCATCACGTCTCTCCCTCCTTCCCTCGCTCTGTCTGTAAAGCGTCACTGCTTCTCCCACTCCTGCCCGCCGGCGGCTCCTCCCACTCTCTCGCTGTCTGTCTGACAACCTCTCTCCCATCCTGCCATCTCTCTCCCATCCTGCCATCTCTCTCCCATCCTGCCATCTCCCTCATCCTCTCTCCCATCCTGCCATCTCTTTCACGCTCTGTCCCATCCTGCCATCTCTCTCACCCTCTCTCCCATCCTGCCATCTCTCACCCTCTCTCCTATCCTGCCCTCTCTCACGCTCTCTCCCATCCTGCCATCTCTCTCATCCTCTCTCCCATCCTGCTATCTCTCTCACGCTCTCTCACATCCTGCCATCTCTCTCCGATCCTGCCATCTCCCTCATCCTCTCTCCCATCCTGCCATCTCTCTCACGCTCTCTCCGATCCTGCCATCTCCCTCACCCTCTCTCCCATCCTGCCATCTCTCTCACGCTCTCTCCCATCGTGCCATCTCTCTCACCCTCTCTCCCATCCTGCCATCTCTCTCACGCTCTCTCCCATCCTCCCATCTCTCTCACCCTCTCTCCCATCCTGCCATCTCTCTCACACTCCCTCCCATCCTGCCATCTCTCTCACCCCCTCCCATCCTGCCATCTCTCTCACTCACTCACCCATCCTACCATCTCTCTCACCCATCCTGCCATCTCTCTCACGAATGTGAAAGCACCGCATGGGCGCTCACCATGAATGTGAAAGCACCGCATGGGCGCTAGTAATTTGCAATGCAATGGGTCTTGCACTTGCGAGAGTTTAAGCTATTGCATTGCCAATCCACTCTCACTTACTAATTAACTAAATCTCTCACTCTATCACTAACTAACTAAATCTCTCACTGACTAACTATCTCAATCTCTATCTCACTCAATAACTCACTCACTCACTCTCCTACTAACTCAATAACTCTCACTAACTCTATAAATACATAATTAACTAACTCTCTCACTCTCTCTCTCTTAATAACTAACTGACTCACTCTCTCAATAACTAACTAAATAACTAACTACCTCTCTCACTAACTAACTCAATAACTAATTCACTAACTATCTCACATACTCACTAAATCTCTAACTCTCTCTCTCACTAACTAACTAAATAACTAACTAACTCTCTCTCACTAACAGGATAACTAACTAACTCTCAATACCTCACACACTAACTAACTAACTAACTCTCTCACTAAGTAACTTACTAACTAACTATCACTCACTATCTTAAAGACTCACTAACTCTCACTCTCTCACTCACTAACTAACGCTTCTCAGTTCTCACACTGCACCCGTCCTCCATAGGTCCCCTATTTCACTACCTTCGCTCTTTCCTTAAGGTCAAAAAAATAACTGCTCTAGGCACTCTGTCTAGTCCTATCGTGGTTGTTATACCACTTTCAAACTTTATACTTTGATCTCCCCCTACAGGCCACTATATATTCTGCTATTTACTGTCGTTCTACAGATTTAATATAGTATGCTTTCTTCTCTAATATCATCAATATTTAAAAAAAAAACTGTTTATTAATAAATACTTATATTTTATATATGCCTTCTATGGTTCTCCTTTAATTTGCGCATTCATAAGGTTCACAAATGGTAAAATAAGCAGCTTTACATTCCTTCAACTCTTACACTAAAGGCTACTCTCCATAACTAACACTAGGATAGCTTTCAATAAATGTTGTCTTTAACCTATTCATCAATAAGGGTTCTTTAAACAACTGCAAAGTGCACACTATAATTAGTGGTCAACATAGACCAGGCCAACCTCTCACAAATGTTTCGCCATACAACAGTTCATAATATTGCACCAAAGATATTATACTGCATAACTAAATAGTTATAAGGTCCCAAAAGCAAAACCTATTGCTATATACAATAAGACCTTATAGGTGTTTAGTTATCCAGCACAATATCCTTAATGCAACAACATCAATTGTTGCATAGCTAAACACTTATAAGGTCCCAAAGGTGAGACCTATTGGCTATGCCAATGCTTGTTTGCTTTTGCACCCCATACATAATACGGCCAGGGCGCAGAAGCAAAGAGATTCCCTCATTTGCACTGGGTCACTCCCCCATGCAAATGAGGTAACTCCCTCCTGAGATAGCTTTGGCGTTAGATGTGAACCAGTGCTATCAGTATTACAGAAGGGGCCGTACAAGCATCTGCGGTCCTTTCTGTAATACCAAAATGGCCTGAGGGTGCACAAAGTAGGCGCACATGACCTCTGCGCCCCTGGGGCACTTTCGGCAATACGGCCCCTGGCCTTTCCAAAAATATGCATAAACCTGAGCTATATGTCACTCCTAGCATCGATGGTGGATTGTATTTTTTGGCAAAGAGGTGGATATGTGCAGGACATTGCACAGATAGCATTATCATTAATACAAGTCACTGCAACACCACTGCCTGAGCAGGAGTGAACACCTCGCCTACCTCTTCTTGGTTCTTGGTTCATGCAGGCTTCCCTTCTATTTAAAATACGTTTTTTCATTTGTTTAATTTACAAACACAGTCTTCTTTTATAAATGTAGCAGTAATAAAATATTTTAGTGTGTATGATTTTAAAATCACTGTACAGTACATACACTAATAAACACATGTGTTTCGGAAATACACACCACACACATTCTTACATTAACAGTGTTAAAAAATATCCCAGCCCTTTATCTATCATACTTTAGCTTATATAATGTTCATGATTGTCCAGGATGGGCGATAGAATCCTTTTACAAAAAGAAGGGTCCAAGCTGTGCTGCATTTTAAAAGAGACCTTACACTAGCAGTTTTCAATCCTTTAACCTGCAAGCGGCAGCTCTCTGCAGTGGCTATATTAACCTTCTGAGCTTCCTTACAGGTTTACTAAGGCACTTGTATAATAGTCTATGTGTGTAATTTTTACCTAAGGATCCCTGAACATTTTGGTTTGGTAGCACCAAGCACTTTATTTTCCTTATAACACTGCACTGTGCATTTTTTGCTAGTTATTTTGTGACTCACCATAGAAACAACTGTGGTTCATACAGCACCCCATTACTGGCACGTTTAAAACAAAATACACTGAAGCGCATGGGCGCTTTATGTATTATTTCAAAGGAGAGAGGATTAGGTTTTCCAAATGTTGTGTATTTGTAGTTGTATGAATGACTCTTGTAAAGTACAGTACATACTGTGAACTGAGTCACATCCAGATGTCTTTTTGACTAACAATTATGGGTTTGTGGTTATAATGGGACGTGATTGAGTACTCTGGAGATGAGACAGAATGCAGTGGCATTTTGTCACAGTGCCTGTCAGTGGGTCTTAAAGGGGTTCAGACTACATGCACCTCCAATCTTTGGCCTCTTTACAGACCACAGACAGCGATGGTCGCATATATGCAAAATTGTAACTGTGGAGATATGAGTAGAAGAGTTACACAACTTTCAAAATAAGACATCATACGTGCAAGTGTTAGGACACACTCTGAATTGGCACTTCAGAGAATGATACACACATGTGGCTGTAGTCTCACCAAAGGCCCAAGATCCAAGTGTGTACACATCTTCTCAATATATCCACATATGCATGTAGGTACAGGGAGACTGATTCATACACTTTCTCTAGATACTGATGGTGGGAAAGTATATTTGCGGTATAACACATACTCTATTATTATGTTATTGTCTCCGGAACCTGGTGAGATTTCTGTCTCTCAGGTTTCTAGAGTGAGGTTTCACTCTGAAGAATGGCTGTTGGGGTTACAATTCGATGTAGTGTCTTTGATGTAATGTCACAGCTGTTTTCATGTTTTAAGGGTTATGCCCAATACTTATGGTGTCAAGGTCTGTCATCCTTATTTTTCAGTGCTAACTTCTATTGTACGACAAGTCAGACAAAATGCAAGTGTTGAAGAAATATCCTATTTTTAATTAAAAAGAATCTTTATCGTATTTTTTGCAGGCCATTTGCTGTATCTTTTCATGTCGGATCTTCTAAAGGATATATCTGGCTCATCCTCCCTGTGCATCAATTGAGGTGCAATTCTGGTTTATAAACCTGTTAAGTGTAAGGAATGCTAATACATAAGCACATGACCACATTTCGGTTTGGCCTAAACTGGAACCCCAGGTGATTATTGCATGCATGGTCGGTTTCTTGGTGCACACATCCTTGGCTGCAGTGCACAGAGACTTTCAACTTCCGCACACAGAGGAAAAAAGTAGAGGGAACATTGCTCAAGGCGCCTTGTTTTCATAAAGTATTTGTTTACTGAGTGGATGAACTGAATGAGGGATACAAATCAATGAAAAATTATAGAAATACTACTACTGATGATTGTTAGAAATGGGGGTGTCTAGTTGGCAGAGGTAGGTACCTTTGTCCAAATAGGGACCCTTGCTTCTAGTCAGGGTAAGGGGGATACACACTTTAGATAACCCCTGCTCACCCCCTTGGTAGCTTGGGACGAGCAGACAGGCTTATCCCAAAGGCAATGTGTAAAGTATTTGTACCAACACTCACAGTAACACAGTGAAAACACCACAGAAGGACACCACACCAGTTTAGAAAAATAAAGTATCTTTATCTAAACTAAACAAGACCAAAACAACAAAACTCCAACATACACAGTTAAAAATATGACTTTCAAAAGGTTTCAAGAACTTGTACCATAGAAAACTATGGATGCGTGACTTTCCACCAAAGTACCTGTAGTTGCGTCAAAGTTCACCAAGCCAAACAGCCGCAGCGTTGGAAAACAAAGAGATGCGACACTCCTGAGACCCTGAGGAGGTGATGCGACAGTCCCGCTGCACGCAGAGGAAGGGTTGTGTCGATTCCGGTCTGTATGGGTAGTGATGCGTCGATTCTTTGTGCTGGTTCCGGCCTGCAGGTGATGCATCGGAAGAACTTGCCGCACAGGTACGATGCGTGGAAATCCGGGATGCGTCAGTGATCGATGCGGCGGCGTTGAGCGGCGCTGCGTCGGTCCTCTTCAGCCGCGATCCCTCGATGCGTCGATTCTTGCAGCGCCAATAGGCGCTGCGACGGTTTTCGCAGCAGCGCAGCGATGCGTGGAAATTCTTCTCGCGCCGTGAAGATTTCTGTAGTTCTTTGAGTTTTTTCTCTCTTCCAGCTCCCAAACAGCAGCAACAACCTCCAGAGGCCCAAACTGGCACAGGCACCTCAAGGCAGGTCAGAACTCACAACAGCAGAGTTCAGGGGAGCTGGGGATGAAGTCTTTGTGTCCCTGAGACTTCTGAACAGGAGGCCAGCTCACTTCAGGCCCTTGGAGATCTCCTTCAAGCAGGGGACACAGCACACAGCAAAGTCCTTCTCCTTTCCTTGGCAGAAACAGCAACTGCAGGCCAACCCCAGACACACAGCAAGGGCAGTACTTCTCCTCAGTCTCTGCAGCTCTTCTCCTTGGCAAAGGTTCCTCTTGAATTCCAGGAATGATCTAAAATTCAAGGGTTTAAGTCTAATACTTATACCCCAAAATGTCTTTGTGCAAGGAGCTCTGAGCCCAGTTCAAACCAGTTCTGGGGGGCACTCTGCAAGTGCACAACAACATCCTTTGTCAGTGTGAGCCTTGGCTCCAGACACACCACAGGGGGGCGGAGCCAGCATTGTGGAAGGCAGGCACAGCCCTATTCAGGTACAGGTGCTACTCCTCCCTCCACTCCAAAAGCAGGTCAGGCCTATTCAGCCTAGTGCTGACTCATCCAGACTCCTGGAGCCACTGCACCTCCCCAGCCCGTGTCACTCCAAAGCCAGACAGTCAATCCACAAACAGGCAGAGGCACACAGGAAGGTTGAACAAGAAAATAGCCACTTTCTAAAAGTGGTATTTTCAAACACACAATTTAAAAACCATCTTTACTAAAAGATGTGTTATTAAATCCTGAGTTCAGGGATACTAAACTCCATTTTTCAATCTTATCCCTATGGGAAGATATGCTTGTAAAATGTTACAAAGCATTCCCCATTCTGTCCTATGGGGCAAGATAGCCTTTCAATAGTGAAAGACGAAATTGGCAGTATTTCACTATCAGGACATGTTACACACACCAGTACATGTCCTACCTTTCACATACACTGCACCCTGCCCAGGGGGGTACCTTGGGCCTACCATAGGGGTGTCTTATGTGTAAGAAAAGGGAAGGGTAGGGCCTGGCAAGTGGGTGCACTTGCCAAGTCGACATGACAGTTAACAACTGCGCGCAGGCACCGCAGTGGCAGGCCTGAGACTTCTTTTCAGGGCTACTCATATGGGTGCTACAGTCAGCGCTGCAAGCCCACTAGTAGCATTTGATTTACCAACCCTGGCACACTCAGTGCACTTTACTAGGGACCTACAGGTAAAGCAAATATGCCAATCAGGGAGAACCAATCACAATATCAATTTACACGGGGAGCACTTGCACTTTGACACTGATCAGCAGTGGCAAAGTGCCCAAAGCATCTAAGCCAGCAAAAACGAAATCCAGCACAGCATCAAAAACACAGGAGGTAGAGGCAAAAAGTCAGGGAAAACCACGCCAAGGAAGCCAGGTCTAACAATGATTGAACTTTCATCAGGATTTCCCATAACCCCATTGTTTTGTTTCACAAATGATTACATTGGTATTGCTAGTGTCCAGTGGGCATTCAGACCATTTGTTCACCCTGATGAAGTTTCACAGTGTTGTTTAATGTTAGGTATTCTGTTATTGTTTCACAAATCTCCTGTAGGGCAACACGACCACAAGGTCCTGTAAGAAGGAGTCATTTAAGTGTCACCTGCCTCCTGTCTTTTTGCCCCCTATCTTGGGTCAGCCCAACACTGGCTGTATCGGGGCATGATCTGAGATAGTTTAAAGCCCTTGGCCTAAGTCAATGATCAGCTGCATCAGCCTTTGATCAAGAATATGTGGTCAATGCGTGCATAGCTTTGGCTTTTTACTGAAAAGTGGGAGTAATCTCTCTGGCGTGGATACCTGTAGCAGCATGCAAATGCCTGCCCCTGATATCCTAAGTTCTTCCAGTATATTCGAATGCACTGTGGGGCTGTTCAGTCCCCGAACATAATATTTGGGAATTTTTAATTGTGGTATCTTCCCCATTGGAGACCTTAGGTGGGATGCCTATGACTTTGGGAATGGGGGGTTGGTGTTGCGGAGCCTTAAGCCAGTGCAGTCTGCAATAGATCCTGGTTATGTCATTTTGTTCCGTACCCCCATTAAAATGAACTAGGCAGAAAGTGTAACCTTGAAACTGTATGACCCAAATAAACTTGTAAGGGTGTACACTGTAATGTGTGAGTGATCTTTTGCATCAGACACACTGTGTGGATTGAGCGGCATCCCTCCTCCATCTCACATATATCCTGTAAGTGTGGTTGAAGTGAAAATCGAAGTGGAACAGCCTTATTTATGGTTGTCAGTGGAGCTCCGCCCAAGCCCATTGCCCCACCCTGCTATTCTCTTACTATTTCTTCTGGGTCATTGCTGCCACTAGCCTGGTGGCAACAGGTATGGTAAGAAGTATGTTTTGCCCTTAGTTGAATGGTTAGGGTTCTGGATGATCACTGGAGACAATCTTCAGATGTGCAACCAATCTTTCCTATTGCTGAGATTTCTGCTCTGTTGGATTTTGAACTCCCTTGCTTATTTGCTAGTGTTTTCAATTTCTCTCATGTCTTCCTCATTTCTTTTTAACCCATTGTGAGATAGGAAGTGCTTTGACAGTTTAAGCCCAAGAGTGCGCGTGTCTGATCTAACAAGGCTAAGCTTCTTTTGGTACCTTCCACTGGAAGATGATACTGCGAAGTTGGCTGGACCACCTATCTGCTCTCCTCCAACATATTCGTAGCAGTAGCGGCTGGCATGGATCAGGGTGCCGGGGCCGGCAGGGGAAGGCGGTAAGGATAAAAAAAGAAAACTTACCTCCTCTCGTCTCTCCGCTTCATCCCTCGTCATTGTCCCTCCTCCTGCCGGAAGAGGAAACAGCCAGGCTCCCCTGACCAATCACAAAGCTGCAATGCAGTGTTGTGATTGGTCTGAGCACCGTGGCATGTTCTCCCTGCAGGCTGTAATGCAGCCTGCAGGGAGAACATGCAAAGTGCACAATGTTTGGAGGGCCCCAGAGGGCTGATCAAACATCCATGTGCACTTAGGAGGGTGCCACCACTCCTCCCCCTGTGCAGTCTAGCCCCCCCACCCCCAAAGACGCAGGAACAAATAAAATGATAATAACATCCAGTTTTTATCATTTTATCTTCCCTTCATTTTCACTGTAAAAGCAGTGGGGCGACGCTCCTCCGCTGAGGTTGAGGAGCCGCCACTGGTTCGTAGCCACGTGTGCACTGTCCCTGCTTCCCGGGGTTGGAGGATGCCAGTCCCACTGTGTTTGTACAACCCCTTAGGGATCCGTAATTCAACACTATGCTGCTCAGCCCCTCTCTGCCAGACAGCAGGAGCACCCCCATCTTTGATTTGCATATGAGGGACCCCTTCTGCTAGGTGAAGGGGCAGGGGTTCCAGGCCTAGGTTGGGAGCCTCACCAGCACGAAACCCCCATCTTTGGCACCTGGCCATGCCCCCACAGCAGGCTCAGTTTTCAATGCAGATTAAGAGAATTGATATCTTAACCCTCTTAGCCACCAGACCCAATTTGGAATTATTGACTCTCCTATTGCTACCTGACATGGAGATATAGATGTAGATGGACATTGGTAATATCACTCTTTACTTTTCGAGTCTCCTATTAGATTTTATGCATGCCCTTCAAATTATGGGTGGTTACCATACATTCCAACTCTCTCTTCCTTAGCAAAGACATGGCCTAGATACATGCCCAGGGACCTATCCTATGATCCCCAAGCTTTCAAACAACTCCAACAAGTGTGTAGGGAGAGGGGAGAGATTTTTCAGTCTGAAATGTAAAATTCTGAAATGCCATGCCCTTGTTGATCTGTACCTCTTTGTGGAGGAAGTTTGATCAGGGAATTCTACTATAATTAACTTTTCTTACAGACATTTGAAAAACATTATTTGCTCCCAACCTGAAATCAGGATTTGGACTCTATTTAACTGAATCTTGCTAGGTGTCTGACACTAAGGACGAATTCACAAAACCATTTATGAGTATGGGAAGTAGTACTACAAGAACACTCTTTTACCTAGTCTTAGACACCTTTACGAATCGACGCCAAAATATACAATTCCTTAATAATAAAAGTGCCAAGAGTGTGCTGTTTTTTCTATTTGTCCTAATTGTATATGAATATTTCCTGAATATTCACCCTTCAAATGCTTTGGGACCATTTCACAGAGGCAACATAGAGTATGTAAAAGAGTATAACAGGAGTACCACTTTAGGTTCTCCAAAATCCCTTTGTGATTAGGCCCCTACATGATAGCAATATTCCGGGTAAACTCCAATGCCTTTCTGCTAACCACGCAGTTGAACAAGCAGACATTGGGAACTGCAGGCAAGCATTCTACAAGCCACTTACACAAATGCTTATATCTTCACAAAAGGACAAGCTCTCTCTTCAATAGAGACTTTCAAACACAGAATATGGTGACATTTTAAGAGTATGGATTACTAGTGCCTTTAAGGGATGATGTATTCAACAGTAAGAAAAAGTATTTTCATTTCTATGGCTTGGCTGCCTGACCAAGAGCCAAACCAGGATGAGAAAACATCCTTTGAATTCCCACTCACAGATGAGCCAAAAGACACTATCCTAAAGTTGCAACTCTGAAAGTCCTTTAAGACTATGTCTATTTAAAATTGTCTTTATTTTATATAATGCACAATCGCAGGCAGACTCCTTAGCGCATGCTAGGTGCAGAAAAAACAAACACTATCCTGAAAGAAGTGGGTGAAATGCTGAGACCATCGGCTCTCCTATGACTGAAGAAAGAGTCAATCTTACTATGTTGTACGTTTTGAAGTGGACAAACAGCTCTTTTACCTGCCCATCATATTTTTAGTCCCAAATTCTTTGCCTTAAATGTGAACGTTTTCTGCCTCTAAATAATCTTTGACATCTTCATCTGCTATTCAGAGTGGAGTGGAAAGTCGAAAATTGGCTACAAATGTTTTTGCACCTGGTTTTCGCTTTGTGTCATTACAATGTTACTGAAAATTGTTCTCATTCGTTTTGCTCACAGGCAATCTCCCCCCGGCTCCTACATGGAAGAAAATGTGCAAGAGAAATAGTGTGGTATTTGTAATACCATGTGGACAAACTTTCACAAAGACCATTTTCATATGTTGTTCTCAATGTTAAACAACAAGAGTAGCACTCAGGTGCCTGGACAGACCTGATCTACAATGCAAAATGTATTTCACCCTGCGGTTTTTGCACCCATCACGAGTGCTGTACCTGCTCTGAGACACATAGTGGTATGGACCTTTTACTCGTATTTTTATCCACGAGCTGAATTACGTTTTTTAAAGCTGTCTAACACCTAATCAACAAAAACAATATGATAGGATTGCTTTTTATCCCAGTGTTGTGATTCTGTTCAGGTTTATTTCCTGTAAGATCCTTCTGCACAATTGCTATTCAGCTCAGGAGGCTTTGTGCTGAGCGCCTTCACGCTGGGTGTGTTATTTCTCTCTTCGAATTCCCGCATGTGTTTGATGTCGTGGCCCACTGACTTTTGCGGTGACAAACATGATGAATGTGTTTGTGGTGTGTCTCTTGCCTTGTATTTACTCATGCACTGACCTCCAATGAATTGAATGCATGGTGTGTTTTGTGGCTGAATTCAGTGAATGTCTCTTCTCTCTATCGAATGCCGGTTCTATTATGATCTCTTTCTTTACTTGTGGTCGGTTCTGAGTAGCTATTTTCCTTTAGGAGTAGTCAGTGCTGGAATTGGCAAAAATTTCCGTTTGGAACCATAAATTAGGGGCCAACGTGTGGTGAAGAAAGGGAGTGGAGTCATGAGGGGTGGAGCTTGAGAAGCAGAGTCTGACAGTCAACATTTGCTGCATTGAAATTTGCAACAAAGACAAATGCGACAGTAAATCTGTTCTAGATTGCTTAATTGGTTACAAAGATGCTGAATTTTAAAAAATCTTACAAGGTTAAGACACCTGCTACTGAAATCACTGTGTACCCAGCAATTTTGGGGAGATTACAATAGCAGTAAAATAGCTCTAGTGGTTAGCACAGTTCTGGGAGAGTTCTGTTGTTTTTTAGTGTTCACATTTTTTTTATTGCCATTTAAATAACCAAAGTACAGTACAAAGATGCATAGGCCTTGCGTCAAAAAAGATGCATATCATAGTAGAAAATAATTAATTGTATCACAGTACATAGAATAACATATATGTAATAGTACATCATCTTACCAAAGGACAACATAATGCGGAAAACATGGAAGACAGACGTAAGTGGCACAAAAAAAATATATAAAGAAATCCCGTAAAGCAATAAGGTATAGGGTTGTGTGCCTTTAATAATTCCTTATAATAGAGCTAATTGAAGTAAGACGAGAGACAATCTGAGAACATGTCTAAGGATGGACAGTTCTGTTGTTTGTACAGTCACAGTTTTGACCCATAAAGCAGTGTAGAGAGTTAATGTGCCTGCTGCAAAGCACATTATGTATCATGCAGATCACAGAATTTTATTTTATTTAGATAAGTAAGTGGGCTACTTCTTTTGCCACTGAGATCATTTTGTTACTTCTAATTCATAAGTTTCAAAAGGAGCTGCATGCAAACTGTAAATTATGGGTTTAGATTCTTATTGTTTTTTTCTCAGTCTGATGTTATTCCAAGGTTGCAAAGGAAGGTTCCTTTGGGAAGTAATAAAATCTTATTAGTTCAGGCAACCACAATCACTGCATTACGTTTTATGTCCTGAATTTGTGTTTCCCCCGACCATTCACTCATAACATATAATGTCTATAGGAATGAATGAGATCTGATTCCTACAGCTTATTACCCTCATTGTCTTATGTAACATTTCCTGTACATTGATTTACACACTTATATGATTTATTGTGACTTTGTGTGTAATGTAAAGTGCTCTGACACCACACACTAGGATGAGTATCGGTATGAAATAAATAAATAATAAAAGTAGGTGCCATTTACATCAATATTTATCTAATTACTCATACAGACAGATACATCTTGTGCTCTTACAATACAAGCACATCTTTTACATAGGAAGTTGAACAAAGTTAAAAACCTGCCTTCAAATCATAGTTTCTCTTAAGCAATTGTGAAGTGATAACAAGCTGTGCGCCTTTGTTTTCATCCATTGCATTTGAATCTGGTGTTAGGCGCAAGATGACTCCGAGCCAGGATGATATTTGAACAAAAGAAGGGTTGATGGCTTTTAAATCAGTCCTTTGTTTCAGTCCCAGCTGGAAGTGTAAATAAGGAATCCCCCTCCCTGCCTGCACATTGCTACTCCGAGCAGAAATCAAACAACATGTGGGCATTGCAGAAATGTGTCCTCATGTCAGAAAATGACACTAGGACAAATTCAGCATGTTTCGCTGGCATTCAGTCCAGAATAGCTGCCGGAACAGGGATCCAGGGGGATCCACCTACTTTCCAGCACTGGGAGTCTTCCCCTAATTATATTTGCAATACTGGATATGCAACAGTTTCGAGTTCAGAAAATGTTTGATTTATTTTGAATACCAGATGAGAATACATTTAGAGTACACGAAGATTGTTGCCCATGCAAGCTCTTTTCCCATCCTGCTGTAAGTTTGTAGAATGTATTTCATTAGCCATGTCTTTCCCTGACTCTCATGCATCTCTCTCGTGTCCGGGCAAAGCTGTTCTTTAAACCAGTTACCTCTCCCTCTCTCACCACCTCTGCAGGAAGGCATATCCATGCATTTTCCATCTCTGGCTCTGCCATTAGGACCTCCCATTCAGCAGATCTAGTGCTGACCCAAATCGTGTTGGATGGGCCGCTTAATTAGGTGAAGCCAATTTGACCTCATTTACAAGCGTATGCGTTCTGTCTGGGACTGCCACTAAAAGCTTTGTGGTCCCCTGATGCAGGAAGAAAGCTTCAAGTATGTTAAGGGCTTGTATTATGTATGTCATGGGAATGGTTGCTCTCTTTGAAGATCTATCTGCAGGAACTGAACCCATGTTTTTTTTCCTGCAAAGCAGCTCCTGCCTTTAAGGTGGAAGCCAGTTTGTGGAACAAATGCCAGCTGCATTGGTGGTCATTTTGAAATTTGACAGATTGGCTATCACCATAGCTATTTTTTAAAACATTGAGCCTCTTTTGATGTATGTATGTGGATACCAAAGGAACTCCATCTTAACTGCCATAATGTTCTTGCTCAGAGTCTCTCTCTCTCTCTCTCTCTCTCTCTCTCTCTGAAAGTCTGGTCTGGCCCCAGTTGCTCCCCTATAAAATATATAATGTAATTATTTTTTCTACCCTCTCTCTTACAAGCTCTCCAATCAGGTGTGCTTTTATACCTCCACACAGTGTCTGATTTTGGAAAAGGAATAGATTTTGACTCCAATTTGACTTGTAATAGGCTGATTTATTCTGGACCCTGTCGAGCTTACATAACACAACCATCAGCTTTGCTGTACACACAAACTAACTACCAATGAATAACTATTCCTTCCCCCTCTTCTAAACGATTCCCACTCTAAATATGCCCTACTTCCTGGTTAACATTCATCCTTTAGGATTCCCTTTCACCATTTTGTGTCATGGCCCATAGACCATTCCCATTGGCTCTAATACTTAGCAAGCATGTCTGCACCTGGACCAGGCCTACTTTCCAGTTAATTTCTCATTCAATCTTATCTTACTTTTCCACAGTACTTTTTCCTGTCACCCCAATCTCCTCCTTGGAACCCTCACACCTCTTGCTCTCACCTACATTACCTCACAACATCCCCTGTGCCTCCAAGCTACAATACCTCACAACACCCCCTGTGCCCAACCAGCTGCTGAATAGGAATTAATGTACCAGGATGGGAAGTAAGCCTGCAGATAGCTTGGGAAAATTATTACCACACTTTAACAGAGCGCTTGATGTAAGTACAGCAGCACATGGCCTCCACATCATCATGCCCGCACGTCCTCCAAGGCTCCCCAGGTGGGTCTCTCCCCTCTGCCAGGGAGCCCACTTCTCACACCACAATGTGTAATGTTGCTTCCACTTCACTGGTTGAATTGTGATTTTCTCTGCCCCTCTTTATGTTTGATTTCCTATCCATATGCTTTAGATTTTCCATACACATGTACATTTCTACATCCCATCCCAATTCCTCATGTCTCATATCCCTCCTCTTTCTTTCTCTGACCTGCCAACTCACAAGGTACCTTTGTGTGTCACATGAGCTCAACTCACTTGACATGGTCTCCATGTGAAGAGCTGATATCACATGGTATGCACAAAGTTAGCTGGAAACCCTGCTGAGAATGGGTTTCCAGCTAATTGCTTGGAGGGTCTATGCAGCCTATGCCCTTCAGGTCTTTACAAACTCCCCATATTTCAGTGGCATCCTTAGAACTCTTTGCAATTTATTTTTGGGTGTAGAAGGATCTGCTCTTGCAGTGGCAAGCTCTAAACTTCACCCTCTCTCTTTGGCCCCTTGCATGGTTGGCCAGGTGGTGATGAGTTTAAAGCTCCTCCCCCATTTCAGGCCCTGCTCTTCAAGGCCCTGCCCCTCCTCTTACATAGTAAAATGAATTTCAAAGTTGATGGGTCTGCTTTCTTCTAAACATGGCAGGTCCACGCTCAGTGCATTTGTGCTGGTCATTCAACCTGGGTATCAGGTGTCCATGCCCTCTGTGTTTAGTAAGCTTGTGTGGTCCCCTATACTATTTGGATACTGGGTACTTGAACAGAGTAGAACAACTGTGGGTGTTGTTAGTTAAATGCATATATGCAAGTCCCTATGGAAGTTCAGTCGTCTTAGACATTGCAAGTGTGCAGGATATTCTCAGTGATTGTATATCAGGGATGTGTACAGAAAGTATGAAAGAATAGACATAGAGCCAGAACCTAACTAGAAAGTAATGCAGCCCTGAAAATGGGTGATATCCTGTGATATGATTCTGAATTGTTTAGAATAGGCTGAATTTTTTTATAGTGATTAGTCTTATTTTGAAGAGATGTAATGGCAATTTGCACACTGA
Organism: Calotriton arnoldi; assembly: GCA_963921515.1. Classification (NCBI taxonomy): domain Eukaryota; kingdom Metazoa; phylum Chordata; class Amphibia; order Caudata; family Salamandridae; genus Calotriton; species Calotriton arnoldi. The sequence goes on from CAWUFW010001225.1 coordinate 1,415,603, forward strand.
ATTTGAGATATAATCCACAAATCACCTGTAAATGATTGTGGCTCACTCCGGGCTTAAGAACAGAGAGCTTCTGGGAGTAAGATATGCTTGCTCACTGAAACAAAAAACGTTTGTATCTTACTCCTGAAAGACATGAGAAAGCCGCACATAAGGCCGTAGTAATACTTAGCTACTGATGGATGATGCTGTGTATGTCAAGGTGTAACTTCAGCTTATTTTTGAATTGCAGTAAGGTTGGGGGTAGATCTGATATTGATGTGGATGTTGTTCCAGATCCCTCCAGATTTCTGGAGGTTCGCAGGGTGTTAATCATACGTCGTTTGCAAGGAGGGGCGATTAAGGAGATCATTTTTGTGCACTGGATTCAGTTTGTGTGCTCTGATTGGCTCTTTTATTTTGATGTTTCAGTAGATGCTGAGGTGACAATTTGAACTTGAAGAGCCTGTCTTCCTCAGCTCTGGATGGATGATAGCTTTGTGTTTCAAAGGTTAAACTCAATATGTAAGAGTTTTGGCATTGTCTTTGTCCCGTTGTTGGAGGTGAGAACTCCTATGCTCCTAAGACATTTCTTGGGATAACAGATTCTGAAATGGGCTCTAGCAGTTTTTATGTCTTCGGATAGCATGGGAAGGAACAACAAGCGACTTCACACAGCACCACTGACTAGGCTTAGTTAAGGAGCAACAGATTCCCATGTCACGATCCACTAAACTTCAGCTGTCATTGCCATTTTGATTATGACTCAATTGTGAATCACGTCCTGGTCAGAGCAATGGGCTGAAAACACAATCTTTCCTATTTACTGGGCATGCTTTTTGGCATTCCTTCTGGGTGCAGATGCTGTGCACAGACATCACCCATGTGTCCATTCATCTTGGCTTACATAAATAGGGATTCAATGGCTCTGAGATCACAGCCTGGAAATGAAAGAGTTCGCTGATTGAAGATAAGAAATTTGTCTTTTTTTTTGTTTTTGCGAAAACATTTTATTCACAAAATAATGGTATACAACAAATGATAATTAAAATCCTCACCAATATAACTTTGGCATCTCCCAGAAGGTATTGTGTTCGGGAAAGTGTCACAATCTTGACCGTCACTAAGCAATGTGTAGGGTGACCCATCCAATACATCCATGTGGCCCTTACCCTCCCATCCAAGTTTTCAACCGTGCAGTGTCTCGACAACTGACCGGTTAGTCCCCTTGCTCTCTTGCTTCCATATCTTGGGCCATACCGTGACAAATACACCACATGTCCGCTAGCATACACCAGTTCATTTTCTGCACCCAGCGTATCGTGCTGGTAGGCTTCTCTGTGCCCCAAGCCGGTATGATGTCCCTCCTGGCCACCGTCATTGCAATGTTACAGAACCAGAGGGAATATTGTGGCAGCATCTGCTTCCCCAAGATGCACAGACACACCGTTTGTGCTGACAGATCGACTGGATCTCCCACTGACTCCTCTAGGTGTTCCCATATGGACTGCCAGTAGGCCTCCAGTCACGGACACTCCCTCAGGGTCCCCCTCTGACTGAAAACCCTCAAGCACCTGTTGTTGAGAAGTCACCAATGGCATGGAGCCTCGTCCTCATGTAGTACACTCTGTGCAGTATTTTGAGTTGTATGAGGTGAAAGCCAGCCCTGATCTCCACCTCCTTCAGGTATCTGCATACCTCTGCCCAGTCCGCATCCTCCAGTATGCCTAAATCCCACTCGCAACTATCCTTCAGCTTGTCTAAAGGCCCTACACAGTTCCGGACTAAGGCGGCATAGGTGATGGGCACCCCATGATGTTGAAATGGGGCAGCCAAAAGCCTATATTCCAAAGACGTTTCTTCCTCAATTTGGTCTGGATGACCAGTGTGACTATTAAGGACATGTCTAACCTGCAGGTAGCAAAATCTCTGGGATTCCGCCAACTCATACTGCTTTTGGAGGAGCTCAGAAGATAGCATCCCTGTTCCCTCCCATAGGTCCCAACTTCAGAGAGTCCAATTAAATCCTATTGCTGGAAATCCTCCAACCATTTTAGACATGCAAGCACGTCCGAATCCTACAGCGGCGTTTGCAAGGATATTTTCCCCTCCCACTCCATCACCTTGGTTTTTCTCCTCCATGTCTGGAGCACTGTGGCTGTGGAGGCCCGATCCCCCTGTACTATGGCCCAACTGTAGAGCGCCCTCAGATAGCCGACTGAGGCAGAGCTCTTCTGTCCACCATAAAGGCCAGATCTTGCAGGTCTGCAAATGCCAAGTAATTGACTACCTGCAGTTGTGCCGCCCAGTAGTAGAGTTTCAGATCGGGCAAAGCAATTCTCCCCTCATACAGGCCTCGCATGAGGGTGTCCAGCTCTATCCTGGGTCAACCACCGTCCCACAACAATGTCCTAGTAGTCATCTGTACTGTCCCAAAAAAATAGTCAGGGATTTTGTAAGGCATATTTTCTAAGACATGGAGGAAATTAGGTATATAGATCATTGTGTGGAGTGCTGCCCTACCCATCAGCGATAATGGCAGCTTCTTCCATCTGGCCACATCCTCCTTGTAGCAACCAAGCAGCCCTTCTAGATTGTGAGCATAGAAATCGCTGGGATCCTTTGTAATAAAGATGCCGAAATACTGGAAGCCAGACCTGAACAACCGGAGGGGGCAGTCTCAATCCTATGGTAGATGCCAGCCTGTAGGTGAGTATGCCACCCTCTTATGCCAATTTATCTTGATCCCAAAGTATCGCGCAAAAACATTGAGGATTTGTAGCACCTGGGGGATGGACTATAGTGGGTCTGCCAAGTACAACAACAGGTCATCAGCATGAAGGAAGATCTCATCCTCCCAAACACAAACCCCACATCAGACCATCCCTACTGACCCATTCCGACAGTGGCTCAATGGCCAAGGCAAACAGCAGGGTTGATAGAGGGCACTCCTGCCTGGTAGTCCTATCCAGCTGGGGCTACCTCAACAGTGTTGCATTAATGCGCACCCTAGCCATAGGCACTGTGTAAAGTAGGCAGACCCAAGCCAGAAACGCCGCTCTAAACCCCACCTTCTCCAGCACCACCAGTAGGTAGGCCATTTGAGTGAATTGAACACCTTTTTGGTGTCCAAGGATAAAATCACCACTGATTCCCCAATAGCACTCCCTCTTTCAAGAACACCATAGAGGCTTCTCAGATTGTGTCATATAGCACGAAGCGGGCATAAACCAAGACTGGTCCCTGTGAATCAATTTGTCGCTCACGTGGTTGCAAGTACCCTCACCAGTAATTTTGCCTCTACATTTAATAGGGAGATGGGCCTATATGAGGCACAGTCCTCCAGCTTCATCCCTGCCTTATGTATTAGGGCAATGTGGGCCCTTCGAATAACTGGTGGGAAGCTTCCTGTGGCCAAAGCATCACAGTACATAAAAAGGAGCAGCTACCCCAGATGTCTCCGCAGACATTTGAAAAATTCTGCCAGCAAGCCATTCGGACCTGGAGTTCTTTCCCCCTTAAGATGGCGTATGTCACCTCGAGATCCCTGTCTAAAGTAGCCTTATCCTCTAGTGTCCGAACTGAGGTGGGGATATCTCCTATGAAGCTCAGTAATTACTCAGTTGTGCATTGCCACCTGGGGAGAGTAGAGGACCTCAATGTAGTTCGCGAACATCTCCACAATTTCTGGGGCCATGTTTAAGGCACTCACAGTTGTCATGACCACCTCCGGCACACATCTCTGACCCTCGTTGCGGTGCAACAAACAAGCCAGGAGCTTCCCTGCCTTTTTAACGACCTCGTACAGTCTATGTTGCTTGGCCCTATGCAGTTTCCATGCCTCCTCCTCCTCTATCTGTCTGTATTCCACCCGCAGGAGCACTAGGATATGCAACAGGCAATGCGCCAAAGCAGGAGTCGGAGTCCTCCTCCCCCATCAATGAGCACTGTTCCATATCCCCCAGTTGTTTTGTCACCTCTTTTTTCATCCCAGAGATCCTAGATATCAATCAGCCCTGTATAACCAGTTTATATGCCTCCGACACTGTTGCCTCAGACTCCACTGAGCCTCTGTTATCAGTGAAGTAGTTCCCTGTTGCCATTCTCAGTCCCTCCCTATTGTCCCAGTCCTTGATATACCAGAGATCCAGGCACCAAGTGGGTCAGCAGACTCTAGTCTGCCTCGTCAGTCTGGTATAGAGCGGTGCGTGATCGGAAACCTCTCTTGAAAAAAAAGGTGGGAACACAATATTGATGTTCCTGAATCTGGGGAACCAGGAAATAATCTAATCTTGAGTCCACCAGGGAGGTGGAGGATGAATAGGGAAATTACCTCCTGTCAGGATACCTAGACCTTCACAAATCTTGTAACCCCAGCGCTCAGTTCCTTAGTCTATGATCGCCCTCCACTTGGCACCCGTGGCAGTCTGTCTATCAAGGTCTAGGTGCATAGTGAGATTGAGGTCTCCCCTATAATCAGTAATGCATTCCTTACTTGAATGATCCATTTTTCCATCTGCTCCAAAACCTGGGACTGCAGCCCCAGGGGACATAACAGGATACCACCAAGACGGTTTCCCCATGTCACTTCCCCAGTAGCGCTGCATAACAGCCTCCCTGTCAGTCCACAGTTGCATTCCCGTCGGGAGAGAGATCTATAGACCAGGATACCCACTCCCCTGGCATCAGACGTAAACCAAAAGTGAGCCACATGACTGTACCCAATCTGACCCAAAAAAGCGCAGTTATTGTTCTTCAGATGTGTTTCCTGTAGGACTAGTAAGTCTGGGTTGTGTCTCTTAATAAATCTACTAACCATCCCTCTTTTAACCTTGTGGCCCAATCTTTCACATTAAAGGACGAAAAGGACAAGCCGAGGGCTTCAGTCTCTTGTACAGGACTCCCTGGTCTGCCTTTCATGCCTGTCATCTCGTTTGAGCCAACCCAACTGCAGGCATCCTGTCAATCGATCCTCCCTCAGATGCCATTGTAAAGCCTTAACCCCCCCAAGCCTCCCCTCCCTACTACCTCATGTAGTGGGTTTTGAACTACCCACCACTCCAATACTCAAGGTGCCTGTCGCCCTTTCCCCATAAACTACTCAATCAATCAGGGGTTGGTAAAGCGCAACTACATACCCGTGAGGGTCTCAAGGCACTGGGGGGAAAGGTGGGCGCCTCCGTTGAGTGATGAGGGCATCTGAAAATCCAGGTCTTGAGGTCCTTCCTGAACTGGGGCAGTGAGGGAGTTTGCCAAATGTGGAGGGGGGTGTTCCAGGCTTCGGCTGTGAGGTAGGAGAAGGACTTTCCTCCCATTCTAGTCTTGCTGATATGTGGGACAGTGGCCAGAGAGAGCTGGGCTGATCGGCGGTGTCTTTTGGGTGTGTGGAAGGAGAGGCGGCTGTTCAGGTATGCAGGTCCGGTGTTGTGAAGGGCCTTGTATGTGTGGGTGAGGAGTTTGAAGGTTATTCTTCTTTTGACTGGAAGCCAGTAGAGATCGCAGAGGTGTTGGGAGATGTGGCTGCGAGGGGGAATGTCGAAGATCAGTATGGCTGCGGCGTTCTGGACAGTCTGGAGTTTGCGGAGGAGTTTCTTGTTGATTCCGGCATAGAGAGCGTTGCCGTAGTCCCATCTGCTGCTGATGAGTTCATGACAGTTTTTCTGGTTTCGGTTGGGATCCATCTGAAAGCATGCTGAGGGTGTTGAAGCAGGTTGAGGAGATGGCGTTGATCTGCCAGTTCATTGTGAGCGAAAAGTCTAGTATGATGTCAAGATTTTGTGAATTATCGATCGGCGTTGGGGGATTTCCGAGGGCAGAGGGCCACCAGGAGTCATTCCATGCGGAGTGGGTGGTACCAAGGAGGAGGACGTCTGTCTTTTCTGAGTTGAGTTTCAGGCAGCTGTTCTTCATCCAGATGGCAACGGCTTTCATCCCTTCTTGGAAGTTGTGTCTGGTGATGTTGGGTTTATTGGTGAGGGAGAGGATCAGCTGGGTGTCGTTGGCGTAGGAGATGATGTTGAGCCCTAGGTTCCTTACGATGGTAGTGAGGGGGCCATGTAGATGTTGAAGAGGGTGGGACTGAGGGAGGAGCCCTGAGGCACTCCACAGTTGGTCTCTGTCAGTTCCGAGAGGTAGGGAGGGAGTCTGACCCACTGAGTTCTGCTGGTGAGGAAGCAGCAGATCCAGTCGAGGGCCTTGCCACGGATGCCGGCATCGTGGAGTCTGATGGCTAGGGTACGGTGGGAGATGGTGTTGAATGCAGCCGAGAGGTCCAGGAGGATGAGAGCTGCTGTTTTGCCCCCTGGTCGAGGAGGGAGCAGATGTCGTCGGTGGTGGAGAGGAGGATGGTCTCGGTGCTGTGGTTGCTTCGGATTTCAGATTGGGAGATGTCCAAGACATTGTTAGCTTCGATAAAGTTTGTTAGCTTGGTGTTGACGGCCTTTTCGATGACCTTGTCTGTGAAGGGAAGCAAAAAGATGGGCCTAAGGTTCTTGAGGTCCGTCGGGTCCGCGGAGGGTTTCTTCAGGAGGGGGTTGACTTCGGCGTGTTTACAGTCATCGGGGAAGGTGCCTGTCTCGAAGGAGCAGTTGATTGTCTGATGTAGTTTGGGTGCGATGGCCGGGACGGCTCTGTGGAAGATGTGGTGTGGACAGGGGTCTGAGGGTGCGTCAGAGTGGATGCTTTTCATGGTCTTCAAGGTGTTTTCTACAAGTTAATGAATGGTAACAGCGATAGTTAACTCCCTCCCTTTTATGGGCGCTAGTGTGTGAGGTATGTGTGGTGCCCATGTAGAGTCTCCCCTGCCACTGGTGGACCCTCCCACCTTTCTCTCAATTTGGGGAGTAGTCTTACGTACCCGCCTCCGGGGCATTGGTCTGGGTCTCTTCATCATTTGACTTCACCAGCCGGTCCTCAGTGTCCAGGAAGGGGGGCTGGCTGGCTATTTTCTGTCTGGGCATCTCTGTTCCCTGCTGTCCTGGACCACAGGCCTCTGGCCCTCCAGCCAATCCCACACTGAAAGAACCAGGATTTCCAGTCCGTCAGGGCTTTAGCTTTGCAGGGAAGAGCATCATGTATTGTAGACTCTTCTTCCTCAGTTCCACTTTGGCCTTGTCTAATGTTCTGCACTGTGCTTGTAACTCCTGCATAAAATCTGTAAAGATCATGACCGTATGGTTCTCAATTCAGAGCGGCCCATGCATGCTGGCACCTCTCAACACTGTCTCCCCATCCCTAAAATTCAACAGTCCCGTGATTATTGGCCAAGGCTGCGCTCCTGTCCTAGGCAGCACCTCCAGAACTCGGTGGATCGACTCCGACACAAAGTGAGCTGAAAAGTGCTGTGGCTGGAGAAAGGACCAGAGCAAATTTTCCACAAATTCTTCCATGTTCCTGCCCTCCATCTTCTCAGGCAGACCGACCAGGTGCACAATATTCCTCCTTGATCTTCCCTCTGTATCCTCAGCCCTTGTGTGCAGGTGACTAGTGGTCTCTCTGAGGTGCTGGACCTCCTTCTGCAGTTGCTTAATAGCTCCACTGTGCTCCTCTACTGTAGCCTCCACCGTCCCCACCCGCATGACATCTTCTGCAAGTCTGCCCTTATAAGAGTGAGAGCTATAGCAACTGTGTCTACTTCTGTTCCAGCTTTCTTTTGGTATCCCACATTGCCATCGGGGTGATCCTCTGCTGCCAGCTGTGGAGGAGGCCTCGCGCGCCTGCTCATTCCCCATAGCCTGCGTGCGGAATACATATTTCTCCAGCTTATGTGATGTGTTCTCTTTCTGGCCTTGCAGCACCTCATGGATGCTCACTTAGCCTCAGCGGCAGATGCACCATATCAGGCAGCAATTCCTCGGGACACTCTGTCCCTTCCTCCGATCAGGATCTAGAGCTCCCATGAAACAGCCCAGGAAGGTTCATGTACAGTGTTCTCCAGTCAAGTTCCAGCCAGGTGTCCCCTCCTGAAAGATAACACCAGCCAGGTCAGCAAAATCCAGCTGTTATCACTCCTTCAGGGTGGCAGGCCTACTGTTCACTGGTTTGTGGGGTAGGATCACCCCATGTCAGGGTCACACCAACTCATTCTGGGTTCCGGGGGGCCCTGCTTCAATATTCCCAGGCTGTCTCCCTCCTCCGCGTTACTCCTGTGGAGTGGGGATTACCACATCCAAGCTGGGGACAGGTCTGACCAAGTACCCAAACACACGTAGCGGCCCTCCTGCTGATTCCGTATGCTGCCACAATGCCCATGCTCTTGCCTCTCTCCTCACGCCACTGCAGGTGGGACCAGTGCCATCCGCCTTCGCACTAATCCCTCTCCATGTGTGCTCTGCGCTTCCAGGAATCTTCGGCCGTGTCCTTGGGCTGCCGCCTCTGCACCCTCCACACATCAGCAGGTCCATGCCTCTGGGGCCTGCTCTCTAGCCAGCAGCTTCAGCGCTTGCCCGTCTCTTTAGGGCATGGCCAGCCTGCCTCTCAGCAGGCACTCCAGCTGTCAACGGCACTGAGTGGCCTTACTTTGTCCACTGCACCACAGCCTGGATCTATGCCGGTTCTCCGGATCATTCAGGGCCTGCGCAAGAGGCCTCTGCCTCGTCGTCTGGTGCGGCGCCTTCTGTGCCCCCATGCATCCCCCAATACGGGTGTGTCCTTCGTCTACGGCCCTCGGCTGACTCTGCCACAAATGCCAGTGTGCGGCAGTCAGCCGGCAAGGCAATCTTCTCATCATGAGACTGGGAGCATGTATCGAGCACAGACTGCCTCCCTACATGCAGGATCGAGGGGGATCAGGGAGAATTCACTCTCCTCGGCGGTAGCTCGCTTTCAGTGCACCATGTTGCTTCGGTGATGGCCACGCCCCCTACGATCTTTGTCATGACTGCCAAAGTAGGTTTCACACGCTTTGAGATGACCTCTTAGATCTCGCCTGGAACCACTCCCAGAGCAATAGCCATCGTCATGCTCCATCAAAGAGTGCCCCAAAGGAATTACAACCGGAGGCAACGGCGGTCCTCTTGTACTGGTCCTCCATGCTGACCTGGTTATATGATGAGACCATATTCTTTGCAGCATAGGGGGAAGACTCAATTTAGAAATTCGGAATTCGGTGGGACTTGCAGCTCCAATTCTGATTACTCCTAAAATCTGCTACTAGCGGAGCTGGTGGCATATTTGTAAGCACAGTGGTTCCCTAAAAAGCAGACAGATGGTGCAACCCAAACCAAAGATGCTTATGTTAAAATAAATTTGAGCTCCCCTTGCGTATGCTGTGTGTCTTGTTAATATCTATTCCTTTTGTTGGAAGCATAGAAGACCAAGATTTACCTATTAGGTGAACTAACACAGTACTTTGTGAACTTGTTAGAAATGCATTATGTACACTCTGCTGGATGGGAGCTGCGCTGCTTCATTTCGTATTCCTGGCTTTGCTCACTCGGCTGCTCTTGAATATTCCAGGTCATTACCTTTCGGATAAATAATATGATTTTTAAACACTGACCTGATAAAAGTGCTCATTTGTCGCCCTACATTTATATGCACACAACGTACCGGCATTAATATTTATCAAGTAACATATAGCTTTAACGCCTCTTCTCTAAACCTCATTATTTTTGCTTATTCCAGTGTCCACGCCGAATGTCTGCTAGATCCCTGTGAATACCGTTTTTCTCACTTTCCTTGACTGGTGCGCTGCACTCCCCCATTACCCACAGCATAGGTCATACCCTTGACTCTGTCATTAGCAGTTCTCTGCTTCTCATTCTTTTTCTTTTCCCTTCAAAAAAGATGAAAGAGTAGTCAGAGACAGCACTCATGCCTGTTCATCCTTCCACAGACAAACATTGCCCTTCCCGTTCTGGAGCAACTGTTTCCAGAGTAAGCAGCTCTTAACGTGCCATTTATGGAAAGAACTGGAAATAATGGGGCAAATTTGCAAGCCCCTTGCTCCACCCATATGTCACTTTTCCCATGTTAAAAATGACGCAAAGGTGGCGCAAGGGCTTGTAAATATGCCCCAATGTTTTCTCGCAGAAAAACACTTGAACGAGTTAAAGAAACGGTGTTGCCCAGAAGAGTTTTGGCATGTGATAGAGCGCACGGCGCTTTAAAATTTGTAAGGGGTGCATTATACTCATGAACGAATTGCACTCGTATATATTCAATGTGTGGTTGAACTTCGTGCATATTAAAATGAAGTTTATATATCATCGTTTGAAAATCTGTGAAGAAAAATCATGACGTGCTTTTAATATTTCGCGTGTATTTAGAGAAATCATGTAATTGTACACGTATATGTTGATTAAAAGTAACCAGATGTATTCACTGTTATAAGGTTCATATAAAGGCCTGTGTAGCGAATGCATATTAAAGAGTGTTTTAAGTTAGCCAGGATCGTAGGCCTGACTTTCGTTCCTTCAAGGTTTCATTTCTCCTCGTTTGCTGTTAAGGTCAGGAGCTAATTAAAATTTATGTGTGTAGAATGTTTTCGTTTCACCCCTACTGCAGGTGCTGGAATTTGACCTCGTTCATTCAGATTTAAGAAGATACATGGGAGGAAAGGAATGTCTTTGAAGCGCTTGGACAAGAGAAAGGGAGGACACCTTCTGTGCCTGGAGAACTTGGGAGCCAAGGTCGGCGGACAGTCGTGTAAATTTAATTGAGTTTGTGGAAGGTTACTGAAGTAGGTGTTCACTGAACAATGTACCATGTGACTCGTCAGGGGTGTAACTTTGCCTTTTTGAATTAGGTACAGGGACAGATCTGGAGGACTTCTTCTGTTTTTGACTAAGAGAGGAGAGCGTCTTAGAACGAGCTCTGTAGCTCTAAGCTACCTGACCCATTTGACGTGAGTGTACTTCTTTGGAAGACAACACGTGCTGACACCTTTTGGGGAATTTGCTAGGAAGGGAAGAAAAGGGATGCCACTTTAGATGCAGAGTAGGGACAGATTATTCTAAATTCCGAAATACAAATGAAAAGAGATTTGGATGAAGCATCTATACTCTGCTGTGTTCTCATATTGGAATTCATCATTTTATGCCTATTTTGTCGTCTGAACTATATTCGTAGATTGGGCTCTGTATTAGTTTTCATGTATCTCTATACCTTGATTTTGAGGTGTGTCTATATTTTGTTGTTTCTGGCTTTGTAATAAATCTACAAAAGCTAAATTCGGAGTTCGTTGTTATTGGACACGGATGGGAGGGAAATTGTATAATTGGTAAAGTGTATTCTTCCCTCCACATTTTTTAGCAGGCAATAAAAGATCATCGGCCGGAGATACGTAAGTGAAATTAGGGTGCAAAATTCGGACTTATCAATTGGTAGCGAACGGGGATGGTTGCCCCTAGAAGTGAGGGGAGATTTTAGAAAATTTAGAATAGAATTAGACTTACAGAGCCCAAAAGAGAACTCATGATTGAAAGCAGAGGACGGCGGGCGTTGATGGAGGTCGGCGGAAGCTGATGGTGCGGCGGAAACAGCGGTAGCGTGAGTATGAATAGTGTGTGTGTGTTAGATTGCGGTGAATTGATTGTGTGATGTCTTGCGGAGTTGGAATGATAGTCTAGTGAAAGTGAGGTTATTGGTTTACTGGTCCGAACAAGTGCGGATCAGGAGGTTTTGGTAAACGGACTCAAGAGAAGTCCAAGATCCCGGGATAGTTTTGTAGCTGTAATTATCTGATCATTAATGTGGGTCTCGAGCAGCGCTATCGACGGCTCACTTGGGGTAGGGAACTTTGTGTGAATGGGTTCTATAGAGCCGCGTGTGGAAAACCTCAGGCCAGGGGTGGACCACAGCGATTCAAGTGACTGACGCAGGTCGTGGGTCACAGAGTGTGAATGTTCTTGGGTGAGAGTATACTATCGATCTTTTAGACGGCAGACGATTACTTGGTTTAATGTAACTGTAAGTTGCTGTGGCTGCCTGATAGGTAGTTACTTGGTTTAGTAGCATTTTGTAATCAGTTACTTGGTTGTGTGAATGTGAGAGCGAATGTACGAGCTGAAATTGTAAAGGAGGGTGAACCGCTGTGGAGAGGGAACGGTGACGTCAGAGTGTGCCGCGCTGGGATAGGCTGGTTGGTGTAACGTCGCGCTGGGATTGGTGGGTTCTCGGAGAAAAATTTTGGGAAAGAAAATTGTGTATTGTATCGAATTAAGTTCAAAATGAGATGTTTTAAGGTATTGCGAGATTTATGTAGAGGAGATTCAGGAGTAGTGACTCGAGTCGGAGAAGAAGCCCCGCCAGAGGATACCCCGGCACACTATATATGGCAACGAATGTAGGATTGCATACAATAGTGTGGCTTCAAAACTGGCATAAGATTACAGAAAAGGAAGGAGAATTGGCTTTCCCACGATATGGGTCATTTCGATTGGATGTGTTGTATCAATTGAGAGGTGTAATGTCTTCATTAAAACCTCCACCTAGACCCACCCAATTTGAGGCATTAGATGCATGGATGCGGGCAGCACAAGCTAGGCGAAGAGAAAACTCTCAAGGAAGGATGAGAAAGGCCATGAAGTCATATCAGGATGCCAGGAGGGATGCACAGTTGAAGAGATGGAGGGTAGATACCATAGAGGGAGAGAGATTGTATCCATTGTTCCTACAGGGAGCTAGTGCAAAGACAGGAAACACTGGAGATGACAGCGATACTGATGACAGTCTGTTGGATAGACTGTTGGCAGAGCGTCCTCCACCTTACAATCCTCAGTCTGAAGAGGGAAAGTGAGAAATGGTAGAGGGAAGCCCAGAAGGAGTGGGAACGGATCCAACAGGAGTAAGTTCAAGAGTAGGGGGAAGAATTTCATTAGGATCAAAACTTGAAAATACTGAAATGAGAGGAACTAATTCTGACATACGGTTGCCAGAAGCCCTTACGGTACCGGTTACCATTGGACCCGTAGTCTCAATATACAATCCGAGTATGGGAGATTGTGGGAGGCAACAACAAATGGGAAGAAGTGAAGATACCATCTCTGGAGGGAGTCTTACTATGGGAACAAGTGTGCCCTTGGGGCCTGTGGAGACTAGTACCCCGTTGGCAGCAACGGCAGACCCTTCAAGGGTGAGTACAGGATCGGAAGTGCGACGAACAGGAGCACTGGCAAATTGTAGATCAGAAATACGAATGTGGGTTCCACCAGTGCTGGAAAGTATGAGGAGTACAGCCGAAATAGGAATGAGACAAGAGGCGTTTAGAATAAGACCTAGTGCCCCGAATGTTGGATTGGAAAGTCGATTAAGGAGTCAGAGTTATGAGAGAGAAGGTCGGCCCATCAGATAAGATGAGGCGACGGGAGAAGGTTGGAGAAGCCGAAGTTGTGATAGAGAGGGACCATGAAATGTGACAAATCAAGGAAGAATTGAAGTTGCAGTGAAGGCAAGATTGTTGGATGTACTGAAACTGAAGGCAGAGGTCGATGAGGTGATAGATGGAAATCTACCATTGGAAAGAATAGATTTATATGAACCAGATGAATTGCTGTTTGTGGCTAAAGACGTCACTCAAAAGGCGACAAGAGCTCATGAGGCATTGGTCCAGCTGGCGCGGAAGAATGATGTAGATTTGACAAAAACAAAAATGTTACAGGGAAATCACAGATTGAATTACACAGACCAAGAATTAGAGGAGAAGAGAGTAGTAGGGTTGAAAGCACACATTCGAGAATTAGTCATAGGAATGAGGGCATGGAAAGCACTGGATCGATGGGAAGAGAAGTGGTCTAAGAAAAAGACCTTGAGGAGAGGAATAGGAGATACCCCGCCTCCTGGAGGGGGACCAGAGAGAGTAGGACATTTTCTGTTACGGAAAGTACAGAATGGAGGGTACGTTCATGTGCCTTGGAGCAGGGGTGATTTGGCATCCTTCACAAATGATTTCCCTCGGCTGAGGGAAAAGCCTGAGGAATGGTACAAACAAATTGATCGGTTTGTGAAAATTGAAAAAGGAAAGAGAAAGGTGTCACCAGATCGCATAGAGGCGATTTTGCAAATGGGTACTCCAAAGACGCAGAAGGAAGTCCGAATGTTTTTGGGAATGGTCAGCTATTGTCGACAGTGGATCCCAAATTTTTCTCTGCAGGCAAAACCTTCATTAAGGTTAACACGGAAGGACATCAGTGATCCGGTACCATGGGATGACGATTGTTTGAGGGCCTTTAAGGAGCTAAGGGAAAGCTTATGCCGTGCTCCAGCTCTTGGAATGCCTGATTATAATAAAGCATTTTTGCTTTTCTGCCATGAGAGGGATGGGTGTGCATTGGCAGTATTAGCTCAGACACATGGGGGTGCCCGTAGGCCAGTAGCTTATTTTTCAGCCACCTTAGATCCAGTGGCTTCTGCGTTGCCCGGATGTCTCAGATCCGTTGCTGCAACTGGTGTCAGCATTGGGAGATGTGAAAGCATTGTGATGGGTCATCCCCTAACAGTATATGTGCCGCACTCAGTGGAACTCCTGATGACAAGAACCAAAGCACAGTACCTGACTAACAACAGGCTCACCAAGTATGAGCAAGTAATACTAGCATCTGAAAATGTGACTTTGAAAAGATGTTCTATGTTAAACCCTGCCACACTGATGCCATATCCACCTGTAGAAGGTGAAGATTGTGAGGAGCATGACTGCCTAGATGTGACTGAGCTTTCTACCAAGCCCCGACCTGACATTGTCGATGAACCTTTACCTGAATCTGATCTGGTCCTCTTTGTTGACGGTTCGTGTTTAAGAGACAATGGAGGTTGTTTGAGAGCAGCTTTTGCTGTTTGTACTATTTCTGGAGTTGTGGAAGCCGCTTGTTTACAAGGAGTATATTCTGCACAGGTGGCGGAAATTATTGTCCTAATACGTGCATGTTTAATTTCTGATCGAGTCCGAGTGACTATCTTTACAGATAGCCAGTATGGGTTCGGAGTAGTACTTGACTTTGGGCAGTTATGGTCACAGAGAGGGTTGCTAATGTCATCAGGATCTCCAATCAGAAATGGAGAATATGTGAGACAGTTGTTAGAAGCGTTACAGAAACCAAAAGAAATAGCGGTGGTGAAATGTGCAGCACACGGAAAGGGGGAGGATTTTGTCACCAAAGGAAACTGCTACGCCGACGAAGTGGCTCGTTTTTGTGCTGTACATGCTTGTATATTCAATGGAGAATATGCGGGGGAGAGCACAGAAGAGGCCGAGCTCAGCATGATGTTGGCTATGGCCGATACCTGGGATGAGATTAAAAGACTACAAGAAGAGGTTTCTGAAGAGGAAGAAGCAGCATGGGTTAGAGCAGGTTGTGAGAGAAGAGGTGATGGCATTTGGCTGTCAACAGATGAAAGAACAGTGTTACCTAACTGTCTATTGAGTCCTATGGCAAGGCAGATACATGGAGCAGTTCATCTTGGAAGAGATGCCATGGTGAGGGTGTTTCGTCAGACACTGTTCAATCCACGGTTCCGTGTGTATGCTGAAGCAGTGTGTCATAGATGTGTTACGTGTCAGCAAATGAATGCAGGAAAGAAAACAGTGGTTGCTTTGAGTCATATTGGAAGGTCAGGAGGTCCTTTCAATCGAATGCAGTTAGACTTCATAGAGATGCCCAGGTGCAATGGACTAAGATATGTTTTGGTGGTGGTGTGTGTCTTTTCACGTTGAGTTGAGGCGTATCCGACTAGGAGGTGTGACAGTCTCACAGTAGCAAAATTGTTGCTTAGGGAGGTCATCCCACGGTTCGGATTTCCGACCTCATTGGAATCGGATAGAGGAACTCACTTTCATAGTGAGATCATGAAGCTGTTGTGTGCTGCCTTACAAGTGGATCAGAGACTGCATTGTAATTATAGGCCAGAGGCTTCTGGTCTAGTGGAACAGATAAATGGGACGATCAAAATGAGAGTGGCAAAGGTTTGCTCGTTGACGTCTTTAAAATGGCCAGATGCGCTGCCCTTGGTGCTGATGAGTTTGTGTAGCACTCCAGATAGGAGAACAGGATTGTCCCCCGACGAGATATTGATGGGAAGGGCGATGTGTTTGCCTGCAGTGCCAGCGACAGCATTGATAAACATCACCAATGATTTGGTGCTTGACTATTGCAAGGGGTTGGCTGATGTGGTTAATTCTGTGTCCCACCAGGTCTAGGCTGCGACTGCTTCCACCTCGAGAGAACTCCTGCATGACCTAAGTCCGGGGGACTGGGTCTTGGTCAGAAAGCACGTGAGGAAGAGCTGCCTTGATGCACGTTGGCGCGGACCCTACCAAGTGATCCTGGTTACAAGCACATCTGTAAAGTGTGGAGGCTTACCGAACTGGTTCCACGCCTCTCACACTCGCAGAGTTCCAGCACCCTCAGAAGAAACAGCTCCCCTTGATCAAAGAAACACATCAGAGAGTAGAAACTCGGAAGAGGAGACAAGCCAAGCTGTGAGGGTTGTACTGAAGTAGATCATTCTTTGGGTCAAGCTGGAAGAAATCACGCTGCATTACATTCTGACATAAACATTTAAAGTGACGAAAAGCGTTGGAATGGAATCAGAATCAAATCTGGTAAATCAGACAGAAGTGGAACAGGACGGAGTGGGGAGAAGAACAAAGGCTGTAAGTGAAGGGTGGCCAGTGAGAAAAGAAAGTCTGAATTTGAGGCTTACATCAGAAAAAGATCTTACTCCCATCTCTGAAACTTCTGAATCTGAGCAAAGTGAAACAGAATCAAATCTAGAAGGCTTACAAAGATCAAAAAGAGAACGAGTGCCGTGTTGAAAATACGCTGCTCCCGAGTGGACATTCCTAGTCACAGATGCAGAAACCGGTGAAGTCCGGGAGACTGAGGTCCGGGAGAGTGTTACGCGGGGAGAACACACTGGTTATTAAGATCGAACTGCTGGTACCAGGAGTTGAGGCTCTCGGGATTCTGACTCTGACAGTACCTGATCCTCCAAGACTAAGTGGACTGAGACACCTAATTCTAAATCGACTTACATTCCCAACGTTTGGTTGTCAGCCCACAGCTCAAGAATTGGCAGCATTTCGTATGGAAATCCTGGAACTTGTGGTTGATGTTCTGGGCACTGAAATAATTTATGATGAAAACTGATTCAACATGGAGTCCGGAAATTCGAGCCGTAGGCAGAAATGTATGATAGGCACACTCATAGTGGGAGTAATAGTAATTATTACACTAGTGATTATCACATCCATAGTTGAGTCCAATGAATTGGAAGAAGGGGTAAAAGGGACATCTATACCTCCTACACCAAACATAAGAGAGGGTGCATCAGAATCAGATGAGGACATGATAAGAGCAACCAGTCGTTTGTTACACGTAGATCTTTCAAAGGGAGATTTTACGTTGAATGCATTTGCGAGGTTGTTGTACGAGTATGTGGACACGATGGAAGCGAAGGATTGCTATGTGTGTATGCAATAGCCAGCATCAGTTGAAGAGGGCATTAGATATCATCACTTGCCCCTAACTTATGGCATTACATGCAGTGTGCTTCTGAGTATGTTTTATGGTAAGGCCCATTTTGAGTACTATTTCTTTAATTATGATGTAGTGCTCCCTGAAGTTCCTATGTTGAAGTATTTGAATAAGTATAATTATTACAAAAAGGAAGATAGGATGTCAAAATATTTCGTACCCACAGTGACTTTGGATACAGCTTATGCTCATAGACATAATTTGACATGCATGTTATCTGAAACAGAAAAGAAATTTGTGGACCAAATAGAGGATAGACATAGACAGACATTATTTAGGCCTGATCCCAAACATGAAGTAATTCCATGGACCCAGGAAGAGTTAGATCATAAGGCAAAGGGAAGTTCTGGTCCAATAGCTTTAGATTTGCAGCAGAAAGGGAAATAATGCATTAGACAACCACAGACATATTATGTCAAAATATTTGTAGGAGAGAGTGAATGTGAACATATTTTCTTGATTGAGGAGTCAATAAAGAAGGCGCTATTGGATAAATTGACCATAGTGCCTAATGTATATTTTGTATGTGGAAGGAATGCTTATGTTCGATTTCCTCCAAATTGGTATGGAACATGTTATCTGGCTGTGGTATTTCCTAAAATATTCCACATGGAACATTTGTGGCCATTGGAAGGGAAATGATCACGTAGAGAAAAACGTGGTACTAGTGCAGGAGAAATTGTGGGTGATGTGTTTGGCGCAATGATACCAAGTTTGGGAGTGGTTTTGAATGATGTAAAGATTAGAAGATTGTCAACATTAGTGGACAAGTTGTCAGTGAATACAGCTCAAGCTTTATTGCTTGTTGATGGGGAGATGGTCTCTATAAGGGCCATGGTGCTTCAGAACCGTCTTGCGTTAGATGTTTTACTAGCAAAGGAAGGTGGAGTCTGTAGATTATTGAGGGTTCAACAGTGCTGTACTTATATACCAGACAATAGCAAGGATATAAAGAAGTATATAAGTAACATCACTGAAATACATCATGAGATACATGATTTGGCAACAAATGGGATATGGGACAAAATTGGCCAAGGATTTGGAAAGATTGGAAGTTGGTTTGGAAATTTGGGGCAGGGAGTTGTTGCTTACATTCTGAAACCCATCATAATAGTTGTAATCTGTATTATCGTATTGTTGGGGGCTTTCAGAGCCTTTAAATGGCACAGAGCACGGCAGGCTGAGAGTTCCCTTAGGAGACGAGAAAGGCAGATGGAAAGACTGCAGGACAGTCACTATCAGAACCTCAAGAATCTGGAGAAGTTCAGGCAGGGAAGGCAGGCTACAACTTCTGTTTAGGTCGGTCTTTTCTGCGAGGAGAACATACTATGGAAAGGTTTTGTGCTGATGACACTTGTCATCAGAGGGGGGAACTGATAGAGCGCACGGTGCTTTAAAATTTGTACGGGGTGCATTATACTCATGAACGAATTGCACTCGTATATATTCAATGTGTGGTTGAACTTCGTGCATATTAAAATGAAGTTTATATATCATCGTTTGAAAATCTGTGAAGAAAAATAATGACGTGCTTTTAATATTTCGTGTATTTAGAGAAATCATGTAATTGTACACGTATATGTTGATTAAAAGTAACCAGATGTATTCACTGTTATAAGATTCATATAAAGCCCTGTGTAGCGAATGCATATTAAAGAGTGTTTTAAGTTAGCCAGAATCGTAGGCCTGACTTTCGTTCCTTCAAGGTTTCATTTCTCCTCGTTTGATCTTAAGGTCTGGAGCTAATTAAAATTTATGTGTGTAGAATGTTTTTGTTTCACCCCTACTGCAGGTGCAGGAATTTGACCTCGTTCATTCAGATTTAAGAAGATACATGGGAGGAAAGGAATGTCTTTGAAGCGCTCGGACAAGAGAAAGGGAGGACACCTTCTGTGCCTGGAGAACTTGGGAGCCAAGGCCGGCGGGTGCAACTTTGCCTTTTTTAATTAGGTACCGGGACAGATCTGGAGGACTTCTTCTGTTTTTGACTAAGAGAGGAGAGCATCTTAGAACAAGCTCTGTAGCTCTAAGCTACCTGACCCATTTGACATGAGTGTACTTCTTTGGATGTCAACACGTGCTGACACCTTTTGGGGAATTTGCTAGGAAGGGAAGAAAAGGGATGCCACAGAGTAGGAACAGATTATTCTTAATTCCGAAATACAAATGAAAAGAGATTTGGATGCAGCATCTATACTCTGCTGTGTTCTCATATTGGAATTCATCATTTTATGCCTATTTTGTCGTATGAACTATATTCGTAGATTGGGCTCTGTATTAGTTTTCATGTATCTCTATACCTTGATTTTGAGGTGTGTCTATATTTTGTTGTTTCTGGCTTTGTAATAAATCTACAAAAGCTAAATTCGGTGTTTGTTTTTATTGGACACGGATGGGAGGAAAATTGTATAATTGGTAAAGTGTATTCTTCCCTCCACATTTTTTAGCAGGCAATAAAAGATCATCGGCCGGAGATACGTAAGTGAAATTAGGGTGCAAAATTCGGCCTTATCACATGCGCAGCTTGCAGTCTGCTAAAAGCTACTTTTAGCTTAAAAATAATACTCCAATTGTGAATGTCCAAATTTTTGTATCAGAACATTGAAGTGACATTCGCCATGTGTGCTCCTACGTGGATGTATTGTGTAATCAGCTGAAAGTTTATGACCGTCGAAAATGTAAGCTTTCAAGAACTGGTTAAAGTAAATATTCACAATACAGCAAAGTGGTGGTAGGGTCGGACAGGGTCCTAATATCGTCCTTGGCACTCAAAAAAATGTGGCCCACGTTGGCAAAACGAGACCTTTCACAAATCTTCGGCTGGCCGCAATGTCTAGGGTTAGCCTTGTTAATTAAGAGGCCCTTTTGATCCTTCACATTGCGAGCATACGGAACAGCCATTATAGAGCACATGATTGATCTTCGCAAACGGAACTTTAGGGAAACTTGTAACAAATGGCACATTTTAAAATGCACATCGCCCCTGCAAGATTTAAAAACATTTATATTTTACTGGATTTTACACTTTATGTGCTGGGGACTTCAGAACAGAATTGAAATCATGGTTGTTGTTATTGTAACATATGCTATTAAGAAGCACTATTTCTTTGCAGGGCGCTTCCCATCAGCCACACATTCTAAGTGTTCTGGAGCTTGAAGGAATACTTATATCCTTTGGATTGATAGAACACCATTCATTGCATATATATACCGAAATGAATAAAGAACCTACATGTTCAAAGCTGTACTTAAATTTCTAAGGCTGCTTCTCATCCTGAACTCTTGCTCCACAGTCTCTGTTCAACTCTTCAAATCATGCTATTGCCTACAGGTTCAGTTTAAGGTTTTCCGGGCCTCAGATAAAACGATGTATTGATGTTCAGGCGCTCCCTTTCCCGCAGCAACAAGGTCATTTATTGCAATCTATTGGCCATTTGCGGTGATGCTCTGGGGCATCCCCCGTAAATGGGCCTAATGAAGCATTGACATCCATTCTACCTTCTTCAGAGGCCAATCCCGTTCCTCCAATAGCAAAAACGCAAACGTCTGTGGTTGAACTGACTTAATAACTCTGTCGTTTCATTGGATAACGAATGTACCGGACATTTTTGCTGCAGCGACGATGATGCATTTGAACTGGTCCCTGTTGCAAAGGTGACGCAACGTCTCCTGTCGTAGAAGCTTGTAAACAGAAGAGGGTCAGGAAGCAGTGACAGTTCCTCCCAGCGTTTCGGAGTCCATAATCACCCAACCATGTCCTTCTCTGCAGGAGGATTCAGCCCCACACTCTTACCTTTTGAGAACTAATTAAAGCTGAGAAATCATTTTGCTGCGCTTTTTTTCTGAGTGATAATAATTAATTGCTCATTCCAATCAGTACCGAGCACCAGGCAGCGTCTGCTTTCTGGCGAAGAAAGATATAAGGAGTCAGTTACTATGTAACTGCAACCTTTAGAAATATCGATCCGTAATACCTAAAAATCAGGCAACGCAGCACTCAAGTCCATTGAACTGAGATGCGCTAAATGAAAGGAAAAAACTGTGCAGCGCCGTGTTTACAGATAATTGTGCGCTCATCTTGTCATTGGTCGCGCTAAAAAATGCCTTTGCCTTGTGCGAACCTAAGCATGGTGCCACGGCTCACATGCGAGTGTCGTGCCTGACATTTGTACCCAGTACACCAACTAGTAACGAGCATTGGCAACGCCAATGGGACTGGTCGTAGTAGTGGGCGTTGTATGCTTTTGAAATCTCCTTTCGATTTTTTGAAGTTTTATTTAAATTGCCTTCAATAGAGCAAATTGTGATGTATATACATTCTACTAGAGGTTGATTTTTTGAAAAAAGAGTGTGCAGCAGTTTTTTCTACTGCACAAAATAAAACTGATATCAGGGGCAGCTCCTCCACTAGGGCGGAGGAGCATCGCCCCCTGCTTTCTCGCTGTGCGAGAAAGCCAAAACATAAAATGGTAATAACTTGTAGTTATTACCATTTTATGTTTGCTTTGCGCATTGCGGGCAGGTGGGTGGGTTTCTGCTCTGCTCTTTGAGCAGGGCAGGGGAGGAGTGGTTTGCCCACTCCTGAGTGCGCAAAGACAGTTTGGTTGGCCCTCTCGGGCTGCCCAAACCAGTCATGCGCACTCTGCCTTTCTCCATACAGGCTGCATTGCAGCCTCCATGGAGAACATGCCCAACCCATTAGCCCCTGGCTAGGCGCCGTCCCGACCAATCACAATGCTGCTTGCAGCGTTGTGATTGGCTTAGGGGACGGAGCCTGGCTGCCTGCTTTCTGTTCCTGTCGGAGGCAGGAAAGCAGAAGAGCAGGAGCAGTGAAGACGCGGGACCCGGCGGAAAGGTAGGTTTTACATTTTTTTTACAAAAATTGGGATTCCCCCTTCCTGCGCAACCCCTCCCTCCACGCGCTCCCCCCCCCCGCGCCCACCCCCCACCTGCAAGCCATGCCGGCTGCTACTGACTGATATATATCTATATTGTTAGACCTGGCCCTTTTTGCATGTTTAGCCCCAAACTTTTTACCTTTTGCCTTCTATTTTTTTGACCCTGTTTCCATTGTCTATAGGATTCTGAACACTTTATCACTGCTGAACAGTGCTAAAGTGCATATGCTCTCTATTTAAATTGTGATCCTGATTGGTTATCCATGATTGGCATATTTGATTTACTGGTAAGTTTCTACTAAAGTTCACTGAGTGTGCCAGGGCATGTAAATCAAATGATACTAGTGGGCCTGCAGCACTGGTTGTGCCACCCACATGAGTAGCCCTGTAAATATGTCCCAGACCTACCACTGTATCAGCTCGCGCAGTTTTAAACCGCCATGTTGACCTGGCAAGTGCACCCACTTGCCAGGCACTAACCTTCCCTTTTCTAACATGTAAGGTACCCCTTTGGTAGGCCCAAGGTACCCCCATGGGCAGGGTGCAGTGTATGTGAAAGGTAGAACATGTATTGGTGTGTGTGACGTGTCCTGAAAGTGAAATACTGTGTATTTTGTTTTTCAGTGCTGAAAGGCTGTCTGTCCCATAGGCTATAATTGGGGCTGCATTGTAACATTTTACATGTGTAACTTTCAATAGGCACAGGATGAAAAAATGGATTTTAGGTTCTCTGAACTCAGAATTTATTAACGCATCTTTTGGTAAAGGTGTTTTTTAACTTGTGTGTTTGAAAATGCCACTTTTAGAAAGTGGGCATTTTCTTGCTTTACTATCCTGGGCCTCTGCCTGCCTGTGGAATCAACATCTGGTTTATACTGACTGCTTGGTTGTTTGTGCATTCACTCTAGACAGTCACACAAAGGGAGCTGATGTGTGCCCTGCATATCCTGATTGCCTATCACCAGGCTGATTGGCCTTCGTGACTAGAGTGGTGGGAGGAGTTGTCACTGACACCTGAATAGGGCTGTGCCTGGCACCACCCAATGCTGTCTCCACTCCCCTGTAGTGTGTCTGGAGCCAGGACGGGGTAAGGCAGTATCTGTGTGCTACAAAGACTATCTGTAACCCCAGACTTTTACAACACTTCTGGATCAAGAGGAAACTCTGCCGAGAGGAATAACTGGAGAGCTGTCAGGAGGAGTACTGTCCCTTTGCTGTGATTGCTTTGCTGTGTTTGCTTTGCTGGGTTGGCCTGCAGTTGCTGCTTCTGTATAGATTAAGGACTGGACTTTTGGCTTCCTGCTTGAGAAGATTCTCCAAGGGCTTGTGTGTGGTTACCTTCTCTTAAGAAGTCTCAGGGCCATTAAGGACTTCATCTGCAGCCCCTGAACTCCTCTGCTGGGAGTTCTGACATTTCAAGTGGTACCAATTCCAGTTCTGAGCCCTTGGAGGTGGCTTCTGCTGCAAGAAGAGCTGAAAATACACTGTGCGGCAGAAAAGATCGAAGCAGCGCCTGTTCACCGCCAGAAGAACCACTCCAGCCTGAGTCCAGAGCACTGTGTCTCCGACATCCGAGACCCTCGCTCCGATTACGATGCAGGCCCTGCTGTGCTGCTGAAGGAATTGATGCGTCACCTGCTCGTGGCTGGAAGAATTGGCCCAGCGCCTGTTTCATCGCCACGGCATCTACTCAAGTGCGTCCAGATTTTCCACGCATCGCACATGTGCGCCAAGTCTACATCGACGCTGGGCTTCAGGAAGGAACCGTGGCTGCGGGTCCGGAGAATCAACGCATCACCTCCCCTTGCAGTAAAAAACAGATGCATCACCTCCTCTCTCAGTAAGGAAACGATGCATCACCTCCCCTTAGTAGCAGTAAGGAACCGACGCATCACCTCCCCTGCAGCAAGGAACCAATGCATCACCTTCCCTGCATGTAAGGAACAGACGCATCACTTTGCTTTCCGGTGCCTCACCTCCCTGCGCCTGTTTTCGTCTTGTGATTTTGACGCATCACAGGTACTTTGCACAAAAAGTGACGCATTCATAGTTTTATATGGACTGAACTGTTTTAAACCTTTTTAAAGTGATATCTTGATATGTGTATGTTGGATTTGTCACTTTGGTCCTGTTTGGTTTGGATAAAGGTTGGTTATTTTTCTAATCTGGTGTGGTGCCCATTTGTAGTGTTTTCACTGTGTTACTTGGTGTTTATGTACAAATGCTTTACACATTGCCTCTGAGATAAGCCTGACTGCTCATGTCTAGCTACCAAGGGGGTGAGCAAGGGCTATCTTGGGTGTGTAACTCCCTTACCCAGATTAGAAGGAAGGGTTCCTACTTCGACAGGGTGCAAGACACTGCCTACTAGAGGCACCCATTTCTAAAATGTATATATATATATATATATATATGTATATATATATATATTTATTCACTAAAAACCCAAAGATTACAGGAACACTATAGTTAGGCTCATATTTCACTTGCACAAAACCAGTGAAATTCAGCAGTTATAGTTAGCTGAGCTAACTATAACTCGTGCCTCCCGCAATGCACTGCTTATGACCTCATATATTACATCACTTATGACATGGTTAGTAACATCCCTTATGGCATCTCAAATGACATCACTGATGACATCCTCCAGTGACTGTTAGTGTTTTTTAAAAGTTTATGAGTGATAAATATATATACCAAGATGTATTGATGAATCAGTGGGTGTATGAGTGCCTGAATGTATGATTGCGTGGTGCATGACTGACTGTATAAGCGAGTAATTAGGTGTCTCAGTGAATGTATGGGTGAGTGACTGGTTGTGTGAATTTCTGTATCAGTCTTTCAGTTGGTGTCTAAGTGGCTGCACAGGTGTGTGAGTGGGTATGTGAGTGGCTGTATTGGTGAGAGATTGGTTGTCTGAGTACCTGTATGGTAGTATCTGTGTGGGTGGGTGAGAGGGTGTGTGACTGCCTGTATGGAAGAGTGAGTGGGTGAGTCAGTGGCTGTATGGGTTAGTGAGTGCATGTGTGAGGGGCTGTATGGGTGAGTGTGTATATACTCTGTGGCTGTGTGGGTGTGTCAGTGGTATATGGGTGAATAACTGGGCATGTGAAAGGCAGTATAGGTGAGTAATGGAGTATATGAGTGACTGGGTAAGTGAGTGAATGTGAGAGTGACTGTATGGGTGAGTGTGTGCTTGTGTCTGTATAGGTGAGTGAGTATGTGCTAGTATCTGTATGAGTAAGTGAGTGTGTGTGTATGTATCTGTATGGGTGAGTAAGTGGCTGTGTGATTGACTGTATGGGTGAGTGACTAGGTGTGTGAGTTGCTGTATGGCTGACTGACTCAGGTTGTGAATAGCTGTATGGGTGTATAAGTGTATATGTCAGTGGCTGTATTAGTACCAGAGTGGGTGTATGAGTGGCTGTATGGGTGAGTGAGTAGATGTGTGTGTAGATCTATGAATCAGTGAGTGGGTGTGTAAGTACTGATATGGGTCCATGAATGGTTTGTGAATGATTGTGTGGGAGTGGGTGTATGAAAGGTTCTATGGGGTGTGAGTGGGTGCGTCAATGATTCTGTGGATGATGTCATCAGTGATGTCATTTGAGATGTCATGAGTGATGTCATAAGTGATGTCACTGACCATGTCATGAGTGATGTAATATGCGAGGTCATAAGCAGTGCATTGCAGGGGGTGCGAGGTATAGTTAGCTAAGCTAACTATAACTGCTGAATTTCACTGGTTTTGTACAAGTGAAATCTGAGCCTAACTAAAAAAGCCCCTCTAACCTTTGGTTTTTTAAGTGAATTTCTAAAGATTTTTAAATGCTAATTCCTAATTATAACGTCCCTGTAACCTTAGTTTTTTCATTGAACTTCATAGGTTTTTTTAAGTAGTCGTCACGTTTGCAGAGTGGTGGAGAAAAGGGCTGGGTCACCGACCAGCTCTCAGGAATCCCGCTGTGTAGGACTTACAGGAGGTATCAGGAGGGCTTCTTGGCCCCCAAGGTCCCTCATTAGTAAAGTGGACTTCATCCCCCAACCAGTAGTGCACCAGGAGGCATGTTTGCAGAGTGGTGGAGAAAGGGGGTGTGGCCTCCGAAGACCTCTTAGAAATCCCACTGTGTGGGACTTACAGGAGGTAACAGGAGGTGTAGTTGGCCCCCAAGGACGTCCTTGGCAACAGAGACGTGATCACGGAATGTTGAAGGAACGAAAAAATGGGAAGCCAGGACATTAAAGGAGCAAGGTTGCAACAAGTGGAACCTGCCCGTCACCAATGATATAAGAAATTAACCAGCCAAAGTCCTGATAAGAACCCTACATTTACAATGGAATGAAACGCATTGATGATAAATCCCTGGGGACTCCTACATCAAAATCAGCTTGGACAGTAGTACAATCCCTTGAATGAAAATCCCACCCTTGTCAAACAATTCGGAAACCCCCAAGTGTCTCCCTAGAGGGTCACAACATTGTGAATAATTGTGATAGACACCTCAGGCTTTGACTCATGGGACTGGTTTTGATAATTTCATTTAGGTCTTTCATGATTATGTGTCACTGTATATGGAAGCACCACTTAGGATGATGTTTATTGTTTTGATGTGCAATTTGACAGTCATTTGATTTGTTTGGTGTATTATGTATGTCTAGTTTTGTGAAGCATATTTGATCTAAGAAAAAGTTGAGAAGTGGACTTGTTCATGACACAAAGAGAGTTCATAATATGTTTATTAAAAATATTATTCAGTTGACCGTGAAATAAACACACGGGCCGAGAAAATGTAATTGCTTGACCTTGCTTTTGAAAAGAGGAAACTAAAATAGCTACAGCCATTTTTTCAGTATTGTGAAAGTTTCAAGAGGTCCATTTTGGCTGTTTGATAAAGGGCCCAACCCCTTAGTTCATCACTTTTAGAAAATTGGCATTTTCTTGTATTAACCATTCTGTTCCTTCTGCCTGTCTCTGGACTACACGTCTGAGTTGGGTAACAGCTAGGCTTTGTGCATTCCCACTAAGCAGTCACACACAAAGGGAGCTGAGGTGTGCCACTCACATCCTGATGGCTCAACACCAGGCTGATGGGCCTTCCTGAGCTAGAGTGAGAGGGAGGAGCTAACACTTGCACCTGAACAGGGCCATGCCTGTCCCCTCACAAAGAGTTGCATGCCCCACTTAATGAGTCTGGAGCCAGAGCAGAAAAGAGCAGGGTCTTGTGCACCACAAAGACCTTTCTTTGAAGTCTACCTAATACAATACAATGTCAGAGGCTGAAATGGGTATAAGTACTGGACCTCTGACACCATATAGGCAGAACACTTCTGGAATTGACGACATTCTACCAGGGAGATGAGCTGTTGTGCTGTCAGGAGGGACTGCCACTTTGCTGCTTGCTTTGCTGTGTTGGCCTGATGCTTCTTGCTGTGAGTGAGAGGACTGGACTTGACTCTCTACATTGTGCATCTCTAAAGATTCTCCAAGAGCTTGTTGGGCTTTCTTTCTGTTTCTGAAGTCTCAGGGATATCAAAGACTTCACCTGCATCTTGTTACCAACATCTGAGCTCTTCTGCTATGAGTCCTGCTCTGCCAGGGGGAGCCAAAGCCAGTCCTGGCCCTTGGAAGTGAGTGCTTGGTGTTGAAACACAAGGAACCAAGCATCAACACTGAAGCGTCGATCAGAACCAGTGCATTTCCATGTGATATCAACCCATTGCCACTGCCTGCACTGAAGCAGCGGACTCCGCTCTCTGACTGTGCGACACATGGACCACGGCTTACAACGCAGCCCTGACTTTGCTGATGTAGTGCCTCTGCATCACCGCTGCTGCATGAGTCTCGGACACCGCATCGCCGACATCTGCGACACCCGTCCCTGGACTCCGACAGATCCCTGGTCTCGCGAGGTTTCGCACCAATGCATCGCTTGGGTGCTGCACACATCACCTATAGCCCAGCAGTTCAACATCGATGCATTGGCCCTACACACAGCGCTCTTGACATCGACGCATCAATGATGTTGCCCATCTTCGAAAACGACCCATCACCTTCAACGGCGATGCATCTCCTCCCTTGCTCAATGCATTTACCAGAGCTTCAACACATCCAAGGTACTGTCAGCAGGACTGCGTGATTCCTGCATCCAGCCCTCGCTCCATCACGGTCGGACTGAACTTTTGAATTTGCCCCAGTCAAGCACAACCAGATAGCCCCAGTTGAAGATATTGATTTCTAAGCACTGCATTTTTGATGTAATCTTGTAAAATCCATATCTTGACTTGTGTATATTGTATTTTAATCATTTTGGTGTTGCTTTCAGATAAATAGTGGCTATTTTTCTAAACTGATGTGGAGTACTTTTGTGGTGTTTTCACTCTGTTACTGTGTGTGTGTGTGTGTGCACAAATACTTTACACATTGCCTCTTTAGTTTAGCCTGACTGCGCTGTTCCAAGCTATCAGAGGGTGAGCACATATAAACTTTTAGAGTGTACTAGACTTACCCTGACTTTGACTGTGGTGCCAGCTTGGACAGGGTGCATGCCGCTGTCAGTCAGAAACCCAATTTCTAACAGTAACTCATGTTATCCTATGGTAGAGGAACACCTCACAGTAGTGAAAGCTAATTTGGGAGTTTTTCACTACCTGGACATGTAAACCTTAAAAGTATATGTCTAACTTTGAAATACACTGCACCCTGCACTGTGGGCCTACCGCAGGAGTGACTTATCTATGTATTAAAAAGGAAGGTTTAGGCCTGGTAAAAGGTTTATTTTGCCAGGTCGAATTAGCTGTTTGAAACTGCACACAGGCTGCAATGGCAGGACTAAGGCATGCTTTAAAAGGCTTCTTAAGTGGGTGACAGAATAAGTGCTGCAGGGCCACTCTAGCATTCAATTTACAAGTCCTGGGTACATACTATACCACTTTACCTGGGATTTACTAGTAAATTAAATGTGCCAATCAGGTGTAGGCCAATTGTTCCATGTTTTAAGGAGATAGCAAAAGCACTTCAGCACTGGCTAGCAGGGGTAAAGTGAACAGAGTCCTAAGGGCCAGCAAAAGCGGGGTCAGAAAACAAGAGGAGTGAAAGCAAAAAGTTTGTGGGGGACCCTGCAGGGTTCTGGTGACAATTACAAAACACTTGGCCTTCGGCCTCGTGGTTTATGATTTGAAACATTTTCATATCGACACATTACACAAGTTACCACTCTGCTGACCCCTACTCTCCAGCAGCATCTCCATTACACCTGGAAGTCCGCCAGACATGATGATGGAGCAGAGTTGTCCCTCAGGGGGTATTGGGAGTAGTCACTGTGGCCTGAACAGGTCGGAAATCGAGAGTCAGAGTAATCACTTTCAGGGGGTCCGGGCGGGATTGGATCATAGATTTCCGACATTCAGTCCTCATACTGGGAGAAACTTGGAGAGTCACCGCGCCGAGGAGAACAAGAGTTCTGTGTCACATCCTCATTGCTGGGATTAGGTTCCTCCTCTTGTTCGCTGTGCCTTCCGCCGCCTTCCTGAACTTCCTTGAAAAAAGAAACATTGCGAGTGACCTATTCATCACCTTGGCTGACAGTGATCATTGCTCCTTTTCTGCATATCACCACCTACGGGTGGCGTTCAAAGAGCAGGAAGAATGTACTGAGGTCCTTGAGGTCTACCAGGTACCCTTGGCAGATATGTGAGTGACAGACTCTCTGTCTAACACTGGACCGTTCATTATTAGCCTTTCTTCTGTTGAGTACCGTCACATCATCAATGGGAGCAGGAAACCATGTAGGGTGATGTGGGATGATATCCAGAACCACTCGTCCCATGCTGGTATACCCTGGGGCTCTCCCTGTTGTTACAAGGGGAGTCAGCTGATACTCAAGCAGAAAGCTGTAATTAGCCATTTTAATCGATGTATGATCAGCGTGGGTTATGCGGATCACCTTATTAAGGGTCCGCATAAACCGCTTGCCTGGGGCCACCTTGGGTCACTTTGTGACGCTGTATGCCCCATGACTTCATATAATCTGCAAATCCTTGGCCATGAAATGGAGGGCCGTTGTCAGTCCTCACCAGTTTGATTAAGCCATGGCCAGCTATTTTTTTCTCTACCTTGGCTATAACTTTTGAGGCAGTCTGGGATCCAATTATCTCCACCTCAGGATATTTCATATAATCATCAATAATGACCAGGGTATGTCGTCCATCGGGGAGGTGGCTAAAGTCCATGCTAGCTTGCTCCCAGGGGTGCTTAGGTCCTTCTGCTGCGATCAGTGAAGGGGGTCGATCCGGGGCGCCCACCACTTGACACCAGTGGCATGACCTAACTGCTTGCTCCACCATTTCGTCCATTCCAGGAAACCATACCTTGACGCGGAGCCGGCTTTACGTTTTGAACATTCCTTGATGTACTCGGTGTGCTAGCTGCACTACTTGGGCCGTGAGGCTTGACGGTATGACTAACCTTGGCCCTCTGAGGAGACATCCACTGTTATCAGTCGACAACTCTTATCGTACATGTATCAAGGACTCAAGCACTTTCCTGGCCACTGGGGTTCTCTTTGAATGATGTCTCATAATGGGGCTCCAGTCATTAGACCGAATTGCGGTCACGACCATCTGCAGACATTGATCTTCTCGTGTGGCGTCTCTCAGTGACTCTATCATCATCGGCATGGGACAGGACTTTTCGGCCACGAACCTTACATAGGCTTCCGTTGCTTCGGCTTCTGCCACTTCAGCTGAGGTGGCACTCCGAGGGTGATGGGACAGATAGTCAACAGGATTAGATGATGCAGGCCGGTATTTGACTCTGCAGTCATAATCTTGTAAATGCAAAAGCCACTTCTCAATGTGTGTTGGCAGTTGGATGATGAGCCTTGGAAGAGGGGTGTAAGAGGTTTGTGGTACGATGAGATGACAAAAGGGTGGCCCTACACATATATGTGGAAGTGTCTGCAGGCCCAATGAATGGCGATGGCCTCATATTCAATCTGGGGATAACGCTGTTAAGTCTCGGTTAAGGAACGACTGGCATAGGCGACTGGGGTCTAGCCCTCATCCGGTTGTTGCTGCATTAGGACTGCTCCAAGACCATGAGGGCTCGCATCCACAGTCACTTTGGTGGCCTTTTTGGGATCGAAGTAGGATAGAGTGGTGTCTGTGAATACTGCCTCCTTAGTTTGTTGGAATGCTGTTTCCTGTTCCGGACCCCACAGCCAGAGAGTCGACGTATTAGTAAGCTCCCTGAGAGGTCAAGTGAGGTTCATAAGATTAGGGATAAACCTCCTACAGAAATTTTCCATTCCAAGAAAGCTCTGTACTTCCAAGATGTTGCACGGTGCTTGAGCTTCTTGTACATCGCACACTTTCTTTGGGTCTGGGGCGATCCCTTTTTCTGAGGGTAAGACCAGCCTCTTTGATGCATTGCAGCACTCTCTGTAGATGCCTGTGGTGTTCCTTCAACGTCTTTGCATTGATGAGAATATCATCACTTACATTGATGACTTTAGGTAACCCACTTAGCAGCTCTCTTATGGTGTTCTGGAACACCTTTGCCGCACTAGATATTCCTAAATTGAGGCTGCAATATCGACGGAGACCGACATGTGTTGAGAAAGTAGTAATATATCTTGAATTGGGGTGAAGCAGTACTTGGTGGTATCCTGACCTGAGTTCCATCTTGGAGAACCACTTTGCACCGTTTAACCCACCCAGAATGTTGTCAATTGTGGGAGTGAGGTGGCGTTACCTCTTGATAGCTGCATTGGGAAGCCGCATGTCCACACAGATGCAACCTGTCCCGGTTGCTTTGGCTTCTTGGCCACCACGATCGGGGAGACCCACAGGATGGGCCCAGTGACCCTTTTGATGATTCCTTCTCGCTCCAGTTTTTCCAGATCTTCCTCCACTTTTGGCCTCAGATGGAAAGCTATGTGCCAGTGTCTTAGGGCTACTGGCTGGATAGACGGATCTATGTGGAGTTTTATTTACTTGTTCTTGAGGCATCCAATCCTTTGAACACTTCATTGAATTCTTCCAAAATGATCGCGATTTCTTCCGCTTGTACTGCTAAGGCGAACAAGATCAGTCCCAGCGCTTCTGCAGTGCCTCCACTTACGAGCATGCCGTGCCCTTTCTTGGCTACACATACCGTTGTGCCTGTATTCCTGTCGTGGTGAGACACCGTGGATGTAAAACAGCCCAGGAGAGGGATGGAAGACTTCTGCCCATATGCAAATAATCAGATTTTTACCAATTCTAACAGGGGACTAGGGTCCATGGTACGGTAGGTGTTCGTCAACATAAGCTTGATGGATTCCCTGATATCATTCGTCGCTGTGATTTGCTGGTTGTCCACTTTAATCTGACACCAAAGGAAGGTGACGATGGGTGGAAAGAGGTTTTCCTACCGCAAGGACGTAGTGCAGCAGGTATTCTACGTCATCGTCCATGTCTTCTATGTCGGCTGCTTCATCGACCAGTGCGTGCGCTGCTTCCTTTGGGGACCTGGATGACCTGCACACCTTAGCGAAGTGATTGTATTTCCCACATGCCAAGCATCTCTTTCCATTTGCCGGGCATTTGCTCATCCTATGTGGGCACTCTCCACAATACCCACATTCTTTCTTCTTTCCTTGTGGGCGTTTCGGTGGAGCTTTGGTCGGCGTGTCTTTGTCGCGCTGATTTGCTCCGTTTTGATAGGGCAGTGAAGTGCAGCCTCCATTTGTGAGACTCTTCCTGTTACCAATTCCTTGGACCGTTCCAGCCTCAAGATGTTTTGCAAGGACTTCCCTGATTCTTGAAGTATCGTTTCCCTGAGCTTCGCGGAGTAGCACCCTTGGATCACTTGAGCGCAAATTTCCTCTTGCTCATCCTGAAACCCGGATGTCCTTGCAAGTTCTTTCAGCCGGCCATAGAACGTGCCAAGTGATTCAGACTCCAGGTGGGCTTGCCAGAATACAAAACGTATGGATATCACTCGCCCTTGCCGCACACTCTCCGGCGGCTGGACTGCATATGGGAAGGTGCCACACCTCACCGTCTCCTTGCTGGGAGCTGCGTTCTTCTGACTATTGCTGGCTGTGCTGGATGCTCTTGCGTGGGTACAGCTACACTGCCGAATGGGGAAGCACGTGACCGGAGCCCGTGGCGCCACCTGCTGTGTGACCCACATGCGGCGAGCTCTCCAGAAGTAGCCGTGCATGGACTGGGGTGTTTGAGCTGGTGACCAGTCGTCCTGCGCCTGTCGGTGGGGCTGGGTAATGGTGCTCAGGCGGCCAGTGGGCACTGCCGGAAAAGTATACGCAGGGCCTAGCACATAGCGACTCCTGCAACCGAGGGCTGCACATGACGGTCCGGGGTTCTGAACAGCTGGTTGCAGCAGGTTATGTGGCCTGCCTCGTCGCCAGTGTAGTGGCTGCCCACTAGGTAATGGCTCGGGCCCTAACTATGTTTAAGGCCTTGAAATATTTTTGAGGCTCAGACACTGTATTGCAGTCTCTGGGGCCTCAATGTGACTGCCCTTTGTCACGCCCCACATTTATTATATTACCTCTGTCACCACGTCATGCTAGGCGCAATCACAATAGAGTGTCCACGGGTGTGTTGATCTAAACCCCCCCGCCCATTGGGTGATAGTGGTACACTACAATTTTGTCCGCTGCACTGCAGCACCTAAATAAACAGCACTGCAGTTAAAGGAGGCGAAGTACTCGTGCACAGTGTAGGGACTGGATAGAGGGGGAGGGAGTTGAACCTCCCATAAAAAAATCTACACTCACCGGGACAAACACCACCATCAAGAGTGTGTCAGTGTTTGCCCCATTGCAAAATGTCTGCAAATCGAGGAAAACTACATGCAGTACTGCAATCCTGCAGATAAATGAAAAAATAATAACACTGGGCACTGGGGGAGCAAGCAGAAGCCATATGTCAGATAAAGGAAATGGAAGCATTGGCCAATTGCTCTTTTAGAGGAGTTACAATGTTCTTTCAGTCCCAGTTTTACAGAGCAATTCTAGCATGCCCTCTGTGCAGCAAGTCGTATTACAGCCTATCATCTACAATGAAAACCACTTCAAATGTGCTCCTATGTGATTTAACAGAACAAAGGAGAACAAACAAAGGGTGACTTAGGGGTTGGCATCTAAATAGTCCGAGGTAGCAGTTGGATAAAGAAACATCATAGCACAGCAGGGTAAACAAGAACAGCCACTTGGGAAAATAAGCACACTTTACAAAGGTGTTAGACACTATGTACTGCTTAACAATATCTTAGCTATAATCAGGGCCACTGGAATTATGCGACAGAGAAGGGCAAAATTATGCGGCAGGGTTGAGTAAATTATGTAATAAGAAAAGGCAAATTGTGCAGCATAAGGCAAGCACATTCTATGATTGTAATACTTCATTGTATTGTAATTTTTAGGTTTTGCCTGCACAGCGCTTGCCCTGGGCTGGTAAATCTCTTGTATTTAATATATCTTAAAAAAATGTTGTTAACTTCCCCTGGCTGCCCGCATTTACGAAACTTCTACTAAAGCTGTTCGCACTGTTTAAGCCCCATTCACTGTCAAAATAAGATCTCTTCCCACGGAAAAGGCAGATAGTTTCTAACAGTATGATGGAATGGAATTACTTAGTTGTGTAAAGCAGATGCTTTAGCCTTAGAACATTTGTGGCATTCAACTTAATATGTTTGGTCATTATGATCAAATTCTAAATGCTGTAATAATCATTGCACGTTAAAAATAAAGTTAATATACAAGGGCAATGCTATATTTTACTACTAAACAGGCAGTTACCTTGCAAACAACAGGATCATGATTTAGTAGCACCGGGCCCCAAAGTTGTTAAAACTCCTCTAAACACATAATATTGCTATATTTGACTAGTAAACAGGCAGTCACAATTGCAGTTACCCTGACGTTAAAAGGGACTTGATTTGAATGGTACAGCAGGTGCAGTGGAACCGCACCAAAAAGATGTGATAATTCCTCTAAACACCTAATATTGCTATATTTTACTACTAAACAGGCAGCCACAATTGCAGTTACCTTGCAGTTGAAAGGGGATTGATTTAAATGGTGCAGCAGGTGCAGTGGCACTGGGGCCAAAAGTTGTCATGACTCTACACCAAATATTGCTATATTTGACTACTAAACAGGCAGTCACAAGTGCAGTTATTTTGCAGGCAACAGAGTCATGATTTGAATGGTGCTGCAGGTGCAGTGGCACCGGGCCCACAAGTTGTGAGAACTCCTCTAAACACCTAGGGGCATATTCTCAAGAACGTGTGATAACCATCGCAAAAGTTACTTAACGCAACCTCCAACATCGCAGTCTATCGCGGGAAATTTACGCCGTGTTAACCAAGTATTCACAACACGGCGGTACCATGCAATAGTCACCAGATAACACGTCAAATGGCCGCGTTAAAATGAACGCCACGCCGCAAAAATGCGAAACACGAACGCAAAAAAAGCTGCGATGAGGCCAATCGCGATAAGCAGCGAAAACCAGCGGCAGGCCTGCAAATCCCACGCGTCTGGCGGGGAAATGCACCATAAAAGCAACAAAAACAACACACCAGAAACACTCCAAAGTGCGTAGCAACATGGATGCACCCTGACCGAGTGCAGAGGCCAACGCGAACCCCACAAGCCCCACAGACCACCAGCAAGGACCAACGGGGTCGGGGAAGGCCAAGGAGAAGAGGGAGAGGAAGACGGGGTGCAGTCCGTAGGAAAACAAGACCAGAGTCACAGATGTGACAGAACACTACCAGCAACTGACCCACAATCAGACTACCTTGAATGCAGCCGGAGTGTCGAGGAGGCCAATGGAGGAGGCTAAGAGGCGCTGGCATGACGTGAAAACCTAAACCAGGCCCAAAGCCGCTGCCAACAGGAAGGCAGCAACGGCGACAGGAGGTGGGAGTCCTGCGCCACAGGAGGAGCTGGAGGAAATGGAGGCCAGTCATCAGTGTGGAGACGGTGCAAGGAGGTGGGAGTATGGACACAGCTTGAGAGGACCTGACACAACAACAACAGGGTGAGTAACGAACAGGTACTGGGGGGACGGGGGGAGATGGGCACAATGGCACACATGCACAACGATGTGTAGCACACTGCACACCCACAATTACCCAGGGTCATGTCCCCCATGCCCGTGGCACACTGCAGCACACACACATGGCAATCACAGCACATCCCATGACAATGTGGCACAAAGTGCAACACCGACACTGCAGAACAGGGGACACAACTGGGTCCGCCCATGCGCAGAAACAGGCCAATCACATTTGACAGAGCAGGGAACTGTGAGATGCATATGTACGGGTACAACCTCACATCAGTCATGTAGTCCAAATGTTCACTGTCTCCCTCAAATTGCCAGCACCGCCCAAACAGTCACAATGTACATTGTCACACAGTCTGCATGTCTACAAGAACAATGCCCCAGCATAAATGTCAACACAATATCAACATGCATCTCCCCTTCACATTGCAGAGGGACAAACAACACCTCCAGCAGGTCAGACCAGACAACCCATCAGTGATGCCGGAGACGACCACCACACCTTCGACACCGACGGCCTACAACAGCCCATGGACATCCCACGCAACCCACCACCAGGACCAGGGCAGACAAGCTACTTAGAGGAGAACCCAGCCCCTGCAACAGACCACACAGCATGAAGCACCCGCAAGCATGGCTGGCTCACAACACTTTACCGACCCACACATGGCACCCCAATGCCAGGTGTCAGAATGCCAAAAGGAGGTGGCCGAACAGGTGCGGGTGTGGTCCGAACCCATGGAAGGCGAACTAGATCACATACGTGGGTGTCAATTACCTTTCAGGGACCACCTACACCCCACAAAGGAGACCCACACTGCCATAGAGACACATGCAGATGCACATTCCCAGTACAGAACTACGCCCAGGGGCACGCACATATCAGTCACACACCCACGTTGGCTCTGCGTACGACGTCCCAGTCCACTCCCCTTACGAATTGAGTGGGTGACGACAAAGCTACATGTCCAAGCTCTAACCCGCTGCCTGCGGTGACATGTCTGCGTCCGCTGTACACAGCACAATGTAATTTCGTAGGGCCCAGGGCCCTCATGCATACAACAAGACCACAGGGACACACGCAGATATTATGTTGAACTGGCTACGGGCACGTGTGCCCGGCCCCTTTATTGGCAGGGCCACATGTACAGTGACGCCTGTGCTGGATGTGTGTGGGGTGAGCATAAGCCAGCCCGCACGGAGTGCTTGGTGCTGGCAACAACTTGAACAGTGGACACCAGTGCAATGGAAACAGAAAACACTTGCATAACAGAGTCAACTGCTGAGCAACATGGAGGGAGCCTCAGCAAGTACAGAGGTCACCCAACATACAAACAGAAGTGTCCATGAGTTGCAGTGCACTGAGTTTGGGGCACTAGAGCTGAGCGCGCTCATGTGATGAAAATGACTAGGATTGTGTCCATTTGGGATATCCATGATGCAGATGCAGTGGGGTGTGTTAGACCTGCATCAACTTCCTCATGAACGTCCCAGGTCTCCCACACTGCCTGAGGTGATATCGCTGCGCAACCTCTCCACAGCACAAAACTCAATCAGTAACGGTCCATGGGTTGCGGTGCACTGAGTCAGTGGCACCTGGAGTGCTGAGCAGGGGATCAGGCAGATGATGGCATCCACAACAGGTCTGAGCAACTCCGTTAGTCTGCCAGTACCACTGTTTCGACTCTGGCAGATGGTGGTTGGAGTTGGCCCTGGCAATGGTGGCGTGTGCCTCCTGCGGTGATGCGACGTCCGGGCCGATCAGGACTCGATTTGATGTGTGAGCCCTGGTGGTCCGCAGTTAAGGCCGGAGGCAGCGGACAGTGCAGGGCCACATGCACATGGCGTCGATGACCCCAAGACCACCGTCACAGAGGTCATCCAATATTCATTCAGACATGGTCCCTGACTTGAGCTGCACAGAGTTAGTAGCCCCGGATGCACAGCGGCAGACACAGGCACACCGCCACGGGATGGTGACTTGCGGTCCACTGAGGTAGGGCCACGCAGACTGAGCGGGTCCTCGTCGATGTCGAAGGTGAATGTGGCGGAGGGTTGTGGGGGACAGTGGAAGGTGTCCTCCAGGGCATGATGCAGAGGGCAGAAGCTATCCGGAAGCAGCAAATGGAGGAGTGGAAAGCGACTGCCTCGTTTCCACCACCAATTCGGTATCAGCTGCATGAGGATGAAAACTACCCCCTAGTCCATAGACTCAGACGCCACCAATGTACGACCAGAGAGTGTCCATGAATGTCGGGGAACAGACTTAGTGGCACCGGGGCTGAGAGGGGATGCAGTCTGCGATGATGCCGGTACACTGATATGAACTCCGGCATTGACGAATCAAGACTCTGTGACCTACTGGACCGCAGTGTAGGCCGGAGGCAGCGGTCAGCAGTGGGTCACAGCCACATGTCGTAGGCTCGCGATGCACAGAGTTAGTGACATCAGGGCAGTTGTCGGTAGTGTTCAATCACCTCCGTAACGATGATCCTTTTTTCCTCCCAAATGCAACGCATCATCCTCTTATGCCTCTCCTTGCGTGCAATGATTCGTACTCTGCCTTTGAATAATCGATGTTCAGTTCCAATTCTGTGACCTACTCGAGCGCAGCGTAGGCCGAGAGCAGTAGTCCGCGTGGGCCCACAGAATCTTGCGGCTGTGATGTAACACTAAGACCTGTTGGCACCACATCGAAGAGTGTATAGTGACATACACTCAGCCATGATTTATGTGCTCTGCCATGGTGTAATCAAGGCTCAGTTCCAAATGTGTGACCTACTTGTCCGCTGTGCATGCCGGTGGAGTACGTCAACAAGAAAGGAGTACTGCGGGCCTGTGTTGCAGAGGCCATGATGGTCTGAGAAGGCTGCCAAGATCGCAGGCCTCGGGCTTGGAGATTGCACCGGCACGTGGTGGGCCCTCTTCGACACACGCCGGTGTCGGAAGGTGGGCATTGAGGCCTGGGTGCGCAGGGGCGGGCAGGACTGGTTCGGGGACCGGTGTCCCGGGGTGCAGCAGTTGCACATGATCGCTGGCAACACCGCTCACGGCGTCGGCCTCGTGGCGGGGTGAGAGGCGCCGCCCTGGCAGAGACGTTGGGCATTCCGGAAGAGGACCACAGCCAGAGTTACTTGCCTTTTATTCACACCCCTACGCTGGCCTAGCGTACGCCGGGCCAGCCCACTCCGCTCACGCTTACGGGGGGGACGTCACAAGCTACATTTCCGCTATCTTCCCCACTGGCTGGGGTGACATGGTTGCGTCCACTGTCCACTACACTCCAAACACCAGCGGTGTGTGTCGACATGGATATGTGTGTGGTCTGCATACTGCAGTCTGGCCAGCACATCCACGCCACACTTGGCATTGTGTGCATTCTCATTCATCGGTCCCTTGCCTCCTTTGCACATGCCTGGTCCCCACCTCTTCCGACATTCTGCTATTGTGTATCCGAGGTGCCATGCCGTTGATGGCTCATGTACATGGCTGGCCCAGGTTCCCACAGTGAGTTGTGTTGTCGTGTCTGGTGGGTGTGCATGTTGTATGTGAGCTTGTGACGTGTGCATTTCCTGTGTTGTGTGTTGCATGATTGTGGAGTTGAGGTGTGTGGTGTGTGCATGTGGTATTGGCCAACGAGCAGTGCATTTCCGTGGGTGCCATCCTGGTGGCGCAGGTTGATGATGGACTGTCGGGAGGTGCAGGTATCATGCACACTGCCTGGGTGGTTGGCGGCGGCGTTGGAGGAGATTCCACGGTGGTCCACTATTGCCTGCACAATGGTGGGATACGTGCGCTTTCTGTTGCGCTTATTGTGTGCAGTGTCGCCAGGGGCCACTAGTCGGACATGTGTGCAGTCAATTGCCCCCTGACACGTGCAGGAAGCCAGCTGTGGCGTACACGCCTTGCTTGGTCTCCGGCTGTTCCTGCGCAGTGTGTGTGAAGTATAGATAGTGGGGTACCAAGCTGATGGTGTCATCCATGACCGTTGAGGGGGACTTGGATTGGCCTGGGGGTGTGACTCCTCCGTCTCAGGCGGATGTTGGTTGGAGGGTACCAGAGGTCAACACGTGCAGCACGTCCAGCAGCTTTGTCTGCGGTGGGATGTTGGTTGTCCGCTGTGTTGGTACCGTTAGCCTGTGGGCAATGGTGGTCAGGATGCGGAGGAGGGTTGTCCCTTTGGGCATATAGTGGGCAATGACATTCTCTGGTGTTGGGTCTGTGAGGTTGGTGCATTTTCGGAGGGTCGCTGTCATTGTCTGCGCTGCCTCAGTGTTGGACTGGGGGGGCGGTGGGTGTCCGGGGGGGTGGGGGTGGTCCTGGGGGTGGTGGCGGTGGGTGTTGGGGCCCTCTTGGGTGTCCGGCCCGCATGTTCAGTGGCTCCATGGCATCTGTTGGTCTTCAGGTGTGGATGTGGGCTGGGCTCCCTTTTGTGGTGCAGGCTGCCGTCCGACTTTACACCAGGTCAGAGCAGGTGTTCATTTCCTGCTGCTAACGCGCATTATCGCATGTTTCGTGGTCTTTTCTCCGATCTGGCTGGTTGTTGAGAATGTTGCGGAGTGGTGTTTTCGCGGCTTTTTGCACGGGTACGCCTACTCTGCATCTCATTAGCGATAGTTGCCGGGGTCATCTGTGGCAATGTTTTTTGCGGCTGCTATCGCGGGTAAACTGGTGTTATGGGCTGTTAACACCAGCTTGTGAATGGGGCGATGTATTTATCGCAACTTTGGCTGCGATAAAGTGCTGTTAACTCGGCGATAGCTCCTTGAGAATATGCCCCCTAGTAATGCTGGACTTTACAACTAAACTAAACTAAAATCTAGCAAGCACTAGCGTCATGATTTCAATAGTGCTGCAGGTGCAGTGGCACCGGGACCAAAAGCTCCAGGCACCCCACTAAACACCTAATATTGCTATTTTTTATTCCTAAGCAGTCAATCACAAGTGCAGTTATCTTGCAGACAACAGGGTCATGATTTGATTGGTGCAGCAGGTGCAGTGGCACTGGGGCCAAAAGTTGTCATAACTCCTCTAACCACCAAATATTGCTATATTTTACTACTAAACACTCAGTCACAAATGCAGCTGTCTTGCAGGCACTTGGGGCATGATTTGAATGGTGCAGCAGGTGCAGTGGCACTGGGCACAAAAGTTGTCAGAACTCCTCCAAGTATTGCTATTACATCAATTAATTCTATTATTTCCCTCTTTCATTTAATCTTTCAAAATGTTACTCTTACTTACCCACACTATACAGAAGCTCCAGCATTTCGCGATTCACGAAATAAGCGCTAAATCAGTTGAAGAGCACGATGAACGCGATATTTACATTTCTGGCCGCAAAAAAAGGTCTCCCGGCAGACACGCCCACTATTATTGTCAGTATGCACACACGTACAGCCATCCGTCAAGAAATACAGTGAGGTTTAGGGACTAGAAATAGTCTACGGCGGACTTACTCTCACACGAGCATGGCTTCTGCAAGCAGAAAGGCCAGGGATGTATGCGCTGTAGCTACGGGCCTAATGTCAATGGAAATTGACACTGCCAGGGTAGACTGTGGCATACATGGATACGGGTGATGTCATGCCGTGTTTTGTGCCAGGGGAGTGCTCTACCTCTAGGACCTTGCTTACAGGAAGGAGATTGATTGAATCAGAAGGCTGGCAGACACAGATGCAGGGGGCAGCATTGTTTTTTGTCTTGCTGTGCTCCCCTAATAA
Source organism: Calotriton arnoldi (assembly GCA_963921515.1). Classification (NCBI taxonomy): domain Eukaryota; kingdom Metazoa; phylum Chordata; class Amphibia; order Caudata; family Salamandridae; genus Calotriton; species Calotriton arnoldi. The sequence goes on from CAWUFW010001225.1 coordinate 1,457,753, forward strand.
TCATGTCTTTTTGGGCCCGAGGGTCACCTGGGCAGCCAGGCCTCTCAATGTCTGCGTTCTTTAGTCCTGATGGTGAGCCTGACCCCCACCTCTTCAGCCCCGCAGGTGCCTCCTGCTAAAGACATTGCTGGCAGGGTTCTTCTTGCAGGTCCTCAGTTATGTTCTCACTCTATTTATGTGTTTTTACTTTGGGGCTCGGGGTGCACTGTCAGCTTCCAGCAAGCCATGTCCACTAACGATGCAGCCGGCCTTCTGACTCCTCAGCTCTGCAAGCGAGCAGCAGACTCCTGACGCCCCAAGAAGAGTGCAAAACAAAATCTTGAGGCAGCAGAGGAAGCCTGTCGCAGAGAGCGGGCAGCAGCAATTTATGGCGGCATGGTCGACGTCCTCCTGAGAACTGCACAGATGATGACAGCTAACTGCAGCAGACACATTTGAAAGGCTGCCCACTGAGTGTAGTAAGTAGTTTGACTTCTAAAGCTTTTCGTTTAAAACATCATTCAGTGCAGCGATTCTCTCAAGAAAGCAGCCCCTCACTTTACCCCTTTGGTCACTCTTTTTTTGTAATCTTTTTTTTTTTGGCTGTCACTGAATTTATTAATAGTGACAGTATTTTTTGTTAAATATATTAGTCTTGCCAGATTAAAACAAGGCAATTTCTGTCCACATTACGCTTCGGTCGTATGGAAGTTACCAGTTCATAGTGGAGGGGAAAATATCCTGTACTCTCAGTTCTGTAAGGACTTTGGGAGAGATTTATGAAAAAGTCACGCAACGCGAGGCTGCGATGCGTTGTGTGACAGGGAGGGAGCAAGAGAGCGCCATATCTTCAAAGATATGGCTATCTCCTCCCCCTTCCCTTGCGCCGGCGCTGATTACAGCTGCCGTGCGCCATGCACACACCTTAGCGCCACAGCTCCAGGGTGTGTGCATGAGTCCAGCATAGGTTTTGTACAGGAAGGGTACCCTTCCTTTACAAAATACTATGCTCGACACAAGGGAAAGCTTTTCCCACATTGTATGCGTGCTGCACAGTGCAGCACGCATGCAAAGTCGGAAGAGGAAGGAGAAATGAAAGCATTTCTCCTTCCTTGCGCCTAGTTCAAAAGGTCACAGTTGTCTCACGCTAAACCCAATCTACTGTTTTTAGTAAATTGGGTTTAGCCTGAGAAACCTTGGGTGGTTGCGTGGGAACGCCCATACACCACCCTTGGTACGCCCCCATGGCGCAAACAAGTTTAGCGCTGGAAAGTAAATTACAAAAAAAAGATTTTGCGTCACTTTTGTGACGCAAACACGGCGCAAAAGCTTAGTAAATCTCCCCCTTTGTGTACAAAGTTAAACATTTCTACAACATCTTTTACTGAAACCTTTCTATTACGAGAGATGTATGTGCTGGTTTTGAACAATTCATCACTTTCAAAACTCTTCTGAACCGTTCTAAAATAAAGCACTGCCAAAAAGAACTGCAACAATCATGCACACTTATAATAATGCGCAAAATAATACTCAAGTTATGAAACCCAAATTTCAAAGCCCAATTTTGCTCGACAAATTCTGTGCTTATCCACTACAAATGCTCCTTTTCAGATAATTAAAAATAAACCTGTTATTTATACATAGTATGTTTGCTCGTTTAAAGGTTGTAAAATTACAATATCACACAAATAAGGGGGCCACGGGTCCGGACTAAAAGGAGGGAATCTAGCTCTCTGAATTTACTCTGCCGTGTTTTTGCACGGCAGAGTAAATTTTTTTGTGTGATATTAATTTGGTGGGGAATTGGTCCACGCAGGTCCTTAAAACTCCTCAAGCCCCCAAGTGTGTTGATTGTAAAATTACAATACCAGCACCAGATGTAATGGTATTCAATTCATCGACCTTGATAGTACGAAACGCAGAGTTAACACTGATAAAGTAAGACTATGTGACCTACAGGTTATCATCGGATGTCAGCAGCGAGCGCTTAACTTGTTGAAACAAAGCATTCACACGACCCATCCATGACACACTGCTTTCACGATTTATTCTTTGCTACATTAGTTAAAATAATTCCACACAATTCTTTTAAATGGAATTCCCAGAAATTGCACACAAATAGTTGCAAAAATATGCAGAGTTCTATGAAGAGTAATCACAATTGACAATCATACATTGGGCCAACAAAGGAAGTATGCACAGATGACAGATAAGGGTTTCAGGGGTGCCCATTGCCAATATCCTGCAGAAGTCCATAATCTGAATGTTTAAAAAAGAATCCAGTAATCTGTACATGAGTGTGCTCCCCCTTCTACAGCTACTACATTAGGCCATAATAAAGTCCCACTGTCGATGAAACTTACAATTCACGTTCGATGATAGCTTTTCAAACAATCTGGGACCCTAAATCTGGTATGGTGATAAGTAATATTCTGGCAATACCATGTGCGAAGATAACAAACACTCTCTGACACTTTAAACATGCCTATTTCAAAGTGGAATACTCTGCTAAAACAGTTTCCACTGATTTAAGGCTGAAAAGGAATGATTACAAGTAAAATAAAGTGCTGCAATAATGCTGCTAAATTTCCATTTTTGTGCCGCAAATTTCAATTTTTACGCCGCAAAATTAGCAAATCTGTGCCGCACTTTCCTGGGGGTCTGACTGTACCACTAGTGACAGCACAATATATTGCCTTTTTGTACATAAACAAGTCATAACACCTTAACAGACTTTATGTAACTTATATTGTACAACTACTCAGCAAGCTACAACGTACAACAAAAAACAGCTTATTTGTAATCACATAGGCAAAACGTAATGCATTTAAAAATGCTTGTTACTCTTGTTACCACTGCCTGTGCATTGGTTGCACTTCATTAGTACAAGTTTGACACCCCAATATAGCAATAAGCACCAGAAATGTGGCCAGGCAAAGTTTGCAAAGGGCCTTCGCAGTAACATGTGTCGCTGCACTTCTAGTAACTTTTGAACCGTTTGAGCCTGAAACAATTTTTTTTTGTTAAAATCTGCAGATTATGCAGCAGATGATGGATTACGTGCAAATGCAGCAAATCTATAATCATGCGAAAAACGCTGCTGCTGCACAATCGCATAATTCCAGTGGCCCTGTCTATAATGTAGCCTACACTACACATGACTGCTTCCAATAACAACTGTGAACATAATACGTTCAGTCACAGCTTTACACAGTAAAAGATGTCAGAAATAGTTCACCCCTGTCGGGCATGCTAGTTCGTATTTCTTGCCTGAACTGTGCTCAGGCATTCACACACTTAATAGCCAACAATAGCCAGCTGTCTGGTACAGAGGCAAAATGATCACTTTCACAGTAGTCAGTTGTTGAAGTGGGCTTACCCATTACCCCATGCTGTATGCTGTAATGCATGAAAGCAAATTGTGAGTGACACAGCAACAGACCAATGACTGGAGATAGCTGGCTTAAAGCCCTCTGAAGTAAGCATATTATACCTATAATTTTAGTAAAATCAAAAAGTCTTGGCTAACTCCAGACCTAACAATTTCTAGGCTCAGACAACCAACAGAGGACAGGGCGATTAAAATGTGTAATTAAATAGAAATGACACGAGGAGTAGCATAATCTTGGCTCCTTCTATGTTTGCCTAGGCCACATATATATTTACATTTGGCATTTACATTTGGGTGATGCAATAATACTGATGAGGTAAGGTGCACCAAAGGTATAGAAGTGCATCCATTGTGTGTTTTGACATATATGAGTGAGCATATTAATGTTTTTCCTTTCAGAAACATCTGGACTGCTGATATTAATATTCTATAGGTTTAGATTGTAAGGTGGTGCGCTAAAATGAATTTAATGCATTGCTTTCGCCAGGGATTAGTGAAAATGAAGCACATGTGTGTTTAATGCCTTCTTTATAAATGGTGACCAGCTGTCGTTTTTGCTTAAAATTAAAAGCATTAGTTATTATGCCATATATGAGTACTGCATGATATAGTTTGATTAATTGTTAAATACTTCATTTACTGGATTATATTTAGGTTGTAGCACTAAAATGTTTTAAAGGGAAATGTTAAGTTTGTGTGATTGTGGGCCTTAAGCTTGCAGTCGAGACATTTAACCTAACGTGAAAGCTGTTTTTAAGCATATTTTTACCCTCTGCAGGTGTGGACCAAAGGCATTCGTTAGTTAGTGAAAATCACATTACATTTTAGAGATAGACAGGTGAGAAAGAGCTGGAAAGGTCAAATGATTTTAATGAAGAACAAAGGGAGTGTAACTAGTTGGTACTATCAGACAAAGGGGGGAACCAAGGACGCTTTGGAAGCTAAGACTGTAATATAGGAGTAATGTTCAAGGCCCAAGTTCTTTTCTGGGAACTGGAAAACATATTATGATAGGTATGAGGTCATGTTTTCTCGAATGTTCTTTGTGCATTTTAATTAGTGAACACACAATTCCCTTTAGACTTGGAAAGGTACAGACCCCTCTTGACATCTCTGATTGTGTGGCTTCATGCTAAACATGACTCTGTACTCTCGCCTCCCCAGTTCAGACCCAGCCATATGCAAATCAGTCTTGACCCTGTTCCTCATGGGAACAGTCCAGCCCGAACTGCCAAGCCAGGTCTACAATGAATTTAATCCAGATCTGTGACTGGGGGTGAATGTTTGATTAATTAGGCATTCCATCCATCATCTGCTCTTTTTATATTTGTTGCCCTAAGTGGGAAGGGTATGCCCAGATGTGGGTCCCTTGCTTGCTACACCACCAGATTCAAGCTATCCTGGCTGATGAGGGCTGTTACCCCGAACCGGTCCCAGGATGCTTGTTTCTAGTCCATGGAAGTTCTAACCTAGCAGTTCTGGCTGGATTGTTCCCATGGGGAACTTGTTCAGGTTTGATTTGCATATGGCTGGGTCTAAACTGGAATGGTGTGACGTGCAAAAAACTATGGATTTAACCCAGATCTGTGACTGGGGGTGAATATTTGATTAATTCAGCATTCCGTTCATCATCTGTTCTTTTTGCATTTGTTGTCCTAAGTGGGAAGGGTATGCCCAGACGTGCGTCCTGTGCTACCACCACCACAAGATTCAAGCTAGACTGGCTGATGAGGGGTGTTTCCCTGAAACCGGTCCCAGGATGCTTGTGTCTGGTCCAGGGAAGACCTGGCCTGGCAGTTTAGTCTGGACTGTTCCCATGGGGAACAGGGTCAAGACTGATTTGCATATGGCTGGGTCTAAACTGGAATAGCGTGACATGCAAAAAACAATGGATTTAACCCAGATCTGTGACTGGCGGTGAATGATTAATTCAGCATTCCATCCATCATCTGTTCTTTTTGCATTTGATTCAAATAAAGGTATTCATCAGTAGGAACTTGAAGAAGACTGCAGGTACATTACAACCTTTTCTACACATGTTGGTCTGTTTCCATACAAAGTACTAAGTTTTGGTGTGCCATTCGCTGCCGATTTGTTTCAAGACGCTATTTGAAGTATCATACAGCCTGTCATGAATGTGTTTAATTACAGCGATGATATATTGGTTTTCAGAGTTACACAAAATAAACATGATAAAGCTCTTACACAAGTATGTGTTTACTTGCCGAAGCACGAGTAACTTTGAATGCAGACAAATGTGAATTCCATAAGACACTGCTAAAATTCTTTGGCCATATCTTTTTTGATAGGGGTATGACACCAGGTCCTGCTAAAGTACAAATGTTGTCAAATGCTAAACCCTTCACAAGATGTTTCCATGGTGCGTTCATTTCTTGGCATGGCCAGCTACTGTTCTAGATATTCACAAGACTTTGCCACTGTAATTGCTCCATTGAGAGAACTGAAGAAAAAGAATGTTTCACTTCAGTGGTCCCAATGAATGTGAGAACAATTTTAAGAAAATCAAACAAGCCATTGAGCATGCTACTGAAATGGCTTATTTCAATCCAAAACTTCATGCAGAGGTTGATGTTAATGCTAGCCCAGTGGGGTTAGGTGCTATCCTTACACAGCACAGCGGACACCAGAATGCTCGAAGGCATATTGTGGCGTATGCGAGTAGGAGTTTGTGCCCACTAAAATGTGCTTACTCACAATCTGAAAAAGAAAGTTTAGCTGTGGTATGGTGGTGTGAACACTTCCATGTATTCCTGTATGGAAAGCCTTTTACGCTGGTAACTAATCATCAAGATTTACTGACAATATTTGGTGATCCAAAGGCCAAGATGCCTCCTCGCATTGAACGTTAAAGACTATGGCTGCAAGAGTACAATTATAACATTGTGCATCAGCTAAGAAAGGATCTGAACCCTGCTGACTACTTTTCCAAAGTGCCCATTCAGGGTCAAGGCACTCCATTCAAGTCAGTTGAAATTTATATCAACTTCATCAAAAAATCAAACACACCAGCTGCCATTTTGTTAGCCCAGATTATCGCTGCCACAATCCATGATAGTGACACGCTAAAGCTGAAAGATATAATTACATATCTGTCATGGAACTAGCACACTCAACCTCTCACCAGTGAGGGTGCATATAAAAAACACAGAAATGTCAAAGGTGAACCGTCCATAACTCAAGAGGGAGTTATTTGCGAGAGTCAAGAATTTTAATTCTGGAGAGTCTGCAGCAGAAAATGACTGAAGTGGGCCATGAAGGTCATAGGCGAATCGTTGAAACAAAATAAGCTCTCCAAGCCTGTGTCTGGTTTCCATATCTTGATGGGCAAGTTGAGAAGGAATTAAAGGCCTGTTATCTTTGCAACTGCCTATCTACAAAAGTTACTCAACACACTCTAAACATGTCAGAACTCCTGAAGCATGCCTAGGAGCGAATGTCCATTGACTGTTTTGGTGCACTCAATAACGAACATCACCTGATGGTGATTGTGGAAAATATTTGCAATTTCCATTAATTGAGGATCTCTCATCCACCACTCAAGAACGAGTCATTGGGAAAATGGATAGCATCTTTGAGAGATGGGGTGTTCCATCTCTACTAAAATCTGACAATGGCTGCCTTTTAATAGTCCGGAGTTCAAAGACTTCTTAGAGCATCTGAGTATAAAGCATCAAAAGATCACTCCTCTGAAGCTGGAGGGCAATGGACTGGTTGAGAGATTTATGAGTACTCTAAAGAAAGCCGAGCAGCGTACTACACTTGAAAAGCTCAATTTACAAACTGTGTTAACTCTAAATTTGAGCCAACCATTCAACACCTCACTCGACCACCACTGAAAGTCCGGCAACATTGATGTTCGGTAGAGCAATGAGAGCCAAGATACCCCAGTGGACCAATCAGAGAGAAAGAGATGAGAATGTAACGCGTTCGAGAGACTTGATTCAGAAACAAAAGTTGAAAACATATGTTGACCGAAGACGACATGCGAAAAACATAATCTTCCAGGAAGGAGACAGAGTGCTCGCGTGGCAGATGCGGTAAAGAAAATCTGATGCTACTTCAAATCATAATTCAAGTGGTGTCGACCAAAAGACACATGGCGATGGCCCAGCGCCCTGGGAAGTCTATTACCAGAGACTCTTTTCACTTTCAGCATTTGATTCATAGTTCACCAGATCTCCATGGTGAAGGAGAGACTGGCTCTGAAGCACCTGTGACTGCTGCTGCCTCTCCACCATCCCAGCAGCTCTTGGATCATGATGGTGACAGGACTCAACTTTGCACAACACGTTCAGGTCGAACAATTGCAGCACCAAAGAAAATAATTGAGAAGATTTAAATGTACATATTTGTATATCTTTTACTAAATTGGTGCGTTTTTGTTTAACAGAGGGGGAGATTTAGTATTTGTGAGTTAACAATGACGGAACCCTTTTGGCTCCTGATGAATTCCGTAGAGCTATGATGTAATGAAGAAAGTTTATTGCAGTGAAGGCTGATTTAGAATGATGAGTTTTCAGTTACAGGCAGACGAATAAAGACATGTGATACAAACTCTGTGGGTGGCGTAGTCATTTGCGGGTACCCCGGATGGAAGCATGCTGCTCGCGTGTGCACATTGCACAGGAAACTCAGCAGCATTATGAAGCACAGTAAGATTTAACAAAGGATAGAACATCACTATACAAAAATGTAAAGTAAAGTAACTTGTGATATCAATACATTGAACCACTGGAAGCCAGTGTATGGATCACAGAAAGAAATTTGTCTCATATGACCACAGACCACTTGGCTGGTGTGGCTAGAGGGACGCTGTGCTATTGAAAATTCACCATTCAGAGCACCTATTGGTGTGGACTCAGAGGGGAACATTTGAAATTTATATGCGAAATGGCCCAGTGACATAAAGTCACTTATTCCTGAAATTCTACTGTAAAGGACTTTGCTTCATTTAAGGGGTAGTTTTAACTTTTACTTTATCATGAGCTGAAAAATTCAAGCATACAAAATGTTGTAGGCTAAACAGTCAGGACTGGCTGAAGGTGTCACCTTGATGTAACCAGGCACTCTGAACTTTTTGTGTCATGCTCTCCTAAAAGTGTGTTTGGATTGGAGTGTTCCCAATGAGCAGCCATTTAAAATACATGATTAAATCTTTCTGGAATTAAGAAACATACTCTAAACAGTGGACTTAGTAATGTAACATATTAATCTCAAGCCTGTGTCAATGAAGAGATTTGCACAATTAAGACAACCAATAAGTAATGTAAAAATTTGGCTCAAATACTTGAGATCCTCTCAGATCTGTTTCTCCTGCCAAACAAATCAGTGGAGTAGTAATGGTTCTATGGGTCCTAGTATAAGCAAGGGAGGTGCCCCGAATGCTGTTGGCCTGTAGAATGCACCAATAATCACAACTGAGTTGGTCCCTCAGGCCTCAGAGCCCTTTTGCCACTGCATCTTGGGCACCATTGATAGTGTATACCAGTAAGAGTCTCGCCAGCTTACATGACAACTATCCACAGCCTCCTTCTTAAAAAGGTAGTTGCCAACGTATCAAGCCCTGCAGGAAGCAATCACTTCTAATTGATCAATTGATTTCTTCAACCTAACACTGCCCTCCTTACTTTTTTGCCCATTGACATGCATGAAGTCCTGATGGAATAAGGTCACCTATCTACAGTCAATGCAGAAGCTGTGGCGACAGTTGGGCACTAGTAATGGTGGTCTGAGCAGCTCCAGACAGACGGGTTGGCCAGCACCTTCCCAAGCATCTCCAATGCTGACCGCAGCAAGCAGAGAAAAAGAAGCAGTCTCCACGGAGTCGGGCAACAGCAATCCCTGCCAACTACACAGAACCTTCCAGAAGCAGGACCTGGTCAGAAGCCTGCATTCAGCCTAAATTGCGCTGACTTGAAAAAAGTAATGTATTTACTGTAGTATTTTCTTTGCATCTAATTGAAAGTTCTACGACGTGTTCCAGATGCATACATCTAGGCAGATATTCACAAGGTGTATATGTGCCCCACTCACCGCTGCTGCTCAGAAACAAGCTGCAACAATGGATCAAACCCTGTGGGCATCACCATCTACTGCTGCCTGTTGAGCTGTACAGAATACTGTATCCCAGCCCGCGCAGTTTTCCCTTACTTTAATGGGTGGTGGCTAGCATCTTTTGATTCAAAGAGGCCAGGTGGCCCAAAGCTGCAGCTTATGGTGACAGTGGGCTTGAATGCTATGGGTGCTCCGGAGACACTGATGCAACGCTTCACCGCATGAGAGAGCTCTAAAGTCAGGAGGTCAGGTGCTGTGCATGGAGCATGTCTGCACACTGCTGGGAAGGTGATACTGAGTCGAAAAGGTTGCGTGGTTACACAAATGTCCATCTCCTGCATCGAGGCCTCATTGATTTGTGTGCCACAGGCTCCAAGCTATAAGTCACTGATGAGGAATAACAAGGCCGAAACTTGTTTGGGATTGCTTGTGTTCCCTTCCAGAGTGAGCCACGTCTGACATTTTAGGATGGACTGTTCCCATCAACAGGATCAGTACTGATTTGCACAAGGCCGGCTTCTGTCTAGAGCATGGGTACTCACAAACTTTCTCTCGGAGGCCAAATTTACAGTGTGGTTTGTGGCCAAGGGCAGCAGCGGTGGGGGTGGGGTCAGTGGGGGGGCGGGGCTAGAAAAAAAAAAAGACTGTGACCATGAGGTTGAACACAGACCCCTGCAGCAGACGCATTCGTCCACTGAGCCACCAGATCCGGCATACACAGATTTATCTACCTCTCTATCTGTCTATTTATCTCTCTCTCTGTCTCTATCTCTCTCTATCTCTCTCTCTCTTTCTCTCTTTCTCTCTCTCTCTCTCTCTCTCTCTCTCTCTCTCTATCTATCTCTATCTCTCTCTATCTCTCTCTATCTATTTCTCGCTATCTCTCTCTATCTCTCTCTCTCTCTCTCTCTCTGTCTGTCTCTATCTGTCTCTGTCTCCATCTGATTCTGTCTCCATCTGTCTCTGTCTCCATCTCTCTCTGTCTCTGTCTGTCTCTATCCGTCTCTGTCTCTATCTGTCTCTCTGTCTCTATCTGTCTCTATCTCTGTCTCTATCTGTCTCTATCTGTCTCTCTGGCTCTATCTGTCTCTATCTGTCTCTGTCTGTCTCTGTCTGTCTCTGTCTGTCTGTCTCTGTCTGTCTCGATCCGTCTCTGTCTCTATCTGTCTCTCTGTCTATCTGTCTCTGTCTCTATCTGGCTCTATCTGTCTCTCTGTCTCTATGTGTCTCTCTCTCTCTCTCTCTCTATCTGTCTCGGTCTCTATCTGTCTGTGTCTCTAACTGTCTCTCTCTATCTCTGTCTCTGTCTGTCTCTATCTCTCTCTCTGTCTGTCTCTCTCTGTCTGTCTATGTCTCTATCTGTCTCTGTCTCTGTCTGTCTCTATCTGTCTCTGTCCCTATCTGTCTCTGTCCCTATCTGTCTCTATCCCTATCTGTATTAGTCTCTGTCTCTATCTGTCTGTCTCTGTCTCTGTCTGTCTCTGTCTCCATCTCTATCTGTCTCTGTCCCTATCTGTTTCTGTCCCTATCTGTCTCTGTCTCTATCTGTCTCTATCCCTATCTGTCTCTATCCCTATCTGTATTTGTCTCTATCTGTCTCTGTCTGTCTCTATCTGTCTCTATCTATCCGTCTCTATCTGTTTCTGTCTGTCTCTGTCTCTATCTGTCTCTGTCTGTCTCTATCTGTCTCTGTCTGTCTCTGTCTCTATCTGTCTCTGCCTCTATCTGTCCCTGCCTCTATCTGTCCCTGCCTCTATCTGTCTCTGCCTCTATCTGTCTCTGCCTCTATCTGTCTCTGTCCAGACAGGAAGCTTCCCAAAAGGCCCTTTAAAAGTCAGCTGTGAAAGCGCTTACAGCTGACTTTTAAAGGGCCTTTTGGGAAGCTTTCCAACGGTGCCGTGAGGTCACAGAGGCCGGCAGTAAACACAGAAGATGGCTGCAGGAGCATACGTAGTGAATACCTTTTTAATAAGTAATCACTACGTATGCTCCTTCGGTCATCTTCTGTGTTTACTGCTGGCCTCACTAGAAACTTAGACAGGGCAAGGCAAGGTCCGCGGGCCGCCAATGAAGGCCTGCTGGGCCGCTGGCAGCCCGCGGGCCGTACTATGAGTACCACGGGTCTAGAGTGATACAATATAAAAAAACATGATGGTCTGGATTGCTACCCAGCTGATTGCCAGTGATTTAGACCAGAGGTCTTCAACCTGTGGGGCGCGCCCCCCCTGGGGGGCCCTGGCTATGTTCCTAGGGGGGCGCAGATGCGTTTGTAAATACATGTAATTGAAAACGGCCTGGAAGTGCGACTTTCTTTATTTATCGCATTTACAGGCTGTCTTCATTTACATTCAGCAGGTAAAGGGCATACTATGGCAACTCTTATTCTTGGTGCCGTGGCGGCGGGGTCAAAGACGTGGCTAAAAAGAAAAGAACATGTTCTTTAAGTATTTTGTTGATTTTTCACATTTAGCCAGCTGCATATGATATGATGCGCAGACCATAAACGAAAAATAAATGCAAATTAAACTAATCCTTGAGAATACTTTATTTTATGCTATCCAACCTCAATTTATTAATGCGAATACTTCACTTATCTGTGAATTCAGAGAGTCACACAATTGAACCTTGCTTGGCACAGTGTAAAATTCAGACTTGTGTTTATATAATGCTATGGAGTCCCAGCCTGTAACACAAAGCACTGTGAATATTCAAGTCATTAATTAAAAATTGTATTACACACTGTATAAGCAAGGCTGTTGGAATTATGTGGCAGCTAGGATGAAATTATGTGGCAGGGTTGGTTAAATTATGCGACAAAAAAGCCAACATATGCAACTTAACGCAGTACTTTTTGTGATAGTGTTAATTCATTATTTTAATCAATTTTACACATGCTAACAATGTGTGGGCAAATGTTTCACCTAATTAGTGCCAGATTAACAGCCAAATTCAGCAATAAGCAACAGAAAGCTGACTGTCAACCTTTGCGATTGGCCTTCCACTGTGTGGCAATATGTGTTGTTGCATTTTTAGTAACTTGATCCATTTAAGCTAGAAACACATTTTCGTTTGTTAAAATCTGTAGAATATGCAGCAGATGGTGGATTATGTGGCATGTGGATTTTAAATGGCCATCACTACCAGTAGTGCATCAGGCACTAGGGCAGTGCACCCCAATGTTGTCTGTGTTACTAGCAAAATGGTGGATGGGAACCCTTTTTTCCTTGTTAGCACTAGGGCCCTGGTTACCCTTGCTGCGCAGGGAACAGGTCCAAAGCAACAGGTGGCAAGATGGAGGATTTACTCTTTTCTTTTTTTTCTTCTTTTTTTTACACAAAAGGGCAGACAACCTGCTTTGGACCTCATGTCTAGGAGTGATGGGCCAGTGGAGAGAGTGGGCAGAGTAGTAGGTATCATTTGTGCTGCAGTGGCACAGGGGCCCAGGGATGTGAGGCGTCAAACCCCAATAGTATTGTTTTACTGTCTTTTCTTGATTATGATGGGGCCCAGTGCACCAATGTTGTGCCAGTGTTGCTTCGGGCCTCAGACCAATGGCCCAAGAGAAGGGAAAATGTAATCAGGGGAGACACATTAGCTTAGGCCTCAGAGAGATGACAGAGTGGGGAAAGGGGCAAGATGGAGGCCCATTTTTTAATAAGGGGCAAAGAAGACTGCCACTTCGCAAAGACAGTCAACCTTATTACTGAAGCAGGTGCAATGGCACTCGGGCCCAGGAGTGAGAGGCCGACTGCATAACAATTATGACTGCCTTCATTTATAAAAGACGATCGGAGACTCACTTTTCTTCCTAGCATTAGAGGTGAGGGCAGCTTTGCTGCAAAGTGGTGAGCAACATGCCGGAGCTCATTTTATTCTGGAAGGGACAGAGAATCTGTTCCATGATTGGAGGGATGGCCATGTATGATGGGGAAGGGGTGAAAGAGGCAGAGACACAGTCTGCTACTCAAGGCTGCAGCTATCATTACTGCAACAAGCGCAGTTGGATTGTGTCTCAGGAGTGTGGGAGGCTCACAACAACCCAAGTATCAGGAGTAGCTTTATATATTTGCTCTTTTATAAGGGTCACATTCAGTGTGGATTATCAGCTGCAGAAAAAGTATTCCTGAAATGGTAATCCCGCCCCCTGCACTCAGCCCGGATCTTTCCACTCCCCCAAGTACTGCCATAAAGTTTTCGAGGGGGGCCCGACTTGTAAACATTTTGCTCAGGGGGGCTCACAGCAAAAAAGTTTGAAGACCTCTGATTTAGACTATCTGAAAGCTTTCCTCCTATCACCTTTTGTGTGATTGGCCATATATTCGGAAGTCACTAAATACAACATGAACATGGCGAGAGAGATAGTGCAATTTCACAAGTGGGGCTGAAGCTGCATGGTGCACATGTTCACTAAAGCTTCTGGGCCGCCCCCCTTCACCAGGGACTCATTAAGACTGAAACACAACCACCAAAAGGGTGCATCAGACCATGCCCATCCAGAGAGGAAGTGTGGGTGTGTTGCTGAGGGATGCACTGCACAGAACACATAACAAGGATTCGATTGAGAATGGACCAAACCAGGTCCTGCTCAGTGGCACTGCTCCTCTTAACATGTGACATCATTTCTGGTGGATACTAACAGTAGCAGAACCGGAAATGAAGGGGAATCTCCTACGCAACACTTGAAATGCAAAACATTAATAAAAAATCATAAAGCTAGACAGCAAGAGGAAGGACTACTTTGCCAATCACCATATTGAAAAAGAACGACAGTAATGTAACTCTACGCAAAATGCAGGGACCAGATGCCAAAGCATGACAGACACTGACCATTGCACGAAGCATTGGGCTCGCCCACACAAGCTAGCGGCTGAATTGGGCCTTGGGCTTAGTCCTTTTCTATATGAAATATCATATGTGTGGGTTTGTGCTTTGTATAAAAGGTGGGGATTATCTGTTAATCAGAGAGTCTGTAAAAGAAAATAAACTTTATATGTCTATTCAGATAAACTAGCAGTAACCTGCAGTGTTAAATGTTGCAGCAGTTTGCCTTAAGTATACATTGGAAAATAATGAGCTGTGCTGCGTTATGTTAGGTGAACACTGTTTCCCAGTGGGGCATTAACAGTTGTTAATAACCATGCCCAAGTTATGGACATGCATCCGAGGGGCAATGGAAGTAACAGCAATTAGTGCCCAAATCAATTGGACAGCTAGGACATTGGAAGATGACTTTACACAAAGGCATAGGAGGACATTGAGAGTCTAGAAGCCTGGGGGCCCTTCTGTAAATAAGTCAGTCTCCCTCTCAACCAATCTAACCGTTCCCCTTCCTCACTTAGAGAAGGTGGAGCCATTATTCTTCAAAGGTGGAGCCTGAACTGGTCAGACCATTAAGTATCAGGGCCATCACGTCCCAGCCGCTAGGCCCACGCTACTTAGGGCAGGATTTTTGATCCACGTTCTCCTGCCCAAGACCATCATGCTATGGGTTTGTACCTGCAAACATAAATAAATACTTCTATAAATAAATTAATTAATTAAAAATACCATCTAGCTGTTATTATGTGCTGGCAGGCCAGCATTCAAGATTTGAGAAAATTGCCCTTACTGTTTATATAGATAGTATAGTATGCCCATTAGAACATAATGAACAAATGGATTAATTAGGATGATAAAGGGGATTTAATAATGTACGTCAACGAATAAGCATCATCAACTCTCTGGTGCTGATGATGCCTTGATGCACATGAGACACGTCATAATATTAAATGGAGCTATTTGGCTGCAGTTCTTCAACAAAAGCTGTGCTGCATCAGAAGTTTTGCATAGCAACTCGAAGGCATTGAGGGTCAAATGTATCAAAGGGTTTATTAACCCATTCTATGTCTATGAGAAAATATCGTAGTACATATTGCCCATAATTCCCCTAATGGTTAAATTTATGAACCCTACACCATTAGCAAATGGACAAGACAATACTGTTCACTTTTGACTTTGTTGTATGGCCTGGTGGTGGAACGCCTGACCATCGACCTACAACATGATACAGTCATTCATGGTGTTAAAACTGGAGACAATGCACTGAAGCTTCTAATATTAACTGATGAAACGCTGCTGCTTTTTTCACTTTGACCTGGGTTCTTGACCACCTCCTGGAGGCTGAGGCATTCTCTTTGTTATAAAGCCTTTGTTAGGCTATAAAAAGTATTAAGGAAAGTCTACAGCAGTTCCACTATTGAAATCTACCTCCAGGAGTGACTTGGACCATTGGTGCTTACCTCGGCAAGTAAC
Source organism: Calotriton arnoldi (assembly GCA_963921515.1). Taxonomy (NCBI): domain Eukaryota; kingdom Metazoa; phylum Chordata; class Amphibia; order Caudata; family Salamandridae; genus Calotriton; species Calotriton arnoldi. Next base: position 1,473,489 of record CAWUFW010001225.1, read on the forward strand.
TAATTTAAATAGCTTGAGTCACACTTATTTTTAAAGTTTATAATTTCTTCTGTTAACTTTAACTCACCTCAAATTACAAGCCGCTTAATATATTCAATGCTGGGTAAATCATCTTAATTTGTGGGCCAGGAATAATGCTATAAAATGTTAATATTGCAAAGTATCTATATGTCCTGAGTTACATTGCAATTAGGGATCCAGCTAAAGTGCATTCTCTGTAAACCATTTATTTGAAATCAGTTAAGAAACCCACTAAACCTATCATAAGATATAAAACTCTGCTAAGGAAATGTGGTTTTGGTTACCAGATGTGAGGCTCTAACATCATTCTTTTACGGGTATGAATGCATTTTATGGAAAGGTGTAATGTTCCTGATCTGCTTAGATCACAGAAAATTTAATAACATTTGTAATGTGTCAAATGGCTTCCATTCCACAAGATCTAATGTCAAATCGATGACTAATCATGTAAATCGACATGTTCACAAAAATACTGAACCAATTACCTCAAAGAAGGGGAAATACTGAAATGCATTTCACTCATGTTTGGAAATTGATGAGATTATCTCTTTTGCCCAGTTGAAACACCTTTAAAACATCAGTAAGTTAGATATATGGAACTATTTGACTACTTGAAACTTGGTAATGCCATTGAAGAAAACTACACTTAAAGTATCCATCCTGATGGTACTGTGTCCCGATATGATGCCTGTAACTACTTAATTTCTCATTAAATCCCTGCACCTGTAAAAACGTTTTGATTATGAGAAAGAATTTACTTATGGGGAAAATTATTTTGAGCTACATTAAAAAAAAAAAAGAATAATTTTATTTATGTAAAAAGTGCAACCATCATCCCCATAGGGACATCCAGGCGCTAGACAAAATACACAGAAGCTCTGCAAACTCCATGGCCACTAGTGGGGGTAAAGCCACGTCTCCAAGCTTTAATAAAACGTAAGGGTATCCTCAGTGAAATGAATTTCATAAGGTAGGGAGTTCCAATGTTGTACCACTAGATGACTAAACGAGTGGCCCCCCATTCTGGATTTCCTGATTCGTGTACTGCCAATTCAGGCTTGATCAGCGGAGCACAGCACTTCACTAGGGTTGTAGAAAGCCACTTTGCCACGCAGTATCACTGGCCCTGACTCATGGAGGGCCTTATGGGTGTAGCAGAGTAATTTAAAACTGGCTCTTTTCCGCTCTGGGAGCCAGTGTAGCTGATTGAGGCAGGCTGAGGCTGAGCTTCTTTTGGGGCTATTACAGATCAGTCTGGCAGCCTTATTCTGTATGAGTTGCAGACGGCTAAACAGATAGTCCGCCATCCCTGAACACAGAGGGCATTACATCGTGAGAGAATAATCTAACATGAATCCCAGTTTCTTAGCAGCTCTTTTGGGTGTCGGAGCCACGCAAAGAGATGTGGACCACCAGGAGTCATTCCACACTTTATCGGCCCCTCCAAACAGCAGGACTTCAGTTTTCTTTGCGTTCAGCTTCAGACAATGTGATTGCATCCAGCTAGCTATGTCAGAAAGACAGCGCAGTAGATTCTCGTAAGTTCCTGGCTGACTCTCATCAATGGAGATGGTAAGCTGAGTGTCATCGACATAAGAGAATCTTTCAAAGCCCCAGGACTTAACAATACTCGCCTACGCGGGGACATTGATATTAAACAATGACGGGCTAAGGGAGACCCCCGTGGGACCCCACAATTAGACTGAAGGGGAGTAGATTTAACCTGAGCCTAATAAACATAATGAGATCTGTTGGACAAAAAAGCTGCAAACCACTTTAAAGTGGTGTAGTCCAGCTTTGTGTTGCCTGTGCACTAACTGGTAGTGTGAAACTGTCGAAGGCAGCAGACAGATCTAACAAGATCAGGGCCACCACTTTATCTTGGTCAGCCTCCGATCTAATTCTGTCCACTACTGCCAACAAGGTGGATTCAGTTTAGTTGTTGGCACTAAAGCCTGTTTGAGACACATCCAGAATGTTATTATTTTCAAGGAACTGTGAAAGCTGAGTTGACTAGCCTTTCCAATACTTTCACCATGCATGACTAGAGTGAAATGGGGCGGTAGTTGGAAAGCACAGCAACTTCTGCTCCAGCCTTCTTTAGTAGCGGCAATATTAAAGCATAGTTCCAGCTTGATGGAAAGTCCATGTTTTTCAAGGAAGACTTGAACAGCCAAGTGATATAAGGGATTAGAATTGAATCTAACCTTGAAAAGATGAAGTGCGGGCAGGGATCCAATGGTGAACCCGATTTTACCGCCTTGTTAATTCTTTTCACCATTTCTGGTGTAGGTTCCTGGAACTCACCCCAGTGGGTGGATGTTCCGGGGTGCGGATTAGCCTTTTTAGAAAAAGACTCTTCCAAGGGGGATAGATCTTGTTGATCTTATCATTGAAAAATTCTGCCAGCTCTTCACAGCGTTGTGCAAAAGCTGGAATATTTTTGCTTAAGGCTATAGGGTTGAATATTTCTTTGACTATCTTAAATAGTTTCTTTGAGGATCCGCTGTTCTCCTCTAATGTCCTCACAAAATGTGCTTTTTTTAGTTTACATAAGCTTTTTGTGGTACAGTGCAGCTCTAAAAGCCATATGATCAATTGGAGATTTGGAGAGCCACCAATGGTGCTCCAAGACTTCACTCTCCCTCTTCGCAATTCTGAGATCATTGGTGTACCATTTCTCATATGGAGAATATCTCAACGGCCTCCTCAATTTCAGGGGAGCGCATCTGTCTAGTGCCTCGACTATCGCCATCTCTAAATCCTTGACATTAGATTTGATTGGTAGGTTTTCATTCAATTAAGGCGTGCAGAAATTATTGCCAAATAACTCAAATTTGACTCTTCTCCATGGCCTCATCATGACCAGGTAGGCATCATAGTTAGCGGAGGGCTTATTTTGCACTGGGAACCTGAAGTTAATTTAAAAGTGGTCGGACCATAAAACAGCGTTGATGGATTGAATTGAGATGGAGCAAAGATTGGAAAACGGCAGATCCAAAGAGTGATCTGCTCTATGGTTTGCATCCACTGAGTCAACTGTAGCATTTGCATTTCGTTCTCCAAATTCTTACTCGACAAATCATCCTCCTTCTCAAAATGGAGATTAAAATCTCCTATCAATAAAATCATAGGGGACAACACTGCGGATAGTATAGCGGCCATCTGGGAATTATAGCCCGGAGGTCTAAAAATAATCATTACTCTCAAGACAGTCAATGACTTACTAGAGAGCTGAAATGGCAGAATCTCACAATACCCTACAGGGGATAATTTTATTTCTATGTACTCATACATATTTCTAAATATAATTGACACTCCCCTGTCTACCCTCCTGATTGCATGTCAGAATCTTATAGCCATTTGGTGCTGTCAGGGCTAGCTCCACCATGGAGTGATTATTAAGCCAAGTTTCAGTGATAAAGATTAAATCGGGATTGGAACTATGGATAGTATCCCATATTTCCATGCAGCACTTAGGCAAAGGCCTAGAATGAATGTAAATGCATCTGATATGAGAGTCATCGAGTGCGGGTTCATGTTCTCCCACCCCCTTTGCATCTCTTGAGTGCATTGGTGGGGGAACATCTTCTCCCTTCTCACCTGACCCACGACTCAAAAGTGTTGTGTCTTGAAACCCCGAACAGCCCCATTTGCAATGGGCACAGGAGAATGGACCAAAAGTTGATCCAGGCACTCCTTTACAACAGCTAGGTGAGAATAGTCCCTTCGGTTCCAAACCGAGCAGCATATCTCGGGAAGAACTAGCCAAAGGCCTCTTATCTTTAGCGAAACAGGCAGGGGTTCTGGCGACTGGCGAAGACCGGGCTCGGACGGGCGCAGATGGGCTTGCCTTCAGCGCACCATCGGCGCGCCTGCTGTGCATGGCCACGCAGCACCCGCGTTTAAATCCATTATCAGGATGTAACACTAGACAGCTTACCGTGCACACTCCTCTCCCCTCTGCCCTCACCCAAAATGGTGGAAGTCAAAAGATTGCCGCAGCAGGGGTTATGGGTAGAGCACAGTGGCCTAACTCACCACTTGTCTGCTACCCCGTGCAGGCACAAAAATTAATAAAGAGCAATAACTCCGCTCAAATTATAAAATATATTAAAATGGAAAACGCCAACCAACTAAAAACACTTTCAATATGGACAAGGTCCTCGCTCCCCCCTGTAACCCAATGCAACACAAATGCAATACAGCAGTCAGGGCAAGCGGAGAGTGCAGAGCAAGGCGTGATTAATCCTTAATGGGCCACTTAGTGCCTGCATTTAAATCCATAGTCAGGGTCTGACACTAGACCTCTGACAGCACACACTCCTCTCCCCTCCGCCCCACCCAAAATGGCGGAAGCCAAAAGACTGCCACAGCAGGGGTTATCGGTAGAGCACAGTGGCCTAACTACCCTGCGCAGGCAGAAAAATTAAGAAAGAGTGATAACTCCGCTCAAATTATAAAACAATATAAAAATGGAGAACACTAACCAACTATAAAACACTTTCAATATGGACAAGGTCCCCGCACCCAACTGTAACCCAATGCAACACAAATGCAATACAGCAGTCAGAGCAAGGGGAGAGTGCAGAGCAAGGCGTGATTAATCCTACAATGGACCATTTAAAATGGGAAATCTGTAGTGGCAAAGAAAAGAATGAGGCTAATCCAGGCTTACAACTGTCCTTTCTTCAGACTAATATATGGTCTTAGAGACCTGTTACCCCTAAACACTTCAGACTATGACTAAAAGATAAATCAAACACTTGGCGATATAACTTTAAACAAGTGGGTGAATTATATGTCTTATTGAACTGTCCATTTATCTCAGAGTCGTGGTTTGATATTTTCAATAGCATTCTGTGATACACAAGGCCTGCCTCTCGTTGTTTTGATTAATAGGCTCACTGCAAAACTGTGAGTAACCTATAAAACTCTGCATTGCAGCGGGCTTACTTCTTACCAAATGAATGATATTGACAACGTGGAAAGGTAAATTTAAATCAAGAATTGGGCACTGATATTGTGAGCTTATTACTCAGGCATCTTTAAAAGGAGTTGCTTAAATCATCTAGATGAAAAGCAGACTATAATGACATTAGGGAACAATCTGAAATTTTGCACGACTGGATTGCTTTGATAGTGTACCTACACTTCCTTTGCCTGCCATTGCCATATAGTTCTTTATTGATATATACATTCATTGCATACTTTCTTTACATATTTTCTTTCTCCTTGCTTCTTACGGTACACTATTTTGTTTCACATCTGTTTGAAATATTCCTTTAGAGTTTTCTCTGCGAAAAGTAGACTTACCCTATGGCCCTCATTACGAGTGGCCAGGTTAAATGTGATATGTGCAGTAACACCTGTACCGCATATATTTCGTGATTATGGATTTTGAGATAAATATTGACTGATCCACCCTGCCGATATTTACCTGGGTGAAAACAGCTGGTATTAAGTGGAACATGTGGATTTTGGTGTGGTAAGCACAAAATTCCTCATGTTATTCCCACAAAACTTATCAAGTGTAGTTATGGCCACTGATAAATTCCGACTCAACGAGGTTGTATAGTATCAGATGCGATAAACATCACACCATTTACCAGGCCGTAGATAATGAGGGCCTGTGTCTGAGCTCTAGTACTCCCCTTATTAAGTTTGTACTGCTAAGGTGTTCTACTACATGTAGACTCAGGGCATCTTTAGAATACGACTGTAGCGCAGCAGAGCAGAAAAATGTGCAGTAACCGACCTGCCTGAGATTTTTTCCACCGCACAGCATTACAACGTTGTAGTAATACCCTAAACTCACTGTTTCGGGTAGTTAAGGGACGCAAAAATCAGGATGCAGAAATGACAGCCATAAACGATATTAATTCCGAATAGTCCTCTAAAGGAAGGGCTACCTGGCATCTAATGACCTTCAGTTAGAGGGAAATAAATTCCTCAGGCGCGCGCTCTGTGTTCCACAGAGTACGTCGTCGACCTTCTGTGTGCACAAGGAGCTAGGTGTTAAGTATTTAAGGGGCCTATTAGGATGGCGGGCGGATCGCCCGCCATCTGTTCCTGTTATACCCCCGCCATATTAGTATGGCGAGGGGTACCGCGGAGGACGGAAAGACCGTCTGCCGCATTTCCGCCGGTCGGCAATCGTTACGATTGCCGGCCGGGCGGAAAAAGCCCATAACATGGTGGCGGTGCCATGCAGGCACCGCCATCCATATTATGATGCCTGCGGTGGGAATGCCTTAACATGGCGAAGACTCCGCCATGGAAAGGCATGCGGGAAATTACTGTGGGGGCCCAATGCGGACCCCCAGGGAGGGGTGGGGGGTGGGTGGCTGCACTGGGGGGTACCCCCCTTCATTGCCATGCACAAGGTGGCAGGCACCGCGCGGTGCCTGTCACGTTGTGCATGGCAATGCACAACATGGACTTTAACATTGCGGCGAGTGCTGCTCAAAGCACTGCCCGCCGCAATGTTAAAGTCGAGGATGCGCCCGCCAGTGTGGTGGGCGCATCCTAATTGGCCTGGCGGGACCGCCGCACCTCTGGCGGTCGGTCCCGTTTTCCGTTGCGGTGGCGGGCGGGCGAAGTCCGCCCTCCATCGTAATGGGGCCCTAAGTGATCAGATAGCCCTGCGTCTTTGCTGACTTGGGTCAGGACTTGGTCTAAGGAGGAGCTGGGCTTGAACCACTTAATAATGAGGGACTGCCTGTCATTTGACGGTGTCCAAAACATCTCTTGGTTTAGGTACATAATGGACTCCTTCTGCAAACTTGAGAGGAAGGACTTATTTTTTTTTAATCCTGAGAGCATTTGTATAGGGGATTATAAATGGATAAAGGGCTGTTTCATGGAAAGTGAGAAGTTACTTAGGTAGGAGGTAGAGTTGACCAAACCCACTGTTAGGAGATTTTGATAACCACTACATAGGATGTGGAGCTCTATCTAATTTTGTGAAAAACAATAGGGTCAGATACTTGCTTGCAAAAGTCATACTTAATCTGTTGCTCTAGACATTCCTCTCCCCAAGAGGCTGTTAACGATTTAAAATCTCTGGGCCCCTGTGGTTGTGACAATAGGTCCATGCAAGTCCCATTCTGTTCATTATGTTTTGTGATTTTTATAGGGAACCCAGGAGTCATTTCATTGTCCCTCTACTTAAAGCGAGCGGCTTACAACAAGTTTGTCCTGCTCTTCTATATTTACAGATGCTACCAGATGAGTTTGTTCTTGCAAATTTTGTTGCTTTTTATACGGAGCATACAGGTTGATTATGTTTTACTGGACTTTGAGCTTTACCTTTTATTGTTCACAATGTTTTCTGGTATGTTTTTATGTATTTGTGCATTTCAGGCATTTTCTTAATGTACTGTTTGTTGGCTTTTGTGGTTTTTTAACACAAACCAAATAAAGAATTATGATGCTGATGATGCACGGCCATCCTTCAATATCACTCTAAAGGCCGACACAAGTCCAAAGGCCTTTGTAGTCATTACTGCCAAATTTGACAATATCAATGTCTAATGGTCCGTAGTTTGGATGACTCTTTGCCCCAATAAGCATTGGAGGGTCCAGACACATCAGTGAGGGCCCAGATTGAACCCATAGATGACCACCTTCGGGCAGGATGCGAGATACAGAGGCATCTTCTCTATTATTGGAGAGAGAGGACGAGAGAGAGAGAGAGAGAGAGAGAGAGAGAGAAGGAAAGAGAGAGTGTGAATGAGAGATAGACTGACATGGAGTAGGCCTTTCTGAACTGGGCAGCAACCTTTTACTTTATGTTAGCCTCTGATTTGAAATCCTAGACTATTTGGCTGCTACGTTTCTTTGTCTTTCCATTGTTTTTATTTGAATGCTTGGTTAATTAATTTTAAAGTGAAAGAGACTGTGAGGAGTAGAAGGATGCAGCTGCCCCCCCTTATTTGACGGATTTGCATCAATCAGCAAGCGAAAACTTTGTTAAATTTGATGAGGATCACCGGCTTTGAGAAGACTAATGCTTCACATGAGTGACGAGGAAAAGGGGGTAAATATCCTGTGAGTGGCCTTAAGCTATCTTTGGTGACACAAATAGACATGTTTTACTGTTAGTCCTCCATGGAAAGTTAAGCAAAAAAACAATGTTCACAAGGAACTCATTTGTCAGAGGTAATACAATTCTGCAAGAGAAATTTAGCTTGCTTGAATTAATCAAGAACAGAAAACATTTATGCAGATAAGACCTTAGTTGAGTTCAGTCAAAAACAATAAATCTTACGTCTAAAAAGCCCACACATCAGTCTAATCAGAGAGGTTATATACTCACTTCAGCCGAAGTGGGTATAATTTATTTTATAATCACAATAATTACCACAAACAGTATTTCCTAAAGTATAAAATATTTACATTATAAACATTCTATATGTGATTCAGTGAGCCCCAGTGAGTGACCATAACCTAACGTGGTGTAAATTGAAGTGAAAAAAGGTGAAAAAGGGCGAGGTTATTGGTAATAAAGAGGAGCTTTTCACAAGTAAGTATGATTTGTGTGTTGATTTTCGTTAAGCTCTCTCTTAGTAACAGTCGACGACGTTTCGACTCCTCTCTAGATACGGGGTCTCTTCAGGACAGGAATTCTGGGGACATTGATAGCACAGGGTGTGTCTGGGTATCTTCAGGGTTAATTGCTGGAGTACTCAGGTAGTACCAGAATTCAAAAACGAGTGTATCAGTAAATACTGATTCCTATGCTGCTAAGTTTAGGGAAGTTTGTGTTTCCTTACAGTGCCTCCTGGATTTCCGTAGGAGGAGCGGTGATCAGTCAATGATTCACTAGCGTTCTGTCACAAACTGTTAATAAATCATGCAGCGGTGTCAATCCATCTCAGTGTCAGTCCTCCATGGAAAGCAGTTGTTTTAGAAGAAATTGAAAAACAATTACATTGATTAAAGAAGTTAATTAATTGTTGATAGGAATATATGTAAACTCTCCGGATCCAGCAGTTTCCTTATTCTTGCTGAAGCTAATTCCGTTTTACCTGATACACTTTGTGAAATCATCTTGGAAATGATTTATTACGAGTTCTTTACATTAATTTTTTTACCTTGATATGTTATTGTATCAATTACTCTGACTTGCTGGATTAAGGAATGTTCTTTTTAATACTTTTTTTGCAAAATTTGCATAAACCATATTTTTTTCTTCTTTCCACTTACAAAGTAACCTTAAAGGACGTTGTTCAACTGAAACTGTAGGGAGAACAAACGTGCTTTAAGTACATTTGGACCAGTAAACAAGGGGAACGTTTGCCAAGCGCACAATAAAATTGTTGACATTTCTATGAATCTTGGGTGGGAGAGTCCACCCCTCCACCTCCACATTTATTTTTCTTAACTACAATCGTCCCAGAGTTGTGTTATCTATTTAAATAATGACAAAAGTAATTGTGCATGATTACTGGCTGGATAAAACGTTATAATGTGTTTATTTAGTTACTCACTGAATTAATTTCTAAATAAACGAATTAATCAAATAATTAGAGAGCTGGAAAGAAGAAAACAACACATAATTAGTAATTATAAAAATAGCATTAGAGGTATTATGGAGATGGTACACTGCATTAATTAACAGCATTTTACACAGCTTGCTAATTAAATGGCACCCACTTAACTAGCCAGTTACCCGGTTGTACAGCCACTCACATTACAGCACATTTTAGCAGGTCTGCCTAGTGCTTACTCAGTAAAATAAAAAATATAAAAGTGCATGGGTCCAACTTTTTAGGAGCCCGCCACCAATGATTTTGAATTCTATGGTTGTAGAAAGCCAAGTCTTCCTATTCCTGATTAAACCTCTTCCTCCTGCCTCTTTCTACACCCACCCTTTCTCTCGCTTTAGATGGTTGTTTTTCAGCACTGCTTTCTTTCTTTCTCAGTTTTCCTTTTTTTTGCTTCCTTCTTCTTTCTACATTTCTGCCTTTTTACTCTTGCTCTGAGTCAAAAGCCGATGATGAAAACGGAGGTACTTATTCCTAAAAATTACTGAAGGTGACAACGTCTTACAAAAATGAAGTACTGATATTGCCATTCTCAATAAAAGAACATAAACCCAGGGTCTACATTAGGCCTGGGAGGAGCCTGCGGAGTGACAGAAAAACTTTGCGAGAATCCATGGAGTTCTGCGAGTGGGCGGAGCAGGCCTACTCCAGTCCAGAGTCCCGTTTATGTACTGCCATGGGTAAACAGTCTAAATATCGAGTTTTTTATGTTGACTTGCACTAATATCGAGTGCAGAATATCGTGATAAAAAAATATCGACTGTCAGAATATTGTGGTCAAGAATATCGAGTCTAAGGTAAGTAATATCGTTTTTAACAATATCGAAGTCATTAATATCGTTTTAAAAAGTATCGAAGTCATTAATATCGTTTGCAAAAATATAGTTGCTAAAAATATCTTTTTTTTAGTTAGTGTTATGTATTTTAGTATGTATTTTAAATGTATGTGTTCTATTTTTTATCTAAGTATTGCATTTGTTTTTTAATATATGTGTTACATTTTTAGAAGTTATTAATTTTATTTTAATAACATTTTGCGTTTTAGTTCCGTAGCGGGTTGTGGGTTTATAGGGGAATAGGGTGGGAAGTAATTTAATTATAATTAATTTATTAATAATTTTTAGAAGTTAGTCATTTTATTTTAATTAAATTTTGCGTTTTAGTTCCGTAGCAGGTTGTGGGTTTATAGGGGAATAGGGTGGGAAGTAATTTAATTATAATTAATGTATTAATATTTTTTTATTAATTAATATTTATGTATTTAATATTATATATTGTTAATTGTGGGAATTAATTTATTATTAATTATTTATTAATTGGCTGTTAATTATTAATAATTAATTGGTAATTATGTTAATTGTGTCATGTTTTTAGGAGCGGGTTGTGAGTTGATAGGGGAGTAGGGTGGGAAGTAATTGAATTATAATTAATAAAAAAAATTAGTTAATTAATATTTATGTATTTAATATTTTATATTATTAATTGTGGTAATTAATTTATCATTAATTATTTATGAATTTGTTGTTAATTTTTATTAATTAATCGGTAATGATGTTAATTGTGTCATTTTTTTAGGAGTGAGTTGTGGGTTGATAGGGGAGTAGGGTGGAAGTAATTTAGTTTTAATACATTTTTTTATATTTATGATATAATATTTATTTAATGTTATTTTATAGTGTTAATTGTGTGAATTAATTTATTATTAATTGTTTTTATTTTGCTTGTTAGTTGTTATTAAATAATTAATTAATTGTTAATAAATTATGTTAATTGTGTCATGTTTTACGACATTGGTGGTGTCATTTATAGGGGAATATGGTGGGAGGTAAAATATTTATAATTAATTAATTATTTGTTAATTAATGCTAATTAATTAATTAAATATTAAATATGCTAATTGTGGAATAATTTTGATGTGTGAGTTGTGGCGTTTATAGTTGTAAATGTTGGGAAGACATTATTTTTAAATTAGTTAATGATTTGTTGTTAATGATTATTAATTTATTAATGTAAAATTAGTTATGGAAATTGTGTAAATATTTTAGGTGTGTGTTTTTGTGTTTATTGGGGTAGAGGGTTGAAAGTAATATACTTTAAATAAATTAATCATTAGTTGATCAGTAATATTCCTTTATTAATTAATGAATATTGCCAGTAATATTTTGTTTTTATTTTGTTTGGGGATTTAGGTTCAATAGCTGTAATGTTTTGTTTTATCCCCTCCGCTATCCAACACTTTCCCTACTGTTGCACTCATTGGAGTGGGAATAGTAATTTATTCCCCTCCGCTATCCAACACTTTCCCTACTGTTGCACTCCCTGAGTGGGAATAGTAATTTTTACCTCTACGCTATCCAACACTTTCTCTAACGTTGTATTCGTTGGAGTGGGAATAGTAATTTTTACCACTCCGCTATCCAACACTTTCCCTACTGTTGCACTCCCTGGAGTGGGAATAGTAATTTTATCCACTACGCTATCCAACACTTTCCCTACTGTTGCACTCGCTGGAGTGGGAATAGTAATTTTTACCCCTACGCTATCCAACACTTTCCCTACTGTTGCACTCGCTGGAGTGGGAATAGTAATTTTTACCCCTTTGCTATCCAACACTTTCCCTACTGTTGCACTCGCTGGAGTGGGAATAGTAATTTTTATGTCTCTGCTATCCAACACTTTCCCTACTGTTGCACTTGCTGGAGTGGGAATAGTAATTTTTTCCCCTTCGCTATCCAACACTTTCCCTACTGTTGCACTCATTGGAGTGGGAATAGTAAATTATTCCCCTCCACTATCCAATACTTTCCCTACTGTTGCACAAGCTGGAGTGGGAATAGTAATGTTTACCCCTACGCTATCCAACACTTTCCCTACTGTTGCACTCATTGGAGTGGGAATAGTAAATTATTCCCCTCCACTATCCAACACTTTCCCTACTGTTGCATTCATTGGAGTGGGAATAGTAATTTATACCACTACGCTATCCAACACTTTCCCTACTGTTGCACTCGCTGGAGTGGGAATAGTAATTCTTTCCCCTACGCTATCCAACAGTTTCCCTACTGTTGCACTCATTGGAGTGGGAATAGTAATTTTTACCCCTACCCTATCCAACACTTTCCCTACTGTTGCACTCGCTGGAGTGGGAATAGTAATTTTTTCCCCTTCGCTATCCAACACTTTCCCTACTGTTGCACTCATTGGAGTGGGAATAGTAAATTATTCCCCTCCACTATCCAACACTTTCCCTACTGTTGCATTCATTGGAGTGGGAATAGTAAATTATTCCCCTCCGCTATCCAACACTTTCCCTCCTGTTGCACTCGCTGGAGTGGGAATAGTAATTTTTACCCCCCCATTATCCAACACTTTCCCTACTGTTGCACTCGCTGGAGTGGGAATAGTAAATTATTCCCCTCTGCTATCCAACACTTTCCCTACTGTTGCACAAGTTGGAGTGGGAATAGTATTTTATTCACCTTCGCTATCCAACACTTTCTCTACTGTTGTACTCAATGTAGTGTAAAATGTAGTTTTAAAAAATAATAAATATTTTAATATTTTAATTTATAATATATATATATATATTTTTTTTAATGTTACAGGTGTATGTATATATATATGTATTTATAATTTTTAATATATTTCTAAAAAAAATCATTTATTAAAATAATTATTTCTTAATTATTATTAAATAAATATATATATTACATTTTATATATGTGTGTTTAATTTATTTTTACATTACATTTATTACTTATAATTGTTAACATTTTCTAATAATTCTAAATATTTTTTTTAAGTTATATGTATTATTTAATGTATTTTACATTATTTTGTATACATTTAAAAAAAACGATATTTTGTACTTTGATATTTTTAACGATATTTTTTTCCGATATTTTAGTACTTACCATTATGAAGATAGGATGTCGATATTTTTGACATCAATATTTATGTCCCGATATTTTGGGAACACGATATTCTGTCACTCGATATTTTGTCAGCGATCCACTGCCATGAGTGCGGAGTAGGCATCAAACTGTGACAGACAACTGCATGTTATGTTACATGTAACTTGTACAGCACTTTAGTATCATTATATGGGCTCATAGTGCTTTCGGAATGTGGGTGCCCCAAGCCCTTCTGGTTCTACAGTACTCATTCACTGGAGTAAAAGTGGTCTGTTGTCTTCATACTTTAGTTTGAAGTATGCCATCTTGCCCTGGTAGTGTATGTCTGTGGGTAGGTAACTCTGACAGGGCGCCATACAGACACCATACAACATATATAAAGGTGCACACAGATATATATGTCCTCGTACATGCACGTACTCACTGCTCCTCTGGGTAACTAACCACCAAAGAGATGTTTACATTGAGGATATAAGTATATAGGGGTGACGAGGTGCCCTTTTCGGTGTGCTCAGATGTGTCCCGTGAACTGTGCTGTCCCCGGGTCTATCTACAAATGCCACATTTCCCCTAATATCACACAGCCACCCCATTGCCCACCTTCCTGTCCCCGCAATGTCACTCCTTCCGCCCCACCTACCCCCGCCCGGTGTAAATTGAAGTGAAAAAAGGTGAAAAAGGGCGAGGTTATTGGTAATAAAGAGGAGCTTTTCACAAGTAAGTATGATTTGTGTGTTGATTTTCGTTAAGCTCTCTCTTAGTAACAGTCGACGACGTTTCGACCCTCTCTAGATACGGGGTCTCTTCAGGACAGGAATTCTGGGGACATTGATAGCACAGGGTGTGTCTGGGTATCTTCAGGGTTAATTGCTGGAGTACTCAGGTAGTACCAGAATTCAAAAACGAGTGTATCAGTAAATACTGATTCCTATGCTGCTAAGTTTAGGGAAGTTTCTGTTTCCTTACAGTGCCTCCTGGATTTCCGTAGGAGGAGCGGTGATCAGTCAACGATTCACTAGCGTTCTGTCACGAACTGTTAATAAGTCATGCAGCGGTGCCAATCCATCTCAGTGTCAGTCCTCCATGGAAAGCAGTTGTTTTAGAAGAAATTGAAAAACAATTACATTGATTAAAGAAGTTAATTAATTGTTGATAGGAATATATGTAAACTCTCCGGATCCAGCAGATTCCTTATTCTTGCTGAAGCTAATTCCGTTTTACCTGATACACTTTGTGCAATCATCTTGGAAATGATTTATTACGAGTTTACATTAATTTTTTTACCTTGATATGTTATTGTATCGATTACTCTGACTTGCTGGATTAAGGAATGTTCTTTTTAATACTTTTTTTGCAGAATTTGCATAAACCATATTTTTTTCTTCTTTCCACTTGCAAAGTAACCTTAAAAGGACGTTGTTCAACTGAAACTGTAGGGAGAACAAACGTGCTTTAAGTACATTTGGACCAGTAGACAAGGGGAACGTTTGCCAAGCGCACAATAAAATTGTTGACATTTCTACGAATCTTGGGTGGGAGAGTCCACCCCTCCACCTCCACATTTATTTTTCTTAACTACAATCGTCCCAGAGTTGTGTTATCTATTTAAATAATGACAAAAGTAATTGTGCATGATTACTGGCTGGATAAAACGTTATAATGTGTTTATTTAGTTACTCACTGAATTAATTTCTAAATGAACGAATTAATCAAATAATTAGAGAGCTGGAAAGAAGAAAACAACACATAATTAGTAATTATAAAAATAGCATTAGAGTCATCATGGAGATGGTACACTGCATTAATTAACAGCATTTTACACAGCTTGCTAATTAAATGGCACCCACTTAACTAGCCAGTTACCTGGTTGTACAGCCACTCACATTACAGCACATTTTAGCAGGTCTGCCTAGTGCTTACTCGGTAAAATAAAAAATATAAATGTGCATGGGTCCAACTTTTTAGGAGCCCGCCACCAATGATTTTGAATTCTATGGTTGTAGAAAGCCAAGTCTTCCTATTCCTGATTAAACCTCTTCCTCCTGCCTCTTTCTACACCCACCCTTTCTCTCGCTTTAGATGGTTGTTTTTCAGCACTGCTTTCTTTCTTTCTCAGTTTTCCTTTTTTTTGCTTCCTTCTTCTTTCTACATTTCTGCCTTTTTACTCTTGCTCTGAGTCAAAAGCCGATGATGAAAACAGAGGTACTTATTCCTAAAAATTACTGAAGGTGACAACGTCTTACAAAAATGAAGTACTGATATTGCCATTCTCAATAAAAGAACATAAACCCAGGTCCATAAACCCAATAAAAGAACATAAACCCAGAACATAAACCCATTAGGCCTGGGAGGAGCCTGCGGAGTGACAGAAAAACTTTGCGAGATTCGATGGAGTTCTGCGAGTGGGCGGAGCAGGCCTACTCCAGTCCAGAGTCCCGTTTATGTACTGCCATGGGTAAACAGTCTAAATATCGAGTTTTTTATGTTGACTTGCACTAATATCGAGTGCAGAATATCGTGATAAAAAAATATCGACTGTCAGAATATTGTGGTCAAGAATATCGAGTCTAAGGTAAGTAATATCGTTTTTAACAATATCGAAGTCATTAATATCGTTTTAAAAAAGTATCGAAGTCATTAATATCGTTTGCAAAAATATAGTTGTTAAAAATATCTTTTTAAGTTATATGTATTATTTAATGTATTTTACATTATTTTTTATACATTTAAAAAAACGATATTTTGTACTTTGATATTTTTAACGATATTTTTTCCGATATTTTAGTACTTACCATTATGAAGATAGGATGTCGATATTTTTGACATCAATATTTATGTCCCGATATTTTGGGAACACGATATTCTGTCACTCGATATTTTGTCAGTGATCCACTGCCATGAGTGCGGAGTAGGCATCAAACTGTGACAGACAACTGCATGTTATGTTACATGTAACTTGTACAGCACTTTAGTATCATTTATATGGGCTCATAGTGCTTTCGGAATGCGGGTGCCCCAAGCCCTTCTGGTTCTACAGTACTCATTCACTGGAGTAAAAGTGGTCTGTTGTCTTCATACTTTAGTTTGAAGTATGCCATCTTGCCCTGGTAGTGTATGTCTGTGGGTAGGTAACTCTGACAGGGCGCCATACAGACACCATACAACATATATAAAGGTGCACACAGATATATATGTCCTCGTACATGCACGTACTCACTGCTCCTCTGGGTAACTAACCACCAAAGAGATGTTTACATTGAGGATATAAGTATATAGGGGTGACGAGGTGCCCTTTTCGGTGTGCTCAGATGTGTCCCGTGAACTGTGCTGTGCCCGGGTCTATCTACAAATGCCACATTTCCCCTAATGTCACACAGCCACCCCATTGCCCACCTTCCTGTCCCCGCAATGTCACTCCTTCCGCCCCACCTACCCCCGCCCGGGGGAAGGACTGTCCATCTGCTGCAGATCCCGCAGGAACTTCCGAGGCGGAGGGCGGCCTGCCAGAGTCCCCTGGCCCAGTGGCAGGCCTGTAATAGGGATCGCGCAGATTGGGCCATGGGAACAGCAGCAATCTTCCCTTCCCATCAGAGATAGGAGCTAATGAAATGAGTCTGAAAGCTCCTGCTTCCAATGCCCATCACTTGCCACCCTGACCCTGTGCGAATCTCTCCAAATATTGTCTGTCTGAGTGGGAGAGACAATGCTTTCCAACAGGGCCTAGTGTGCTGCGCCATGCTGAAATATGGATTTCACCGGCAAGGCCAAAGAAAGCATGGGCCATGGAGCTCGTAGCTCGAGAAGGGAGCACTCTGCCCATGAATACAGACCAGCCGAACTCAGGAGAATATTCTGGCATTTCTTCAGCACAGTCACAGCCATGTTACATTTCATATAATAGTTTTTTATTCTGTGTACGGTGCACGTGAGGCTCAGCCTCTGTTAAAACAAATGTGCCAACCAAGAGTGGCCTGTCTTCGGTCAGCTGCGCCCAACCACCAGCTGCATAAAAATTAATCAGAGCTGCTGCACATTTCTAGTGTTATGTAATGTTATCCACACTGTGAGACACTGTTTAACTCTCTACGACTCCAACCGCAAGTTCGCACAGAAGGGACATCTTCTTCACATATCCTGTAGCCGTAAGAATGAACTGTTAGGGAATGATGCTCTCAGCGGGTGGAGGCGCTGCAACAAAGGAAGGACTAAAAGGCCACCACTATCCTAAAGCTAGAGCGTTGGTGTTTTCCTTGCCTGTCCGCTCCAGACAGAATTGTTGGTAGGATGATGCACTGGTAAACTCTGCCACACAGTGATTGGTGGAGTTTTTGCAGAGAAACTCTGCAAACTGTGCCGACAGAGCGGAGTTTACCGCCCACCCATTGTCTACATTGCTCTCAAGCCTGCACTTCAAAGTTGTTTGTGTTGAAGGAAGGTACATTTTGGCTGTCTTATGTATGCACTGTTTGGTGTAGAAAAAAGAAAGGCTGGTGACTGGGATGTCGAACTTAATGTGCAACTTGTAAAGAGGTTGTTAGGTACTTCGAAGGTTCTTAAATTATGATTGTCAGCTCACTTTAAGCCTCATTGATGTATGAGTTTTCCATACACAACCTATCTCTCCATTTAGAGATGATGTGTAGGTGAGTTACCAGTGATATTCACTGTTGTTGAAATGAAATGCAGGGTTGGTGTCTGGGAAGGGCAGCATGTGGAATCGCACAAGGCTCGGCTGCAGCGCACCACCATTGGAGCCTCCATTCCACTGTACAAGGATTCAATCAATCCCCTCAAGAGCTTCAGGAAATAAATGAGACAGGGGTTGATTCATGCCTAGTAGTCATGGCATCTGAACTGAATAGCTCTCACTAGTGGCTTGCACTTTTGTGTGTCGGGGCTCCATCCTTTTTTTCTGCCCCATTTCTATTATACAAATAGTGAATAATAACCTATTTGTGAAGCACTGTACCATCACCTGCAAGGGTAGTGATTCAGGCTTCAGCTGTGTTGTGCCTGGGGCTGCACATCAATCAGCATGTCACCCCACCCTCCCCTATCTTGTCACAGAGTGGGATCAGCAAGCCTATTGCCTCCCCCCCACCGTGTGAGGAGTTCGGAGAGGTTGAGGTGAAAATGCAAGAGGCTGAAAGTTGCAGGAAGTGCACTGTATCAACATGGTGTATCCAATGTGCAGTCTTCAGCCTTCACTTTCCTGCTTCAGTGCTCGAGCCAGGAAGGAGCTGTGTTCCTTTCCAAAGGGAGCACCTTGGCAGTTGTGAACCTGAAATGGGCCGGTACAGACAACTGAAAGCAGGTAAAAAAAAAATCAACATTTTGAGTGCTTGCTTGTGGGTCAGAGTGTGTGTGCTGGTGAGAGCATGAGTGTGTGTGTGAAGGTATAAACATGCGTTTGTGAGTGTGAGAGATGGGGAAATTAGTGAAAATGGGTGAGTGGCAATCATAATAATTGTGAGAGTGAATGAGTGAGTGATAGTAAGTGAGACTGAGTAAAGTAGACTCTGAGAGTGAGTGCTGGCATATTGTATGTAGGTCTTGGCTTAAGGGGGCATCCATGGCATTAGGGGCACCCATGATAAAATGTTGGCCCTCGTATAATGGAGATAACTATTGACTTATTAGGAGCATCAACTGCACATTTTGAAACAACAGAGTCAACTTCTGGGGAGAATTGGGCTTTGTTGTCTTCGTACACATATAAAGTGCTTGAATATTTAATGACTGGTCTTTCAGATCCTATAGCTTTTGAGCAAATTTATGTGAAGAGAATACACAACTTAATGTAATTTAGTTCAATTTTTTTGTGGGACACTGCCACTGTCTCTTCACCCCCATCTCTGCTCCCTCCCCCCAAACTCAATAAAATCTTGCCCCCTGGAATTTGGGACAAGTTTTATGCCATGCTGCTTTCAAAGATCACTTTTCTCTACTGATAGCTCTTCTGTTCCCCACACCTAGCTAGGGTGGAACACAGATTTGCCTCTTTTTGCACCGCAGACAGCTGAGCTGAGAAGCGCTCAGCAGAAGGATGTAAGACAAATGTAGCCAAATGCGAGCTAGGATTTTGTCTTGTAGCTCTACACACAAGAAGCTGTAGGGTGGATCCTCTGACAGGAATTTGACTCAAAGAGAAGTGTCGTGCTACAGATGATGTTGAATGAGGAATTTGAACATCTCCAGTGAAGCGGCCATGAACTAGCAGGCATCTGGCCCCAATGCCTTCAATGTGGCAACAGTCCTTTGTTAGCCTGATTAAATTTTAATGACCAGTGCTCTCGAGAAAATCACCAGAATGCCCCTCTTTAAGGACAGAAAATGTTTCCCTAATTTTACTGAATGTAAAATAGAAAATACAATTGTGTGCCCATAGGAATCTTTGGAATCTATGTCCACAACTAGATGTATTGTACTTTTATATTTTTTCACCCATACTGAATGAAATAAGAAAGTCAGAATTTGAGACTTAGGGGCCGATTCCGATTCGGGCCGGAAATCTCTCCGACCGAGCCGGACCCGGAGAGATTTCCGACCGAATCGGACTCTAGCAGTCCGACCGAACGAGTACGATGCGCACTTATGCTATCGGACTCGATACGGTCGGACTCCCATTGAAGTCAATGGGAGCCAGTCGTACGACGCGTACACGGGCTCCCATTGACTCAATGGGCACGACGCGAACAAGGGCCCCCTACAGCGTGTGCGCGTCGATGCGGGTCGCGCCGTACATGCACGTGTAGGGGGGACCCATGTGTCCCCCCTGTGTGCGACTCGCGCGGCTACGTGTACAGGGGGGTCCGACACGGACCCCCAAAGTACGGCTCCGACTGCTCTTTGGAGCCGGAGTGCGCGGCTCGGTCGGACTGCTCGCGGCGCGCATCGTACTTACCCGGCCGGGGAACGTCTCCATTGCGCGGTGCGGGTCGAGTCCGAGCGAGTCGGTCGGTGCGGTTCGACCCGGGAACGAGTCGGTCGGAGCGGTCGGCTCCACGGACGAGTCGGTCGGCGATTTTGCATCGTACTCGCTCGCCCGGACGCGCGTACGAATCGGTCTGGAAATAGGGCTCCGAATCGGATCCGGTTAAGCCAAATCCGATTCGGAGCCCTACCGGCCGAGATCGGAATCGGCCCCTTAGTAGTGTGTTAGGGATTTTTCTCAATCAGGTTCATTGGTTGAACTGGTTGTCATTTTCTCATGTATACAATATTAACCAAGGGTGTATAATAAAATAATTATGCGTGAATGAAAACTGTTCATTAGTTTATAGACCTACACTTCTGTGCAGTAATCATACATATCTAGACTGCATTGTTGCTGGTGGCTAAGTTGCTGGAATCCACTTGATATCCTAGTCAGACATATGGCGATACACTGTCATTTTGCAAAGTACTGCTGTCTGTAATTAAATGTTGTATACTACCAAAAACCCAGTAAAATAGTTTTTACAATGTGTGACTGAAAAGTGGTCCTTAAGATATGTCCCAGGTGCTCATTTCCAATATTGGGTCACAATAACGTAATAGCTGATAAGTAGATAAGTGGATAAAGGCATAGGCGGTACAGGATTTGCACAAGATCAAACATTCTAGTAAATTAGGAGAACCAAGAATGCAGAGCAAGACTGCTTGCTTCAAGGCTGTAGCTTTTGCACTACAACACTCTAGGGTGAGTAGTACTTGAGGCTAGGCTCTTTCTCTCTTGAGATGATATCTAATGTATGGTGGATTCCAGTACACATTTCCTATCTCCTAGTCACTTTTTTGCTTCATTCTAGTACTCCCAATCTCAGCAAAAGCTAGAACAGATAAAGAAGTTCAACAAATGTGTTAGAACTGGGGTTTCTGGTTGTCAGAGTATGCACCCTGTACAAGAAGAAACCACCCCTCTAGTCAGAGAAAGCTAGATGCACACTAAAAGATAACCTCTGCTCACCCTCTGGTAGTTTGGCACAGAGCAGTCAGGCTTATCTAAAGAGGCAATGAGTAAATATTTGTGCAGCAGACACACGCACACAAAAACACAAATAACACCACAAAAATACTGCAGACATAGTTAGAAAAATAAATTATATTTACCAAACTACAAGAATCCAATAAGTAGAACCGGAGGTTTGAATTTTTAAAGAATAAATCAAAATCTAGTGCTAAGATTCAAATAGCGCTTAGGGATTACTTGAGGTTGCGCTGGACCTGGATAATCCAAAGTTCAGGCCGACCACGATGGAGGGCAGGTCGGCTACAGGACTCACGCAGGTACTCCTGAAAAGCTACCTAGGATGGAGCAAGCTTCAACATCGAAGAGTCTGTATGTCGGTTCTGATCTGCGATACAAAAGGGGATGATGGACGGAACGTTTGAGCCAATCAAACACTCACCCCCAGTCAACTGATCTGGGTTTAATCCATCATCATTCTTTAGCTCACTCCACCACCCCAGTTCAGACATGGCCATATGCAAATCAGTCTGACCCTGTGCCTCATGGGAACAGTCCAGCCCGAACTGCCAAGCCATGTCTTCCCTGGACCGGAAACAAGCATCCTAGGACCGGTTTCTGGCATTCCAGCCGTCATCAGCCAGGCTTGCTTGAATCCAGTGGCAAAGTGAGCAAGGGACCCACGTCTGGGCATACCCCCGCCAACTTAGGGCGAACAAAGCGATACAAAAGGGGATGATGGACGGAACGTTTGAGCCAATCAAACACTCACCCCCAGTCAACTGATCTGGGTTTAATCCATCACCAGTCTTTAGCTCACTCCACCACCCCAGTTCAGACATGGCCATATGCAAATCAGTCTGACCCTGTGCCTCATGGGAACAGTCCAGCCCGAACTGCCAAGCCATGTCTTCCCTGGACCGGAAACAAGCATCCTACGACCGGTTTCTGGCATTCCAGCCGTCATCAGCCAGGCTTGCTTGAATCCAGTGGCAAAGTGAGCAAGGGACCCACGTCTGGGCATACCCCCGCCAACTTAGGGCGAACAAAGCGATACAAAAGGGGATGATGGAAGGAACGTTTGAGCCAATCAAACACTCACCCCCAGTCAACTGATCTGGGTTTAATCCATCATCATTCTTTAGCTCACTCCACCACCCCAGTTCAGACATGGCCATGATTTAGGCCCAGATCTCTGTACTGGGGTGAATGTATGACATTGTTCTGCATTCTGTCCATCAACTTGTTTTTTGCATTTGTCACCCCGAGTGGGACGGGTATGCCCAGACGTGGGTCCCGTGCTCTCCATGCCACTGGAATCAAGCTATCCTGGCTGAAGAGGGGTGAAACCCTGAAACCGGTCCTAGGATGCTTGTTTCCAGTCCAGGGAGGACCTGGCTTGGCAGTTCGGGCTGGACTGTTCCCATGAGGCACAGGGTCAAGACTGATTTGCATATGGCTGGGTTCAAACTAGAATGGCATGGTGAGCAAAAAAACGATGGATTTAGGCCCAGATCTCTGTACTGGGGTGAATGTATGACATTGTTCTGCATTCTGTCCATCAACTTGTTTTTTTGCATTTGTCACCCCGAGTGGGACGGGTATGCCCAGACGTGGGTCCCGTGCTCTCCATGCCACTGGAATCAAGCTATCCTGGCTTAAGAGGGGTGAAACCCTGAAACCGGTCCTAGGATGCTTGTTTCCAGTCCAGGGAGGACCTGGATTGGCAGTTCGGGCTGGACTGTTCCCATGAGGCACAGGGTCAAGACTGATTTGCATATGGCTGGGTTCAAACTGGAATGGCATGGTGAGCAAAAAAACGATGGATTTAGGCCCAGATCTCTGTACTGGGGTGAATGTATGACATTGTTCTGCATTCTGTCCATCAACTTGTTTTTTGCATTTGTCACCCCGAGTGGGACGGGTATGCCCAGACGTGGGTCCCGTGCTCTCCATGCCACTGGAATCAAGCTATCCTGGCTGAAGAGGGTGAAACCCTGAAACCGGTCCTAGGATGCTTGTTTCCAGTCCAGGGAGGACCTGGCTTGGCAGTTCGGGCTGGACTGTTCCCATGAGGCACAGGGTCAAGACTGATTTGCATATGACTGGGTTCAAACTGGAATGGCATGGTGAGCAAAAAAACGATGGATTTAGGCCCAGATCTCTGTACTGGGGTGAATGTATGACATTGTTCTGCATTCTGTCCATCAACTTGTTTTTTACATTTGTCACCCCGAGTGGGACGGGTATGCCCAGACGTGGGTCCCGTGCTCTCCATGCCACTGGAATCAAGCTATCCTGGCTGAAGAGGGGTGAAACCCTGAAACCGGTCCTAGGATGCTTGTTTCCAGTCCAGGGAGGACCTGGCTTGGCAGTTCGGGCTGGACTGTTCCCATGAGGCACAGGGTCAAGACTGATTTGCATATGGCTGGGTTCAAACTGGAATGGCATGGTGAGCAAAAAACGATGGATTTAGGCCCAGATCTCTGTACTGGGGTGAATGTATGACATTGTTCTGCATTCTGTCCATCAACTTGTTTTTTGCATTTGTCACCCCGAGTGGGACGGGTATGCCCAGACGTGGGTCCCGTGCTCTCCATGCCACTGGAATCAAGCTATCCTGGCTGAAGAGGGTGAAACCCTGAAACCGGTCCTAGGATGCTTGTTTCCAGTCCAGGGAGGACCTGGCTTGGCAGTTCGGGCTGGACTGTTCCCATGAGGCACAGGGTCAAGACTGATTTGCATATGGCTGGGTTCAAACTGGAATGGCATGGTGAGCAAAAAAACGATGGATTTAGGCCCAGATCTCTGTACTGGGGTGAATGTATGACATTGTTCTGCATTCTGTCCATCAACTTGTTTTTGCATTTGTCACCCCGAGTGGGACGGGTATGCCCAGACGTGGGTCCCGTGCTCTCCATGCCACTGGAATCAAGCTATCCTGGCTGAAGAGGGTGAAACCCTGAAACCGGTCCTAGGATGCTTGTTTCCAGTCCAGGGAGGACCTGGCTTGGCAGTTCGGGCTGGACTGTTCCCATGAGGCACAGGGTCAAGCCTGATTTGCATATGGCTGGGTTCAAACTGGAATGGCATGGTGAGCAAAAACGATGGATTTAGGCCCAGATCTCTGTACTGGGGTGAATGTATGACATTGTTCTGCATTCTGTCCATCAACTTGTTTTTTGCATTTGTCACCCCGAGTGGGACGGGTATGCCCAGACGTGGGTCCCGTGCTCTCCATGCCACTGGAATCAAGCTATCCTGGCTGAAGAGGGGTGAAACCCTGAAACCGGTCCTAGGATGCTTGTTTCCAGTCCAGGGAGGACCTGGCTTGGCAGTTCGGGCTGGACTGTTCCCATGAGGCACAGGGTCAAGACTGATTTGCATATGGCTGGGTTCAAACTGGAATGGCATGGTGAGCAAAAAACGATGGATTTAGGCCCAGATCTCTGTACTGGGGTGAATGTATGACATTGTTCTGCATTCTGTCCATCAACTTGTTTTTTGCATTTGTCACCCCGAGTGGGACGGGGTATGCCCAGACGTGGGTCCCGTGCTCTCCATGCCACTGGAATCAAGCTATCCTGGCTGAAGAGGGGTGAAACCCTGAAACCGGTCCTAGGATGCTTGTTTCCAGTCCAGGGAGGACCTGGCTTGGCAGTTCGGGCTGGACTGTTCCCATAAGGCACAGGGTCAAGACTGATTTGCATATGGCTGGGTTCAAACTGGAATGGCATGGTGAGCAAAAAAACGATGGATTTAGGCCCAGATCTCTGTACTGGGGTGAATGTATGACATTGTTCTGCATTCTGTCCATCAACTTGTTTTTTGCATTTGTCGGTTCTGATCTGCACAGGCGATGAAGACTTCGCCGAGGAACCCCTTTATGATGCAATGATGCAGGCACTGCGTCATGGTTGAGCCGCGCTGTCTTTTGTCGTCAAGCCACACAGTCCATCGAAGTGATATCATTGATCGGCTTCTGTGTCGGCATTTAAGGGCAATGCGTCTGTTCCGACTGGCGCAAAGTCGTCACTGCGTCAATTTTGATGGCTCTGGACAGCAGAAGTCATCTTTCAAGGGCACTGGACTGGATTGGCACCACTTGGCAGGGCAAGACTCACAGATGGCACAATTCAGGTGCTGATGCAGAGTTGAAAGAAGTCTTTGATGGCTCTGAGACTTCAGAACAGGGGGCAAGTCATCAAGCCCCTGTAGTGACTCTGGGTTAAAGTGAGATGGGTCCAGTCCTAGGCCTCAACACGACAGAGACCAGTAGGCAGCAGGGCAGCAGAGCAAAGCAGAAAAGCAGTTCTTCTAGAGCTGCAGTTAAGCAGAGTGGCAATCCTTGTAGCACATCAGTCTTTACTCCTGGTAGAGTTCTTCACAGGTCCAGTAGTGTACTGTCTTGGTAGGGTTCAGAGCACCAGTATTTACACTTAGTTGTGCCTTTGAAGTGGGGGTGACTTCAAAGCAGACCCTTGAAGTGCACAGGTCCCCCTTTCATCACAGCCCTGGCTCCAGACTGTAAGTTGGGGGTAACCAGCCATTTCTGTTGGAGACAGGACACTGCCTATTCAGGTGTAAGCATCAGCTCCCCCTCTCTCCTCCTGCTCAGGAAGAGCTATGAGAATGCAGATGAATGCAGATGAGTTCTCTGTTACACACACCCTTCCTGTGTTTGTCGCTGTCTAGAGGGAATGCACAAAGTGTAGCTTTCACCCACCCCAGACATGTATTGAAGAAAGGCTGCAAGGCACACAGAGCAGGCTGAGCAGAGAAATGCCCACTTTCTAAAAGTGGCATTTAAAAAATAGTGATGTTAAATCCAACTTAACCATTCAAGAGGGTTTATCATTTCCATTCCAAAGATATGAAACATGAAGCAGCTACTCCTTTCTAATCAGGAATTACAGCTTAAAAGTGTATTATGGAATTCCCAGTGCTAACCCATGAGAGGAGTAGGCCTCACATTACTGAAAAACAAATGTATCTATTTCTTATGTTATGCTATGTTATTTGGATCTTGATATATGACTCATTCCCGTTGGGACATCTCGGACCACGAGTAGCAGGCAGGTGTTTTTAAAGCCAGACAGACTGCTGCATGCATGAATTAACAGAGGAAGTTTGTTCCAATGGTAAAGGCCAAGGTAAGGAAAGGCTTGGTCCCCATGTTTAGCTGTGTGGATATGCCGGGGACATAACAGAAATTGATTGCTAGATCGTAAATTCCTGTTCAGAAGATAGAGAGTAAGTCTGTCCTGAAGAAATTTTGGGGCTAAAGCCTGACAAGTATTTATGTCAGGCAGAGCAGTTTAAACAGTGCTCTCTTACAAATGGGTAGCCAATGTAGGACTTTGAGCATTGGGGCTGACGGAGTCCTTGGAGGCAGGTTGTTTCCCATATGGGCAGCGATGTTTTGGACAACCAGCAATTTCAATAGAAAGGGTTCACTACCAGGACATGTAAAACTTAAAAGTACATGTGCTACCTTTTAGTTACACGCACAAAAAGAACAATTGATAGGCAGAATGCTGCACAATGTCAAACATTCACCCCAGTTCAGAGATTTGGGCCTAAATCCATCGTTTTTTTGCTCTCCATGCCGATCCAGTTCAGACCCAGCTATATGCAAATAAATCTTGATCCTGTTCCCCATGGGAACAGTCCAGCCCGAACTGCCAGGCCAGGTCTTCCCTGGACTGGAAACAAGCATCCTGGGACTGATTTCAGGGCATCACCCCTCATCAGCCAGGCTAGCTTGACTCCAGTGGCATGGCGAGCATGGGACCCAGTCTGGGCATACTCGTCCCACTCGGGGTAACACTTTGTCGCCCTAGATGGGAAGGGTATGCCCAGACGTGGGTCCCGTGCTCACTGCGCCACTGGATTGAAGCTAGCCTGGCTGATGAGGGGTGGTGCCCCGAAACTGGTCCCAGGATGCTTGTTTCCAGCCCAGGGAGGGCCGGGCTTGGCAGTTCGGGCTGTACTATTCCCATGAGACACAGGGTCAAGACTGATTTACATATGGCTAGGTCCAAACTGGGGTGGCTTGGTGTGCAAAAGAACAATGGATTAAATCCAGATTCTTGTGACTGGGGGTGAATGTTTGCATTGTTCATAATTCCGTCCATCATTTGTTTCTTTTGCTTTTGTCGCCCTAAGTGGGAAAGGTATGCCCAGACGTGGGTCCCGTGCTCATTGCGCCACTGGATTCAAGCTAGCCTGGCTGAGGAGGGGTGATGCCCGAAACCGGTCCCAGGATGTCTGTTTGCGGTCCAGGGAGGACCGGGCTTGGCAGTTCGGGCTGGACTGTTCCCAAGAGACACAGGGTCAAGACTGCTTTGCATATGGCTGAGTCCAAACTAGGGTGGTGTGGTGAACAAAAGAACGATGGATTAAGCCCACATCTTTGTGACTGGGGGTGAATGTTTGCATTGTTCAGCATTCCGTCCATCATTTGTTTCTTTTGCTTTGGTCACCCTAAGGGGGAAAGGTATGCCCAGACGTGGGTCCCGTGCTCACTGCACCGCTGGATTCAAACTAGCCTGGCTGATGAGGGGTGATGCCCCGAAACCGGTCCCAGGATGCTTGTTTCCGGGCCAGAGAGGACCGGGCTTGGCAGTTCGGGCTGGACTGTTCCCATGTGGCACAGGGTCAAGACTGATTTGCATATGGCTAGGTCCAAACTGGGGTGGCGTGGTGAGCAAAAGAACAATGGCTTAAACCCTGATCTTTGGGACTGGGGGGGGGAATGTTTGTATTGTTCAGCATTCCGTCCATCATTTGTTTCTTTTACCTTTTAGTTACACCTCACTCTGCCCTTAGGGCCACCTATGGCCTACATTACGGGTGACATATGTGTACAAAAAGGGGAGTTTGTAGTGGAAGTGATGCGTCGACTCCAAGATTGTTTTGGTCCGCGGGTGATGCATCCTGAAAGCTTGTCACACAGGCACGATGCGTGGAAATCCGGGATGCATCGGCGATCGTTGCGGTGGTGTCGAACGGCGCTGCATCGGTTTCTTCAGCCGCGATCCCTTTATGCGTCGGTCTTGCAGCGGCGACAGGCGCTGCGTTGGTTCAGCAGCAGCGCGGTGATGCGTGGAGATTCTTCTCTCACAGCTCTGCTGCATCGGAAAAACAGCTGCAAGAAGAGCGATGCATCGATTTCTTCAGTTTTTTAGGTTTTTTCCAGCTCCCAACTGCAGGAACAACCTCCAGAGGCCCACAACTGGAATAGGCACCTCCTGGCAGGTCAGAACTCTCAGCAGCAGAGTTCAGGGGAGCTGGGGGTGAAGTCTTTGTGTCTCTGAGACTTCAGAACAGGAGGCCAGCAAACACAGGCCATTGGAGATCTTCTTCAAGCAAGTTCAAAGCAAAGTTCCAGTCTTTGTCCTGTCCTTGACATTAATAGCAACTGCAGGTCTACCCCAAAAAGCACACAGCAAAGGGGTAGTACTCCTCCTCACAGCTCTTCAGTTCTTCTCCTTGGCAAAGGTTCTTCTTGAGTCCAGAAGTAATCTAAAGTTCTGGGGTTTAAGGTCTACTACCTATACCCCATTTTGTCTTTGTTCTATTTGTGCCAGGGTCTCTGAGCCCAGTCCAAACCAGTTCTGTTCTCACTGGTGCAGTATGACCATAGGGGGTGAGGACAGCATTGTGCAAGGGAAACAGGCCCTATTCAGGTGCAAGGAAATCTCCTCCCACTACTCTAAATGCAGCCCATTCAGCTCAGCTCTGAGTCATCCAGGAAGGGCCAGGTACACCTCAACCCCCCCAATGGCAGTCTACAGTGAATCCACATCTCCAGCCCCTGTCACTCCAAAACCAGACAATCAATACACAAAGAGGCAGAGGCACACAGAACGGTCAGACATGAAAATGACTACTTTTAGAAAGTGGCATTTTCAAACAGACAATTTAAAAACCATCTTTACTAAAAGATGTGTTATTAAATTCTGAGTTCAGAGGGCCTAAACTGTATTTCTCTATCTTGTCCCAATGGGAACTTATACTTGTAAGATGTTACAAAGCATTTCCCATTCTATCCTATGGGGCAGATATCCTTTCAATAGTGAAAAATGAAATTGGCAGTATTTCACAATCAGGACGTCACACACACCAGTACATGTCCTACCTTTCACATACACTGCACCCTGCCCAGAGGTGTACCTTGGGCCTACCATAGGGATGTCTTATGTGTAAGAAAAGGGAAGGTTAGGGCCTGGCAACTGGGTGCACGTGCCAAGTCGACATGGCAGTTAACAAACTGCACACAGACACTGCAGTGGCAGGTCTGAGATACCTTTTCATGGCTACTCATGTGGGTGGCACAATCAGTGCTGCAGCCCCTCAAGTAGCATTTGATTTACAGGACCTGGCGCACTCAGTGCACTTTACAAGGGACTTATTAGTAAATCAAATATGCCAATCAGGGAGAACCAATTGTAATCACAATTTACATAGGGAGCACTTGCACTTTGACACTTCAGCAGTGGCAAAGTGCCCAAAGCATCTAAGCCAGCAAAAACAAAATCCAGCACAGCATCAAAAATACAGGAGGTAGAGGCAAACAGTCAGGGGAAACCACGCCAAAGATGCCAAGTCTAACACATGTCCCCTCCAGCTGAAAGGTGGGGAGAACTACCCACCGTCTTGGGAGTTCTCATCAGTCAGGTGGAAAAATCTGGACAGACCATCAGCATTGGCGTGTTCTGTACCAGGGCGGTGTTCCACCATAAAGTCCATTCCCTGTAGGGAGATGGACCACCTCAACAGTTTTGGGTTCTCACCCCTCATCTGCATCAACCATCTGAGGGGCCAGTGGTCTATCTGAACCCGGAAGTGAGTCCCAAACAAGTAGGGCCTTAGCTTCTTCAGCGCCCAGACTACAGCAAAAACTTCTCTTACAATTGCACTCCACCTCTGTTCCCTAGGCAGTAGCCTCCTACTAATGAAAGCTACGGGTTGGTCCAAGCCCTCATCGTTCAACCGTGAGAGTACTGCTCCCACACCATGCTCTGAAGAATCTGTCTGCACAACAAATTCATGGGAGAAGTTGAGTGCCTTGAGCATGGGCGCCGTGCACAATGCAGATTTCATGGCATCAAAAGTGGTCTGACAGGCATCGGTCCAGATCACTTTCCTTGGCTGCTTCCTTAAAATCAGCTCTGCCAAGGGGGCAAAAATGGTGCCACACCCTTTGACAAACAGTCTGTATTACCCGGTGAGTCATAAAAAGGCTCTCACCTCTGTCTGGGCCTTGGGGGGATCCCAAGCCAGAATGGTGTTGATCTTAGGCTGTAGGGGTGCCACCTGGTCGCTTCCTATCTGGTGCCCTAAGTACATCACAGAACCCTGCCCTATCTGGCACTTACTTGCCTTGATAGTGAGGCCTGTCTTTTGCAGAGCCTTCAACACATCATAGAGGTGTTGCAAGTATTCCTCCCAACTGGAGCTGAACACAGCAATGTCATCCAGGTAGGTGGCGCTGAATTCTTCCAGCCCGGACAGTACCTGGTAGGCCAGTATCTGGAATGTGATGGGGGCATTCTTCAACCCAAAGGGCATGACACGGAACTGGTAGTGCCCCTCTGGCATTGAAAAAGCAGACCTCTCTCTTGCCCCATCTGTCAAGGCAATCTGCCAGTAGCCAGACGTTAGATCAAACGTACTGAGTTACCGTGCAGCTCCCAGCCGATCAATCAGCTCTGGGGATGGGGTGTGCGTCAGTCCTGGTGACGGCATTGAGCCCATGGTAGTCCACACAGAACTGGAGTCCATGAGTGGCACAGGGTGCAGCAGCTTTTGGAACCAAGACCACCGGGCTAGCCCAGGGGCTGCTGGAGAACTCTATCACCTCTAGCGCCAACATCTTGGAAACCTCTTCCGTGATGCTGGCCCTGACTTTGTCAGTTACTCTGTAAATTTTCTGTTTTACAGGTAAACTGTCCCCAGTGTCCACATCATGGATACACCAATTGGTGATTCCTGGAGTCAGGGAGAACAGGGAGGCAAACTGTCCTAGCACCTGGTGACAGTCCCTCTGCTGCTCTGGGGTCAGGATGGGAGAGATGTTCACTGCCTCCACTGACCCATCATGTTCCTTGGCTGTCAGGAGGCCAGGAAGAGGCTCACTCTCCTTTTCCATTCCATCATTTGTTGCCAGGAGCATTGTTACTTCAGACCTCTCAAAGTGAGGTTTGAGGCAGTTCAAGTGCAGGACCCTCAAAGGGTTCCAGGGAGTCTGCAAGTTAACCAGGTAGATTACATCACTCTTGCACTCCACCACCTCAAATGGACCAGTCCACTTGTCTTGGAGCACATCACCCACACTTTTTGGCCAGGCTGAAACTCAACCAGAGTGGTATTCCGGTCGTACCTTTGCTTCATCTCCTCCTGGCTGGCTTCCAGGTTCGCCTGAGCGATTTTCCTGAAGTGCAGATTCTGGTTCCTGAAGGCCAGCATGTAGCTGAACACATCTTGGGGGATCTTACCAAGAGTTTTCTCCCAGCCCTCCTTCACTAAACTCAGAGGTCCTCTCACAGAGTGCCCATACAGCAATTCAAAGGGACTGAACCCTATGGATTTCTGCAGTACCTCTCTGTAGGCAAACAACAGGAATGGTAGGAAGACGTGCCACTTATGTCTCATGGGTTCTGCAAGACCCTTTATCATGCCTTTCAGGATTCATTTGAATCTCTCAACCAACCCATTTCCTTGGGGATTGTAAGGAGTGGTGAATTTGTACATTACACAGCACTCCTCTTACAGTTACTTTATATACATGGAAATGAAGTTTGTACCATGGTCAGAGACCACCTCTCTGGGGAACACCACATGGGAAAAGATCCCAATCAATGCGCGGCTCACCACAGGGGCCGTGATTGTCCTGAGAGGGACAGCTTCCGGGTACCAGGTGGTGTGGTCCACCAAGATAAACTTGTTGCCTAAGGCTGTCTTGGGCTCCTGTGGCCCCACAATGTCGATGCTCACCCGCTTGAAAGGGGTGCTCACCACAGGAAAGGGTTCTAGGAGAGCCTTACACTTCCCTCCAGTCTTGACACTTGCCTGGCAAGTCTGACATGACCTACAATGTGTGCCAACTTGCCTCTGTAGTTGGGGCTAGTAAAAGTGGGTGACAAGCCTGTGATAATCTTGTCGCACCCCAAATGCCCTGCAAAAGTCACATCATGAGCCAGATCCAGTAGGAAGGTCCTGTAGCACGCGGGTACCACCAGCACAAGGGCTGCCCCGGGCTCAGCAACCTTAAGCTCACTATAAAGGAGGGCATTCTCCCAGTAAATCAGATGTGATCCGGATGGACAACCTGCTGCCGCAAACCAACAAGAGTAGGGAATTCCATCTGCACATTGTAGAACTCCTCCCTGGAGGGACCTCTTTCCTGCTGCCAATGGGTCAGCTCAGGCAGGTCTCCCAGTTCGTCTACTTGCTCCCCCGTAGGCTCCAGGGCATCCACCTCAGGCTCAGCACCCCCCTTGACCGTGGGACCATTCAGGGACTGGTTTCCCACGCCCCGCACTTCCTCTTTCTGGCAGTAACCTGGGCCACTGTTTCAGGCTCCAGGTCCTCTTGAGTACCCCTACTGGCTGCCATTGACCGAGTGGTCACACTGGCCCACTCAGGCAGTCCCAATATCTTTAATTGAGCGTGGTGCTCCACCTCCTTCCAAGGCAAGCTCTCTAGGTAAGTGCCAAGCAGAAAGTCAACAGGCATGGATGGACTTACAATGACCTTCAAGGAACCTGAGACCCCCCCAACTCAGAGGGAACCTGCGCCACCTTACACAGGCGCTCAGAGTTGTCTGCAGCAACAGGGTGAAGTACATTGGGGATGACCTGCTCTTCAGACACCCATTGACACCTGACAGATGTCACACTGGCTCCTGTGTCTCTTAGAGCTTCCACCCTCTTCCCATTCATGGTCACCCACTGCAGGTACTTTAGTGTTATCCAGCAGGCAGGTTTCCTGGACCATCTCTCTACCTCCTAATGAGATAAGGGTCATCACAGCTGGCTGCCCACCCTCACTAGGAACTAACTCCTCCCCCAGTACTACACTAACTACCCCCAGTGACGGTGCACCAGTGGGTGCTGGTGGTGCCTTGGGGCACTTGGAGTCATTCTGCATGTGACCCTCCTGACCACATGCATAACACTTGCAGGCACTCCGGTTGTCGGGCCTACCCTTAGGGGGCCGCAGCTTCTTAGAATTGGGGGGCTGGGAATCTTTACCC
Organism: Calotriton arnoldi; assembly: GCA_963921515.1. Classification (NCBI taxonomy): domain Eukaryota; kingdom Metazoa; phylum Chordata; class Amphibia; order Caudata; family Salamandridae; genus Calotriton; species Calotriton arnoldi. Next base: position 1,507,185 of record CAWUFW010001225.1, read on the forward strand.
TGGGAACTATTTTGGGGCCCTTTAGAGAACTCCTTTTGGTTACCTTGTCCCCCCACTTCTGCTGGGGACCCTGTCCACCCTTGGCTGGGTTACACACATACCCCTTGTGGACCCTGGAACTCGTCCAGTGGTCCGCCTCCTGAGCAAGCTTCCTGGGGTCAGTCAGCTTACTATCCATCCGATGCTGGGTAGCTCTGGAGCACAAAGACTACTCAAATGCTCCCAGCCAATTAAGTTGTACAACTTCTGGTGATCAGTTACCTTGCAGCCCTTTATCCACCCATCCAGTGCTCTGCAATAAAGGTTCATACACTCAACCCACATGCTGGATTCAAGCTTCTTGAAAGACCTAAACTTTTACTGGTACTGTTTCCGGTGTGAGCCCATACCTGAGGCATAAATCCTCCTTCATATTGGGGTAGGTCAGAGCACCTGCCTCTTCCAAAGGTGTGAGGGTGTTCCTCCCATTGGCCTCAAAGTGTATTCACAGGCCTGCCCCCAAATTCTTCTCAGGGACCTCATTCATACGCTGTGCTGCCTCATAAGATGCAAAGCATGCATAAATATCTTCCCCTTCTGGAAATTCTGTACTAGGTCCTTGGGAATGTAAACCTTACCCCCTTGCACTGGCTGTAAGCTGCCACCATTTGTACTAGACTCCGCCTGCTTGGCCTTGAGGTCCAGCTCTCTCATGCTCAACTCATGTACCAAAAACAACTTATTTTCCTCCAAGGCACGTGCATTCTTGTCCTCCTCTGCCTTTAGTTTCATGACCTCCAATTCATGCTCCGTGGCCCTTTGCCTTTCCTCTATTTCCTCTGGAACCAAATTCCTGGAAGAATGATTGCTGCCAGCCACAGAGGCTGCTCTCCCAATAAGCAAATCCTGGGATCTAAAACCGCCATTTGGCACACCTTCATCCACATCAACATCATCTGTCTCCCCAGCTTGTCCGGCCTCCCACCAAGCCCCTAGGGCCTTCTGTAGCTCCTCTTTCCTAGAGATGCTCCTCATGGGACATCCAAAGCTCTTGCAAAATTGCTTGTGTTGCTCTACTTGGTAACTACTTAACATTTCTATGTCAAACTCCAATTCTGCAGCCTCACTTGCTGGTTTACCATTTAAAGACATGGTGCGTGGATACTTCAAGGGTCAGATCAAAAATAAAACCAAAAATAAAACACAGTATGTGGTTGCGTAGCAGTCTGCACTAAACTAGTGATGTATACCAATCACTGTGGGTCAAGTACAAATACAAGTTCAAATCCTCACCACTGACAACCAATGTTAGAAATGGTGGTATCTAGTAGGCAGAGGTAGGTACCTTTGTCCAAATAGGGACCCTTCCTTCTAGTCAGGGTAAGGGAGATACACACTTTAGATAACCCCAGCACACCCCCTGGGTAGCTTGGCACGAGCTGACAGGCTTATCTTAAAGGCAATGTATAAAGTATTTGTACTCAAAACACACAGTAATACAGTGATAACACCACAAATGGACACTACAACAGTTTAGAAAAATAAAGTATCTTTATTTAAACTCAACAAGACCAAAAGGACAAAAATCCAACATACATTTAATAAGTATATGACTTTTCAAAGGTTTCAAGCAACTGGGTCCATCGAAAACTATGGATGCGTGATTTCTCACAAAGTACCTGTAGATGCATCAAAATTCACAAGGCCAAAGAGCCGCAGAGATGGGAAGCATCGAGAAACAAAGAGATGCGTCAGTTCCTGAGACCATGGGGAGGCGAAGCAACAGTTCTGCTGCACGCAGGAGAAATAATGCGTCGAATCCAGTCTGTAAGGGAAGTGATGCGTCGACTCCAAGACGGTTCTGGTCCACGGATGATGCATCGGGAAAACTTGCTGCACAGGTATGATGCGTGGAAATCCGGGATGCGGCGGCGATCGATGCGGCAGCATCGAGCGGTGCTGCATCAGTTTCTTCAGCCGTGATCCCTCGATACGTCGGTTCTTGCAGCGGCGACAGGCACTGCGTCGGTTCGGAAGCGGTGCGGCGATGCGTGGAGAGTCTTCTTGCACAGCAGTGCTGCGTCGAAAGCTGTTGACAGCTGGGTTTCCAGTGTTTGTCAGGAAGCTTTTTTACCCATAGACACAACTTTTGCTGTACAAGCTGGGATTCGATCTTTTGAAGGTTAGAGCCACCAAACATTCATTTTTACCGGGAGCAGGTCACAACTCTAATAGTCCGCTGCATGTATCTTTACTTGTTATAATCAACGTGCTAATTTTTCCCAAGCTTATTTCTAGTTGCACTTCAACTGCAACCCACAGACGTGTGCTGGGAGATGCACTTTCCTCTTTTTTCTCCTTTTTTATCTAGAAACACGGGACGGCACTTTTGGACAAATTAACACACCTCTTGAAATAATTTGAGATAGCGCACTCGTTCTTTTCCTAATTTCCTGTTTTGCACTTTAGTTGTGGTAAGACTGGATAACACATTCACTTTTTTACCAAGCAATAACTGGTCAGCTACCGCTGTAGGTCGATACGCATGATGGGTACGTTGGGATAACGCACTCCTTCTCCTTTGAATCTTCGCCCTGTACTTTCTTCCCAGCCACTTTTTTTGTGAATCAGTTGGTGACAGATTTCATCATCACTTGCACATACCTTGGTTAGATGCCCCTCACGGTATGAGGCTATTCATAATTAGCAAGACACTTGAAATTGACCGTTAGAAAAAAAATATATTCTCCTTTTTGTTTGTAGATACCCCTGATGAAGGGCTTTTGTATTGGCCCGAAATGCTTTGTGTTGGTTTGGATTGTTAGTCTTACAAGTATGTAAAGACCAGCTCTCATATGGATTAACCATGTACAAGAATCTCGTCTTTGAAACAAATCGACTTGAGTGAAGAAATTTGATATACACAGTCAAATGTGTACTGCATTGTTTGCTGAGCACTTTTTAAATTTAATATCACTGTCTATTTTGTTCAAGAGTATTTAAAATTTGTATATTACGCTGTAACCCCGACTGGGGACATAGTAGTGCACACTGTGTCTAGACTATCGGTCCTAGAAATCCTTACTTTCTAAAAGTGGCATTTTCATTCAGACAATTTAAAAACCGTCTTTACTAACAGATGTGTTATTAAATTCTGAGTTCAGAGAGCCTAAACTTTTTTCTCTATCTTGTCCCAATGGGAAGTTATACTTGTAAGATGTTACAAAGCATTTTCCATTCTATCCTATGGGGCAGATAGCCTTTCAATAGTGAAAATCGAAATTGGCAGTGTTTCACTATCAGGACATGGCACACACACTAGTTCATGTCCTACCTTTCACATACCCTGCACCGTGCCCATAGGGGTACCTTGGGCCTACCATAGGGGGGGGGTCTTATATGTAAGAAAAGGGAAGGTTAGGCCCTGGCAAGTGGGCGCACTTGCCAAGTCGTCATGGCAGTTACCAAACTGCACACAGACACTGCAGTGGCAGGTCTGAGATACCTTTTCAGGGCTACTAATGTGGGTGGCACAATCAGTGCTGTAGGCCCACTAGTTGCATTCGATTTACAGGCCCTGGCACACTCAGTGCACTTTACTAGGGACTTATTAGTAAATTAAATATGCCAATCAGAGAGAACCAATTGTAATCACAATTTACACAGGGAGCACTTGCACTTTGACACTGATCAGCAGTGGCAAAGTGCCCAAAGCATCTAAGCCAACAAAAACGAAATTCAGCACAGCTTCACATATACAGGAGGTAGAGGCAAAAAGTCAGGGGAAACTACGCCAAAGATGCCAAGTCTAACACCTTTTCTCTGGGTTGCAGGACACTTGGTACTTACTGGGTAGTATATATGGTGGATACTGTTTTATCAAGTGTGCAGAGGTAGTACTTAATTCTAATTAGATAATCAAAGTATTCCTTTTTTTATACTTGATTATCCAGGGTGGCAAGGGTGAGCAGAGAAGGCGGACTGTTGCTGTTGGTAGATGAATTGGAAGTTGGCCAGAGATTTACACAGCAATCACAATCAATGTCTCATCAAAGAAATATCTTTTAAAGAGACTGGATTCTTCATTTAGACATTGGTGGCATAGAGCACAACCCCAAAATATATATATTGTATGTGTATTTCCTTGTAATGTAAAAACTGCAAAGTGTAATTCCTTGTAGTCACAGAGTCAGTGAAATGAAATGCATGGCTACATTCTGATGGTACAATGATGGATTTTGGGTTTTGCAAGGCTACAGGGCTGGTCTGACACTAGTTACATAGTTCAGGAAATGTTACTAATATCAGTTTACATATTTGTATGTGTCAGGTATTTGGGGGTCGCATAGTTACATCAGTTACACAGTAGATACAAAGCCCCAGGTTTGTGATACCATGGGCAGGTGGTAAAATGTTGATGTTGACTGTCTGTGAATCTTAAAATTCAATGTAAATACAACGCACAGCTAGAAATAGATCATATGGACATACAATTTACAAACAAGGTACATTAAACTAGAAACAAGTCTGTAGTGAAGATGGAGTTAGAGATAAATAAATATTGACAGGTAAATAAATTTAGATTTTCTATACCTAACTCCCCATATATGTACCTATGCAGTACATGTTTCTTCAAGGTATTTCGATGTGGATTTAGGAATAATACATCTATACTTCTCTATATGCACTTGCCATTCAATATTTTGTTCCTTGTTATTCTGTTTTTGATATTTTTGTGCCACAATATTCTGGGGTTCGATATTAAATAGTACAATCACCCAGTGAACCTAATGTAAAGACTATCCACTTAGTGCAGCTATGGGGTCCAGATTTACTAAGGGTTTGAACTGGGGCAAAGTCATGCAAAGTGGCACAAACTCTTCCAAGATCATTTACTTCCAGTGCAAAAGGTATTTTGCATTTGAAATGTGCTCTTTTCTCAGGACAAATATCTCTTTGTGCTATTTGTGTCACTTTCCATCATGGAAATTAGTTATATGTAACTTGAGAAGATCAGCACAACCTCACATAGGTTTTAATGCAAAGCCCAATCTATTAAGATAGCCAGACCAGCTTTGCGTCAAACAATAATGCATCATTGAAGCAGGCGCTAACAAAGACAAATGTATTGTGACTGATTTTCTAAGGGTGTGCACCTGGGTAAAGTCACACAAAGTTGTTGAAATGTTTTTTTTTACTTTCCAACGAGAAAGATATTACACTGGATTATTTACAACATGAGCAAAAAATAAAAGAAAGAAAAGGTGCAATGGTGCAGGTACTGCTGCCTGCTGCATCATTCTGTAGGCTTGTGTATTTGTCACCATGCATATGCGTGCCAGTGGAACAACGCAGGTGTCATTTTCATTTTCTTCTATACTGATCTAAAATGGTGGATGCCACTTAGATTGGAAAATAGAAAAAACTGTAGTTGACGGAAAGCGCTTTTCGTTTTCTGGAGGGTTTCAGGAGCAAATGGCACCTACCACTCCAATTCCAAAAGATTAAAATAAAGAAATCATTTAATGTCCAGTATTGTTGGGAGAGTGGGTGTAGGGGAATCAAAATGTGGGCTGGTATTTGGCAGGGAACTAGCACAACACGAGAGATAGCGAGAAGACACATGCACTCTTATGGAGTGCCTAACAATAAAGAAAAAAGGTAGTTCCTCAAATGTGAGCAGTGGAAGGATACAAGATAGGCACTCAAAAGGGTGGTAAAGAGACTATGCTTCATTGCAGGGACAAACAAAAGAAGAGGAGGCAAGTCATTGAATAATAAGCAAGCAAATGAAAGTGACAATGAAGCCAACCAATGGGTGTCTGTACACCCACAGTAAGTTTTTGGTGTAGTCCACAAAAGGCCTTCACCTACAGACAACTAAAAGTTCTATAGTAGACAAGACTTAAGCAATGCAATTTCATAGAGTTCACTACTGAGAGCAGATAATGGTTTCCGTGGCTCTGTCGCCATTTCAGTTGCACAAGACTGGATTTAGGGCAGGGGTGTGTTAATTCTTTTAATGTGGGTAAATGCCATTATGCATCCCTTAATGGTAAGCAACAAAAATGATAAACTTCTTCAGTTATCCTACATTTTGAAACGGATGTTTACTCAAGGCAACATTTCAACTGTACGTTGATTCAGATCTTCTAAGCATAACACATGTCTTTGGCACATCTGACATAAAGGACACAGTGCATTAAAAATAAATGTATATTTCAACATAATACCAGATAGTTCTACCACATTATGAATTATTCCTTTGTTTATTCACTATTAATATCTGCTCTGCATTTCAACCAACTAGTTTCTGCTTGTGTTTCATCCTATATTGTTCCTTGTGTTCCTTTTCTGTTTTTCTAACATATTTGTGTGCATCCTATCTTTCAGTCCACGATGCAGGATGATTTTTATATCACTCAACATTTGACTGTCTACAATGCTGTATTCCTATTTCTAATTTTCAAGTAAATAAGATATTTTTTCAAACTCCTTTACATGGGAACACAGTACTGCAACCTTTCCGTCTGCCTTGTTTGTGCTTTAGCGTGCAGCAGCATTGTAGATGTCAGTCCACTCCGTAATTTAAATTGGCGCGAGATTATTCGTACAGAATTCAAAAGAACTGATAGTTGTTAGAAGTAGTAGCCTAAATGAAACCTTGAAATAACATTCTTTGATTTCAAAATGCATAGTTCCAGTCCAGGCGGACCACAAACCCGCGAGGTTTTATCGCCCAAGCTATGAATATGCAGATGAGATCCGTTTTATGCAAGTCGTCTTCTTCATGCATTATTTTTGAGGGTATCTCGAAACCCTAACTGGTTGGCAGACTGCGAGAAATTAAGTTTTATATCGCTAAACCAAAAGTGCTTTCACAATCGAAAGGTTTCTCAATAGTACCTCACATTCCCTTCCAAGTTTAAAAGGTCATGCCCACGTTCATCAAACCGGCAGTTTATTAATTAGCCACGTTTCACACTTCATGCAGCCTCCGTGCCCTTTTTGACACATTAGTCTGCTATGCATATATTTTATTAGTATTTATTCTACCATTAGCGCTGTTAAGGTTAACAAATCATTAATGCTAGTAAACGCGCGCACAGAGCCAAGCTTCGCACGCAGCAGCACCACCATGCATTTAACCCGGGCCCAAGGCACCCAACAGGAAGACTCCTGTTAATTAAAAATGATTTGTTTTTAGGCAATCGGGCAGCATGCAGACACCGTGAAATGTGGTCTTTTTTATTTTGCAATTACTTTACACACACGCCACACACACACACTCATAAACACTCTTCAATACTGAAGTGGGAAAAATAAAGCGTCCTCACATTTCCTCAGCTGCGCTATTTGGCAATTCCTCGAGGTGCGAGCGCGCGCCTCTCGCGCGCTTACTTCACACGTGTGCCTCCCTGCAGCACATTTAACGTTTGGAAGAACATCACACCCAATCCATCCCGCGTGCCCAAGTCTTGCATAAATATGACGGATAGAAGTATTTCAGTGCGTTGGATGGTGTTGGGCGCAGCTGTTTGAGCGCTAATTAAAATCAGATGCGAGCGTTTAACATTATGAATGAAGCTCTGTTTATTTTACTCTGCAGACAAATAACGGGAAGTTAGTGGACATGAAACCGCAGGAAACGCCATAGCAAGCTGCTCAGTGAGGAATGGGGATGGGGTTGACGAGAAAGAAAGCAAAAGCTTACACCGTGCTGCATTGTTCTCCAGACAGTCCTCTGCGAAGCAAGGGGGTGCAAGGAACAGAAAGAAAATAGATTACTACACACATAAACATCAGAGAAAAGCAAGAACTGTGCAGACGCTTGTAAGAATAAGAGAATATAAGAGGCAAAAGAGAAATAGTACAATATGGGTCAGATTTCATCACAGATTGGCAATAAATTCAAATGCTCTTGCACTACTGAGGTCACTAGTTACCTCTTTTTCACTAACCACCTCGTGTGTAGGCCCAGCATCCTCTCATCATCACTGTGGTGGTGTTATGAGGCTGTTTTGGTTGAATTGATTCCAATGACGCAATAACTTTGAGACCTCTGGTACTGGTAGAATTGTGAGATAGTTCCAGTGCCGCACATTGTTAGGGTATGGTAGCAGCATTTCGCAACGAAATATTCTCTTACCAAAATATTGTGTCCTACACAGCATTTACAAAAATATAGCCACATTAGAGTTGAAAATAGAAAAGTTAGAGCCAATGGAATGTTATTTTTATAAACGATATTTAGGACACAATATTTATGTCATTCAATATTTTTATCAACAATAGTCTGGTATTCAACCCATTTCTGCTATTGCGGATCAAGAGTAATCCTTTATCTTGCAAATGCCTCCAGTGGTTTCTGGCAGCAAAGGCCGATGGACGCCAAAGACAAAAATGTGGTAATCATGTGGTAAAAGGGTGGTGGTTGGGCAACACTAGACATTGCTGTACCATATGCAGTGCATTTTTATTCCCGAATGAAAAGGTAATAATGTATCTCCTTATTAATGCATGCATTATCTCACCATATCAAGTTATTAACTTTGGATTTAGTGCCGGACTCTATATCTTCCCCTAAGAATCAAAGGTGTGGGTCTTGCTTGCAGAAGTCATTTATATGTATAGTTTTCTCCAGAATAGTCTGCTAGGCCACAGTGTAACATCGATAACAATAAAACAGTTAGAACTGGTCCTAATGACGATGATGATGATATGCTTTCCCCATTTGTTAAACATGAAAGTATGCATCACAACTGGAGCAGGTTCCAGTTGGGCCATTCTTGTTCCACAGCTAGATTCATGAATGCAAGATTTATTAAATCGTCCCTTAAAGCAAGTTTGATAAAGATTTGTGTAGGGAAATGTGCTTCTCAGGAGTTCACGTGGTGTCATGAGATGTTTTGATTTGATCAAACTGGTTTTATTGGAATATTTTGACTTTGGGCATTTGGAAGCCGCTTTACAACTCTCAGAACATGTACACTGCTTTTTAAACATGCCTATAAATTGGCTAACTCCAATAGGCATATCAAACTGTAAAATAAGGCCATGGAAATGATGGGGCACAAAGAGCACCATTGGCATGAGAGGCAGATGGAACAAGTGCGATGGCTGGAGATAAAAGGCCCAATTTATGGTCAACAAGGGTATTCCAATTTGGGTTCGAAAGAACAGCAATCCAGAGTACCAATTATATGGCACTGATGTATATTAGCACCCTATATGTAATGTTCCAGTTGAGCGCCAATTGTAATTCAGTTTAAATGCTTTTTGTTTTTGTTTTGTTCTGATATATTTGAGAAACTTTATCCTGAGGTGTCAAGGTATGACTCACGGTGGCATCTATATTCTTCTTACTCACTGTCTTAGCATGAGTTATAGAGATAGGGATCCCCATTGGCCCTGAAGAATGCCCCTGATCAGTGTTGGCAAATGAAAGGGCAGAAACATGTAGGCATATGATGGATGTTGGGACCATTGCACCCGTACACCATCCCCTCATTGTTTTAAAAGTTTATCCTGGGTTTACCTTTAGACATTTTTAGCATATCTGGATCCCTTCTTATACAGTTAGTTTTATCTAAGAACTCTTTCTTATTTGAGGTTGAGTACGTCCTGATCGTATTATCTTACCAGGGATGAGGTCGCCTATCAAGAAGCATGCCACAAATAATGGGTGAGGCCTCCTTTTCCAACATAATTGGTATTCTGCATAGCTGTTCCTCCAGGACCCTAATTGGAATACTCTTGATATAGACCAAAAATTGGCCCCTATATCTCCACCATCGCACTTATTGTGCTTTCTTGATTATTGATTTTGAAGGGCGTGCATTGGTGTACCTCCATCTCTCCTGTTGTGTTATGAGATGAAAGGCAGATGGCACGTTTAGCAAGCTGAGTGGACTTTTCACCACCCACATGAGTGACTGAAAACATGGCACCAGGGATGCTGCAGCAAGCACATGTAACATTAACCATCTCGATGTGCTTTTAAACGTACTTTTAACATTAACCACTTCACCTATAAGTAGTGTCTCTTGTGCCTACAACATAACTGGTTTATGCAACTAGATGGCTGGTGGTGCAATTTGTAAAGATGGCCAATACTGAAAAAGTAGCAGAGTTTTTACAAACAGTTTTCTTGAGAGAGGGTGCCCCAACTGAACTGGTCACTGATAATGGAGTGCAGTTTATATCAAGGAAATTCCAGAGATTCTTGTCTCATCAGGGCATAAAACATGTAATGACCTCTTTATATCACCCCCACAGCAATGGGCTTGTCGAGCGATGTAACAGATTTATAAAGGATAACATTCAGTTGTCTGTGGCGAATGGGTGAGATTAGAAACAGGAGCTCAAGGATTTGTTGCGAGCTTTATGGAGCATTCCCAATGCCACCACCAATATGTCACCATTTGCTTTATTGAAAGGTAGGGTGGCTACTACCAAGTTGATTAGACCATGGATGGATGACTTAACAGTGTCTGTTGAGAAACTTGAGCAAGTCAAGCTAAGTTGTGAGAAAGCACAAAGGTAGTATGTGAGTGAGGTAAAAAATAAGGGAAAATCTCAAGCAATTTTCGAATTGGTGCGACTGGGTGAGGGTGAAACTGCAAAGTATATTCTCTAAGGGAAAATGTAAGTGTTCAGTGCTGATGAAAATCAGAGCTGTCAAAGACAGAGTGGTTCAACTTTACGATGGCAAATGGTGGAACAAATAAAGATTGTCCAAACAAAATCAGGTGTGATGTTTTCCCATGGTTCCTGTCAGGTTTCCATCATCTGATGGGAAGGAGAGGTCGTTGAGGTCAGAAGGAGAGAAAAGACCATCTGCATGGCATAAGGATTATGTTTAAGCATGTGTTCTGCAATTGGCCAGTTTGAAACTATGAATTTCACTTGTAAGCTTTTGCTAAAATATTTATGTTTTGTTGTTTGATGTTTTGCTTTTGGGATGCTCTTGTATCTTATATTTTATATACTCAACACAATGGGACTGATTCACAAAGGGCCTCCGTACTCGTGGCGGAGGCCCCGCAGTTGTGGGGGAGTCTCCTCACTCGGGGCGTAATCTCGACATGAGAATTCTCATGATGGAGATTCTGCCCCAAGTGCAGAGGCTCCCCCATGACTGCAGGGCCTCTGCCACAAGTGTTGAGGCCTTTTGTGAATCAGGCCCAATGAATTTATCTTTGATCTTGATATATGGGGAAAAGTATTCTTGCATTTTTAAGTTCCTTTTCGCATTTTGGTAGGTTGATGTGATGGGTAGGAATGTTATTTGCTCAATATAAGGGAAGAGATGTGTTAGGTTTTTTGCTCAGAACCTAGAGCAGGTGCCACCTTGACGACTGTGTGTAAGGTGGAACCTTGAATGTGTAGAAGTCTAAAATGACAGTTTCTGACTGCTGCCTGTTCTGTTGGTCGGACGTAATCTGCTCTCTTGAATAAGTACTTTATTCAAATGAAACTCTTCTGGCTGTGAGAACCTTTTACCAGGTTATCCTAAAAATACCCATACATAAACTCAGAAGACTTTCTGAAACCTTTTGAATACTTTAACTCCCCCTTCAAAAAGTATTTATGTCCACATTCTTAACCATCTCAAATGATTAGGTCTTTATTGACAGGGTCATTCAAATTTCTGTCACTTTTGGCCACCAGAAATCCTGCATCCAGAAGTGGAAACTGGCATCATAATGACCTGCATCTTGAAGCAGAAGTCCGACACATTGATCCTGAGGCAATAGAAATACCACACTAAACAATGAGGACCTGGTATCGCTGTTACTTGACAAGTGGCACTGAATTCAAGTGAATATCTTGTACCCACAGAGTTCATATGCTTTATCATTAGATTATAGTACCTTGTGCATGGTTAAGCCTTTGATATCCAGCCAAGCTAGGAAATGGAGACCAAATGAATCCCCTCAGAGTCTTTGACAATCCTCTACCAGTGATTAACCCTATTTGAGTGCTACAGCAGCATTTCAGTTATAGCATATTAAGCCTCTAAACTCTTTCCACCACTGCTCAAAAAATAACTTCTTCACAACTGTAAAAGATGAAACCAGCACACAATTTTATAGAGATGTAGCTCTCCATAATAGAGCATTACAATTCTCTATATTCCTTGATATTGAACCTGATGATTTTAGGGTCAGAAATCAGTCATATAAGCACCCCTTTATCAACCATGATGGTCTGTTCTAGGACTGGAATACAAGTCATAAAGAGAACTAGAGTTGAACATTTATAGGTAATTTAACAGACCAGAAATGTATTGGAAACATTATTCAGTTCCCTTTCATAATAGTGGCAGAACTTTATGATGGAAGTGTTGCAACTGGAGCATCTTTTTATGTGCAATGAGTGGAAAACCATGCTTTAAAGCTGTATGGGAAAAGTTTTATTATTTTTTTGTATTTGCTGTGTATGAATCTGGTATTTTATGCAGTTGATATGTGGATGCCTGTAAGGTGCAACCTAGAGGCACTTCTCTATTTTCTAGGAAGATGCAGCAACTGTTGTGCATTACTGATCAATTGTCTCCTGCTTCAAATTAACATGCACTTCTAATTTAAAATTCATTTCAAACTTTAGAAAGAATGACACGTAGCAAATCACTTTAAAGTATCAGACTAGATTTTGCCCTTTCTTTCAAATATTCATCTGTGGGTTTGATGGTGGAATTGGACACTTTAAAGGACAAGCATCAACAAAGCCTTTAAGTCTAGCTGCTTTTTACATTCTGACAAAAACACTTAAAAGCCCTGCTGAGTGAAAAAAACAAAAAATAGATTGCTTCTGTATACAACACATCTATGAGAAAAAGCATTTAATGTGTCATGTTTCAGTGTACTTTTGAGAAGTTAAATCGTCCCTGATGAATTGTACTTCAAGCACACAACAGGAGGCAGAATGATATACTCAACAGCCAGTAACATGAGGTCAAAGGGAAATACTCTCCTGGGCAGAGCCCAACCCCACTCTACATATGTTTTTGTACATATCATTTAATTGCTTTCTGGTAAGGTATACAACAGTGATCAGACCCTCTTTAAACTTTACACATACATATTCATACGGCCTGACCATACAGTAGTTTCAATTTGCATATCCACTTATTAATTGCATATCCTCCTTATTAATTGAATTACTCCTCCATCCTTCCTTCCTTTCCCCTCCTCCGAATGAAGATGTTTGCTCTTCCCACTTCATAAAGGAGGGTTCACGATATCCAATTTCTCTCATCTGAGGCATGATATTATTTGAAAGAACAGGAACAAATGTTCTTCAAAAACCTTTAAGAACTATGTCTGCCTTTCAACAGTATTATTAGTCATTTGAATGATCTGAGGTATAATAAAAAAATGACTGGTCTTTTCTGTCCACTGAACGTCTACCACAAACTCAGGTGTTCAAAATGAATCATCTCTTTTGTTAAAAAATCACTTCCTATGTTTGCAAAAGTGTTCTAAATTCGAGGAGAAGTGTATGTTTGGATATCAGCCTTTTTTATTAAGTGAAATCTGCAATTATTCAAGTCTTTGAAGTTATAGCAATGTTATTTTACAAATTTTAAACATTTATTTTAACATGGCATATTCATACTGTAAATAAGACATAGCCAGTGTGCAGCCACATTTGTTACTATGAACACAATAAAACCAATTGCCCAGGTGTATTAGGTAGGCTCACAAGTATGAATATTGTCTTAAAAAGCTTGTTCTTTAGATGCATCCTTGAGCCATGCTTCATAAAAATATCATTTATCATGATATACTAATATGTTAATATTTTTATGCATTGGTACATTGATAAATAAGTCAATTTTGATCCTAACACATCAGGAGCAATCTAATCTGAAGAGCGATTATATTGTAGGATATTGCTGAAAACATCTCAACCCATCTATAATTGCATTTAATGAAATTACCATTAGTAAAATGGTAGGATGGGATGGGATCAGCATTAATTTACATATTTGGTCTAACTCATTGATATAAAAAATTGTTTTGTAGGAGTAAAAGAGGTCAAGCATTGCTAAATGTATTATCACTTCCATATATCTTATAGAAAAAAATTAACAATTTTGCAAATTTACAATGATTACACATTCCTATGTTATACTTACCTGCATCTCATACCTATCTGCCACTCTCCCTTCAATCCAAGGGACAAAGACAGAATCAGGTGCAATCAGTCTAATGGAAAGCTAAATAATTAACTGACACTGGTAAAATATGTGTGCTTCATAGAAAATGTACTATCAGATTTGGTGAATATCGACATCTTCTCGAACACATAGAGCTGATTCAGTTTCCGTCACAAAAGAATTTACTGTTGTTGAGGAAGTTCATATTATGAGGACATTCTACACATATACTCAACAGTACTCCTGCATTTGAAAGGATCTGCCATGTTATTTCCATTATCACTGTCAAAGTCTGAAACCCAAAAAGGATCAGATCACTGAATACTTTTTCTGTTATTTTTCTTGTCACAACCAGGGATTTGGGAGGTGAAATTGTCTAAAAGAATTACCTACAATGCTGTCACGCTTCTAAATTAAACCAGAATAGCACCCAACTTAAAGAATACAGAAGATTGCATTACAATGAATTAGTGAAATCTCTAAATTCATACGCTAACCCTGTAAATTTGGACAGGAATGTCAATCAAATCGTTTATGAGTTAGTACTCCATTAATCATGCAAGCCATCATGTTTGTTGTGACTTCTTCACATCCAGTGGAAGGCGCATTTAAAAACAAATATTATTTATAATAGCTAATTCACTCTTTTAATTAGGAACTGGACTTCCAAGCCCACTGAATAATCCAGTTGGATTATCAGAATGACCAACAAACAAGCAAATGATCGACAATCAAATTACCTATGTTGCTTATTAGGGTGATAAACTTACTGCAGGACATTACGGACATAATCATTGACTTTTCGGTGTGTTAGTCCAATTAGTACACTCGAAGTAAAAAAGAATATAACATCTAGAATGCATTAGGCTATATTACAGAATTTCAGGACTAGAAACAGTGTCAGTAATGACAATTTCCCACTACTCACCAGCCGGTCTAAGCTTGTGCCTGCTGCTGTCGTTGGTCTTTCTTCTGGAGTGTATGGCCGAAACCTGGTGCTGAAGTTTTCAGAAATTGAACGAGATGACCGTATTGCAGGAACTGGCTTCGGCTGCCCACACCCCTGAAACACCTGGAAGAAAAAGTTTTGATGTGAACAAAAATGACAAAGCAATGGCTTAAAGATTTAAGCACTCTTTCAATTTTAGAAAAAGACCAGATTTTGGTGCAACCTGAAGGCACTGAAAAAAATGACAACTGCACAGTATTGGTATCCCGGAAGACCTACATGATGTAAGGGAGGAGAGATTTACATTTTAAGCGTCATCGCGCAACAGTTCATAAAGCGAAAACCATGAAATGCACTGCATTAAAAACTCTAACTTACAAATTGCTAGAGTGATTTGGGAATAGATAGATACTAAAGTACAGCATCTTTTAAAGAGAGAAAATGCACCAATGGAAAAAAAGTTACCACGTGGGTTTGGCGTTACCCCATACGTTTTGGGGTTTGGAATGTGGAATTGTGGTTTGAACGTAACTCAAAGCGTATGCTATTCTCACAACTCTCCTTTTTTCACGTAATACCTGGAGCAATTTGTGCAGCCTATAAAAAAAATGTATCGCAAATTAAGCTGAACTTGGAATGTAAAATCAGGAACAAATACAATTTGTATTCTATTCAGATTTAGCACAGAAGTCACAATAAGCCAGTAAGGTGGGTTGCCAAGTGCTACAAAAAGAATAGAAAGAGGCAGATTCGATAGGCCCAATGAGCTAGAGGATAATTTTCTGCTTTCTCTGTACTGTGTTTATCCACACCAGTGGGCAAAGGCTGAGAAGCCTGGCCTGTGAGCTCTGTTACTGATAACATAACTCTAGCGCCAGGTCTCCCATTTACAGAATATCATTTGAATGGACAGGCTATTTAAGTGCTCGTCACAATCCAATAGTAACTCCAAGATGCTCTAGAAGCTCCCGCAATAGATAAGCAGTGCCAAGGGGCTGGCACATATTCTTTAAGGTAGAAATTCTCCGGTTTTTGCAAGAAGCATAATTAGCTGGGTGCTTTGCGCAGTGTGGAAGCGCAAAGTGGGCATGGCTTGTTTCCCTGAGGATATTAACTTTAGCTTACAAGCTTTGAGACCTCAGTGGTCCCCTACTCCTCCAGTGATAATACACATAACCAGATCCTCCCTTTAAGGGGCAAGCTAATTATGTCTATAGTTTCCCACAATCTATAATATTTATTTTATGTACTTGCTTGCAGGTAAGCAAGTACTGTCCTTTAGAGTGGGCTAATTGCCATTTTTATACATTGTCGGAAAATGGAATGTCAATGCAGATACATCAAAGTGTTGTCAAGTATTTGGGAAATTGGAAGAATCTTTTCAACATATGGTATTCCTTTGAAATGTTAACTCAAGACATTGTAAGGGTCTTGTTGCAAAAGAGAATTTGTTCAATGGTGCATTTATAATTTCAAAAAGACAAATTTACTTAGGTCTTACTTTGAAATAAATGTTGTCCAGAGATAATTGTTTTGATATGTATGTATATATTATCCACATTTGAGTATTTCTGTCTGTTATATGTAAATGTAATGTAAATAGATAAATAGTATATGTCTAGATTTATCCTCATCTTGAAGTTTGAATTAAAATATAATGCCTGAACAAGTGCAGTATGTTGGTATATGTTAGCCTAACAAAGGTGTCAAACTTGCAAGAGCTCAGGACTCCACACAGACTAACCTAACACCAGGCTGTAGGTGACATTAATCCAAAGCCTTTTATTTATGTGCCAATGAATGTTTGCTCAAGAGAAGCTACAAACAAGTTAAAGATCGGATCAATTTACATGCCCATTACTACTTCCTTATACCAGAGACTTTGCTAAGGGATGCTGAAAAACATGGGGCAGGAAGAAAAAGACATGCCAAGATTGGGGTGCCCAATTGACCAGAGCCCCCTGCAACAATATCCAAGACATTAAGTCCCATTCACTGGCATCATGCTATAAGAAGCACCAGGGCACAGATCACTGAAAAATCCAGTAGCATTATGAAAAGGACCTGCCAACACTGGGGACTCAACTAACTGAAATTTGCTACAACAAAATCTAAGACACATAGCATTGCCCACTAATACAGAACTACAAAAAGCACAAGGGCTACCACTGGGCTGCCGATCAAAGCACTGAAGAGGCTAGGCTAAGCCAACGCTCTTGGATGCTTTGTAAGAAAAGTGCAGAAGACTGTGTGACTGATTGTTTTCACTTGTCATCTTTCTTGCTGAGATACCCAAGGATACTATGTGCTCGGGCCTACACCTTATTAAAATAACTGGTGTGCTTCAGGAGACTGAATCTCAGTCATTTTGCATCTCCCTGAGGTTGTGTCTATGTCTAATGTACAGGGGAATACCAATATGTATGCTAGTTTCAATGTTAGGTCTGACAATCCCAAGTGAACCATTCCTAAAGGAGAAATGAACCCACAAATAATATCTACAAACAGTTGAAACCCAGCTATAAAGCTGGCTCATCAAATACCAACTGCATTTCGAGACATACTGAATACCACCTTACCGGAAAACGAAGACACACCTTGCCCAAATAGTGTGCCATACATGCCTTGCATTAACTGCTTTGAAGTTTTAATCCCTAATGAAGGCCCATCTGTTTCTCAATTTCAAATGATGTGGAGATGGCTCCTTCTCATATGTCTACAAAGGATCAGGTGTGCAATTGCTTTAACAAAAGTCTAGAACATTTTGAAAAAACTGATGAAAAAAGTTAATGCCTTAGATAGCAAATCCTAACTCTGAAAATAAAGTTAATGCTAATGAGAATTTGATTAAAATGACTAACATCAATCAGGGAAACAAACAACATTACTCTAAAAATTGTGAGCACACTAATAGTTGCAATGTGGTGGGTTCTGCTTCCAGACACTGCAGAAGAGATTTTAGGGACCCAAAGTGAACGTCTTACATCCATCAGGTCATCCAGAAACATTATTGCTACAAACCTCCTCCAAATAAGTATTTGACTAGGCAGCTTTACAACTGCAATGGTAAGCTACTATATCATACCATTCACAATTATTTTGCTTCAGCAATCCACATTACATACATTTTGAAGCTGTCCTGGCAAAAAACCTGACAGAAGTCATGCCATGGTCCCATAATTCCTAAATGTAATCAAACAACTATTGAGAAAAGTTAAAAAACATTATGACACTTAAATTGTGAGCTATCAGCATGCTAAAAATTCAGTAAAACCTCATGTTAAAACAAAAAGCCCAAAGCCTCAGAGATTATATTATAAATGCTCCTCACCACCAATGCTCTTTAATTACAATGGTCAAACTTTGTTTAAATTGGCCACCACTACATCCTTTCCTCACTCACTGGAACAGTTAATGCCATCCTAAATTCTTCCATGATAAAATGTCAAACACCAACACACTAAGCAAATTGATCTAAGAAGGGTAGGTTAACAACTAGACTCTACTCAAAGACACAGACCATATACACTACAAAATATTATTTTAACCATTAAGACTTCTTCCTTTACAGATGATCCCATTAGCGCTAAGCGATTGAGAGAATTTGCTCTCCCTGCCAGTCACGTTATTTAAAATAATAAACATCACACTCCTTATGCAAGAGGTTTTACGCCTTCATAAGGAAAGAGAGAGCACATTTCTATTAAAAACCTAACCTGGATTAATAAAATATTTGTAATTTAAGGCATTTTTTTAAAACTATTAGATGTTTTAGGGATAATCCCTGAAAAGGTTGTATCAATCCATCCTCAAGAGTACAAGGAAGAGAACTCTCTTCAAAACACTAGTTTTGGCCCATAAGGCAATTCATTATACAGGTGCAGGTTACCTTAGGGTCAGAATATGCCTTTACGTCCCAACTAGAAACCTGAGGTCAGCTAATAGCCTTCTGGTGAAGATCGCTAAGATTTTCTGCATCAGAACTGGAGGATAGGCCTTCTCATATCTTGGGACAACTTCCTAGAACAAACTCCCTCTTTCCCTTTTGAGCTACACTCAATGGATGCCAATTCACTGTTCAAGAAAAAGCTGAAAACCTGGCTTTTTAAACAAGAGTAGACAATCTGACTGAACTCTGTAGGTGGCCAATTAGCACAATGCCGGGACACTCCTCGGAGTAGCAGTGTACTTTACAATCCGCATTTCATTCTTCATTCATTCATTCATTCAATGCTAAAACCATTTTCCAATGCAACTGTCAGCCAAAATATAGTACAGAACAGTAGCCCCCAATGTGCTGGATGATTGATGCATTGCATATCCCTGATGATAGCGTTATCTGTCCCCTCAGTATGCTCCACGTTGCAGCAGATGTTAAAAAAGTTGATTAGATGTGCTTTCCTGGTACACTGTTGCATATTCTTTCTGCATTTTTGGGACTAAGTAGACAGATCCTAAACTGCCCGCTCCTTGCTTTTACTGATAGATTCAATTCACATTAAATTCTTGGTCAAAAAGAATCCCCTAGTTAGGGCTGCTATCACCTCTATTATATAATATATCTGGGCCCGAATAGGACCGTCACATGCCGGGGAAGGTGAACCTATCCTTCATAAATATATGAATTCCTAGCTGCACCTGAGTTTATCATGACTGTTGACATTTGCTTCTAAATCTAAATCCTGGATAGAGACCTTTTTAGGTCTCGGCTCTAGACAGCGCATGCGCTGTCTTGAAAGAGGTGTGTTGTATCTACTTTGAGGGTTACAGCCCGCCCATGGGTTTCCCATTTTCTTGCCCCATCATCGATCTTCTATTCTTTACTCCCATTTGTCCATGGCATGCATGCGTCATGCCTCTTCCTGTGTTTAGCTCTCCAGAGAGCAGGAACTAATTACTAATATCCACACACAGCGGCAATTTTAGGAAATGTATTCAAGGCTATTTTCACAAGCACTCGAGTTTACATTGCTCTGAGCATTTCTCTAAACAGGCCTGTAAATCTTGTTTCTTCGATTAACATCGCTTTTCACAAACACTCATGTTTACATTTGGTTCGAGCGATTCTCTAAACAGGCATGCAAATCTTGTTCTTATCTCACCACATTATTGTGCAATCTGGTGTTGCTTGCCCACCACCCAACCCCCTTCCAATTCGCAGCTTGACCCATCCCCCCATCCCTTCCTAATCGCTGCTTGCTTTGTACACAAGCTCTCATGACAAAGGTTTCCCAGCTTTCATGCATTAGAACACATAATGGACTATGGAAAAGCTAGTCAATCGGAATACATCATTTAACAAATGGTTTAATGAACGCGGCTCTCATAGCTCGATGGCTGACATGCTCCCCGCCTTCATTTACTTCGCAGAAATGGCATCTGTGAAGAAAGTGCGCCACATAAGGATAGCTGTGCATCCAAATGACTAACATTCAGGAAACTGTAGACTGATCTCTTTTCTAAGTCTTTTGAATCATACAAAACAGTAAACAAAGAGAATGCTAATGGATTTCGGATGGCAGGATGCAGGCAGGATTATCGCACAGTCACTAATGTGCAACTCATGTGACATTTGCTATGCATGCTTTACAACAGACTCTTCCGGTGCTAGGGATGTTCCTGCAGCAGGTGCACTTGAACAATTCCTGCAATGCAAAAGTGAACCACTTCATGTCTACAGTAAAATTAGCTGGGTCATGCACATGGAAGAAAGACTAGAAAGCAGGGTTGGGAAAACAACTAGAGAACTGACTTTATTCCAGTAACACTAACGAACGCTTTGCGATGCACAGTGGGGACATAATGACCAACACCAGCCCCGCACGCAAATACATTAACATTGCCAAAGCCTATAGCTCTTGGATTGAAGAGACCTATTGGCTTTGCCAATGCTTGTTTAATTAAAACTTTGTGACAGATGTACTAATATTGAGAATTGTGATTTCCAAATTGTGATTTTTTACAATTTCAATTCCTAATGTATGTATGAAAGCTTTCAATTTAAAATAATGATTCCTAGTAGGTCATAAATCAACCTATCTCATGAATATTAATGAGGTAGGTCGCAGTTTGCAACCCATTAGTAATGATAGCCATCACGGGGATGGTGGCCTGCTGAGGTCAGTTCACCATATTGTCCGTGATTTCTTTTAAAAAAAAGCAAAGTTTAAAAAATAAAAATGCAACCCCTTTTCCTTAGAGGAAAACAGGATATGTTTAAAAAAAGAAAAATGAAAAGTGTAACTTTCATTTTTTAAGAGTAGGCAGTGGTCCGTGAGACCACTGCCTGCTCTTAAAAATTACTTTTGAACATTCTCAGAGGGGAAGGGGTCAGGGACCCCTTTACGTTTGCGAACGGGTTACCACCTCCTTTGAGGTGTCGGTAAAATGTTAATGTTTTACAAACGCATTTCGGTCGCAAAACATTAACACATACAACTATGATGCGCTATTTGGAAGAGATGCCCTAAACACGCCCCTTCTAAATGCCGAATTGCAAACCCAAAGTGTGATTCTGTAGAACCGCAGTTTGGTATTTGTACAATTAAAAAGTATTTTTGAAAATGACTCAATTCTGTGAATGACAGCCCACCATATGGTGGCGCTGTCTGTCTAATTTACAGATGTACAGTTGTTTATTAATTCAATATACCTTAAAATGACTAATACCTGCCACCCAGGCCATTCTTATAGCTTTGGAGGCCTGGAATAGTCTAAATTGTCTCACTTGTAGGAGTGTTATGTTTATTAGTTGTGAGGCACTTCCTTACAGATACTTGGGCCACTACTTCCCATCTGGTCGAAGGGCTATGAGATAAAATTTCACCACCCCATTCTAATTAAACTGCATGGATTCTCATGCGAATCAATAGATGATAATATTGAAAATGTTTCTTACAACTTTCAAATCATTTACTCTAAAAAGAATCTGTACCTTCAGTAGAAACAAGCACTAGTTATGAGCACATGTTCTACAGGAAATAAATTCCAGATGGTAATCGATGCTTTTCTGATTTTTAAATACAAAATTGCAAACACTCTGTCATGCCCTTAAATCCGAGTTTGTCTCATGCCCCAGCTCTCAGAGTAAAATTGGCTTACAGACTCACAGTCACTGCTTAAATTGGTTGAAATGACCTGTAATGGCAATACTTCCTATATCTTTTGTTATTCTGTGGTGTAGATTGTGCAGCACTCTTATACTTCTATGTTGTGTCTCAGACATTATGCTCCCCTATTGTCCAGCTGACCCATGAGCTTCTCTTGGCTTATACATTTTGAAATTATTTTAAGTGCAAGAATGTGAAAATACAAATTTTTCCACCCTACATTTCCTCAAACGTATTAATTAATCTGTGGAACCAATTTGTTTTTACATTTTAAAAAACATACTACATTGTCAAGGTCTCTGATGGACGTTTGTTTAGAATTCTTCCTGCTCCACGATACAGTAAATATACTTCCTAGCCTGCTCAGTTCCTGGGTCAACCAATCACTGCTTCGTCAGTTGACGGGATATTCCAGCGAGCCTTAAAGTTCCATAGTTCACTTTTGGCATCATATCACTCGAGACTATCTTGTCTGTAGCATTTGTGGATCACGCTTTAAGCAGAGGTTCTTGAAGGCAGTGGCAACAGTTACAGTCTCATCTATCACCACTCAAGGTTTTGGTCAGTGCTGCTCAGAATCCTAGGCAGCCACTAACAATCTTTTGAATTCTGGGATGAATGTGGTTTTATATTTCTAATTAATTTGTTTTTCATTGCTGTCTTTAACAACTTTAACATTGTCTCCAGCGCATGTTGAGGTTTGTTTCACCCAGCTCTGATATTTCCTGGTCACTTTATATTTTAGAGAATCAGTTGAGAAGATTTTGACATAAAGGAAGGTCTACAAAGTCTCTTTTGCTCCATGAACGTCAATCTAGTTAGGTTGGCCTTGTTTGATTCTCGGAGAGCCCGAGGACTCACATGCTAAGATGGAGTGGATATTACACAGATCTACAGAATTGTTCTCGGGTAATCTCTAATATTATGTGCTATTCAATCAGGCAATTCATAGCTTGCTGTTGTACTTACATTTACCCCTGCCATTCTACACTCTTTCATACACGCGGCAGAACATCGCCTTATTTAAATCAGAACTTTTCGCCCAATGTGATCCATTCTACACTGGTTTCCCCTTAACACTCACACTTATTGAAATCTGGCCTGTATCACATACAAAGTGCTGCACCTACTATCCTACCTCAGTGAAAATCTTGGAGCATATTTATCAAATGGCCATGCAGTGCAGCACAATGCAGTAAGTCACCTTGCTGTGCTGCGTGATAGGAAAAGAGCAGCAGTACACTGTATTTAACATTATACGCCACATTCCTGTCTTTTCCCAGTGCTGGCGCACAATGTGCTGGACTGTTTTTGTGCAAGAAGGGGCACCTTGCTACACAAAAACAATCATCAGAGGCATTTTCCTCTTTCTATGTGTGCTGCAGCACACATAGTAAGAGGAAACAACGAGGAGAAATAAACCTATTTCTCCTCGTTACTTGTTACCTGGGGAGGCGTAGCTGTTTTGGTGCATTCCCAGGTTCACCACTTATGGTAAATCTGGGACTGCGTCAAAATCCATGGGTGTTGCGTGGGAACCCCATACACCACCCATGGAATGCCTCCCTGGGGCAGAGTTACGCAACGCAGAGATTTGCACTGCGTTGCGAGACTCTGGATTTATCAAGCCACTCAGGGCCAAGCAAGGTGGCATTGCGTGGCTTGATAAAGCGTACTTAAAAGTTGCGTCGTGCTTGCACCCCGTTGTGTGGTGCAAGTGTGACACAACTACTTGATAAATATGTCCCCTCATCTTTGCTGAAGGCACCTATTAAAGCTTTCTTTTGTCTAGCAAGTCTGGGGAATAAGCAATATCCCCCCACACAAAAACATATCAAAGTCTTATCCACATTATCACATGATTTCAAAATCATGTAATTTTCTACGCTTTTTTGCCTCATCTCTAAACATTGTGCCTTCCATAAAACATGGAAGCTGTTGCTCTTCTATGCCCTTGAGCACTGAATATCTTTGGACAAACTAGCCAGCCTCTTATTTTTCACTTTCCTTCACAACCTCAAATTCCTTTAAAACCCCATTATATGTTCTGTTACATGGTTTTATAAGACTCTGCGGGCCATTTTGTGCTGGGTGCCTGGCACTGCCATGCAAGACAGGAAAAAGGAACAACAATTCCTGACGCCACGAGAAAACTCCCAATGTGTCAGGGTCATTAAGACAATTCCATTCTGTGAGGGTCTTTAAATCAGGCAGACACACCAAAGGCTAAGGGGCAGATTTACAAGCCCCTTGCACCACTTTTGCGTCATTTTTAACATGGGAAAATTGACGTACAGGTGGCGCAAGGGGCTTGTAAATAAGCCCCTAAATGTTTCACAAAAACAAGTCCCCGTTTAATTTTTTTTGTGAAACAAAAAGGGAACGCTAACCAGTCCGACATGGCGGGCCAGATGGTAGCACCATTTTTGCCGAAATTGCCCTTGCCCTGTCAGTAAAAACATTTTGGGAAAAATATCCTCATCGACTCTGCAGGTTTTTAAAAAAAAATCAGACAGGCTCATCATGGGCTAAACGAAGAAGGTACTCAGCTCAAGTTGAATTGATGCACCTCTCCCCATTACCTGTTTCACGTTAACTTCCCATTAGTACTCCTATATATACCACACTCTGCTAACTCCCATTGCCGGTGTCACAGAAAAATCCTAAATAAATAAATAAACAGCAATGTCTTCCTAATTTTTGTAACTTCTCTGCCTATTTTACTGTCACATTTAATATCTTACTGTGCTTAAGATGTAATGCTGACCAGATCACGATGACGAATGCACTATTTTGCTAAAGCGACAGTAATGTCCTGTTGGTTTTCTGGATCACGATTACTCACAGTGAACATCTTTTTATTAACATTGTATATCTTTCTGTATTGACACAAGGTTAGGATTCTTAGACTATTGAAGACAGTGCTGGAAAAGTACATCACCCCCAGGAAGCCTGGGAGATGATGTGAAATAGATGAGTGATCTCATTTGGGTCCTAGTTGACATATGTCTTCATCAAGAAAAAATACAGTCATTACGATTGACACTAATTTGCACCTCCAGCAGAAAGACTCCACGATGAGGTCAAGACTTGAATGGAGATGGAAAGCAAATTATCCTCACACTCTGCAGTCACTCTGACAGGGGCGCTTGGGGGACAGTTTCACTGCCACTGACTGTGCAGCAACACTTGAGTGGATGAGCAGAAGATGTCAGTTTCCCCTCTAGGCAACTGACACCTCTCACCAGCCCAGCCTGCATAGTTAAAGTGAAAGTTGCATCTGTTCTGTAGGCATCTGCTATTTTGACTGAACTTCTTTTATGATAGTGTACACTTGTTTATTACAGAAATCCCTGTCTGCATGAAACCAAATGTTCAGGGTTGTCACTAAAAATATTATTGGATATTTTCATCCAGTATGAAGAAAAAGCAGGCCTCTTATATGGGTGAGGAGTATTGTTAGGATTTTTGTTTAGACAATATGATATCTACAAAAACATAGATCTGACAAAAGTACAGCTGCTTATAGGTGAATGGTATGCTGGCTAACACAGGATTTCATATGAGTCTTTACAGTTAGGCAGTTTTTATGCCCTTTGCAGGGACAACTAAACGATATCAAAGGTTGAATGTTTGCGTGTATATATATATATCCTAACTATAACTACCTACTGGCGACCGCCAGTAGGTATATATATATATATATATATATATATATATATATATATATATATATATATATATATATATATATATATATATATATATATATATATATATATATATATATAGTTTTTAAACAAATGTCCCCAAGGAACTAGGAGCACTCAGCAGGTTCAAAATTCCATTTATTCGTAGGTCGGCAGACACTGAGTCAATAATACTAAAATGGAGAGTGCAATTACTAAATATGTGGTTTTTTGGCAAGTGATTCTCCTGATGTGGTATTGTGCGGCAGAATGAGGGCATGCATAACATTTATTTTAAAAGTGGAATCGCTCGCGGTAATTGAACGTTCCAACTATTAGCGTGCACCCAAAGAAATGCATTATGGTACTTTTAGCTAATGCGGCTGTAACATCTACTCAAGGCTTAAGAAGTCGAGCGGCACCATGTTAGTCCTGATGTGATTGGTGCATGTGTGTGGAGCCTGTAAATTATTGGACAGTGATAAGCCAATAAGAGCAAGGCAAGCATTAATACAAAAGATCACGGCGTTGAGGTGATTTCTTGTAATGGGCATTGATAAAGACAATCTGTTGTCGAAATGCGTCTGCTGACCTACTAATAAATGGAATTTTGAACCCGCTGAGTGCTCCTAGTTCCTTCAGGATATTTGTGAAAAAATGTGTTCGGTGCAGCCACTTGTACTTATGGAGGCACCCGCCGTTCACCAGTGTTCAGCGGTTGAAATATATATATATATATATATATATATATATATATATATATATATATATATATATATATATATATATAGCAGTGGCCACTGGTTAGTTATAGTTAGGGCAGCTGTTCCACAGGAAAAGCCTGTTTTGTGTTGCTAATACCTTTGGCCTCATTTGACGAATCTCCACAAAACGTTTAAAAAATGTGCTAGGTTTTGATTAGTTTGTGCATGGAAAGGTTTGGGGTGATCTGTCAAGTGGGGAACATGAAAAAAGGGGGTTCTCAAAATTCAAAATCCCCTTGCATTTTCCATAGAGTTCTTTAGGCAGGGCTACAGCACAAACTGATGAACGGAATTACACCAAATTTGGCAGGAAGGTAGATCTTGGTATACAGATTGTGCTTTTTGTTATTTGGTCAAAATCAGTTTTTGAGATTTAAGGTTAAACTAATATAGGTATCTGGACGGTTAAAAAATAGAGCGTTCTTATTGGCCCAGCGATTTTTTTCTCGCTTGGGTCAATTCGCTTCCGCTAAAGTGAGACACCCACGGAGAGAGTGCTCTGTTTGACTGCAAAACCAAAGGGGATGATGGACGGAGTGTTGAACATTGCAAGCACTCACCCCCAGTCAACTGATCTGGGTTTAATCCATCATCATGCTTTAGCTCACTCCGCCACCACAGTTCAGACATGGCCATATGCAAATCAGTCTGACCCTGTGCCTCATGGGAACAGTCCAGCCCGAGCTGCCAAGCCATGTCTTCCCTGGACCGGAAACAAGCATCCTGGGACCGGTTTCGGGTTCATAACCCTCATCAGCCAGGCTATCTTGAATCCAGTGGCAAAGTGAGCAAGGGACCCACGTCTGGGCATACCCTGCCAACTTAGGGCGAACTTAGCAAAACAAAAGGGGATGATGGACGGAGTGTTGAATATTGCAAGCACTCACCCCCAGTCAA
Source organism: Calotriton arnoldi (assembly GCA_963921515.1). NCBI lineage: Eukaryota > Metazoa > Chordata > Amphibia > Caudata > Salamandridae > Calotriton > Calotriton arnoldi. Next base: position 1,534,739 of record CAWUFW010001225.1, read on the forward strand.
CTGATCTTCGTTTAATCCATCATCATTCCTTAGCTCACTCCCTCACCCCAGTTCAGACACGGCCACCTGGAAATCACTCTGACCCTGTGCCTCATGGGAACAGTCCAGCCCGAACTGCCAAGCCATGTCTTCCCTGGACCACAAACAAGTATCCTGGGACCGGTTTCGGGTTCATAACCCTCATCAGCCAGGCTATCTTGAATCCAGTGGCAAAGTGAGCAAGGGACCCACGTCTGGGCATACCCTGCCAACTTAGGGCAAACTTAGCAAAACCAAAGGGGATGATGGACGGAGTGTTGAACATTGCAAGCACTGACCCCCAGTCAACTGATCTGGGTTTAATCCATCATCATTCTTTAGCTCACTCCGCCACCCCAGTTCAGACATGGCCATATGCAAATCAGTCTGACCCTGTGCCTCATGGGAACAGTCCAGCCCAAACTGGCAAGCCATGTCTTCCCTGGACCGGAAACAAGCATCCTGGGACCGGTTTCGGGTTCTTAACCCTCATCAGCCAGGCTATTTTGAATCCAGTGGCAAAGTGAGCAAGGGACCCACGTCTGAGCATACCCTGCCAACTTAGGGCGAACTTAGCAAAACAAAAGGGGATGATGGACGGAGTGCTGAACATTGCAAGCACTCACCCCCAGTCAACTGATCTGGGTTTAATCCATCATCATTTTTTAGCTCACTCCGCCACCCCAGTTCAGACATGGCCATATGCAAATCAGTCTAACCTTGTGCCTCATGGGAACAGTCCAGCCCGAACTGCCAAGCCATGTCTTCCCTGGACCACAAACAAGTATCCTGGGACCGGTTTCGGGTTCATAAACCTCATCAGCCAGGCTATCTTGAATCCAGTGGCAAAGTGAGCAAGGGACCCACGTCTTGGCATACCCTGCCAACTTAGGGCGAACTTAGCAAAACCAAAGGGGATGATGGACGGAGTGTTGAACATTGCAAGCACTCACCCCCTAAGTTGGCAGGGTATGCCCAGACGTTGGTCCCTTGCTCACATTGCCACTGGATTCAAGATAGCCTGGCTGATGACGGCTGTAAGCCAGAAACCGGTCCCAGGATGCTTGTTTCCGGTCCAGGGAAGACATGGCTTGGCAGTTCGGGCTGGACTGTTCCCATGAGGCACAGGGTGAGACTGATTTGCATATGGCCATGTCTGAACTGGGGTGGCGGAGTGAGCTAAAGAATGATGATGGATTAAACCCAGATCAGTTGACTGGGTGTGAGTGCTTGCAATGTTCAACACTCCATCCATCATCACCTTTGGTTTTGCTATGTTCGCCCTAAGTTGGCAGGGTATGCCCAGATGTGTGTCCCTTGCTCACTTTGCCTCTGGATTCAAGATAGCCTGGCTGATGACGGCTGTAAGCCAGAAACTTGTCCCAGGATGCTTGTTTCCGGTCCAGGGAAGACATGGCTTGGCAGTTCGGGCTGGACTGTTCCCATGAGGCACAGGGTCAGACTGATTTGCATATGGCCATGTCTGAACTGGTGTGGCGGAGTGAGCTAAAGAATGATGATGGATTAAACCCAGATCAGTTGACTGGGGTGAGTGCTTGCAATGTTCAACACTCCGTCCATCATCCCCTTTGGTTTTGCTATGTTCGCCCTAAGTTGGCAGGGTATGCCCAGACGTGGGTCCCTTGCTCACTTTGCCTCTGGATTCAAGATAGCCTGGCTGATGGCGGCTGTAAGCCAGAAACTTGTCCCAGGATGCTTGTTTCCGGTCCAGGGAAGACATGGCTTTGCAGTTCGGGCTGGACTGTTCCCATGAAGCACAGGGTCAGACTGATTTGCATATGGCCATGTCTGAACTGGGGTGGCGGAGTGAGCTACAGAATGATGATGGATTAAACACAGATCAGTTGACTGGGGGTGAGTGCTTGCAATGTTCAACACTCCGTCCATCATCCCCTTTGGTTTTGCTATGTTCGCCCTAAGTTGGCAGGGTATGCCCAGACGTGGGTCCCTTGCTCACTTTGCCCCTGGATTCAAGATAGCCTGGCTGATGACGGCTGTAAGCCAGAAACCGGTCCCAGGATGCTTGTTTCTGGTCCAGGGAAGACATGGCTTGGCAGTTCGGGCTGGACTGTTCCCATGAGGCACAGGGTCAGACTGATTTGCATATGGCCATGTCTGAACTGGGGTGGCGGAGTGAGCTAAAGAATGATGATGGATTATACCCAGATCAGTTGACTGGGGGTGAGTGCTTGCAATGTTCAACACTCCGTCCATCATCCCCTTTGGTTTTGCTATGTTTGCCCTAAGTTGGCAGGGTATGCCCAGACGTGGGTCCCTTGCTCACTTTGCCACTGGATTCAAGATAGCCTGGCTGATGATGGCTGTAAGCCAGAAACCGGTCCCAGGATGCTTGTTTCCGGTCCAGGGAAGACATGGCTTGGCAGTTCGGGCTGGACTGTTCCCATGAGGCACAGGGTCAGACTGATTTGCATATGGCCATGTCTGAACTGGGGTGGCGGAGTGAGCTAAAGAATGATGATGGATTAAACCCAGATCGGTTGACTGGGGGTGAGTGCTTGCAATGTTCAACACTCCATCCATCATCCCCTTTGGTTTTGCTATGTTCGCCCTAAGTTGGCAGGGTATGCCCAGACGTGGGTCCCTTGCTCACTTTGCCACTGGATTCAAGATAGCCTGGCTGATGATGGCTGTAAGCCAGAAACCGGTCCCAGGATGCTTATTTCCGGTCCAGGGAAGACATGACTTGGCAGTTCGGGCTGGACTGTTCCCATGAGGCACAGGGTCAGACTGATTTGCATTTGGCCATGTCTGAACTAGGGTGGCGGAGTGAGCTAAAGAATGATGATGGATTAAACCCAGATCAGTTGACTGGGGGTGAGTGCTTGCAATGTTCAACACTCCGTCCATCATCCCCTTTGGTTTTGCTCTGTTTGACTGCAAGCAACATGAGAAATATGGTGCTGTCAGCTATTACAGAACTCAGGGACTTAGTCCCCTGTCCTGAACAAGTTAAAAAATATATATATATGGGGTCAGAGTAGGGATACCTTGACCCCATAGGACCCATGGGGGGACACAGAGGGACCACCTGTGGGGCCAAAAGCAAAAGAAAAATCTTCAAAATTGCCGCTATCCCGTGGTACTCCCGCAGGATTGTTGAAAACAAAACAAAAATGAAATTGTGGTTCTATTCGGGCCCCAAATTTCTAGAAAAGGGGCGGGGCCACGCGCTCCCCCCTTTCCCGAGCCATGACAGTCCCCATGGAGACCACTCCCGGGGCTGAAATTAATGTATAGGCACAGGGCTGCCACGTGGCCCACCCCGTGGCCAAAATTTCTAAAAATGGGGAGGGGGGCTGCATTGCCCCCTCCCCTAGCAATTACAGACCATAGGGAACCCACCCACGGGCCTGACACTTTTTCAAAATGGGGAGGGGGCTATGCAGCCCTCTCTCTGAGCCTCTAAAGTCTCGGGGAGAAGGCCATCCCCTGGGCTGGTTCACTAGCTATGTCCCGGGGAACCAATACCCGGTATATAGTGGTTTCCCTGCCTGCACCCGTGTGGGCAGGGAAACCTGTGCTTGCTCCTGCTTTGCTGGAGCATTTTGAATATCCCGCCAAGCAGGAGCAAACACAAAGTCTGCTTCCAGCTTGCAGAAGCTTTGAAAATGGTTGCACCAGATGGGAGCAGATTTTGGTCTGTTTCCCAGAATACACTGATGTGGGCAGGGAAACAAATGAAAATATTTCTACGACCTGGAGGGAGCAGCATTGGTAGCTGTTCCCTCCAGGCTGGAGCAATACCGGTTCCTGCTGTAAGCGGGGAGCCGGCTGGAGCTGCAGTGGCCCTGGGGCTCCCTCGCAGCCCCAACTAATGTAGAGGATGGCCCTGAGGTGTTGATGTCCCCAGGGCCTAATAAGGCTCGGGGAGGGGGACCATGTGACCCCTTTACCCTTAAAATAAAAAACAGGCCTGGGGAATGGGATCCCCAAGGCCTAATAAGGCTCAGGGAGTGGGGTCATGCTGTCCGCCTTTAACAAAAAAAAACTGTCCAGTTTGAACCCGAAACTAGTCCTGGGTTGCGTGTGTTCCGGTTCAGAGAGGACCTGGCTTGGCCGTTTGGGCTGGACTATTTCAATTGGAGCAGGGTCAAGACTGATTTGCATATAGCTGGGTCCAAACTGAGGTAACATAGTGTGCAAAATAATGATGGATTGGGATGTGGCCAGAGCAATTACCAGTGGCTGAGATTGATTCAGGCATTCCATCCATCGTTTTTTTGTATACTTTAGTGTGTCACCCTAAGTGGGACAGGTATGCCCATATGTGGGTCCTGTGCACACTGTGTAACTGGAACAATGCTGTACCTGGCTGATGAGCACATAACTAGGGCAAAACGGGTCCTGGGTTGCTTGTGTTCCATTTCTGGGAGGACCTGGTTTACCAGTTTGGGCTAGACTGTTCCGATTGGAGCATGGAAAAGATTGATTTGCACATAGCTGGGTTCTAACTGAGGTTGCATAGTGTTCAAAATAATGATGGATTGGGATGCAGCCTGAGAACTTACCAGTGGCTGAGATTAATTCAAGCATTCTATCCTTCACTTTATTGTATGCTTTACAGAATCTTTAGTTAGCACGGGCTGCTTGGGGCTGGCTACAGACTTTGACCCTCTCTTTGTGATACTTAGCATAACAGTTACAGGGTTATGGTCACTGTAAATACTTGGTAAACTTCCCCATTAGAAACATGCTTGTTCATAGATCTTGACATAAAGATGCAATCAATAGAACCAACAGAAACCTCTACCCGTGTAAATTAGCATGTCCTGCTGCTGGTTGGTCCTAATACTCTCTAAATCGTAGGATGCCGAATAGGAGGATAAAAGATGACCCCTAGAATCCACAAATGAATCAGAGCCAAACACGCATTGTAAGTAGGGGAAAGTAAAATGTGGCTAAGGCACCCAGTTTTGCATTAAAGTCGCCAGCCAGAAGGAGATTAAATGATGAATTTAGGCATGTATTTCTATTGGATACTTGGTCAATGCCATTGAATAAACTACAAAAGTTCTGATTCTCCTTAATAGAAAAGTTATTATTATAGTAATTGATTAGAACCAGCCCAAAATTGGATCCCCATCTCAGTTCAAAAGCCTGCATGTTTCCCCCCTCAGCCATGAGAAACCTGATGTCACAATCAATGGAGACTTTGAACTAAGCAGACAAATCCCCTTTAACCCACCGTGAAGCAGTCAACAAAGCTGGAAAACTAATAAAATTATAACCATTAAAGAAAACATCATGCAATGCCCAAGTGTCTTGTAATTAAACAATACCAAATTTGCTAATCAACGTGATCCAATCCTCAATCTGCAGTTTGACGGATAGACCTGTAATATTAAATCTCAATAACTTTAAGTCTGAATTGGGAGAAAGAGACTGCATAACAGCCTGCTCCGGAATAGGTGATATGGAGTGAAAGGTAGGGGATGTGTGAAGTTGCTTGCTCATCTGAAGACCATCCGATGTGCATGCACTCTTATGAATATCCTTGTCAACAAGCAAGTCCATGGCGCTAGTTAGTCCCAAAGGCGAAGCTAAGCTAGCTGAAGTCGTAGGTGGAAAAAGTGAATTGATAATAATCTGACAAGAAGTAACAACTGCGGGAGGTTTGAGCAGGACCAATCTGTGGTTTTGATCCGGCTCCCTACCGTATTGTTAATCAGTATCTTCCAGATCAAACAGCTCTGAAAATCTGTTTACAGATAGGAATTGGTTGGTACAGTACAGCAGCAGAAGTGGCCTATCTTGTGGGTTGTGATGTGGCATGGAGGGTTTGAGGTTGCTATAGAAGAAGCCTAGAGGTGATAACTTTATTGGACCTGGCCGTAGCATTCCTGCCCTACCTTGGGACAATATCTCACCCACACCCTGGGGCCATCGAAAGTTAACAATGATGCAGTCTGCTTGTAGCTTCTTTGCCAAAGGGCCCACCCACCCAACCCTGCGGACAAGAAGGATCTCGTTATAAAGGCAGATGTTGGACTTATTCTTAGAACGAAACCAGTGGGTCACCTTAACTGGGCTGGAGATTCTGACATGTCAGGGGCCAAGCTGGGAACATTAGCCAACACCTCCACATATGGGCAGATGTCCACAGGCAAGTGAATCACAGGAAGGGGGACTGAGTGCCTATTGGTTGGGGTCACGAGGTCGGACTGGGCATTTTTTGGAGTTGGAAGGCTGTTCTCCTCATAATTAATAATGTCAAAGTTATATATATAGTTACTTTAGGGCACAAGTTATAGTTACTTGAGATAACTATAACTGGTGAATGTAAATGGTTTTGTTAATTTAAAACAGTTGTTTTAACTGTTTTTCACCCACCTGTAACGTTCCGTTAACCTTTGCTATTTTTCAGGGAGTTTCTAAGGCTTTTTAAGGCAGAGTAAGCTATTTTTACAATACCTAATTATAACGTCACTATAACCTGTGTTTTTTTTCAGTTAATTTCTACTTTTTAAAAAAACTTAAAGTAATATTTTATAACCATACGTAATAACGCCAACCCCACTTATGCGGCCAGACCCTGCATCCAACTCCTTGTGGGCAGGCAACCGCATGTCGTGCATGGCCGTCCTCCACAGTTCCTGAAAATGTTTTAAACATTGTAAATGCAGAATCCTGTCACCAAAAGTTATACTGCCCCACATTGCACTTTACTTATTTTCTTCCTTTATAAATATAGTGCTCAACCTATTCTATAGTGCCAATGTATTACAAAAGAAAAACACATTTTAGAATACATATTTTAAATTTCTTACAATGTGCTTTACATTTACACATTGTTGCATAAAACACATTTTTGAATATTAACACATTATCCCCAGCAAAACATCCATATTTCTCAAAATATTGTTAGACACATCTGCAGTCTTAGACAAATCATGAATATTAAACAGGTGGCACATAATGCTCCAAATCTTTCTAAAGAGTACTAAAATCAATTAATAAAGCATGTAATTCGAAAAAATAAAGAGTAACATTCAGCATCATGGTTTATAAATGGCATCAAAACCCCTTGATATCATACACAGTTACCTGGTATGTATCTCCCTCTCCCTCTATATACATACACACACATGCACGCACGCACACACACGCACACACACACGTTACTTAGTGGTTGGTGCCATTGTGAAATTATAATTATTGTTTTACTAATAACTTCGGTGCCGTTTGACAAATCTTAATGAAACTTTCCCCTAAAAAGTTCATGCACCTCAGCTTCTTACTGGAAATGTTTGGGGATATGTGTCAAGGGCGGCTGAGGAAAAGGGGGGGTCTTCAAGGTCCCATGCATTTTTCTGAGGGAATTTTAGACAGCTCTAAAGCTAAAACAGCCGAACAGAATTACTCCAAATTTGGCAGAAAGCTTGATCTTTACCTAGAATGCGTGCTTTTTGTGAATGAAAAATTGGCTAATTGCTATGAGGACTAATGCAATGAAAAAGGTTTATTTATTCATGAAACTAAAAACCAAATGTATGGCATTTATGGCACATCAGTATTTCAAGTTAACACTCAATAGTGATTGTCTGTAATGTGGTTTGGATATTGATTTCTTTGGTATTTCAATCAGCTAAAATAGGAGCTGGGGCAATCAGCTGGATAAGAGCAATACTATCATCTCTCATAGAGCAGGGCAGTAGTTCATCCGACGAAAAAAAAAATCAGGAGGGCGAGCCATCTTACTAGCTTTGACAGTATACAAAGCACAGGCCCACACAGCAGCAACGTATGGCAGAAAGACATGCATGCTATCCATTACTGAATATAGATTTTTAAAAGCGTTAGTGGTACTCCCACAGAGTATGCCTAACATACCTATTCAGTTTGAATTTGGATTAACCTCCACTGAGCACAGAAAAGCGATTGCTAGTGGTTAGACAAATTGCAAGCATTCCTCCCAGCACCCTTTTGTGCATTTGATGTACCGCCCTAAGTTGCAAGGGTATGCCTAGACGTGGGTTCCTTGCTCACTGTGCCACTGGAACCAAGCTACACACAACTGAGGAGCCCCAATCTAGGTGAAACCGGTCCTGGATAGCTTGTGTTCCAGTTCAGGGAGGACCTGGCCTGGCAGTACTGCTGGACTGTTCCTATTGGAGCAAGGTCAAGACTGATTTGCATATGGCTAGTCAAGGACCCAAACTGAGGTGGCATGGTTGGAAAAAGAATGATGGGTTGGAAGGCTGTCCTGAGAGTTGCCAGCATTCCTCCCATCACCTTTTTTTGTTTTTGATGTACCGCCCAGACATGGATTGCATGCTCACTGTGCCACTGGAATCAAGCTACATCCGACTGATGAGCCCCATTTGGGGCAAAATTGTCTTGCTTTGCTTATGTTCCTGTTCAGGAAGGATGAGTCCTGGCAGTTCCAGATGGACTGTTAGAGCACGGTCAAGACTGATTTGTATTTGGCTGGGTCCAAACAAATGGGGCATGGAGGGCAAGAGAATGATGGGTTGGAAAACTACCCCATGCAAATGCCACTCGTTAGACAAACTGCAAGCATTCCTCCGATGTTTGGTTAACCTCCACTGAAACATCATTAGTTTTAAGCCTATTATATTTGTTTCATTTATGGAAGAATGTGGACCCTGGAATCTATAGAGCTGCAATAAAAGATGTCTTATCGCTAAACGGTAGCGAGAACCTAAATTGGCTGAAATATTTCTATATCCATCTTGGGATGCTCAGATTGGATAATGTCTAGTTCAAACCAGATGTGAAAATCTTAAAATAGATATATACGTACAATATACATATGATTTTAGGATTAGGATTTAGGACCCTCATATTTACGCAGGTTAAAGGACCAATATATTGTGTTCAAGAATTGTCCCAATTTTGAGGATTATTTGGACTACGTAGTATTTCAACATGCTAAGAGATTGATTTTACACTTCTACTTAGAGACACTCCTGATAGCTGATCTAACAAAGTTGTGGGTCTTGCAACAACACACTATTAAAGTTGTGCATTTTGCCCTCTTGTGAAAGAAACTGAGGGACACTTCTTTATTTTTTGTTCATATAAAAAGAAGCCCTGACATAAATACTTATTACCTTGGTTGGGTAACACTGGAGTAAGGAAGTCTGACGTTGTTTTAAGGACACATAAATGTGGGCTGTGCAAACCTCTTCTTTTGCAATTTTAGCAGTCCATAATTTCAGTCTTGGCCTGACAGCTTATGAGGATTTCTTTCAGTTGTAGGGAAGCCTGCATGAGGGGGCAGCGCATTTACCATGAACCAGCGGGCACATTTCTGTGAATTCCGTGATTTACATATTGTGCAATTTACATAAGGGGAAGCACATATCTATGCCCTTTGGTTTATTCACGAGGCGGGTTTTAGGATGAAATTCTGTGAATTCTCTGATTTCTGTATTGTGCTATGTATATATGGGGAACTGTACATTTATGCTTTGAGGTACATTTGGCCAAAATCATTAGTGCTTGTCCCAAATTTATTGTAAAACACGACCATCACATACTTATTGCACCTATTGAGAGCTGGAGGCATTTTTTATTTAATTTAGATTTTATAAAAATATTTTATTGACGGAGTTCTTAAATAATTTTCACATCTCCATGTTTCACTGAATATTTTTATCTATGTAATTAATGTTTTATGGATTATGAACTAGCCGAAATAAAAATGATTTGACACTACTACAAAATGCCTCTGTGAATAGGCCAATGTAAAGAAGGGCTTTTCACATTTGGAAAAAGAAAACATATATTATGATATTGTGTCACCACACTTGGATTCTGACAGCTCAACAGCAGCTAGGCCAAGCAAACCTTTTATCACCTAACCTGTGAACACATAATCAGTGAACAGGATGCAATCAATAGATGGGAAGTAATGAGAGAAACATCAGACTAAAAATTCCTTTTCATATAGTGACACAGAAACAATTATAACTCCGAGGATGAAAATGTGTTCACATTTATATGCACGTTGGTCATGTTTGTTCAGGAAGCGAATCAATTGATGCATCACAATGAGGTGCCATTCATTATGATTGATCATCAAAGATGATCCAAATGGCCTTGACATGATGTGCTTCTCCCAGAAGGCACCACTCTGTAAGCATAACCTTGAATATATTTTTATGCAGTCCTATCTTCAATTCCCTGAACTCCTCATACTGCTTGTTTTCATCAGGCATAATGCATATGTCACTTTTTTTAAGCTAAAAATGTAGGCACTGTTGCATTTCTTAACTTCAAACTAAGCATTTCTGACAGTCTATATTATTGTCAGGAAATGTGTTTATGACCGTGTTAGGACAAAAATGTTTGCAGTGTATTTTGGAAAGTAATACTTTTTATTTGGCTGACATAATGAACGCATAAATAGACCAGTGCACTGCATTTTATGAAACCATATGTTCCATATATTCCTTCCGAAAATTTAACAGAGTGAAATGAATGTGAAAAATTAAATAAGGTTTGCCAAATGCTACCTCAGCGATGATCAATACAGCTCTTCGTTAGCAAAGTGTAAGCTGTTAATTTCAGACAATTTACACTCTGTGCGGTGCAGCTGGCATCAGGAGAAGGTGTGCGAAATTCGTGCAATTTGCATTTCGGTAATTATGCATAATTTTGGGGAAATTATATATAATTATGTGAAATGCAAAACTGGCATTTGGCACAATATCTTAGAGCACATTACACCCGTGTGTCCATTTTGCTATGACGAATTTTGTGCAACAAATATAGCTAAAAACGCAAGTGCTGCAAACAGTTTATGTTGTTCCCCTCCTCTCTCTGAGTTTTAATTACGCGTCGTGAAATAATTGCATAATTTCAGGACTTCCACCTAGCAAGTGTAACGTGAAACTACCAAAACTGTGTGAGATTATGCTGGCGTAAAGGCGCCAATGACCCCATGCTTCCCTTTCACTTAATATGTGGATTTTGGGGCACACATTCTGGGCCTGCCTGATCTCAAGGGGGCATTCTCACATGCATGAGGACATGCCCCCCTTAGGACAGGTGACACTGAGTGCCAGGACCTACAGTTTTCCCTCTGAAGGGTTGTGGTTATATACTGCACCTGTCTGTGTCTCTGTCTCCTTCGTGGAATTCAGGCCAAATTCGCTGTCATTGAAAGAGAGAATCACAGTTTGAAACCATGGTTCTTTCTCTCACTTCTGTGCTCTCACTAGGGCAGAGAGCAATTTTCCTGTAATCTTCTGCATAGCCCCCCTCCTCCCCCCCCCACTCAGCGCCTTGAGACACTAACGGGTGAGTAGTCGTGCTTTACAAGAACATTGATTAATTGTTCTATACTAGACACAACAGATGAAGGTGCACTTGAAGCGGAACATCGCTGTGCACCGGATTCGTGTATTCGGGCATTCGTTAGGTTAAAACATAGGGCCCAGTCGAAAAGATATTTGTGCACTGTAATGAGCGGTCTAGTGGTTGCCGGCCGCCGCCGGATGTAACGCACACGCGCTCCCGCCGGCGGGCGGGGCGCGCCAATAAAGGGAGGGCGTGCCCGCTCGGGGGCAGTCCTCCAGTAATACAGCCCCGCGGAGTGCGCCTTTCATTGCTCTGCATGCGGCGCACCACGCGGCGCGCGCTATGACCCTAGAAGTCAACACTGGCGACGAGGATCGGACGACGCCCACGCCCCCACACGTGAGCGCCGACTGCCGGAGGGCACTACCCGGCCCAACAACACAGCAACCCCATCGAGGCCCCCACAACCTTACGCCTGCAACAGAAAGCACGCCCACGGCCTGCAACCATCGGTAAGGCGCGCACCCAGGGCCCCAAGCAGTGAACACGCCCGGATAGCGCCCCTGCCATCGTCTGGCCCACGCTGGCCCAACAACCTAGCTGTGCAGGCCCCCAAGCGACAGCGCCACCCCCAGCCGCCCTACAGGGACCCACGCTCTGTCGTAGCGCCACATGGGAGCGAGAGAGGGCTCGACGACACGACACACCCCAACAAGGAACAGCCAAAGGGGAGAGTAAACGCGACGGAAAGGAGGGCAGACGCAAGAGCCGACGGCGCGTAACCCCCTAAGACAAAGATGGGGGATGACCCAGGCAACCAACAGGCGCAGGCACAAATACGTGTCGTCACCCAGCATGCACCCACAGGGGTTCTGCCCCCATTCAGCGAGGCAGCGGACCCTACAACTGCATCCCCACGATGGAGAACGTGGCTGGGCCGCCTCGAAAATTATTTCATAGCCACAAGGGAAACGGAAGGAGCCGTCAGCGCTCGCTCCTACTCCACTACGCCGGTGAAGAGGTATACACTCTATTCAAACACCTCCCGAGGACGGGAGGCCCGGCGGATTACGACGCAGCGGTGACCGCGCTCAATGCGCACTTCGATCCCCAACTAAACAGAGACTATGAACGATTCAAACTGCGGCAGGCAAGACAACGCGAAGGGGAATCGATTGATGCGTTCCATGCAAGGCTGAGAGAACTAGCAAGTACCCATCTCGCCGATGAACGAGCGGCAGAGGAGATCCGGGCCCAGCTAATCCAAGGGATACGCAGCAAGATTTTGAGAGGACTCATTCTGCGGCAACCTGACATTCCCCTGAACGATATCCTGATCATGGCCCGATCACACGACTTATCAGCCGCCAGAGCGGAAGAAATGGACCTAGCGCTGACACGCACAACTGAGAAGAGCGCAACCGTCAAGATGGAGAGAACCGACGCTATCACCACGCGGGACAGGAGGAGCAGGCCTCGGGACCACCCGCCCCCAGACCCCGAGAGGTCAGTGCGGATACTGTGGGCATGAAGAACACCCTCCCCACAAGTGCCCCGCACAAGGGAAGACGTGCACCAACTGTGGGATACCAAACCACTTCGCATCGGTGTGCCGGAGAAGAGACCAGAGGAGGGAGAGAAGAGGAGCCAAGCCAGGACGCAAACTGGTGAGACAGCTGTCACACCTGTCACTGTCGTCATCACAAGGGCGGCAAAGGGCGACCGAACAACATACCAAGCCGAAGATTCATCCACCGAGGAAGACGACGGTGAAACCTATCTAGTATCATTCACGCAAGCACTGAAGAAGCGAAGAAGGCCCCAGCCCACGTGCACGGTGAAGATTGCGGGGTCAGAAGTGCGCGCAGTAATTGACACTGGCGCGTCAGTGAACGTAATGGGCATCCAGCAATATAATCAGCTGAGACCCAAGCCCGAGCTAAAACCATCCAAAACCAGAATATTTGCGTATGGAAGCGACACACCCCTACCAGTCCGAGGCAAGATGACAGTACCAATACGGTCAGAGGAGAACGAGATCATGGCCGAAATCCACGTGATCAACCAGGAGGCCGACACCCTATTGAGCAGCCACGCGGCAGAAGACCTCAAACTAGTAATGTTCGCAAGGAGTGTACAAGCCAACCAGACTAAAGAGCTGCTAGACCAGTTCGCAAACCTATTCCAAGGACTGGGCCGGATCAAGAGAGCACCAGTCCAGCTCCACATCGACCCATCAGTGCCACCAACGGCACTACGACACAGGAGAATACCCTTCCACCTCAGACCCCTTGTGGAACAAGAGCTACAAAAGTTAGAGGACCAAGGGGTCATCGAGAAAGTCTCAGGACCTACACCATGGGTGTCTCCCATGGTGATCGCCGAGAAACCCAGACAGCCGGGGAAAATCAGGCTGTGTATAGACATGCGCCTCCCCAACAAGGCCATAAAGCGAGAACGTCACATCACGCCAACGATGGACGACATTGTGGCCGACGTCAATGGATCTCGCTGGTTTTCAAAACTAGACTTGAACGCAGGGTATCACCAGCTTGTCCTCGCCAAAGAGAGTCGATACATAACCACGTTCAGTACCCACCTGGGGCTTCGGAGATACAAGCGCCTCAATTTTGGGATATCGTCTGCAGCAGAGGTGTTTCAGGACGCGGTAAGAGAGATCCTAACAGGCCTACCCGGGGTGCTGAACGTGAGTGACGACATCCTTATCCACTCGGAAACTGCGGACGACCACTACCGGCACCTCAGGGCAACGCTGAAGCGGCTACAAGATCACGGCGTCACGCTACACAAAGAAAAGTGCCTCCTGTTTCAGAAACAAATAGAATTCTTCGGGTACCTATTTAACCAGGAAGGGATCCAAGTAGACCCGCGGAAATCCCAGGCGATCAAGGACGCCCCAGCCCCTGCAACAGCATCCGAGGTGCGAAGCTTCCTAGGAATGGCCACATACTGTGGCCGGTTCATCCCCGACCTGGCCACCATAGCCGAACCACTCCGCAACCTCACCAGAGCAGACGCCATGTGGAAGTGGGGAGTCCTGGAGGAAACAGCATTCCAGAGCATCAAAATGGCCCTTTTGGATCACACCACCCTAGTATACTTTGATCCGACCAAACAAACAGAGATACTCGTTGATGCCAGCCCGGTGGGACTAGGAGCAGTACTCACCCAAGAACAAGAACCGGGCAGGTGGGCAGCACTGGCATACGCCAGCAAGGCGCTCTCACCCACGGAGAGGCGGTATGCACAAATTGAAAGGGAAGCCCTGGCCATCCGGTGGGCCTGCCGGCATTTCCACCTGTACATCTGTGGCCAACCCTTCCGAATGGTGACGGATCACCAGCCACTGGTGCCACTATTTCGAGGGTCTGCACCACACCCTCCCCGAGGATTGAACGATGGGCCATCGGGCTACAACAATACGAGATGGAAGTGATCTACCGCCCGGCGCCAAGAATCCCGCTGATTTCCTCTCGAGGCACCCAGCCCCACTCCAGGATCAAGACGAAGATGCGGGAACCGACGACCTGGAGTGCCACCTCAACATGCTATCCACAGCAACATGCCCGAAAGCCCTGACGCTAGAAGACATCGCCACAGCCTTAGAGAGCGACCCGGTACTGGTTAGGGTACGGACAGCCGTCCAAGGAGGTTGCTGGACTCAATTCCTGCAGTCAGCTAATGACTGGGCCGGCCCCGAGAAGGAGAGCCTCCTAAAGATGTGGAGGGTTAGGAACGAGGCTGAGCGTCACACAAGGAGGGGTCGTGCTCAGAGGTTCCAGGATAGTGATACCGTCCCCTCTGCAACACCAGGCGACACAACTAGCCCACGGAGGACACCAAGGGGTCGAACGAATGAAGGCCCGAATGCGAGAGAAGGTCTGGTTTCCAGGGCTAGAGACCCAAGTTGAGGAAATCGTGAAGAGATGCCCGGCATGCCAACTGACCAGCGCAGCCGAGAGACCGGCACCAATACAGACCGAGGAACATGGAACAACTCCATGGGAAAGAGTGAGCATCGACTTCGGGAGTTTCCCCGACGGGCGAGTGACGCTGGTGATAATGGACAGTCACTCGAAATACCCTCTAGTGGAGGTAGTCCGCTCTACCGCGTTCTCTCAAGTGGGTCCTATATTGGAGAAGATGTTCGCCATGTTCGGGTGCCCGGAAGAAATCAAGAGCGATAATGGGCCCCCCTTCCAAGGCAGTGAGTTCCGTGACCTCATGCAGAGACATGGCATAAGACATCGTCGCATCACTCCCCAGTGGCCCCAAGCCAATGGGGAGGCTGAGAGGTTCATGAGAACGCTCAACAAAGCGTTGCGCATCGCCACCCTGGAAGCTAGAGACCCAGAACTACATCTACAGTCCTTCCTTCGGGAGTACAGAGGAACCCCGCACAGTACTACGAAGTGCACGCCATGGTCCCTGATGTTTAACGGTGTTCGTCGGGACGGGATCCCAGTCTGCCCAGGATGGACCCCGCCCCCATACCATGCGGAAGAAGTGGCCGAGAGGAGAAGGAGGCAGAATCTGGCAGTGAGCAAGAGCCGAGGAGCAGTATTCCGAGAGATCCGCAGGGGAGACTCGGTACTCCTAAAGGACCGGAGGCCAGGCAGCAAGTTTCGGACCAGGTACGAGCCGGGCCACTGGACGGTGGTCGATGTAAAAGGTACCATGGTCACGGTGGCAAGGGGAGGCGAGCGAGTGACAAGGAACGTATCTTGGCTCAAGAAGATACCGGAGCCCAGGGTCACCCTAGAGGCCGAAGGAAACCATCACCCAGAGTGTCGGGACGACACTGAACAAATGGAGTCCTCGAGAGAGACCGAGCCGACACCCAGGCCCGCAACACCAGGAGCAGAGTGCTCAGGATCGGAGCCGCTGATCACCATCCGCAGCAACCCGACGCCAAGTGGCTCGGAGCCAGCCGAGACCAGCAGTGCCACCCGAGGTGGACGCTCTAAATACCAGCTACGAGAGAACCCCAGGCCCAGCTCCCGACTGAGAGAATACGCATGTCAGGCAAGTGAGCAACCAATCACTCGCGGAAGGAAAAGGACTGAGTTGGGATGGGATGTAATGAGCGGTCTAGTGGTTGCCGGCCGCCGCTGGATGTAACGCACACGCGCTCCCGCCGGCGGGCGGGGCCGCCAATAAAAGGGAGGGGCGTGCCCGCTCGGGGGCAGTCCTCCAGTAATACAGCCCCGCGGAGTGCGCCTTTCATTGCTCTGCATGCGGCGCACCACGCGGCGCGCGCTATGACCCTAGAAGTCAACATGCACCATTGCTGAACTGATATTTAAAAAAATCTCAATTTACAAGTGCCAAGTCACGTTCTAAGGAAGCTCATAAGTGGACACGCTCACAGTGATATTACACCAATAAGGTGAAATATTAAGTATATGAATCTTTGCTGAATGGGGTAGGTTGTGGGCATTCAAGTTAGTGAACACCCACAAAGTTGGAAACTTGTGGGTATTCACATTTGTACGCTAGACACATTCCCACCCTAGATGCTATCAGATATTCAGCTCAGCGGCCAGTATAAGTAGATCAACATCCAATGTTGAAACGGGGCCCAAACTCCCCAAAATTGTTAGGGATGTAGTGGAACAGTTTTATTTCTATGGGGAAAAATATTTGACCTGAGGAGAAAAATAACTTGAGCAAATGCACTCACACATTGATGGTACATTTATTAATCTGTAAATGTACACTCATTACAGTACCACATTCAAAAATGCATGTGTTCATATACAGAGTTCAACATGCCTAGTTCTTCAAGAGATGGCTCAGTGTAATATCAGCAATTCAACACTTTGCCATGTGACTCGTTGTTTTGCTGAAAGGATTTGAGACATTGTAAAACTGGAAAATTATTTCAGAAATCAAAGTTCAAATTATGCACCACGAACATTAAAAAAACAATGCACATAAAAATGATTCTCAGTGGGAGTTAGCTCTTCTTGTAATTAGTTACAAATATTGTTCAGGTCAGAACATGTTGGCTAAACAGCTACCAAGCTTCCTCTAAGACAAAATAGGCAAGAAAGAACTAATACAATGATAAATTAAACCACTAGGACATAGTATCAAGGCATGATCAAATATTATTTTGGAGTGCATAGCACATTATGGCCTTAACAAATGGAGTTTTTTTTCAATCAATCAATTTTTATTTGCCTGATTACTTCAAACCATTGCAGAGCTACAGCCGTTCTAAAAATCCCCAAATTCATAAAACCATGTTAATAAATCTAAAAAAGCTCAGTAATTTTAGACAACATATGCCATAGTATCTATCCCCAAATTCATAAAACCATGTTAATAAAACTAAAAAAACACAGTGATTTTAAACAATGAATGCCATAATATCTATGTTAAAACTTAGGATTTCATCGTAGAGGTTAGAGTTCATTTGGACCTTTGCAATTAAAAACTTTTCCAGCTTATTTTAAAATAAGCGATAATCGCAGGTTTGTGTCCAGTGAATCATTTAGCTGCTGCGTTTAGCTTTGTTCCTGCTTCGCTCATAAAGCGGACCAGGCTGCAGGCTAGCTGGATATCTCCTCCTTCCAAGCAGGCTTTCACTGCCTGTCTGCATGTACCAATCTGTCTTTCATTCAGGACCGGTTTTAGTAATGATCCTCGTTCCTTGTCGAGACCCTTACAGATGCACAGTAGGTGTAGTACATCTTCTTTGGCGTCACCACATAATCTGCACTGTGTTATTGTATCTGACTGTTTCCATGGTGGAAGGTGCCGCATTGCTGGTAGGATACCCAGTCTCAGATGCAGGAATCTTTCCTTCGCTGCTCTTGAAAAACCTATGCCAAGGTACGATTGTGGAGAGCACCTGGAATAGCTCTGAATGGAAAACCAGCCATGGGCCCTCTCCTTTAATGCAGCTTTGTCTTCTCCAAGGGACACTGATTTTACTGATTTATTTACTAGTTCCTTGAAACTTTTATGGAACCCGGCGGTTTCCCAAAGGCCCTGTAAGGCAAGACTGCTTATTGCGGTTTGAAGGTAGGCCATGGCCGGACTGTCTTTTTTCTGTTTGAGCTTCTTCCATAAATATGAGTTCAGTGATCCAGTCTTGGCTCCCTTTATTTTGTGCCAGCATTTAACGTAGGCACCCTTGCGTGCTATTTGCTGCTTAAAAACTGTGCTAAAAATAATTAATGATAACCTATTCCCAATATGGTATATTATGAAATGAAACAAAATTGAGTGCTTACTCTAACCTTCCTCTGAAGATTCCTTGTCTCTAATAAAAGGGTCTGATCTATTGCCATGTAGTGTAAAATGTTTGGGAGTGGCCTTTAACTGTATTTACTAAATGCCCTTAAATTGAATACCACCAACATGCTGAGGTCAATTAGAGATTGTATGAGATTCTGTTCTCCCATTATATTAATCACTGTTTGGAAAACACTGAAATTTTATAAGACAGAAGTTTAGGGTTATTAAAGAATCTCCGAAATTAAACTTTATCATTCTTCTGGAAATGTCCATGCTACATGACTTTCAGCTTTCCTTAAATTGCCTGGTTTGTAACTTAGATTATGATCTCAGCAAAAGGTCTTATATTATATGGATCAATTGACAAGTGTTGATTTTTGTTGCCCTCTATATGTGATGATTTAGAGCCCCTTTTAGATTCTGAGGAAACCACACGGTAAATCCATGAAGCTCCTGCCCTGATAAACGCTCAGTTTGCTACTTCATTTAGAAGTGGGTGAAGCACCTGGTTCCTAGCAGCAAATCCTCAACTGACTCTGCCATCCGAAACCTTTGACTGGCAGCCCTTTCAACTATGTACATAAGAAGGCCCACTCCAATTACAGCAGGTCATCTGATGTGCATTTTTCCTGTTCGCAACCTTCAAGAAAGAGCTGTTTGTCCCAAACGAGAAACAATGCAAATTGCCCACACATGCTGAGAGAAAACTCCCAGCACATCAGGGCCATTTGTTTATTCACAGCTTTCCAAACCCTGTGTCGCGACACAGTACTGTGTCGCCTGCAATGTGTGGGTGTGTCGCGCGACGATGACGTCTGCGGGCAGATTAGGGCGAATGCTCTTGGACGTTTGCATTCCGTGAATGCATTTCGGTCTGCGCATGTCAGTGACGCAGTTCGCAGAGGAAGGAGAGGCGTTAGGCGAGCGTGAGCGCGCGGCCTCGTTCCCTTTGCGACGCGCGTTGATCCAGGGAGCCGCCTCTGCTCCCCATCCCAGGCACTCGGTACGGCGCACTTTGAATAGGAGAGGCAGCCCGGAGACGAGGAATAACGGCGGAAAACCAGCCGCAAGATCCTGCAGTTGCCGAGTGTAAGTGTTAAAAACACAATGGGGTGGAGTAAGGGGAATGTGGGTTTTGTTTAAATATGCTTTTCATCTATTTGTTTGGTTTATTTTCATTGTATCAGTGGTATGGTATCGATGGGTGTATTGTGGGACACGTAGTTTTGAGGGAGTTTTTGAAGGTTCTGGCGCAGCTGTAGTTTAAGAAGGTCATGGGGTCAAAAATGCAGAGTTAATTGTGTACGCAGGTGAGGACTCGGTTTAAAACAACGGATCGAGCAACAAGGGGAATGAAAGATTCTTTTGAAGAGCAACGGAAAGATGGACGTTGAAAGTATACTGCAGGTTTTGGCTTCAGCAAGGTAAATTCTCACAGCTTCCAAAAGACTGGGTTCGCTTGGACATATTTCAGAGGTGTATGGGAGGATTGTGTAGTTGAAATGTTATTTTGAAAACAGCAGATTAGGTAATGGGTCACGAGTTTTATTAATTTTGGCAGCATGTTCTGGTCATGGTTATGTGCGAGGGTGAAGGGGGTCGAGTGGTGGGAGGGGAAGGGGACTTGTTTGATGTTTTGGCAGATGGGCTATTTAATGGCAGACATGGGAATAGTGGTGTAGTGTGAGTGGTGGTGGGAGTGGGCATTTTGTTTAGCAATAATGGCATATTGTTTAGTGACAACGAGTGATATATATCAGTTAAAGTCCGGTATATAGTGATGAGCCTACCGTACCCTGGTGTATGTTTCACCTTTTGATTGTACATGTTGCTGTGAAAAGCCTCGATGGGCACTCGGCATTCAATTGAAGGAAGGCACCTGGGAAAGTGGCATTGTGTGGTGGTGATTGATAGACCAAAGGAAAGGATGCAGTGAAAGTCAAAATTCTAATCTCGAGATTCATTTTTAAAGCTGCGCACTTGAAACACCATGTTCAAATAACCTGTGTTACATGCTAACCATCCTATGACTGCTCAGTTACTTGTGCACTAAAGTGAGCCTTACTGTATGCTGGATTGAGATGTTTGTGAATATAACTGTAAAACTAGAGTTGTTCAGTTAGCCATCAAGATAGTGTTGCACTCTGGTTGTTTGTACATTCCAAAAGTCACGTTTCAAGCAAGCTGTCTTTTTTTTTTGTTGCTGTTAAGTAAATGCTTTGTTTATATTTCTGACTTTCAAAATTGGTTGTGATTCCAGCTCTGTGTTTACCGCTTACTCTTCCAGTGTAAATTCATTGTCATATAGCTGGGTCTGAACTGAGGTGGCGAAGTGAGCTAAAGAATGATGATGGATTCAACCCAGATCTGTGACTGGGGGTGAGTGTCTGTAAAGTTTCAGCGCTCCGTCCATCATCTCCTTGTGTTTGCTTTATTGTTTTATAGACCAATCTTAAGTCCTGTGATATTATTGACTAGATTAGAACTATATTCTTGAAAGATGGCAGCCATTATTTTCAACACAGCTTGGGCAACAGTTTGATTTCCCAACCATTTTAGAGGTTTCAGAAACGTGGTCCTTCAACTTAATTAGAATTTCCCATGGGCAATGTTGGCGTGGCTCTTCCACCTTCAATGCCATGTTTTCCACGTGCCGCACTGCTACCTCATTTAGGTTGCCTGTCTCTGATCCAGTCAAAAAGGCTTCAGTGTCATAGAGCAATATGTGGTTGGTTATGTGATTATCTCTTGATTGCTTCCTGTTCAAATAAGTAGATTAAAACTGAGACATAACTTTGTTTTTTAGGAAAGTAAGCAATCTAGTTTGGCGGGGAAGACCATGTCATGGAAATGTAAGGGCCTTCTGATAAACTAAGGATGGAATATAATTGTGGGTTCTGGACAGCTCACTTGGCATCCTGAGTCTGTCCGAGTCAGCATCAATGCAGTTATTACTTCTGTCCCACCTTATGCTGAGAGCTCTGATTTCACATGATTATCTACTACTCCAGATCTGTACTACTCAAATTCTGAAATGTTACTAGAGAAAATGAGGACTGTAAGCAAGGCGTAAGAATGTTAAACTTCGTATCTCATGTTCTTCCTATCTCTAGATTTCCACATTTCTTCCTTTTCCCGGAAGGCAAAAAACAACAAAAAATGGATAAGTTTATAATTAAGAAGCGAAAAGTTGGTGAAGATGGCGTTTGCGAAGAACAAAATGTAGCAGCTATTGAGCAAAGTACCCAAGAATCAACTGAACGGTCTGTCTCAGTAAAGGAAAAATCTACAATCCTCGTTTATATAATAAAGCTTATATGAAACTGGGGTTCACATTTTCTGGTAATGAAAATCATCCTTGTCCCCAGTGTTTAGTTTGTGGGGAAATACTTGCAAATTAAAGTATGGTACCAAATAAATTAAAACGACATTTTACCACAAAACACAGCCATTTGTCAGAAAAACCAGTAGAATACTTTATTGAGCTTTCAAAATCTATAAGGAAGCAGTCTGCCTCATTCACAAAGAGAATGAAGCCATCAGAGAAAGCTCAAAAGGCAAGTTACTTGGTTGCTCAAATAATTGCCAAAAACAAGGAACCACACACTGTTGCCGAAACCACCATAAAGCAATCTTGCTGTGCTATTGTTCGAACAATGTTTGGGCCAGAATTTGAGATAGAAGTTAATAAAATCCCTTTGGCAGATAACACAATTGGAAGACGTATTCAAGATATGTCTGCTAACGTTAAGCTGCAAATGAAGGACATTTTTCAAGACGATAATATGATCTTTACATTGCAATTAGACGAATCAACAGATGTCAGTGGGTTAGCTCAATCACTGGTTTTTATACGTTTCATTCATACTGACAGAATTATTGAGCAATTCCTGTGTTGCCTAGAACTTCCATTGAGAACTAGAGGTGAGGATATATTTAAAACTTTAGATTGCTTCATGGAGGAAAATAATTTGCGATGGTTAAATTGTGTCGGGATATGCACGGATGGTGCACCCTCAATGGTTGGCTCAACAAAAGGTTTTATTGCTTTAGCAAAGAAAGAAAATGCAAATATCATATTTACTCATTGCTTTTTACATCGTGAGGCACTAGTCGCGCAAACCATTGGAAATGAATTAAGAAAAGTTATGGACAAAGTGGTTCAAATGGTCAATTACATTAAAAGCAGACCTCTTAAATCAAGAATATTTGCTCATATTTGTGAACAAATGGGGGCAAGGTTTAAAAAGCTCCTACTGCACACAGACGTTCGTTGGCTCTCAAGAGGTCGCGTGCTTTGTCGTGTATACGAATTGCGGGAAAGGATGCTTAAACTTTTTGAGGAAAATCAGCAACACGAATTCTGCGATCTAATTCAAAACAGACTTTGGTGCACAAAATTGGCATATCTTGCTGACATATTTGAACATTTGAATAAAATTAACACCAGTATGCAAGGAAAAGGAGAAAATATCTTACCAGCAGTAGATAAAATTTGTGTTTTTAGAGGCAAAATAAAGATTTGGGAAAGGAAAGTGAAAGAAGGCAGTTGTGAAATGTTTTCCAAAACTGCTGAGGGCCAGCTGAAATGTGATATCAGCCCGCTGATTGTTGACTATTTAACATTGCTCGGACAGAAAGTTTATCATTACTTCCCAAATGTTGAAATCCAAGACTATGATTGGATCAGAAATCCATTTTTTACAACTGCAACTGGGAACTTTTCACTTACTGAAGAAGAAGAATTAGCTGAAATAAAAAATGATCGGAGTATGTTAATGATGCATGAAGAGGGTGATTTAGACAGCTTTTGGATTCGTGTTACAAAAATACATCCAAACATAGGTAAAAAAAGCGTTAGGAATTCTCTTGCAGTTTTCTACTACATACATTTGTGAAGTCTCCTTTTCAACGATGACAAACTTAAAGACACTGAAACATGGAAGCTTGAAAATGCTTGATGATGAAATGCGAGTGTCTTTATCTAATATTCAACCAAATATTGACCAGCTGTGTTCATCCTATCAACCTCATATATCTCATTAAAATAGTAAGACAAGTGCTGTTGTTTTTATTCAAATTTTGTAATTCTTGTGCTGAGACAAAATAGCAATTTGGAAAAGCAGTGAAAGAAGGAAATTTTGAAATGTTTTCCAAAACTGCTGAGTGCCAGCTGATTGTTGACCATTTAACATTGCTCGGAGAGAACCTTCATCATTACTTCCCAAATGTTGAAATCTAAAGACTATGATTTCATCATAAATCCATTTCTTTCAACTGCAACTGGGAACTTTTCACTTACTGAAGAAGAAGAATTAGCTGAAATAAAAAATGACACTGAAACGTGGAAGCTTGAAAATGCTTAATGACGAAATGCGAGTGTCTTTATCTAATATTCCACCAAATATTGACCAGCTGTGTTCATCCTATCAACCTCATTCATCTCAATAAAATAGTAAGTGCTATTGTTTTTATTCAAGTTTTTTAATCCTTGCACATATTTACATATTGTTACTCATAAAGGCCAACATGTTTTGGAAATGTATGTGTGTTATATTACAAATCATATATTTTTTTTAAAATCAATGAAAGGGTTTTGTGAGATGTTGTGTCCCCATACATTTTGATATTTACAATTTCTATGACATATGTATTTGTCCTTATCTCTTAAATGCAGTTAATTTTACCTCAAAGTGCTGAATGGGAAAACATATGACTCGTCTTATTTTCTGTTGGCTTTTGGCGCGCTGCGCTGAGGAGAGCGGTCCCACCTGAGTTCAATGCGCAGAGACCGGCTGATAAGTTGCACAATTGTTTACCACTCACAATTCCCCCTTCCTGAACGGATTTTTGTATAACTCATATTCAGCAAGGCAGCAGCGGACTTTGTGCATGGTTGAAAGGGTTGGCAGTGCGTGCACCCGCCCTTTTTGTTCCGTAAATCACTGGGGCATGTGTCAATGTGTGCATGATTATATTCTTGTTTCAGGCACAAACCTAACCTTACACCCAATATATATTGGTTTTTTTTTTGCGCGCCTAGGATGTCAGCAGAACAAGCGACGGATAGACAGTTTTGCCAGTCACTGTCTTTGTTAGAACAGATTCACAATTGCTTTATTAACCTTCCTGCTTTCTCAAATTTGCTTGAAAATGCACCATTTGCACACTCTTTTTTCAAAAATTTCTCGGGTGGAGAACCCCCCGAGCCCCCCTTAGGTGGTTCGGGCGCGCTGGCTATGCTCGCGCGCAACACTGCTTTACCGTGTTACAAAATGTTGCATTTCTAAAAAGGGTGTCACCAGCATGAAATGTTTGGAAAGCTGTGGTTTATAGTCTTTAAGAAACAATCCCCAGCTTCAAAACATGTAATACTTTCAGGTAGGGAGAACATAAAAGGATTTAAACTTGGTATTCCTGGATCAGAGTTGTATTACCCATTTTGAAGGAAATAATTCATAATCGCTACATTAGGGTGTGTGGGTATGATTCAGAATCATGTCCCTACACCTAAATCCTTAGAGCCCATAATGAAGGCCTGAGTCTTTTGTCAGCTGCATGATAACCTGTATGTTATCAGCGTAGTTATGAAAGAGCAAGTAGCAGCTACAATTTTCTCATATTAAAAATCTTAATGTGCATTTACCTTGCAGCATTCCATATGACAATCACCATGATCTGACTGCACTTCGTTCGTACAGGTTAGGCCTGATTAATTATTTTAGCAAAAGTTGTGAAATTTGCAAACATCATTTAATGACAAAATTTTAAAATTTCCTGAAATTAGGCATTATGCAGTTATGTTTTGACCAAGGGATAGTGGTTTATTCAGCAAATGTGTCCCTCAAGAGACATTTTCTAGTTGAACCAGAGACCTGCTGATATCTCTGTGACTATTATTATGCAATATATTCCTTTGTGTGAAATTGTCATTCACAATTCCAGCACACCAAATTTTGAATAATTCCATAACATTTTGGAAAACAAATATGGAATTTTGCCAACCCATGGTACTTGTACTTGACTGACTATTCCACAGAAATGACCTGTATGAAACTGGGTTGCTGTTTGACTGGGGTGTGAGCCCTGGTCAAGTGGCAACCACAATCCTTGTCAGGGTGAGGCACAGGCCAACCCAAAATTAACCTGTGCTTAACCCCGTGGTAGCTTGGCACAGAGCAGTCAGGCTTAACTTAAAGGCAATGTGTAAAGTATTTGTGCAACACTTCAACCGTAATAAAGTGAAAACACCACACAAAAAGGATTCCACCCCAGATCAGAAAAATAGAGGTTTCTTTAATAAATAAAAAAAGACTAAAACAACAAAAATCCAATCATTAGAACAAGAGAATGCAATTTTGAAGATTTTAGTGAAAATAGCATCAATAAGCAAAAAGTTCCAATTGTGGATATCTAGTTGCGCTGAACCAAGACAAAGTCTCAAGTTCAGGCCAACTGTGATGGAGCATGGGCCGGCTACAGGGATCCAGTTAGGCCTGCTGAACAGAGTACCTTTAATCCTGGTTTGTGAGAATCCACGTCAAAGATGCGTCATGCAGCCGAAGCCATGCGTCAGTTTTGAGATGCAGTGATGCTGCAGTGCAGAGTCTAGCATCGTCTTCGAGGCTGCCGTCAATGAGGGCTACGAGGGTCTGTGCTGAGGATGCACCACGCATCAGCAGCTCTGCAGAGGCTGCGGAGGTGATGTGGGGCTTTGTGTCTGGTCCAATTCACACTGAAGCAGTGATGTGCTGGTTCTGCTCAGGGTTGTGCTGCACAGCAGAGAAGATGCGCTGGTTCCACTGGATTCACAGAGACTCGCAAACAACCTTAAGCCCACTTCCAAGGGTCCAGGACTAGGGTGGCACCACTTGGCAGGGTAGACTCACAGATGGCAGAGTCTAGGTGCTGGGGTCAAGGCTGTTGGAGCTTTCTGTCCCTGAGGCTCAACTGAGGAGGACAGCCAACTAGCCATTGGAGTCATTCTGGGGTCCTTGGTTCAACACATGCAGGTCCAGTCCCTCTCACCAATACAAGAGGTCAGAAGTCAGCAGATCAGCACAGCAGGGGAGTAGCCCTTCAGAGCAGCAGTCCAGCAGAGTGGCAGTCCTTTCAGCAGTACGCCAGTTCTTTTTCCTGGCAGAGCATCCACTGGTTCAGAAATGTACTGAAGAGTTGATGTCTGAGGGCCAGTATTTATACCCAGTTGTGCCTTTGAAATGAGGAGAAGCTTCTAGAGGCAGGCCCTTGAAGTGCCCAGTTGCCCTGCCTTCCTGGCTCTAAACTGACTTAATGTTATGTAATGTATGTAGGCCTTTGTGTGCAGGCAGGACACAGCCTATTCAAGTATAAGGGGGGGGCTGGGCCCAGCTCCTCCCTCCCATCCTGCCAGTGATGATGCATCCAGGCCCACATAAGCTCCCTATTATATGTGGCTGCCTGGGAGGAATACATAAAGCCCAATTGTCAATTACACCCAGTCATGTGACCCAGAGACAGGCTGCTGGCACCAAATGGCTAAGGCAGGAAAATGCCAAATTACTATAAGTGGTTTTTCAAAATTGCAATTTGAAATCTGCTGATAAGTTAGGATTTTTCATTACAATTCTAAAGACACCAAGCATGAACTGGTTGCCTGCTCCCATTTGGAAATCACAGCATATTAAACATAATAAGGTAACTTCAATGCTATCCTATGGAAGAGGTGGACCTTGCAGTAGTGAAAAATGAATTTAGTTTTTCACTGGCAGGACATATAAAACTTAAAAGTGCACGCTCTACAATTTAAATACATTACACCCTGCCTTCTAGGCTGTCCAGGGCCTCTCCTAGGGGTGACTTATATGTATTAAAAAGGAAGATTTAGTTTGTCAGGTTAAAATGACAAACTAAAGACTCAGCTGACTTTAACTGCTGCTGTGAGACTGAGCAGCATCGGCTGACTAACCTCACGCGCTGCCTGATTTAGATGTATAACATGGGGCTGACCCTCTCCCGGCTTAAGGAACTGCTCAGGGCTGAATATGACCTGAGTTCCCACTATACAGCACAAGAAAAATCGGAACTCTTTTGCTTGTGGCAGCAGCATTATGGGAGAGGAGAAAAAGCTGGCTGGCCTTGCAACTGAACCAGGTGCAATCATGAACAGTGATACCTGCTATTAGGACCGTTCATAACATGCCCCTTACTGACCTGCTTGCCATTCTCCAGGTGCTTACCACCTTTTATGAAAACCCCTACTCTTTGATGGTGCAGGACCATGCTCCCAACCAGGCAAAAATACTCTGTGCTGACATCAGTGATGAAGAAATTGCCCTGGCCATAGATGAGATGGCAACAATGAAGGCCCTGGGAGATGATGGTCTCCCAATTAAATTTGATAAAATAACCAAACCCTTGATAGTGCTGCTGTCAGGCAGGCGGTTCAGAGAGATCTCTGCCACACCAGACCTCTTGCTGGAATTTAATAGCGTGCCCATCTAATCGATACCCAAATCTGGTTGAGACCTGTTCCAGTGTGCCAACTACTGCAGATATCACTTATTAATGCGGATATGAAGATTATGGCGAAGGTCTTGGCCACTAGACTCAAGACTTATAGCCCAACACTGATGACTGATGAGCCCATCACTAGGGTGAAACAGGTCCAGGGTTGCTTGTGTTCTGTTTCAGGGAGGACCTGGTTTGGCAGTTCGGGCTGTACTGTTCTAATTGGAGCAGGGTGAAGACTGATTTCAATATAGTTGGGTCCAAACTGAGGTAACATGGTGTGCAAAATAACGATGGATTGGGATGCGACCTGAGTATTTACCAGTGGCTGAGATAAAGTCAAGCATTCCATCCATCACATTTTTGTATACATTAATGTCACCTTAAGTGGGACGGGTATGCCCAGACGTGGGTCGCGTGCACACTGTGACACTGGATGCAAGCAGTACCCGACTGATGAGCCCATAATGAGGACAAAACCGGTCCTGGGTTGCTTGTGTTCTGTCACAGAGAGGTCTCTAAAATATAAGAGAGGGGTCCCACTCTACCAAAGGGACAGGACACCAACTTGACACTATGCCTTAGCAAATAAATCCCTTTGGGATTTATTTGCTAAGACATACTGTCACAGAGAGGACCTGGTTTGGCAGTTTGGGCTATACTGTTCTGATTGGAGCAGGGTGAAGACTGATTTGAATATAGCTGGGTCCAAACTGAGGTAACATGGTGTGCAAAATAACGATGGATTGGGATGCGGCCTGAGTAATTACCAGTGTCTGAGATTAATTCAGACATTGCATCCATTTTTTTTGTAGCCAGCTAATGAGGCAACTATGTGGGTCTTTTGGAACAGCATTTATTGCAAACGAAGGGGGCTCTCGATACTCTCTACACGTGTCAGGAGCAGACAGGGCAAAATAGTAACCCGATCATCCATGTACTGCTCTACACCTAGCGCCGTGCCCATCAATTTCTTTGCTCACCCAGCACAATTAATCTTAAGGTGCCAATATAGAAAAACAGGGATAACATGATTAGGGGGAAGGAGATCAATTGGTCTCAGTGGAGGGATAGGAGTATACGCTATGTAGACAACTTGATAAAGAATGGTGAATTGGTCCCTTTGATGCCCTCATGAGTGACAATGGGCTCACACATTTGCAACACTCACATGTGCTTTCGTTCAGCGGACATAAAATAGCAAATATGTTTTCATATACCACATCTGGATTTATCGAGGTCATCAAATTATCCTCCAAAGATTCATTAGAAGTAATTGGCAACTGCACTGAGTTCGAGTGGGGGTTATTAGCAGGTGGGGGGATAACCTTTTTCTTAAACCTGTCTGGAACCTTGTTCTTTTTCCATTTTTTCCTGGCATGATTTGGCTGTATTAATGGTGCAGTGGCAGTATTCTGATCTGCAGGAGTACTTAGGATCTTTTCCACATCAACCAAAACGCCATCGATTCTATTCATGATGCACTTATTGGATGCAGATTTCTGGATTTTTTTAGCGGATGGGGGGCCATCTGCGGTGTCTAGGGCCTTTCTTTTCCCCATATCCAAAATGCCAAAGGGAAATGTGCTTGAGCTTAGTGACAGCCCAACCTCCTAATGCTGTAGACAAGAAAGTGATGCTTAAATAAATAAAGCGGCAATCGGAGGTGGCATAAGAGAAACAGTAGAAAGTAACAGTACCTTTATGTAGGATGATCGAGGGGGGGCCATCCTAGTCTACTTTGGTCTCTGACGGGCACGGACGGGCCCGCCCTTGGCCTGGGCACATCCCAAACAGTGGGAAAGCAAGATGCTTAAGTAGTGTTTATGATGTCCAGGTGCTGATGCCAGAGAGGGTTATGGGACATGTGGTCCCCAGCAGTTACTGTCGGCAACCGCCACACCCTTCAGCAGGACAAAATACAATAGTAGCAGGGAAAGCAATCCATGGGGTATCCAGCAAAGCAAAGGTCAAAAACTTTCCTGCAGCAGTGAATGTCGGTGCAGATAGCAACGCGGCCCCCTCACTGGTTTATCTCACAGATCAGGTGGGGGCTAGGTGGAGTCCAAGGAAAAGGTTTCAACGGTCTACTGCTCCTCAGGGCCCGTTATGCAGGGAGACTGTGCTTTATGCAGTTGTAAAGGAGCCTGTAGGGCTCCCTGGGGCTAACCCATGCAGCCATGTGTTGGAAGCTCGCAGGGCATCGTCAGGGAGCTCCCCTGTCTGTTCTGCACCTCACGGATTCCGCGGAGTGGGTCGGCAAAAAACGGAAGGTAAGGTCGGGGAGAGGTAAGCTCCTGACGGTGCTGAGCAAGATTAAATTCCCCAGGGCCGGCTCTGTCTGCTTTATATATTTATGAATTAGATTATGCAGATAGTCCTATATCAAGAACATTGCTAACATGGACAGTGGAGCAATTTGAGGTGAACACTAAAAACAACATAAGGGCAGAAATTACTGTAGAGAAAACTAGTAAGGCTAATAAGCATGTGCTTATTCGCCTCCGTTTCTAAGAGTTACCTTATGTTGTTATTAATACATTTATGTATGTGATTAGTTATTTTAGTTACTTACGTGATTGACTTAACAACCTGCTCTAATCCATGGTGAAAAGCCCCGTAGCATAATCTGCAAGTCATTACTTTTTTATTCCTTTGTCTCTCTGTCTTTTAATTCACCAACATATGGTGGTATGGTGATTCCTCACCGACCCCTATATATAAGCAAATTATAGAATAATATTATTCCTGCGAGTTCTGAAACATGTTGTAGTAACTGTTGCTACTGTGGGCTCCTTAGATTTGCCTGGGGAGGTGCTCACAGCAAATACATTTAAGCACTTCAATGGCTAATCTACTTCTGTTTCATTTTTAAATGTTTTCTAGATTAATTTTAATCTTCATGAAGGTCCCTCAGTATTTGGAATTGTGACAATATTGTATGGTACTGGCCTTTTCTGCAAGGTCTCCACAAGATTTTTGTCTTCTGTTGTTGAACTCATTTTTCTTGGCACTTTCCCCTGCTAATCAGTTGTAGTGCTTGTGTGCTCTCTCTATAAAGAAAACATGGTACAATTGGCATCTACCTGACTGGTACATTTAATTTGCTTGTAAGTCTCTAGTAAATGGGATACAGATACCCTTCGCCTGTAAATTAAATGCTAATATTGGGCCTGCAGCACTTATTGTGCCACCCACTAAAGTAGTTTTTAAAACTTGTCTCAGGTCTTCCACTGCAGCCCGTAGTGCAGTTTGAAACTGCCATTAAGACCTGGTAAAATAAACCTTTTGCCAGGCTTAAACCTTTTGTTTTAATACGTATAGGTCACCCGTAAAGTAGGCCCTAAAGATTTATAGGGCAGGATGCATTGTATTTAAGAAGCATGGCACATGGATTTAATTTTTACATGTCCTAGCAGTGAAAGTTTCCTAAAGTCATTTTTCACTATTGTCAGGCCTATCTCTCCCACTAGCTAACACTGAGTTACCTAATTGCATTTATTAAATGTTAATTTTAGGTTGGGAGCAGGTAGGGATGTGCTGCTTAGACTGAAATGAATTGTAATATAAAATCCTCTTTAATAGTAAAATGGGATTTTAAGTCACAATTCTGAAAATGCCACTTTTAGGCAGTTGGCAGTTGCTTGCCCACCCCTTTTGTGCCTTCTGTTAGTGTGCTAGGTCACCTGGTTGTGAAAGGCTCTGCTGTTGGGGTTTGTGTATAGCTCCCAGCCAGTGACAAAAGGGGACTAGGTGGGGGCAGTATGGGCCATCCATCCAGGATAACTAGGAACAGAGCTGTGCCTTGCCCTACTTGCATTTCAAAAGGCTTGCCCCCACCACACACAAAGCAACCAAACACCAGTCTCTTGTCACACCAGACTTTTTGGAGCCTTGGAGGCTTGACAGGGAAGCCGAGGTCATGAGTGATGTCATAAATGATGCCATAGAAAATGTCATGAGTGATGTAATATTTGAGGTCATAATCAGTGCATGGCGGTGGCGCAAGATATTTTTAATTCAACTATGACCGGTGAATTTCTGTGTTTTTTTAAAGTTTAAATCATTAATGATGTCACTGACAAATTCACCTAACTAAAATGTTACTTTAATCTTTGGTTTGTTCAGTGAATTTCTAAGGTTTTTTATAAACAAGACCATATCTTTTTTATCACAACTAACTATAACGTTACTTTAATCTTAGTTTTTTTGTGTGAATTTCTGGGCTTTTTTAACGTAAAATAATGTTTTATTACTATATGTAGTCTCCCCACTCGGGTTGGAGCTCTGCCTCAAGTGCAGAGACTCTGCACCAAGTGTGGAGACACCGCAGTCATAAATATACTACTCATAACTTACCTTTGTGAATAGTAAAAAAAGTAAACTTACACCAAAAGTGTAAGTTTACCTTTGTGAATCAGATCCTCAGTCTTTTCCTACACATTTTACAGTGAGTGAAACTCAGTTGGTGAGACTCGCTCATAGTGAAAATCTCGAACTGGGTAGTCCAAAAGCAAAATATTCAGGGAGTTTAAATGTGCAGAATCCATGTCCTACACTGTCCCTTTAAAGATACAGGGGATGCAATTTTAAAAAATGCCATGTTGTGAAGGGGATTGTGGAAAGTACGCAGTAGTCCCCTGAACTGCTTTATGCTCCCCAGAATGCACAATCCAACTTTGGAAAATTAGCAGATGTCCTTTATGGACATTATGTCATTAATGGTTTGTGTTTATGTTGTCCAAAAAATGCATATTTTTACTTGGGTAAGTATAAGCCGTACTACATGGCACCAACGTTCTAGCTTGAGTTCTTATTTAATAGATCACTTGAATAGTTTTCTTTGACATTCCCAAAGACCCCTATTCACCTACTAACCTATGTATTGGCTGTAGGTTGTTCAAGCTTGAACCTTTGAAAGATCACCCCATAGAGGTACCCTCTCTGATTCCACAGGTTCATATGGCTTAAGACGAAACAGCAGTTAACATTCTAGTGAACTGCAGACATGTGGTTACCCAAATGCTGTCACAGCGTGGACCTCCCCTTATGGATGGGGACAGTGCCTTCGTGGTTGAGGCCCACGAAGCATTCAGGACAGAGGTATTCTTTTCATGGGCTACATTCCCAGCATCAGAAACACGAACAAGACTGTTTCAAACATACACTGAGGCTGCAGTTTCAAACAATTACACAGCTTATGAAGCACTAGAAATACCACTAACTTACCAAGAACATCAAAATTGGTTTGAAGGTGCCCTTCCACATACACACAACAATGTTAGACTGGGTCCCCTTAGCAATGTGGGAGCAGCATGGCCAGTCTTACCCAGTTACACACCCTACCCAGTTATAGAAAATCTGACAGCACCAGACCTACGTACACTATACAAAGATCTGGTTTTAACATATAGATGTGTGATACAATTTGTCATGAGAGCAAGTCAATAAATCCTGAAAGGGCTGCTCAAGCTGCACAACCACAATTGGGAATGCCTGGAATTAGTCCAGTAACTATCAATGAAGTCATGGGTAAAATTTCTCTCAGACAGGAGGAAATTCTGTTCTGGATTGAACAAAAAACAAGCCAGCTTGGAGTAGTGTTTCCCCATATGGGACATCAGGAAAAACACAGAATTCTCACCATATTCCTGCCAATGGGGATGCCTCCCCTAGTGGAAGACTGTGCCACTTGGGGTACAGTTTTGCTGCAGTATATACCAGAACACATTGTACACCCTCATTAGCTGTTTTTCGAGAGGAGCTTAAACAGTTCCAAAATGAGTACGGGGTAGCCCCTGCTCTGGAATTAGGGATGAAACTGATGGGCAACTTTGCAGTTGTATCTGCAATAATGTTAAGTAACATTAAAGGGGAAGCAGCAGTGTTAGCAGTATGCCAACAACTCACAAATTTGGCTCCGGGACATCCAGAGCACAAATTAAAAAAATGATTACCCTAAGCATCCGTAGGCAGAGATAATTTGGGCGCCAGACCTAATAGACCACAAATTAAGAGTATAAGAGTAGTTCTGTAAAGGATAACTCTAAGCAGGCACCCGAGACTTCTAAGAGGAAATTGGGTAATAAGAAAAATAAAGAAAAGACAAAATAGTGGGGCGGGTCTCCTCAACAGGAGTCTACTGAAAAATGCCATAATTTGCGTAACCATGAAATTGAAATGCCTGATAGGTATCAGAATATTGATAAATGTTCCTCATGTTTCGTTCAGGATTCAGCTGAAAAATGCTTTGAGAGAGGTGCACGATTAGAGCACACATCAGAGAAGTGCTTGAAACCAAAGAAGGACTCACAACGCTCATCTGACTTTATAAAACAGGAAGACAATCCTAAACATTCCAAGCCTCAATTCAAAAAGAAGAAGGTAGCTGGCATCAAAGTCAAGCATGCCCAGGATATTGAGGACACCGCTTCTGAGCTGGTAGTAGGCTCTGACCATACTTGATGGCACGGCAGAAGACAAGATAGTTTGTCAGAATCTAATTGAGTGTCTGGTGGCAGTAGCAACAAATGAGTATATCCAGGTGGAAACACCGGATAGAGAGTGAGTGTCCTGCATCAACTATACAAAATGCAACTCTAAATGGAGGGATATAAATACCACGTACCATAACTGTTCTCTTTTGGGAGAACTTGTTATGCAGCTTTGACGTTCTCTTGGCTGAAAGGGATTGGCCAGACAGATTTGACATGTATTTCCCCGAGGGAGAAATGGTAATTTTACCTGCTTTTTCCGACCTCATCCCAGATGCAGTTAAACATTCATACATTAAGGAGTGGGCCCTAGCACAAGCTTCTGCATTATACTGCAACCATGTGGGGTGGGATTATAGTTCCCCTTATCACATCATACCACTGAGGTCAACTCTACAACCTCAAAGACAATACCCCATTAAACATGAGGCTAAAAAACATGTTAGAGAAATACTCACACAACTTGAATACCAAGGAATAATTTAGGGTTGCACCTCCTCTTTGAATAATCCTTTGCTTCCAGTAATGAAACCAGACTATTCATATTGTTTAGTGTTAGATTACAGACACTTGAACACAGCTACATGTTCAGAAAGTGCACAGAGCAGCACTAATGAACAACATAGTGCAAAAAAGAAACTAAGGGGCATATTATCAACGAGGCGATAAACAATTATCGCCGCTTTTGCGTCCGTTTTCGGACGAAAAGCGGCGATAATTTCATCGCCTAATCAGCAAGGTCACGCTATCGCGTGAATCCTTGCATTATCACCCTTTCCCCCAACGCCCATCTTTGCATCTCTAATGAGATTCAAAGTGGGCGTTACTGGGCGTACCCCGGATGGACTACGTTGCAAATATCACTGATGTTCACATCGCGATATTTACAAGGCAGCCCAATTGATTTTAGCAGAGGTTAGATTTTGGCGAATACGGCCGTTTTCGCCAAAATCTAACGTCTGATAAAATCTTGACTTAGCCATCCCTAACATAGGGGTTGGATTCTGCTGATACGACCACAGGGTCGTATCAGCAGGAGTTATCACCGTTTTGCAGGGAACATTGCTGGAAAACCAGCGATGTTCCCTGCAAAGCGGCGATACTCGCTATCTCTGGAATTTTTATCGCCCTGGAGAAACGCGTTGTTAATAACGCGCTACCAGGGCGATAATTTCCAGAGATAGCCTGCGATAGGACTATTATCGCTAAGCACGGCCAGCGATAATTATCGCTGGCCGTTGATAATATGCCCCTGAATTACTTTAGACATTTCCAATGGATTTTTCTGCCAAAACATAGCACCTGAAAGCAGGTACTTGACCACATTCAGTGCGGTGTGTTCTCAATAGCAGTTCTGTCAATTACCCCAAGGGTAAAAGAACAGGCCAGAATTGTTTTCCACCCAGGTTACAGAACTTTTGCAAGATTATGATGACCAGGCATTGTCTTATATCAATGATATATATCTAACTGATGAACTCATTTGGGTAGAGTAGATAGTATACTTCTGCGATTTGCTCACCTGGGCTACAAATTCAATTTAAAAAAATCAAAGATACCCCACCTCAATGTCCTATTCCTAGGATGCGAGTTGTCAAGTGAAGGCAGAAGCCTTGAGACACATTTCCTTGAGAAGTATGTGCTTTTACAACCACCAAACATATTGAAAATACTTCAATCAATATTGGGTTTCCTGAACTTTGGCAGAAAATACATCCCAGATGTTGTAGGGAATTGCATGGTTGACGATGCCGCAAAAACAAGAGTGCAAACTGCTGCAGTGGCTGAAATTACTCGTTCAGGCCTTCCAACAAAATACTCCTACCTGTTAAGTGCACAAAACATTCCATTTGCTTGCATTCCCAGAGTTGGGGATTGATTGATACCAAATTCAGATCACAGGTTAGGTTTAATTCTAGAAGCACATGGGGGCTTAGTATCTGCTCAAGCAGATTACTTTGTCCTTAAATATGACATCTGCCAGCAGATGAAGGTTTCCACCACAGCACATCCACCACTGACACCTCTATTGATCTCAGACAAGACTCCCGCTTTTGTTTATCTGGACCCCTGCTGCCCTTTGCATTGAAATGGGGCTAACAAATACATTTTGGTAGCAGTGGATTCCTGCTCTCGATTCCTACTGGTTGGGCTACAGCGATCGGCTGTAGCCCAAACTGTTATGCAAGACTTGCAAGTCTTCATCGGGACATACACAATAGCCACATTCCATTCAGACCAGGGTCCCATGTTTGCCTCCAGGGCTTACTCCATGGGAAACCATGGGAAAATTGGGTGTGACTGTGTGGTACTCCCCCCTTACCATCCGGAGGGAAATGCAGTAGTGGAAAGGAAGAACTGGGACGTAAAGCAGTCTTTACCAGCTTGGATATTAAGTTCAGATCGCAGTTGGGTCCATCACCTATATGGGGTCCTAAGAGCCCTCAATAATCTGCCTAGAAAATCCCTGGGTGGTCCGATTCCCTATGAAATCTTGTTCTGGGTTAAGATGTGGGCTCCACACCTTGACAATCGCAGTACAATGGCGGCTGAAACACCTTTTGACATTGATGAACATTTGGATGCTACATGAACTGAGTGACTTTCAAGAAGCTCGGAGTAACGTCCAGCTGAAATGTACCACCACTGATGAAGTGAAGGAAGCACCAGCACCAGGTACTCCTGGGTTGATTCCAAAAATAGGTGATCTAGTCTGGGAGAAGAGAGTGGGCAAGAAGGATTCAGGATATCTTACATAGCACCTGTACCAGTCCTAGAAGTTGAAGGCACCAATAGATCTCATCAAACTACATTATGTGACCGGTTCTACACCAGGTCATTACCTGCCTCCTACCCTACAGGAAGTGATGATGGAAGTTTTGGTCAGTAATGAAGCTTCTTCTCCCTGGCAGGAAACAGCAAACACACAAGTATCTTTCAGTTACATCAACAAACTCCTTACAATCAACATGCACAGAAACACAGATTTCAATTCTGCAAACAGACAAAAAAGGTATCTACCGCAACCTGCCTCCATTCAAGTCAACTCCCAGTTTTACACAGCCTTCTGAGCTGCCTAAAATAAATTGAACAGCCTCTAGCTATTTCCTCGGCGCCGGAGGTAGATTGTGTGAATTTTACATTTGGTTGAAAAGTACATACTTTATCCCTCCATGAATATGATTTGCATTACAATTGCATTGCTCTTCCTCTTTCTTTGGATTGGTTTTGTAACAGTCATTTTCTTGCTTCTGAACGGACACTGTCTCCCAGAACACCCTGCTGTTGAACCGGTAAACTTAGTTTTAACACCCCATTCTTTAACATTCTTCATCACACAAAGTGCAAGGAGTCCTTTCCCTGGTAAACATTTCTGCTGTTCAGGATCCTGATGGAATTGTTTGGGATCATAAGATATCATATGATATAATTTAACTGACAGAAATAATTCAGATTCTCTTTATATTCTAAATTTCTTTGCATGATATTATCACTCCTAGTACTTTCTCTGATGATTGAGATATTAATACAGTGCTTGAAATGCTAGATGATCGGCAGCAGTCTACTGTTTTCAATATGATGGCAGTGCCAATTTGATGAAATGTTCTGTTTTCACCATTATGGCCACTATTTTCTGCATAAAGCAAGTACTCCACATGCAGTATTTAATTACACCCAATTGGAACACTGTCCTACACCACCATGGGGTAGCTCAAAGCATTTGAAAATAAGTTTGCATACTTTTCTGGTCACAATCTAGCTGACCCAGAGTCTTATTATTATTGACTCACACCCTCACAGGCTAAGAAAACTATGCTCACTGACACCAAGCTGATATATTCAGCATCTTTCATTTCCCAGCTGTCTGTACGAAGGTTTGACTTTTGGAAAGACAATGTCAAAGTAAAATCCATTCGGGGAGCAAGACCGTGGCAGGTTCAGTGTAACAAGGCTTTATTTAGAGCATGCCTTATACCATACCAAATGATTTTCCTGAACAAAACTGTGCAGCAAACATCCAATCTGCTGCTGAGAGCCTGCGCTAAATTGGCACAGCAAATTTAAAAAGGGCTCTTGCAAGGTAGGTAATGGTATGAGTACTCTATCCACCAGGACTTACTCTCTTGGTAACATTGCGTCATCTACAATCGACATTTTACAGAGTGACATGTCTTCTTTACAACATGCTCAAAAAATCAAAATGGGGAGTGAAGAGGAATAGTGGTAGAATCGTCCTCCTCTAAATACTGTTTCTCAACACAAAGATTCTACCGTTATATTGCTTAATGCTCTACGAACCTTGAAGGTTCTAGTCATAACGATGGTGTAGAAAAGATGTTGATTCCAAGGCACCTTCTCGTTGTAGTTAGAAGGGCAATCCTTTTGGAATTGTAAAATACCCCTCACACACTGACCCCAATGATGAAGCATGACACTGAATCAGGTTTCAGTGTGTGAGGGGTATTTTACAATTCCAAAGGATTGCCCTTCTAACTACAACGAAGGTGCCTTGGAATCAACATCTTTTCTTTACAACATGGGCAGTCGCAGCTTAGGGCTATAATATTACTGAGTTGGTTGTGCTGGTCGCGTTCCATGGAA
Organism: Calotriton arnoldi; assembly: GCA_963921515.1. NCBI lineage: Eukaryota > Metazoa > Chordata > Amphibia > Caudata > Salamandridae > Calotriton > Calotriton arnoldi. Next base: position 1,573,921 of record CAWUFW010001225.1, read on the forward strand.
ACACCTTAATGCTACTAGATAGTTTAAACCGTACAATATTACAAAACAACAAACCATCATGGCAAAAAGGGAAGCAACATACACTAAGTTACATAGAGAGAAGTTAGAAAAACTACCAATCACTGTTGCAGAAATACCTTCCGTGGATTGGCTAATCCACAGGTTTATTTCTCTGTCGATTTTGTCATTTCACTTCCAATATTGCTCACAACACCATCAAGTGGGCAGATATGAAGCTCTAGGACAAGAGTATGTACACGGATCATGAATCTTACCTTTCTAATACAGATGTAGAAATGGTGACACTGAGGCTTTACTTAGTGGGACTGACTATGAGAGTACCTTGGGACATTCCTAAGTTTGCAGGGAAGTTTCCCTTTATGGCGCTGATAATGCATCTAAGGCAAACTTTTTGTGTTATCTGAAGGGTTCTCCAGCAGCGGTGATCCATCCAACTTTCAGATTACTCTCTAATGGGAGTTATTTGACGCTGAATGATCAAGGCTGCTGTAGGTTGAGACCCGGAGTTGCCCATCTGGTAATGATCTCTGCGATTGTGACCTGACAAGTACCATTTACACCTGCCCTTACAGTTAGGGCTGGGAAGCTATGGCCTTCAATAAAGCTTTCGAATGTGCACTTTAATGCTTTAAGCAGACTGAAAGCATTATTGATCCAGAAGGATGTGGCCTTAACATCTGCAAAGGAGATGTTTGATCTTCAAGTTGCAAGGACATCTTCTAAGATACAGTTGTTGCTTCACACTAATTGCCCACACCACTTTGGGGAGCTTGAGCACTGCATTTTTAACATGTCTAGTACTACGAGGGTAGCGTACTTTTTTTGAACAATTGGCTCCAGTTTGGTTAGCACCTTTCAGACGGTTTTCAGTGTTATTACATCATTCATACACTCCATGATTGGAAGCATTTTTGGAGGCTTACCGCTTCTCCCGTTCCTAGTTGTTGAGACTGTGCTTTTATTTTTTCTGCTCCGGAATGCATGTCCGTTCATGAGGCCAAATGGGGATAGCACTACCACACATGCTCCTGTGTCATCAATGCATGATACAGTCCTTTGGGGCACCCTTTCTTCAGGCACCTAATAACCGCTGGTTCTTGTTCTTTCGGCCTGTGTGGCTACACTGCATTCAGCTCATATTCTGCTATCTGCTGTGCACTTTTGCGTGTGCCCTGGACATATGTCTAGGAACACAACTGGTCCAATATCCGGACATAGAACTGCTTGTGGGTAAAGGCCCACTTATACCATTGTCCTTCGCACTTATCATTGCTTCTCAATGCATACTATGAGCCTTCCTGGGAAGCTTCGACTCCTGGTGATCTGGATCCTGGCTCATCCTCTGCGGACTCAGCAATGGCTGTTCTTCTCTTGGCGGACGCTGAGGTGGATGGACTGGAACATGTTTTCTCTATGGACCTGATGAGTTGGGTGCTTCTGGGAACATCATCTGCGGTTGCTATTGCACAGCTTTTAACTTGCTTTTAAAATTCGCTTTTTAAATTACCTTTTTTAAACTGTGGCTTTCTGAATGCTTTTATTTTCATAATAAGCATGGTGCTTTTAATGATATTATCTATATTGTTAGCATTGTTTTTAGGAAATTTTTTAGTCATCTCACATCCAAGGAGTGGGTGTTACGTGGTTATATTAGGCCCGGTAGAAACACTATTTTACTGCCCATGTTTTTAAGTTGCCCTCTTTCCTTAAACACAATGACATTTGACACACATTCGTTTGCGTGACAGTGCAGGATAATATTCTCTGAACCGAACTTTGCTTACATTTCTTCTTTGTAGGCACACTATCAAATACCTTGAACATCCTGTACAAGGACTAATTTCATTACGCAAAACGTTTTTTTTGTCATTGGCCATTCGGCAACAGAGCTATCACAATAGAATAAACAATAGTGGCCTGACTGAGCCTTTGGCATGGCAGCATGGATGATGTTTACTATATAAACATCCCTCCTTTGCTTAGAAAGAGGAGCATTTAGATGGCACTGAGAGGTTGACCCCATGCTGGAATTCCAGCTCAACTGATTCCTGTTTACCTCATGTGAGGTATGCTGCCCAGCTCTCCACCAGGACGGGCAGTCTAATAACACTTATCCACAGGTAATGGAGAGTTAGATCACCCTACAGGGATTTGGCAGATTCACCCTCTCCCTAGGCACACTAGGTAAGGAAGTGCTAGGGAGGAGTACAATATAATACAGAACTTGTATGCAAGCATACATACTATGTAATCAGCAAAATGGTTGAACTGTTTATCTTTTTCACCACTCTTGTAATACTAATCACATTATTCTGTTTCCTTCTATTGATTTATTGATTTATAAAGTTTTTTATAGCGTGAACAAGACCCATGAGGGTATCAGAGCGCTTCACAAAGGGGGGGTGGATACATCAGTACAAGACAAAAATACAGTGCATTTACAGAAATATAAACATAGGTGAGTATTAAATGTAGGAGCGAGATTTTGATAGGAAAACAGACGGAGATAGTCGAGATCAATAGAATAGTAGTTCAACAGGTAAGTTTGATCGATATATAGTATAGTGACGACTTTTAGTCTAACCATTTAGACATTAGAAATGATTTCACCTCTGATTTGAAGGAGGCAGTAGAGTGAATCAGACGAATTTCCTTCGGAAGAGAATTCCAGATTTTTGGTGCGATGCCTGAGAAAGCTCTGTTGCATGTTTTCGTCTCGCAGAAAATCTGTGGTTTCAGTAGCATGGAGCAGCTGCTACGCGATGTCCTGCATCCGCCAAATAGTTCCAGCTTATGTGCTAGGTAACTTGGGGTGTTAAAATGCATGGCTTTATGGGTCATGCACGCAATTTTTAGATGAAATTGTGCTTCGTATGGAAGCCACTTTAGGGATTTCAGGTCGGGGGAGATGTGATTGTTTCTTTTTGATCCAGTGATGAGTCTGGCCGCAGTGTTAAGGGAGGCGGGTAAAGAAGCCAGTCCGCATCTGGAGCGCTGATTTCAGATCACCCTGGGGGAGGAAGGGTTTTAGTTTCCTTAAAATGTTCATCTGGTAATTAGCTCTTTTGGTGGCATTGCTGAGGTGGTGCTGCATGTTCAGATGTTTGTCTAGAATAATTCCCAGCGGTCTCGCAGAGTTTACAAGGTGTGGAGAACAATTGAGAGCAGTTAGATGTTTCATCCACTGGTCGATCTTAAGATTGTGTTTGGGTAGAGTAATGATGAGGAATTCCGTTTTGATGGCATTAAGTTTGAGATGGTTGAGCGTGAGCCAGTTTTGAGTATTCTGTAGAATAATGTTGAGGGTACTGAGGTCATCAGGAGAGGAGATTTTCAGGTACAGTTGTGTGTCATCTGTATACATGTGGTAGTGAATGTTAGAAGATGATAGGGAGTCTGCTAAAGGTTCCATGAATAAGTCAAAAAGAATGGGGAGAGGGCGGATCCCTGTGGGACTACCAAGGTGACCGTAGAGGATTTTGACAGAGAGTGGTTGACCTTGATTCTTTGGCTTCTGTTATGGAGGAATGATGTAATTGTAAACCATTGGAGGACAGATCCAGATAGACCCATCCTACTTTCAAGTAGTTTTAGCAGGTTGACGTGTTTCACAGTGTCAAATGCTGAGGAGAAGTCAAGGAGGATGAGACGACACACTTCATTCTGATCCAACATTGATAGGACATCATCCACTATGTGAGTGAGTGCTGTTTCTGTACTGTGATCTTGGCGGAAGCCAGACTGGTGTTGGTCTAGGAGTTGGTACTGATCTATGTGATTGCAGAGTTGGATCTGTACACATTTCTCGGTAAGCTTCGCCAGAGTAGGAATGTTGGAGATTGAACAGAAATTGTTGAAATCTGTGCAGTCTGCCATTGTTTTTTTTAGGATGGGGGTTACCTGGCCTACTTTTAGACAATCAGGGATGGTGCCTTGAAGGAGAGAGGCATTTTCTATCTTAGTCCATAGCGGGAGGATAGACATTTTGATCTCTTTAAAGATGGATGGAGGTATAGGGTCAATGAAGTGATTCAATGGTTTCAGCAGTGTGAGCAAGTATTGGATGTCACTTTCATTGAGGGGAGTAAAATTGTGCCAGGAGGCATTGTTTTTGGGGGAGAGCTCAGGGTAACTGATCAGGATAGCAGACTGTGATGGATGGTTAATGGTAGGGAAGTTAGAAGGTATCATCTCCCTCATTGTCTGTAACTCCTTTTCAATAATGATAGTTTCATCCCTGAAGAAGGAAGCAAATTCTTCGCAATCAGGAGGCTTATTGGAATTGGTATTGGGAGGGTAGGGATGGTTGTTGGATTGTTGCTCGACAATTAAAAAAAAAATTGGGGTCGGTTTCTGGCTTGGTCTAGTAGTGACCTTAAGAAATTGGCTTTCGAGTTTTTGATTCTTTTGTTGTAAGTGTTTCTCCTTGATCTTAGCTTTTCCAAGTTATCCATAGAAGGTAATGATCTCCAGGCTCTGTCTGCTATTCTCAAATTTCGTCTTTCGTTGTTGAGATTTTCGTTGAACCATGGTTTGGAGATTTTGGTGGATACATTTTTTAGTTGTGGCGGAGCGATCGAGTCAAGGATGTTCAGGATGGAGGATTTGCAATGCTCTGTTAAGTCAAGTCCGTCCACCATGTCCACCAGGGGGGTCAGGTAGATGTGGCTAAGGGCCGTTTGGTAGTCTAGGTTGACGTTCTGTAGATTTTGCTTCCAGTGCTTTTGTTTTTTAACTTGGGCATTTTTTGGGGTCACAATGGTATTGATGAAGAAGGTAATATGTTAATGGTCTGTCCAATTGCAAGGTACAATAGACTCCAGTGTAGTGGCGCCCCATTTTGCGATGATTAGGTCTAGTGTCTCGTCTTTATTATGGGTAGGGCGGTCGCAGATTTAGGTCAACTCAAGGTACTGATAGGAAAACTTAGAAGGTGTTGACTAATTGGTCATTCAGGTCATTCCAGTGAAGATTGAAGTCTCCAAGGAATATCTGAGTAGTTTGTTGGTCAGCGTTGATTGAGATTACTTCCATGATTTGTTTTATGAACGCTAGGTTGTTTCCAGTGGGGTGGTAAATTAGATGAAGTTTGCAAATAGGTCTGCCATTGCTAGAAATATTGGTGCAAAGGTATTCTTCTGCAGGAAGGGCGTCTGAGGCTGCCTGAGTTACCTCAAGGGTATTACGGAAAATGCATGCAACTCCTCCACCAGTTGTGTGAGTTCTGTCCAGTCTAATAATGTTGTGACTAGGGGGGGACTAGTAGGTCTAAAATAGGGGCTGAATAGCCATTTAACCAAGCTTCTGTCAGGATAACGAGGTCGAGCTCATGAGTGCAAGTGAGGTCATAGATGTCAGATGCATGGCTAACAGTCGATCTGCAATTAATGAGCATGCATTTCAGGAGGGTATTGGGATGGGCTGAGACAGACCGATTGAGATTGATGGGATTGAGATTAGCTTTGTTAATCACTCTAGGGTTGTGACTCGATTATCTATATGGATTACTTTGGACTGTTTGGATTTGATCAGGGCAAGTCTTGTCGATGTCTTAATTGAGGTGAGTAGGAGAGGAGAAGTGTGTGGATGTCGCTGTCAGAGAGGCAATTGGTCAATCTCCTGGGTCGAGAGGGGGAGCTATGGGGAAGGGAGTTCCTATTAAAGTGAGGCATGTGAAGTTGGAGGTTAGGGAGCGGAATGGGCTGGGAATCAGCTTGCTTCATCTGCCAGCTGATATTCCTTTGGTTGAGCAACACCTCAGTGGTTAAGGAGGTAAGTCTTAGAATATCTTCCTAAAGATGTAGTAGGTTAAGTGAGATCTCTTAGAGTCGAGATTCTGAGGAGGCGGGGGTAGAAGGTTGTGGGTTGGAGGAGGGGGTCAGGTTGGGAGGAAGAGTTAGTAATGGGTGAAGTAAGGATTTGAAGGTAAGGTGGTTCCTGCGATGGGGTTGTCATAGCAGAAGGGGCGATAGCCTGAGGGAGGCAGATAGGGTAGGAAGTATACTGATTGAACGGTCTAGAAGGTGAATGGATTGTCATGGCAGGGGGTAAGAAATCAGGTATAGTCGGAGTCCATGTATTGGTAGGCGATGATGTGATGTCAGGAGGGCTAGGTAGGAGTAGTTTGGGAAGCAGGGGTGGGATTACGGGGGTGGGCATGGGAACTAGCGGGAGGGACTTCAAGTTTTTGATCATTGCAGTGCACGTATTTTACTCAAGAATCACAATGCTTCAATAAATATTGAAATTGCATGTTGTGTATTTCTTGTGTATCTCTTTGGGTATATGACTTGGGGAGAAAGCGTTGTCATGTTCTGAGGTTGCACAATCCGTTTGTTACCCTGTCAGGTTATGGGTCCGGATGGTGCACTGTGAACTAGCAGGACTAATGCCAACATATCCTGAGGGTGTGCTCAGAATCAGTCTCGCACAGTTCTGACATTTATGTTGTCCAACAAATGCACAGTTTTACTTGGGAAAGTATAATCAGTAAAATGCTGGTAAAAAATGAAGATGTAATGTAGCGCAGTCTCCAGCTTTAAAATGTCACTGATGTATTATTACTGCATCACATATAAAGGTTATGCTGCATACGCTAAAACAAGACAAATTTGGTTCATAAATGCATCACTTTTGTATAAACATCTTTCAAATGCTCACAGACAATCTCTAGGAAGTCCTACTTTATGGAGCTGGCCAAAATATGTCAAAAATGAATGGACAATCAAGATCATTTATAGGGTATGCAAAATTTCAGTTGTCTAGTGAAAATTCAAAGGAAAAACAGTGGGCCAAATGCACAATAATTTTGCTATGACTTACTCTTGTAGTAGTCCTGGAATTCAGGTGTAAGTCAGGAGTATGCTTCCCTTCCTGCTGAGATTCACGAGTAAGCCAGAAGTACTACACCACACCTACTCATACACCAGTCTTTGTGAATCAATTCCCATGTTGGCGATAAATCCTTAGGGTTATGCAGATAAATAAATCAATAGGGATAATATTTTTGTTCCTACAGGGGAAGATATTTTGCTCACACACACCCTCCCCTACATCACTATTACATATTGGGATGTTCCCTCACCATTACACACCTTAAAGTTCCATGTTTTTCCTGGATACAAATCAACTTTGGAGGATTATGTGAATACCCACATATATAAAAGTTTGTGGGTATTTGCTTACTTCTAAAGTTCATCTCGCATAAAAAACCCAACCAAATCGAAAATTTGCACTTACAGAATTTCCATAATTTAATGCAAGTTTAATTTACATATTCGTAAATACCGTTTGTGAGAGTGAATTTTTACAAATCCTGATTATTTGAATCAGGATTGGGGTTTACGCTCACAAATGCCTTTTTGGTAGTGCATCTAAGTGAATTGAGTTCATCATTGTTTCAGTTTATAAGAATAAACTTAGAGAATGTAAAACTATTACTGCAATATGCAATTGAGTATTTAAAAGTTTTCTTTAACACAAATAATTGGGTTTCTCATGAAATGAGACTGTGAACACATATGTATGCAGGATTGGAGAACTGCCAGTGTGCTTGTTGATTTATCATGTATGACCTTTTAAAATGAATATAGCTATATATAAATAACTATTAGATATTTCAGGTAAATTGCAAAGGACACCTAAAGGGGAATACTTTTAGGTGTGGAAATATTAAATGCTAAAGAGCACACATTTAGCTGATTTAGAGTGCATAGGATTTTCACTGATATCTCTTTGCTCTTTTTGAACTGACGCACACTTTTTTAGATGTATTATTTATATATTTGAAGCCAAATAGAATATGATTTAATTAACGGTTGATATTGTCTGCCTGGACCTTGACTTTCATAAAAAGAGTCTTCATTGAGGAGCACTATTGTGAAGAATCCTTTTCAGGGTGGTGGTAAAGGAGTTATTTGTAGGTAGGAGAATGAGAAATAAGATGTCTTATCTGGCCATCTTAGCACTCCTCCCATTTCATTTAAAGCACTAAGGGCCAGTTGTACGACCCTAAATTGCATACGCAAACGGGTTAGTGACCCGTTTGCGCATGCAAAACGAATAGGGCCATGTACAATTCCTATTTAGCGAGTCACAATTTACTTGCGACTCGCTAAATAAGAATGCGACTTCGCTATTAGGAAGGGGCGTTTCAAGGCGTCCCTTCCTAATAGAGACTCTCTACCCCATGTATGAATGTTTTGCGACCGCAATTGCGGTTGCAAAACACTAGCGATTTACCGCCCTCTTCAAGAGGGTGGTAATGCACTCGCAAATGAAGGGGAAAATATTTTTTAGGGGCAGGAAGTGGTCCCAGGGACCACTACCTGCCCTTAAAAAATGAAACGAAAACGTTTTATTTTATTTTTTTAAATGCATCCCGTTTTCCTTTAAGGAAAACGGGCTGCATTTTTTTTTAAAAACTGCTTTATTTAAAAGCAGTCCCAGACATGGAGATCTGCTGAGCCCAGCAGGCCACCATCCCTGGGAGGGCCAGCCATTCCCAATGGGGTCGCAAATTGCGAGTGCCTCATGAATATTCATGAGGCATGCAATTTGCGACCCCATTGGGAATCGCAAACAGTGTCCCAGACACTGTTGTACATGGTATTTTGCGACTCGAAAATTGCAACTTGCAATCAAGCGCAATTTGCGAGTCACAAATTGTCATGGTCGTACATCTGGCCCTAGAGGAGATGGGCTTTTCATAGTAGAGCAGCCACTGGCTCTGCCATTGGGACCCTCCTTTTGATGGCACTTGTGCCAATGAGAATTACATTGATTGGGCCCCCAGTTATGGACAACCCCTCTGATATCCTTTCAACTTGAGGGTCCTTTATCCATAGCCTTCATTGAAACACTAGTGATCGTGCTCAGAAAATCACTCAAACGTTCCCCAGACACAAAAGAAAAACTCATAGTGTAAGAATAACCATTGCTATAGCTTTCCAGGAATCAGAGGTGACAATTGTTTCATCATGGCATGGGCTTTACTATGGATCGGGGGGGGGCTATGGTTTTCCTGTTTCTCCTTTTTCCCATTGAAAACGCATGCAATTTGACTTTTATGACAGTGGCCAAGCTAAGAGTTTTGCCATATACCTTGAAATCTTATATAGTAACAGCGTACTTAATTTTGTCTTTCTTGGTGATCAAATGTCACACAATTGTCCACTGGTAAACATTCACCTGGTGAACATGTCTGATTGACATTCACCCCTGGTGGCTTTCTTCCTATTTATTTTTGCAGGTGCAGTGACTGAGTAGGTGACTCTATGGTCCTCTAGCCCTGACAAAATTGCCTCAAAATTAACTGGCAATGAAACATGTTCGATATCCGTTACACACTGGACTGAGCATGTAATCTTGGTTTTAATCATGAGCCCTGGGTCTGTATTATTAAAGTATGGCATCACAGACCCAGGGATACATTTTTAACTTTATAGTCCTGAGAGATTGTGCGAAGAGAATATTACTCTTACTTAGGCACCCAGCACACTTAGCAACAGGGACAGACATAGAAATCCCCTTTACATTTCTGAGTTGCATACTTCTCTGGTCAGTTTGGAACATCTCTGTATGCACAGGTGCACGCTAATGATGAGAAGCCCTTCCAGCTGGAACTGCTACCCAACAGGCACTTGGTGGTCACTAACACGTATTACCTCTCTTTAGCACCTGTGGTTGTTCGCTTCACGGTCAAAGCAGCACCTCGGTTGAGCCTAGTGTTTATGGACGATGGATTCTAACTGAACTAGAATTATGGTCAGGTGGAATTCAGAAATAATTCAAGATGTGTGCTGAAAGTAGGGTTTCTTCGTGTGTGTCATTGATTAAGCGGAGGACACCCCTCCTTGGGGCATATTCTCAAGGACTCATTGCCGATTTATCGGCACTGTAGCGCCGCAAAAGTGGCGATAGATTTTTCGCCCTATTCACAAGCTGGTGCAAACTGCCGACATCGCCAGTTTTCCTGCGATAGCTACCGCAAAAAACATTGCCACGGATGAGTGCGACAACTAATGCTAATGATATGCAGAGTAGGCGTTCCCGTGCAAAAACACACGAAAACACCACTTCGCGCGATTCTCAACGACCAGTCAGATCTGCGATGCAAACCAAGAACAGGTGATAAGGCGCGTTAGCTGCAGGGATTTAACACCTGCCTTTAGCTGGTGCTAAGCAGGACGACTACCTGCAGTATGAAGGGAGCCCAGCCCAGAGCCACAACTGAAGACCCACAGATGCCATGGAGCCAATGAACATGCAGCTCGGAGACCCAAGATGGCCACAACACCCACCGCCACCACCCCCCAGACCCCCCTCCCTCCGGACCCCCCCCCGGGCTACCACTGAGGCAGCGCAGGACAAGACAGCGGACCTTCCAAAAATGGCATGGCCTCTCAGCCACACAAGTGCAGAATGGGGGGAGAGGTGGGAACCAAGTATGTGTGAAGGAGGCAACTCACCCATGAAGAAGAATGAAGAAGAATGTACACAATGCCAAGTGTGGTGGTGATGTGCTGGACAGACCTCAGAATGCAGAGCACAGGCATGTCCATGTGGACATATACTGCTGGGGTTTGTAGTGTTGTGGACAGTGGATGCAAACATGTTACCTCAGGCAGTGGGGAAGACCCTGCACATGTAGCTGTGCCGTCCCCCCCTGTAAGCGTAAGCGCAGTGGGCTGGGCCGGCGTACACCACTCCAGCGTAGGAGTGTGGATAAAAAGGCCGGGGATCTGGGTGTGGTTCTCTTCCGTGATGGGCAACGCGTCTGCCAGGGCGGCGCACCTCACCCTGCCACGAGTCTGCCGCCGTGACCTCCAGACTCCATGACACAGGCCCCCAGCGCATCCAGCGGCACAGCAACATGGAGTCATGTGTGTGCCGGATACTGCCTTAGTCCTACACTGCGGTCAGCAGGTGTCACAATTCAAATCGTTCCACATTTCTGTTAATGGAGGAAACCACTAGTCAACAGACATTGACCCCAGTGCGGCCCGCCCGGACGACGCATCATCGTTGGCTGTGCACCTGCTGAGCGCTCCAGGTGCCACTGACCCTGTGCAACACAAGTCGATGCCACGTGGCATATTGAGGCAGAATTCAGTAGGCAAAAAGAACATTGCTCTCAGTGCGGCCCGCCCGGACGACGCATCATCGTTGGCTGTGCACCTGCTGAGCGCTCCAGGTGCCACTAACTCTGTGCAGCTCAAGTCATCGCCACGTGGCTGTGGGCCCTTTCTGACCGCCGCCTCCGGCCTACACTGCGGTCAGCAGGGCTCACAATTCAAATTGAGTCTTCATTTATTCATGGCGCAGTCCAGTAGGCAACAGACATTGCTTCCAGGGCGGCCCGCCCGGACGACGCATCTTCGCAGGACGCGCACCCGCCGAGCGCTTCCGGTGCCACAAACTCAGTGTAGCTCAAGTCATGGACCCTTCATGATGTAATCATATGTCTGTGAGTCCAGTTCTGGTGCCCCTACCTCAGTGCACTGCAAGTCATGGACCCTTCATGAGTGACTCTGTGTGTGTGATCCGATGATCACTGTTCTAGTTGTTGCCAGCACCAACCACTCCCTGAGGGCTGGCTCACACTCACCCCACACCCATCCAGCACAGGTGTCACTGGACATGTGACCCTGGTAATAAAAAGGGGCCGGGTGCACGTGCCCGTAGCCAGTTCCACTATCTATCTAAGTGTGTCCGTGTGGTCATTATGTATGCGTGATGGCCCCTGGCCCTACCACAGCACATCATGCTGTGGACAGCGGACGCAAGCATGTCACCTCAGGCAGCGGGTAAGACCTTGGACATGTAGCTTTGTCGTCCCCCCCTGTAAGAGTAAGCGGAGTGGGCTGGGCCGGCGTACGTCAGTCCAGCGCAGGGGTGTGTAGAATTAGCCCGGGGCTCAGGGCCTGGTTCAGTTCTGGCCTGGACAAGGAAGTCACCAATGCGTGTGTCTCTGTTGTAGTGTCTGCGCCACCCGGCCCACAATTGACAATGTTGCAATGTAGCATGCACCCAGAGGGCGGTCTCGCACGAATGGAGAAATGAAGGAGCGCATGACCACTCGGGGTCTTGGCTCATACATGCCAAGTGTTGTGTGTATCTGCATTGCCGCAGCATGAGCCAAATGCCTAGCCTTAGTCGCAGTGCGAGTTCAGCCAGGCATGAACTCTACATCTGTGTCCGCACTAACCTTACCATAGGCCTACACTCACGTGGCCGCCCACCTTCAACGGACAACATCACAGTGTCGTTGTCAGGCTTGTGGACATGCGCAGACAGGCATGACAATGGTGTGCCGTTGGAGTGCAAGTGATGCAACCGCGCAGCGCACACAAGTAAATAGGCTCGGGGGGAGGGAGGAGCAGCTTTGAGGCAACGTAACACACAGTGATGCCGCTCATTTGCCACATGCAAGTCATGTCAAACATGGATCCCAAAGTCGCACACATCCCACCCCACACCCAACAAGCCACATCACACTTCATGAATGCAAGTAGATGACAAACTGACATTAGGGATGAAAGCTCCTTTGTCTGACATATCAGGCGGAAGCACATCTGCACATCCGACCTCAGAATTGCATGTGCCCGGCACCCCCTGACAGATACGATAGCAGTTGAGGACGACTCCCACACTACGCACAGCCCGACGACAGACCAACGTATACACACCCCACACACAGAAGTCCTTGCTCGGAGTTATCTTGCATGGAATGGCCTTCACACTTACTCCCACACCATCCCAGGCGTACAACCGTTGCACACTTAAACAACTCATTGATCCGAGCTGTGGCATTTCATCCACAGAACTGTTGCAGGTCAGAACAGTGCCGCTTCAACCATAGCCACTAACGCAATGGCAGACCATCCCGGACACATGCACAACCCCTGTCACGTGGAACTGTACCGTGCACGTATGCTGCATTTACTGGGGGCACTGCCATTGGTAGTGCTGCGGATCAGTTACCGGCTGAGCTTCCGCCTTGCCAACGTCACCTGCGTGCAGCCTGTGTTTGCATTGTCGCTCGTGCATATTTGAGTGGTCCATGGATGTCTGCCTATCCAACAGGACGGTAGCCGAACTGGATTTCGACATGTGTGTGCCCCCCTGTTGGCCCACGACCATGATTGTCACCGTGACACCCGTCTATGGGATGCCTGGATACTTGGCATACATGCTGGCAGCTGGACCTGGGAGATTGCAGAACTCCTTGTGTGCAGTGGCCACATTGAGCCGCTCCATTATTCGGCTGTAGTGCTAATTGGTGAAAGGGGTGGACGCAGCACATCTGTCCAGACCTGCTAATGGTTAGCCTCGCCGTCCTGTTCGATGAAGTCGACAACGACCTCATGTTGGAAATGATTGCCTACGAAGCTGCACTCGCTTTCATAAATGTGTAACTACGTACCTGCAGACACAACAGTTGGAACACATTGCACATGTCCCAACGCCTTGTTGGGACTTGGGGTTCTGGTCACATCTCCCACGACGACAGTGGACATGGCTGCATTCGCCTGGACTCCGAATACATGAGCGGACAGCAACGCGGGTAAACACAAACCTGTGAATGGTGCGGCACTCCCCCGGAGTGGACAACGGCGCTTGGCAACGTTCCACGTTCTGACATACTGCTGCATTGGTCTGCATGTTGTGGCACTAATCTTGGCCATACTGACACGCATATGCTAATAAAGTCTACGCACCTTCACTTGTATTCAACTGTAATGAGTGTTGATTTTTATGACAATGTGTGTCTCACTGCCTATCTGGGTCACGGCCATACATGCATTACTACACCATCAGGGATGTGGGGTTGTACTAGTACATCATCATCTCACAGTTTCCAGCTATGCCACATGCGAATGGCCATTTTCCACACACAAGCGGCAGCAGTTGTGTCCTCTGTTCTGTTGTGCTGGTGTTGCTGTTTGTTCAACATTGTTGTAAATGTTGCGGTGCTCTGAATCTTATGTGTGTGTGCTGAATTGTAGGTGAGTTGCCCCTTCAGCTCTGATTTGGCTGGCCCTTATCCCTTTCAGGCGGTGTGGCTTTCACTTCTGTGCTTATGCAGTGCTGTGATATTGCACACTTGGGTAAATTGGGCTCTTGGTTGGAGTTGTGACTCTTGGCCATGGTTTGTCCACAGATGTGCTCTACTTAATTGTGCATGTGTGCCATTGTGCCCATCCCCCCGTCCCCCCAGTCCCTGGTGGTTACTCACCCTGTTGCTGTTGTGTCGGGTCATGTTGAGCACTGTCCGGTCCCCCAACTCCTGCCACCGTCTCCCAACTGATGACTGTGGTCACCATTTCCTCCATCTCATCCAGCTCCTCCTGTGGCGCTGGACTCCCACCTCCAGTCTGCATTGCTGCCTTCTGGTTGTCTGCGAGTTTCTGCTTGGTCTTGCGCTTCACATCATTCCAGGGCCTCTTGACCTCGTCCATTGTCCTCCTCAGCACTCCGACTGCATTCCCCTTGTCCACAATGGACTGCCATATTCAATTTTTTGTTGCCAATGACACAGTGGAGGTGACGAACAGTTGTTGATGGTGTTCTATCACCTCCGTGATCAGGATCCTGTTTTCCTGCGGACTGAACCGCGTCTTCCTCTTCTTCTTGTCCTTGCCCTTCCCTGACCCCGAGGTCCCAGGCTGGTCCTCCGGGGGGCTTTTGGGGTTCTGGTCGTCCTCTGTACCTGCTATGGCTGCCTCCATTGTGCTTCGCTGTAGTTTGGTTTTTGTTTGTGTTTTTTTTTCCCAGCTTTTGTAGTGGTTTTTCATGCCTGACATGTGTGAATTGCAGGCCTGGCGCTGCTTTTCGCTGTTTGTCTTATCGCGGTTGGGCCCATCGCAACTTTTTTCGCGTTCGGGTTTGGATTTTTTTTCGCCGTCCCGGTACTGTTATCGCGGACATTTGCCGCGTTACCGGGGTACTATCGCATGTTACCGCCGCGTTGAGAATGCCACGTTGACACGGAGTTATTTTCCCGCGATATACGGCGATATGGAAACTTGCGTTCACCTATTTTGGCGATGTTTATCGCACGTTCTTGAGAATATCCCCTTTTGTTTTTTTCTGAGTTGGTGTTTTCATGAATATTTCAGAATGCATTGACATTTATTTATGATACTAAGGTCATCATTATGGATTCCCTAATAATTCGACTGTGGGTGGAAATAAGAGATAAGGCCCATATTTTAATTGCAAATTGTGTCTTTAAACTGTACTCCTGGTTGCTTTTTTCTCAAAGCACATTTCTGCAGGTGAAAGCTGCCAACACGCACATGGGGAAAAAAGGCTCAAATTAGGTGAAAGCCATGCAGGAATCCATGCTCGAACAGAAATTCCCATTTTTTCTTCCCTGTTGTGATGATCAAAACATCTAATTCCTTGGGAATTTTTCCCTGGTGAACTACTGATTCCATGAGATATCAATATGACCCTGCCAGTTTTCCTGGTAAATTCACACTCAGGACTAAACATACACAGAACCTTTACTCTGTCAGAAAGGTTTACATGCTTTCACGCCTCTGGTATTTTAGTAAGCATCCTTAAGCTAAACGTTTTTTAGCACATAAATAAATCTACATACAAGATTATAAACTCTAATACAAATACAAGAAAGAATTTAAACTTGATTCATAAATGTTTTTCAGAGTCTGAACGCTACACATCATAGATGTCCACACATTTTGTGAATTTACAACTATCCTCGGAGTAGACACTGTAATCTACACAAATCAGAGGTTTCTATGTGCACGTCCCCTGAACTAGCCATATGTAATGCTATTAAGAATGATATATTGACTTTTGACTCCATTTTGCATAACTGACTCCATTTTCTGTGCTGACTCCATCTTGTGTAACAGACTCCATTTTCTGTACTCACACGTAGCTGCAAAGTGGGGAGGGGATGTTTTCGCTCTTCACTTGATTTCGCTCCTCACCGATCAGAGTGAACTGGAACATGTTGTGTGGGATGTGTGCTTGGTACCTTTCACGGAATGTGTGGAATGTACAGCTCTGTCTCGTAGTCAAAATACAGGGGCCTGGCCAGCTTTTGTCTTGACCTTGACACAGACCAGTACGGCCAGTTCGGTTTTTCGTAACAGAAGAAAGGGGACGAGGTTTCTAGAACGTTCGCCTCACGTTGAGTAAAAGGGATTAAAGGCGGAGAATCTTGACAGGCAGATTGGAGCTTACTTGTGGGGTAGACTTGCCGTCACAAGAAGAATCTGGATTTGAGTCCTGATCGCGAGTCTTGCCTGGCTGTCAACGGTCTCCCCAGCTTGAGTTGGCAAGGATGTCAAGTGAAAGATCGGTGAGGTGTTACTTACTTTGTGTATATAATTTCTAAGTTTCTTTGCTACATGTATATATGCTACATGTTATTCTGGTTTTGTGCTTGAGTTACTTGATATTTGGGAGTCTGCATTAACCGATATATTTTGCCTTCCCCTTCAAAGTATTGAATCCATAAATAAGTGTGTGTCACTTTAAATGCACCTGAATTTGTTTTCTTGCCTCGCCTTCAGAGAGTGCTGGGTCTTGTTTTATCGCCTCGTCTTTTGGGAGTGCTGTTTTACTTGTGTTATTTAAAGGTGCAGCAGTGCATTTGCCTCCTCTCAGGAGTGCAGGGTTTAGGTGTGTCCTAAATGTGTCAAATTAAAAGCACAACACCATACTCCTCCAGACAATTTGCAGGAGTAAGACTGACAAATTATTGCATAGGCACAAAAACGTTTTCTTCTCTACAGGGATAATATAGCTTGACAATAAAAGTTCTCCTACAGTCTTTTGTCGAGCATGGGGTATGATCTGCAGAATGTAGTAAATATTTCAAATGTACATAGATTGTTGGTGTACAAAGCATTTTACATGACATTTTGAAAGACTGCCTTCTTAGACTCCCTGTCCTGCCCAAAACTTAAATGTAGCCAATAGATCGAGCAACTAAGGGGCATATTTACTAGAGAAGTGGCGGAGCGTGGCGTTAGCCTCCTTGGCTTAACACTACGCTCCGCCACTTCTTAAATGCAGGTCCGCACCCATATTTACAACAATATGGAGCAACCCTGCATTTCCCCCTGCGCTGGCGCTAATTTTAGCTGCCCAGCGCTAGCGCAGACATCCTTGCACCATAGTGAAAGTTTTTGTATTTATTATTTATGTGCAGGAAGGGGCACCTTACTGCACATAAAGAATCAAAGGCCTTTTGCTGTTTCTATGTGTGCTGCACAACGCAGCACACATGGAAACAGCAAAAACGAGGAGAAATTAAACATTTCTCCTCGTTGCGCCTGTTTAAGACCAGGTTTTTCCTGGTCTTAATTTTGGTGCTGCCTCCTATTTACGCTGCCCTTGTAAATAGGGGGCATCGTCAAAATTAATGGGTGTTGCGGTGGAACGCCCATGTAACACCCATTGCCCACCCCTTTCACGCTAAGTATAGCGTGAAAGGGGGCCTTATTTACAAGGCAGCGTTAAGCCACGATAAGTGGCTTAATACTGCCTTGTAATTAAGGTGAAGCACATATCACCACAGGAACGTCACTTAAAGTAACATTCCTGTGGTGATAGGGGCATTTAAATATGCCCCTCAGTTCTGTTCTAGAGTGTAACTCTCCATAGATTGTGATTCTCTGAATGAAGATATTAGAATTTGCATTTTATTTTTTCTTTACAGCACAACCAACTTCAACATAGAAGCGCAAAATTGTTCATGACTCTAATCTACGAACATCATTGTTTAAAGTATTCAGATTGGGTTTTATATAGAATATAGACTTAAATCAGTTTAAGGAGAGTGGAAGAGTGTCCCGCACAGAGATCACATAACTACTGGTGCCACTCTGCCTCATCAGCCTGAACCAGCAGCTAAAATTGGGTATTGCTCACCCACTGTAAATAATTGGCTCAGCAGACTATTCTGCCTCATGTACTCTTCTTAGTAAACCCAACATTTATAGCATGTAATTTAGAAAAGCAATTATTTCTTTATACAAATAGCTTTGAAATTCAATAGTTATAGAAATTTGTCCTGATGTTCACATTGATAGAAATAGATAGATTGTCGTCTTTGCATAAAGAGGTAATTCTTTTTTTATGTAATTTTAATAGTTTTCTTGTCAGATTTTGCTAGGAAATTGAACATTAATAATTCCTTGAATTCGACTTGATCTGCTTTGATGTCAGATTAAAAATCATCCATGTTCATGCTAGTAAGTGTGAGGAATTCTGACTATCTAAGGTGTTTCACTTTTATATTGTCTTGGAACACTTCCATTTTGAACTCTGCTGGAGGACTGCTGTTCAGGATTTAGGCCAATGTCCTCTTCTAAGCATTTTTTGCCTTTCCAATCTTAGTGCAGGCTAGGCCTGACAGTATGAGAAGTAAAATTTGAATGAATGACAGAAGACATGTGAAATTCTGGGCCATTTGAGACCAATTACATATGTGTAAAGTGTCGGCTGTTGAGTAACATAATTTCTCCTCACCAATTGTTGCCTCTTGTGCTCTGCGCAGGTTCCAGTAGAGTTTATTTCTCTAAGTTTATTTTGGTGACCAATTACTCCACTTATTTTGCTAGTAGGACTTTTGTATTATTACAGTACTAACATTAATATAGTTTAGTTTGAAACATACACATTTGAAGACAGCTTCTGGTTATCTGTTTTAATTTTCAATAAATAATAAATAGGAATCAGCTGGGGTACAATATTACATTAATTACCTGATTTGGTCTGAAGAGAATAAAAACTATACAAAAGAGCAAAGTGAGGATTGGTAGGGGCTGAATGTGACATCTTCATTTTAAGTGCCTCTACAGTGGTTTTGATTGAACTGTTCGGCTGTGGATGGAGTTGAGGAGCAAGAGAGTTCTTTCTTCATGGAGAAGCATCTGTAATGGTATATTTTGTCTGCAAGGGACTCATCGAGATTCTACCTGCAGCACCGCTCTGTTCCTGAGCAGGAAATACATTACACTATATGAAAAATTGGGGTGGGGTCAGGGTGAACTTTCTAAGAATTTGGTTAAGGGCATCTACGGATGAAAATCTACATCTACCCTTTAGGAGTCCATTCTTGATCCACTGGATCTTCAGAACACTGTTAGAGCCAAGACTGGCTTTCTTACCTGTGGTACCAAAAGGAATCCCTGCTACCCACTTGATGAGAACTGGAAAATCTGTTCCTAACTCGCATTTGAACCTTTCGCTCAACATAAGTGATCCAAGAAATAAAAGAGTCAGTTCTCTGAACATGACCAGAACAGGACCATCTGGATAATATTGTTGTGGGGCAGGAGATTGCCTGATATTTGCACCAGGCGAAGAAATCTGAGTTAACTGGTGTGATAATTGGAGGAATTGTAGGTAGGCATCACTGTGGGTGGACCCTCCCAACAAATTTGAAGAGGAACTGCTTACTATTACCATTCACCTGAAAACCTTTTTTGATGGGCATTCTGAATTTTTGTTGGGTAAAATATCTGTATTTGTGAGTGCTAGAACAACCAAAATGTTACCTGTTGAATAGCAGTGCCATCTCGTCCTACTCAGAGCTTTTTAATTCCTGCAAAATATATTCACTAACATCAAATACAGGATCAACTGCCGCATCAGATCTGGTTCCAATACCTGGCAACCTGCCTGATTTTGTCCCAATGCTCCACTGGGTGATTTTACTCACTGATATCTAAGATTACCCAAAGGCTCCCACACTGTATACCCAATATCATATCCTAAAACAGCGAAGTTATAAATATTAGCATTACCCAACCTCCACCTTCAGTTCAGTGGGGTGAAGTTGCAAGTCATTTACATGAAATGCCCAAGCCTCAGTCATATCTCAGGAGAACACTTTACCATATTTGACTATGTACAAATTTTGCATTGGTTTTAATGGAATGATTTTTACCTTTGTTTTCAATGGGACATTGTTCATTGTCTCTAACCTTTCTCACAGATTCATCTATTTTGTTTTATTACCTTATTAAACTCTTTTCCTTAGATCTGGTGTGAACCTTCTAGTTATTATGGGCCAGATTTAGAGTTTTGTGGACAGTGTGCTCCATCGCAAATGTAATGGAGTATCCTGGCTTCTAAAGCCTCAGTCTGTCCTCCTCATTTAGAGACAAGTGGACCTTCAGTATTTCGCCGATGGAGCCCTCATTGGCTCTGTCGATGAATACTTTCCAGCAAAGTAGGGCCCGTTAGAGGAAGGACATTACCATTTGCCCTATTTAGGGTTGTTGGTGTAATGCCTTTTTTTTGTCCATCACCACCAGGAAAAACATAGTAGTTAGGAACAAGAAAAGAAAACGGCACCCACTCCCTGGGAGAAAACTTCCAGGGTGTGAGGAAATATAGTTTTCTGTTTTTCAAAAACAAATTCTCACTTTAGGAGTTTGTTTTTTTAAAACAAAAAAATGTCAAAAGTTTGGTGTATTGCCGCCAAAACCGAAGGTGGACATACCGCAAATTTTAGTACATCAAAAGGAATCGCTGTAATGGTGATTATTTTCAATATGTAGGGATGAGAGCAGGCCTGGCTGTCATCTCTAAATTTGGCAGGCTGAGAACCATCTCTATACTCATTTCAGCAAACTTTAAATCAGGTTCTAAGGGGCATATTATCAACGAGGCGATAAACAATTATCGCCGCTTTGCGTCCGTTTTCGGACGAAAAGTGGCAATAATTTTATCGCCTAATCAGCAAGAGTCACGCTATCGCGTGAATCCTTGCATTATCGCCCTTCCCCCAACGCCCATCTTTGCATCTCTAATGAGATGCAAAGTGGGAGTTACTGGGCATACCCGGATGGACTACGTTGCAAATATCGCTGATGTTCACATCGCGATATTTACAAAGCAGCCCACATGATTTTAGCAGAGGTTAGATTTTGGCGAAACGGCCGTTTTCGCCAAAATCTAACGTCTGCTAAAATCCTGACTTAGCCATCCCTAACATAGGGGTGGATTCTGCTGATACGACCACAGGGTCGTATCAGCAGAGTGACATCGCCGTTTTGCAGGAACATTGCTGGAAAACCAGCGATGTTCCCTGCAAAACGATAACCTCGCTATCTCTGGAATTTTTATCGCCCTGGAGAAACGCGTTGTTAATAACGTGCTACCAGGGTGATAATTTCCAGAGATAGCCTGCGATAGGACTATTATCGCTAAGCACGGCCAGCGATAATTATCGCTGGCCGTTGATAATATGCCCCTGAGTTCTTTATTTGTTTAAGTGTAATGTTATTGAGTGGATTATCTCCAAAGACTACCTGGCTGCTCAACCTACCAAAGTTGAGCTATGGTCACCATTACTGAAGCCTGTTTGCCTCTGTGGACTCTTCTGTTTAGGGGGTCTGTACGCTCAGTCATGGTGAAGCATTGTGAAATCAGTCCTACATAGTTTACCCATCAAATGTCCTGCACTGAGTCTTTTTGTGATTGGTTTTAAAAATGTTGCTAATTTGTGACACATCACCTTTTATAAATCATGGTGATGGTACTTAGGACAGAGGACAATACTGCTGTACATCTCATTGCTAAATTAAAGCGGTATCTGTGAATTGACAGTCTCACTAATATCTGGTGATATATATTTCATTTTGTACAAGTTCATATCTAGAACAAAGCAATTTGGCCACAGATTTATTGCACAGAATTCTTTATAGAGCTAGGCATTGTTGACCTAAATTACCTTGCTTAGTATTTGCTAAACCAAAATGTGTTATGGAGAAGTCAGTATGTGTCAGAGTATACCAAGCAGGGGCAGAACCAAGCAGATTTGTGATGCCAAGTGTGCGTTTTGCTTTTTTATTTAGATTCAGTACTGTTCTCAATCGAGCACAGTAAGACTTAGTTCAAGCAAGCACCAAACAAAGGTGTACAGCACAACATATAGTAATGATTCGAATTGCATTTCATGTAAATGTTGAATAAAGTGAGATGAAGAACATCAGAAAGCATGCACTGGACTACACAATACAATAACATGACGTGAATGAAAAGGGCAAGCAACAGAAAGCTTATTAGCTGAGGTGCCCCTCAAACACCAATGTCTTTTTTATAACTAGTGGTAACTTCTCGGATCACAAAGGCCAAAGCCTTGGCTGATAGATAGGCTGGTCCACTGGAGCTGAAGTGCATTGATCTCTGAAATGGCTGTCTCGACCACTTCCCTATGATCAGTGTGATAAAGCAGAGGATCTTTGCCCTTCCTAAATTGACTGGTCATGTTGTGCTACCTCTGCATGCTTCTCTGAGGTACTATGACCGCTCAGGTTGGCCTACCTGGTGATAACCTTTTGCCTATCATCCCTGCATGATGCAATGCAAGTACATATTGTGAAAGGCTCATGGTACAAACCTGCAGAAGAATATCTCTTAGGTGCACCACATGTCAACTGTGTGTGGGGGGGGGTAGGCATGACACACTGAAGTGACATGACTCCATCTTAAATTTCATCTAAAAAGCATTTCCAGTGGCATAAATACATGCAATATGCAGCAGTTAGCTGGCATTGAAGAGAGTTTCCCACCCAAAATCTAAGGACCTCATTACAAGTTGGCCACTTTCAGATGCAATAAAAAAAAGGTGTTCGATATTTCTTGGGAGAGATCATTTTCGCCCATCACAAGCTTTTGGGAATAACATGGTCATTTGGGTGGTAACCTCGCCACAGTCTTCATGTTCTGGTAAATACTGGTATTTTCCCTGTGATAAATATCACCAGGTTTGACCCGCCGATATTTCTCACAAAAACTATAAATCCAAAATGTGCAGGAACAGGAGTTGCTACACATATCAGAATTTATCAGCACACTGATATTGAGGGCCTAAGTGTCAATGTAGACCTCTTTCCCCGGCGGCACCGAGTAACCCAGGCTGAGTTTGCAACCACAGACCGTGAACACTCTTGTCCTGCAAATCTTTGCTTCCTGACTTCTGGATTCTTTTTGTCTAGTCATCCTCCCTTCTGGCATTCATTTTAATTTTCACTCCAAACATATTATTTTGGGGTATGTGTTTTAACTGCCAGACAATTATTTGCTGCATGGAAAATGCCCTACTAACATAGTAGTTTACAAAAAATCTATGACAGCATAACATTTTTTAGTTGGTTAACGAATGTGACAGTGTTTTAAACATAGAGAGATGGAAGATAGCTTTTTTTATTCGAAAAGTTTTAAAACCTATGCAGAAAGTGTTTCTAATGCATTTGAGTTGGTCAAACTGTACTCATCTACAAAACAGTTTTGTCTGCGTTGTGTGGGTCCAAAGTTATGTCAACAATTTTGCTGTTCCACCCTCTATTATCTTGCAGGTGGGTAATCAGTTGTTGTCGCATTACCTTGGCTGACACCTGTATGCTGTTTTCTTGCATGTTCATTATGGCTTCGGAAATCTTGACATCAATGGGATCCATGACAGACTCAATGTTGAATGGACCTTCTAACCTCTCCGCTACCAGGAGCATGGCCTCTGTCAGAAGACAAACGAGACAAAAGAGACACCCCTTAGTGAAAAGATAGCTACACAACTTCAGATACATGAAAAAAGAGTCACAGCCTGCCATTCACAATGCTGGAAATGTGGCCTCCTGAGCTTTGTAGTACATGGACAAGTCCTCAGGCTGTGCATCTGGGCAACACAGAGATGTGAGCCTCTGAAACAGAATTTCTTTCTGGAAAGCAAATGTCAAAATTGTATTTCTCAACTAATAACAAATCACCATCAAGATTTTATTTATAGTGTCAGTTCTTGCGTTGCCAGAGTGTTATTTTGTCTTCTGAGCAATTGTTATCAATGAAACATAGGTCCAGACATTCAGGACTTGGTTTAATATTGTGCTGCTGCAATACAGCTTTTATTGCTTGTCAAAGGTCTCTGACAAAACTGGTACCATCAAAAGGTGAAGTATATTTCAGACCATTACATAAAGATCTATGTTAATTTTAAAGGAGAACTTGGGGAACCATAGGCCAGATGCAGAAAAGTAATTTGCAGTCACAAAGTCAGCAATTCATAAAATGACATGGTTTGCGACTGGAAAATACCTTTTACTATTCACAAAAGCCTTTTAACAAGTCAGAGAAGTCAGGACTTTTGCAGCCTTGTCCGAATTGCGCATAGGAGGGGGCGTGAAAGGACTGCCCCACCCTTACTAATCAGTACTTCGGAGCGGAATGTATTCATGGTTTGCAAGCATAATTATGGTTGCAAATCATTGATCAGATACGAACACCTCAAAGGGGGTGATATTTGATTCACAAAAGGAAAGCTGTCCTGATGGGACATCTTCTCCTTTGGGAAGTGTGTCAGCAGACATAGAAAGGGAGATAGTCAGGGTCGGTCGGACTGGGACAGAAAAATAGGGCCGGGCACCAAAATAAAAGTGGCCCCCATTAGCAAACCAGATAGCCAAAAAAGTGGTCATATCAGTGAACTCAACAGCAAAAACCTGCCCACCTGCCCATAAAACAGGACCACAACTGCTAAAGAAATGGCCCACACAGTCATTTGTCAGAGCAGCTCATCGGGCACTGCCTGATTGCCCTATAGGCCTCCGATCCACGTAATCTTCATTAGCTAGTCGAGGAGGTGTTTCCATGTTCTGTGTGTTTCACTCCACGGTTAAGGGCAACAATTTGTGCAGTGGCGTAGCAAGAGAATGAGCCTCCTGTCTGGGCATGGGTAGTTAGATATAGACATATTTCGGGTTCAGTGGTCACTTGCAGCTCCTGGCCCCTGGTGCCGCTGTACCTGCTGCACTATTGAAAACTTTGCCCCTGAAAGTGTGCTGATAAGCAGAACAGAGAAGTGATAATCTTTGTTTTCGCACTGTCTACAGCACGGGTACTCATAGTACGGCCCGGCAAGCCTTCCTTGGCGGCCCGCGGACCTTGCAGACATCGATCGTACCTGTGTTTGCAGCGTGGACTCCGAGAGACTCTGCTCTATGGGGGCCGGGCGATTCCAGGATAGTCAGAGTGGAGATGCAGGGGCGCTAAGAAGAGGCGAAATACAACAAAGCCTCATTAACATTTAAATGGTCTTTTAAAGACCTGTGAAGTACTCGAGTGCGGCTGTATGTTTGCCCGGGAAGCTGTCTCAGCCCGGCTGACACACACGCGAGGGGGGCGCAGGGGAGGGGGAGGCTGAAGCCCTTTGAGCCCAATGGGCGTTGCGCGCCTGGTGTCCAGTGCTACTTATCATTCGTTCACCAGACGGATGTGACTGAATCTGAACCAACCCACCCCCAGCCTTTTATTGTCACACCTGTCACACGACTCACACTTGCCACGCGATAGTTGTCTTTTCCAGGAGAAAAGAGCTGGCTTTTACATTACACAGGGAGAGGGGGGGCTGTCTCTGGGCTGGTGACGGGGACGTGTAGACACAGTACGTGTGCACTGCCCGAGGTACAGAGACAGATAGACAGAAACAGACAGAGACAGATAGAGATCGAGACAGAGATAGACTGAGACAGACAGGGACAGACTGACAGATAGAGGCAGAGACAGATAGAGGCAGAGACAGATAGAGATATAGAGACAGAGACATATAGAGGCAGAGACAGATAGAGGTAGAGACAGATAGTCGTAGAGACAGATAGAGACAGGGGCAGACAGAGCTAGATAGAGGCAGAGACAGGGACAGACTGACAGAGGCAGAGAGATAGAGGTAGAGACAGATAGAGGTAGAGACAGTTAGAGACAGGGGCAGACAGAGCTAGATAGAGGCAGAGACAGGGACAGACTGACAGAGGCAGAGACAGATAGAGGCAGAGACAGATAGAGGCAGAGACAGATAGAGGCAAAGACAGATAGAGGTAGAGACAGATAGAGGTAGAGACAGATAGAGGTAGAGACAGATAGAGGTAGAGACAGACAGAGACAGACAGAGACAGACAGCGATAGAGACAGCGATAGAGACAGAGAGAGAGACAGAGGCAGGGACAGATAGAGGCAGAGACAGATAGAGGCAGACACGGACAGAGACAGACAGAGACAGGGACAGACAGAGACAGATAGAGGCAGAGACAGGGACAGACAGATAGAGGCAGAGACAGACGGAGAGGGAGACAGAGGGAGGGAGACAGAGACAGGGACAGATAGAGGCAGAGACAAGGACAGGGACAGACAGATAGAGGCAGAGACAGAGACAGACCGAGACAGAGAGGCAGAGAGACAGAGAGATGGAGAGGGAGACGGAGGGAGACAGAGGGAGACAGAGGGAGACGGAGGGAGACGGAGGGAGACGGAGGGAGACGGAGGGAGGGAGACAGAGGGAGGGAGGGAGACAGAGGGAGGGAGACAGAGGGAGGGAGACAGAGGGAGAGAGACAGAGGGAGAGAGACAGAGGCAGAGACAGGGACAGGGGCAGACAGATAGAGGCAGAGACAGACAGAGACGGAGAGGGAGACAGAGGGAGGGAGACAGAGACAGGGACAGATAGAGGCAGAGACAAGGACAGGGACAGACATATAGAGGCAGAGACAGAGACAGACCGAGACAGAGAGGCAGAGAGACATAGAGATGGAGAGGGAGACGGAGGGAGACAGAGGGAGACGGAGGGAGATGGAGGGAGACGGAGGGAGACAGAGGGAGGGAGGGAGACAGAGGGAGGGAGACAGAGGGAGGGAGGGAGACAGAGGGAGAGAGACAGAGGGAGAGAGACAGAGGGAGAGAGACAGAGGGAGAGGGAGAGAGAGAGGGAGGGAGGGAGACAGGGAGGGAGACAGAGGGAGGGAGACAGAGGGAGAGAGACAGACAGAGGGAGGGAGACAGAGGGAGAGAGACAGACAGAGGGAGACAGAGGGAGGGAGACAGAGAGGGAGACAGAGAGGGAGACAGAGAGGGAGACAGAGACAGAGGGAGACATAGAGAGGGAGACGGAGAGAGAGGGAGACAGAGAGAGGGAGACGGAGAGAGAGGGAGACAGACAGAGGGAGACAGTGGGAGAGAGAGAGAGAGAGAGAGAGAGACAGAGGGAGGGAGACAGAGGGCGACAGACAGAGGGAGACAGACAGAGGGAGGGAGACAGACAGAGGGAGGAGGGAGACAGACAGAGGGAGGAGGGCGACATCCAGAGGGAGACAGAGGGCGGGAGACAGATGGAGGGAGACAGAGGGAGGGAGACAGAGGGAGGGAGACAGATAGAGGGAGACAGAGGGAGGGAGACAGATGGAGGGAGAGAGAGAGAGGGAGACAGAGGGCAACAGACAGAGGGAGACAGACAGAGGGAGACAGACAGAGGGAGGGAGACAGACAGAGGGAGGAGGGCGACAGACAGAGGGAGACAGAGGGAGGGAGACAGAGGGAGGGAGACAGAGGGAGGGAGAGAGAGGGAGAGAGAGGGAGGGAGACAGAGGGAGGGAGACAGAGGGAGGGAGACAGAGAGGGAGACAGAGAGAGAGACAGAGAGGGAGACAGAGAGGGAGACAGAGACAGAGGGAGACAGAGACAGAGGGAGACGGGGAGAGAGGGAGAGAGAGGGAGGGAGACAGAGGGAGGGAGACAGACAGAGGGAGACAGACAGAGGGAGACAGACAGAGGGAGACAGTGGGAGAGAGAGAGAGAGGGAGACAGAGGGAGGGAGACAAAGGGCGACAGAGGGAGACAGACAGAGGGAGACAGACAGACAGAGGGAGACAGACAGAGGGAGGAGGGCGACATCCAGAGGGAGACAGAGGGAGGGAGACAGAGGGAGGGAGACAGAGGGAGGGAGAGAGAGAGAGGGAGACAGAGGGAAGGAGACAGAGGGTGACAGACAGAGGGAGACAGACAGAGGGAGACAGACAGAGGGAGGAGGGCGACAGACAGAGGGAGACAGACAGAGGGAGGAGGGCGACAGACAGAGGGAGACAGAGGGAAGGAGATAGATAGAGGGAGACAGAGGGAGACAGAGGGAGGGAGACAGGGGGAGACAGAGGGAGGGAGACAGAGGGAGGGAGAGGGAGACAGAGAGAGGGAGAGGGAGACAGAGAGAGAGGGAGGGAGACAGAGAGAGAGAGAGGGAGACAGACAGTGAGTGAGACAGAGGGAGACAGACAGAGTGAGTGAGACAGA
Source organism: Calotriton arnoldi (assembly GCA_963921515.1). Classification (NCBI taxonomy): domain Eukaryota; kingdom Metazoa; phylum Chordata; class Amphibia; order Caudata; family Salamandridae; genus Calotriton; species Calotriton arnoldi. The sequence continues at coordinate 1,602,046 of CAWUFW010001225.1, forward strand.
GGGAGACAGAGAGAGAGAGAGGGAGAGAGAGAGAGAGAGGGAGGGAGACATAGAGAGAGAGAGGGAGGGAGAGATAGAGAGAGGGAGGGAGACAGAGAGAGAGAGAGAAAGAGAGATAGAGAGAGAGATGTGTGTATGCCGGGTCTGGTGGCTCAGTGGACGAAGGCGTCCGCTGCAGGGGCCTGTGTTCAACCTCATGGTCACAGTTTTTTTTGCTCTAGCCCCGCCCCCTCCCCCACTGACCCCGCCCCCACCGGTGCGGCCCTCGGCCACAAACCACACTGTAAATTTGGCCCCCGGGAGAAAGTTTGTGAGTACCCATGGTCTACAGTAAGTCCATTAATCCAATAACTGTGAGTTAGCGCATGAGCTACAGACAGAGAAGCTCAGAAACTTGCCACTCTGTTTTAAAGCCCTGTCAAGTACCACACATCAGGGGTAAGACAAATGCATTTTAGTGCAGGAGTCCACATCACTGGACTCAAATTTATTTTTCACACATAAATAGAACTCCTCCCATTTTATAAAGTCAAAACAAAGCTGGCACACTACAGGCGCTGCCAGGCAATTTAATCACATATAGGCAACAGTGATTTTAATTGTGTCATTTGAAGAAGAAAATAAACAATTAAGAAGCTAGATAACCTCATGCAATACATGCAGCATTGAGGGGAAATTAAGGATAATTAAACACATCAAATCGCCTTAATCATGATTACAAATAAACTTTTATCTCTAGAATAATCCACAGAAAAGCATACAGATGAAGCAAGTTTGTTTGTTATCCATGTCGACGACATTTCAACCCTTACATGCAATCCAAGGGTCTCATCAGAACTAGAAACTAGGATACATCTGTAAACCCTGTAATGAAAGGATTAGCCAAAAAGAGAGAATGGGGGGGCAGAATGTAGAGAGGCAGATTGCGCATGCACACCTATATGAAATAAAATAAGGCACTCACTCAGAGGAGTAGCCCCTGAGTGTTTGCGCTAAGTCCCAGGGGTCCCCGTAGCATAAAATGTAGGCAAAACGTTCCAACCATAAGGAGCAGGCTGCACAGAAGCAATGCCCCCAACAATGCAGCAGCTGGCACAGCGTGAGCACTGCCAGTGTCTGATTTGAGCCTTGACTCCTAATAGTTGGAGTGTTTTGCCTACTTTTTTTGCTATCAGGGCCCCAGGGGAATTAGCGCAAACACTCAGGGGTTACTCCCCTAAATAAGTACCTTATTTTATTTTTTGCACATAGATGTGCATGCTCAATCTACCCCTCTACATTCTGCTCTCTCTTCCTCGCTTTTTGTAATAACTCTTTTATTACGGGGTTCATAGATGTGTCCTATTTTCTAGTCCTGATGAGACCCTTGTATTGCATGTAAGGGCTGAAAGGTTGTGGACATGGATAACAAACAAACTTGAGTTTGTCGAACTTTTATCCATGCATTAGCCTATGAATTCTATGAATTTCTTTGTTACTGACAGGTCAGAAGAATTTAGATTAAATAACTGCCATAATTTACACTAGACATTAACACAAAAATGCTTAATAAAATGAAACACTGGAAATTGTGACTTTTCTTAAATGTGCAAAATGATGTATAGCATGATTTTTGCAGTAAGTACTTATTTCTATCATAATTACACTCTTCCATTTTCTACCGTTCAGTTATTTTCTTCTTTAATAAATAAATGCTTTTAGGAAATGCTGAACTATGGAATATGATTTGATAAATGATTCACACTTGTCTTGTTTAAATGTGTCATCTCTGTAGAATGTGCTGACTTAAAAAATGTATTTCTTCTTGTCGGAAGCTACATGTTCTCATCGTATTTAGTTTGCTTTCTAGCTGCCACATATTCACAATGCTGAATGCTGAATAGTGTATTAAAACAATTATGCTTACATGAAGTCGTGAATCCCATAACTTAATATCGTAGGTTACGACTATAATGTTTCTGCCTTTAGAATAGTTCATTGTTACGCAGTGGAATACTGAATAGCTAATAGTTTAGAGTGCAGGGTTCACGTGGGAACTCAGAGTGAAGCTAATGCACATGAATATTTAGTAACTAAGTTGACACTAGTAGATAGCACCTTGCCGACATTGTATATTTACCATGCGAATGAAGGAAGAAGCAGCAGACCATCAGATGATCTTTCATTAGTGGCTTAAGATAACCTAACACCAGTATTGATTGCTACATATGTTTTATAATGTACGTGTTCCAGGTAAGAATTAAGGCAGTGTAGTCCAGTCCGGTCCAGGCCATTCTTCTGCAGCCATCCCTTTTTCCCATAGCACTTTTAACCCTATGCGCTGTAAGCTACTGATGACGGTGATCTCTGTCGTCTACTACTTTGTGGGTATCTATTTTCCTTAACAGTTATAGCTACTGCTGTGACTATTTTCTTAGCTTAACTTTGAACAGTTGTTACTGTGACTGTTTTCTGATGCTGCTTTGAGAGAAGAGACTCAGACGAGTTTCTGGAACTACTCTTCATGAGGAGTTCGGCTTCAATCTGATTCTATTCCAATGCTCTTTGAATCAGACTCTTTTGCAAAAGAACTCTTTATGGGTTCTGGTAGAATAGAATCCATTTAGAGTAGAATAGGGATTAATTTCCTTTATGGAGCATGATGTAATTTACTTGATTGATTCTATGACTTTTCTTGATATTTCTGCAAAACAGATTTATTTGGATTTCTAATTTAGATAAAAAGACAAAACATATACTAAACTCTTATTGATAAATAAAGGTTTTTGAACTGATACAAAGCTCTCATCATTGACTGAAATAAATGACTAAATTGATAATGTCTATTGAGATGTTTTTTATTGATGCTTCATTCTAAAATGGTGGCAAAGATGCATTGCAGAGAAGAAGATTTTGGTGCAGAGTTGGAGACCCTTATTGTAAGTTACAGGTTGAACTGAAATTATTAAACAAAAACGTTTCCGTGCCAGCATTACCAAGCCACTAGCTGGTTTTGATGTTTAATGAGATTTGTCTGTACTCATGCCATTTTGGCTTTGGACCTGGGAACACATTGCAAAGTGCTTCATCTATATGTTTTTCTGTGGATTATTCTAGAGATAAAAGTTTATTTGTAATTATGATTAAGGTGATTGCATGTGTTTCATTATCCTTAATTTCCCCTCAATGCTGCATGTATTGCATGAGGATATCTAGTCTCTTAATTGTTTAGTTTCTTCTTCACTTGGCACCAATGAGAACCACTGTTGGCTGTATGCGAGTTTATACCCTGGTTCCCATGGGTTCAAGGGTTGCTCTTGTAGTCCTGTATGTTGGGCAGGGAATTTAAAGCATACGGTCAGGCATGGGACTCACTTGTGTTGCTATGGTCAGAATCAATGAGTTGATAAAGTAATTAAAAACAAAGTACCCCCTGGCGCTGCAGCCAGCATGAATGTCATCTTTCTAAAAAACAAAAATGTGGAGCCGAGATCATGCCCAGCCTTTCTGAGCCATGTGGATCCAGTGATCAGCGTTGTCTCTACAAACAAACTGCAAGCACATAGACTCTGCTTCCCATGGATTCCAGGGCCTTCTGTTGTTTTTCTGGGGTGGCACGCACATGCAAACCTGGCAAGGCTCTCTCATCGTGGCTCCATAAATCGATGAGAGCAACCCCTCAACACCAAGGGCACAGTGTATTACTACCCAGGAATAAAAACGACTTCCCCTAGATAACTGTACTCACTCGAAACAGTCACACAATCATACATAAACTCTTACACTCATATATTGTATATTCTTTAAACACTGTGCAAACAATCATCCAACTAATTAAAAATTAAATTACAAATATTTATTAGAATACTTGCACCAATTCATCATATTTTACCACAAGAAAATTACATTCCTAAAAGTACATAAAATCATTCCTCATTCATAAGTTGGAAGAAATGTAAAATCAAGCTAAAATATTAGCTTTCAAAATACATATTGATTAATTCATGTCACCATACAAATATGAATTATTTTTAATGTAAAATTTGATCGGTGCTAATGGATTATGAAAAAGTACTTCGTGTACTTTTTTCGGTGGAGTAAAAGTATAACAGCACGTTCCTCAGGATGTATTCAATTAATATTCTTCCCAGATTGAAAAGAAAATGATCATGTATTGATGCATTCAATATATAAAATCTCGGGGCATATTAGCAAGACCGGCGATAATGGGCTTGCTAATATGCGTTATAGAATTCCAATAGAAGCCCAGCTTAGATGTCCTGCACATCTAACCTGGGCTTCTATTGGAATGCTATAACGCATATTAGCAAGCCCATTATCGTCCTGCCGCTAAAACGGCGATAATTTTATCGCCGGTCTTGCTAATATGCCCCCTCGTTTTAAGAAACCTCAAATGGCACATTCATATTGAACGCCACTTTGGGTAACTGAAATTCTACTCGTGGTTGGTCTTTCTCTGATCAGTCAGTAGACAATATTATTTCATTCCCGATCTCTAAGATTTAATGGATTTTGAAGGCTAATATTTTAGCTCTTTTTTTACATTTCCTCCTACTTATGAATGATGAATGGTATTATCATGATTTTATGTAGTTTTAGCAATGTGATTTTTTTGTGGTAAAAAAATGATGAACTGACTAAATAAGTGGCCCTAATGCACTGCTGCAGACGACTGGGCGACACCACATGTTGGTCTTTTAAGAAGGAAAAAGAATTGTATGTTCAAAGCAATAAATAAAGACGCTTTTAAATTTCATAGTTATCTTTTCACATTTGCTGCACTTCAAAGACAGAGGTCAAATGTCAGGCTATGTCTTCTGAAAGATTGCTGCTTATGTTTTTAAATATGGGGATTGATATTTCCAAACTCCTCTCACTTTGCAGTCAGAGAAAGAACAGTAACCAAATTATGTGATAATCTTGCTTGAGTACAGGGAGTGTGAAAGGAAAGACTGTATGATGTCATTTTTGTAACACACAAAATAATGCAAATACCTGCACTTAAACGGTACGCATTCAACAGTTAGGAAAGCAAAACTGTTGCCCTTTTTTGGTAATTCTGAGGTGTGATTGAAAAAAGATTATAATAAGGATCAAATCAAATCGAGACACTTTAATTGATGATGCACAAATGATAAATATTCACTGAATCCTGATTTAGACACATTATCATTTGTGTGAAATAAATATCAGTCAAACTATATGCTTATACAGATTTAGTGGCAATTTCAATGGAAAATGTGCTGTCTGTAAATGCCAGTGCACTCCCACATGATGCATTGGTTTCATTAAAAAAATCCCCCACCTCATATCTATTATAGCTAGATGGTTCGCAAATGCTTGTCGTTCTAAAACTTGGGTCGTGGTTCTAAAAAGTTTGGAAAGCACTGTTCTAAATAATTAGGCTGGTAAAGGACCGTGTAATTTACAAAAAATAAGTAGTATCTCTCCCCTACAAGCAGTTTTTCTAATGACAGTTATTTTAATAGCTATAAGAGTAATACTAAGGTTATGGAAATCAACTAAAAAATCACTGTTAGACCTGTTATCCTTAGGGTGGTGTTCCTCCAACTTTTTACCTGCTTACCTCCAGTTTTTATTGTATCTTTTCGTTGGCCTTAGGACTCTGAGCTCTTTACCACTGCTAACCAGTGCTAAAGCGCATGTGCTTCTCCCCTAAACATGGTGACATTGGTGTATACCTGATTGTCATATTTAGTTTACTTATAAATCCTGTGTAAAATGGTATAACATATACCCAGGGCCTGTATTGTAAATGCTACTAATGGGCCTGCAGCACTGGCTGTGCCACCCTCACAAGTAGCCTTTCAAACCTGTCTTAAGCCTGACATTGCAAGGCTTGTCTGTGCAGTTTACTACCACTCTGACTTGGGATTTAATATCACTTGCCGAGCCTTAAACTCTCCTTCTATTGCACATAAGTCACCCCTAAGGTAGGCTCTAGGTAGCCCTAAGGGCAGGATGCTGTGTAACTAAAAGGTAGGGCATGTACTTTTACATTTTACATGTCCTTGTAGTGACGAACAGCTACATTCATTTTTCACTACTGTGAGTCCTACTCCTCTCATAGGCTAGCGTGGGAATTCCTTAAAACATTTTAAAGCTGTAATTCTTGATTAGTAATGAGTAGTTGCATCATGTTTCATATCTTTGGAATGGTAATGATAAATCCTCATAAATGGTAAAGTTGGATTTAGCAGTGTCCTGTGTCCCACACAAGGGGCTGATTACCCCCCACAGATATCCTGGCAGACAGGGCTGGAATGAAAGGAGATCTGTGCATTACAAGGGCTTGCTTTGAAGTCACCCCCCACTTCAAAGACACATTTGGGTATACATACTGAGGCTCTGTCGCTACCAAGACAGCACACTACTGGACCTGTGAAGAACTCTGCCAAGAGTAAAGACTGCTGTGCTACAAGGATTGACACTCTGCTTGACTGACTGTTCTCAAGGAACTGCTTCTCTCCTTTGCTGAGCTGCCATTCTGCCTTCTGATCTCTGCCCTGCTGAGGACAAGGACTGGACCCATCTCACTTGAGCCCAGAGTGACTCCAAGGGCTTGCTGGCTTGACCCCTGTTTCTGAAGTCTCGGACCATCAAAGACTTTCTGCAACCCTGCTTCTGGACTCCTCCATCTGTGAGTTCTCCCTTGCGTAACGTGCCAATCCAAGCCTGGGCCCCAGAAGTGGGTTCTGCTGTTATTTTGCTTAAAAAGCAATGCAGTGCCGACTTTACACCGATTGGCCTTCAACATGTGACCCAATTGCGAGGTTCGACAACGACACAGCACCTGCATCGTAAGGGGTTCAAAGCTGACGCTGGACCTGACTGTAAGGGTCAATAATGACGCTTTGACCCGACTGTGTGAACCGAAACTGACGCATCGAGTCTTCGATGCTGACACTTGCTCCATCCAAGGTACTTTTTCAGTGGGCCCTTCTTGTGTCCTGTAGCAGGCCTACACTCCATTGTGGTCGGCCTGAACTTTGGATTTACCCCGGTCCAGCTTGACCTCAAGTAACCCCAAAGCACCATGTGACTCTAAGCAGGATTTTTGGTTAATTCTTTAAAATTTCTAACTTTCGTTCTACTTATTGGATTTTTGTAATTTCGGTCTTGTCTTACTCATAAAATTTGTCTCTATTATTCTAAACCTGTGTGGAGTATTTTTGTGGTATTTTCATTGTGTCATTGTGTGTGTGTGTGTAGCACAAATACTTTACACATTGCCTCTTTAGATAAGCTAGGCTGCTCTGTGCCAAGCTACCAGAGCGTGAGCACAGATTATCTTTTAGTTTAGGTTAGTGCTTTATTCTTTTAAGCACTATATTTGCAGATATTCTTTAAAAACGAATAACTTCAATTTACTTATTGGATTTTTGCCGTTTTGGTCTTGTTGTGTTCAATAAATTAAGCTCTATTTTTCTAACCAGGTGTGGAATATTTATGTGTGGTGTTTTCACTGTTTTATTGTGTTAGGTGTTGCACAAATACTTTACACATTGCCTCCTAAGTTAAGCCTGCCTGCTCTGTGCCAAGCTACCAACGGGTGAGCACAGGTTATCTTTTGGTGTGTATCTAGCTTACCTGACTAGGATTGTGGTCCCAACTTGGACAAGGTGCATACCTCTGCCAACTAGAGCCCGTGGGGCATATTCTCAAGGACTTATCGCCGATTTATCGGCACTTTAGCGCTGCAAAAGTGGCGATAGATTCATCGCCCTATTCTCAAGCTGGTGCAAACTGCCGATATCGCCAGTTTTCCAGCGATAGCTGCCGCAAAAAACATTGCCACGGATGAGAGCGACAACTAACGCTAATGATATGCAGAGTAGGCGTTCCCGTGCAAAAACACACGAAAACACCACTTCGCGATATTCTCAACGACCAGCCTGATCTGCGATGCGATCCGAAAACAGGCGATAAGGCACGTTAGCAGCAGGGATTCAACACCTGCCTTATACTGGTGTTAAGCAGGACGACAACCTGCAGTATGAAAGGGAGCCCAGCCTAGAGCTACATCTGAAGACCAACAGATGCCATGGAGACAATGATCATGCAGCCTGGAGACCCAAGAGGGCCACAACACCCACCGCAACCACCCCCCGGACCCTCCCCCCCAGGTCATGAAGTCCAGTAGTCAACGGTAGTGGAAAAACAGAACTTTATTACAAATACATAAACAACAAGATGAAAAGCTCAGCCAACGCGTTCCATTCCCAACGGGGAACTTCACCAGGACAACGTGTGGATCCACTAAACTGCAAATGCTGCGGGAACTCCCCAATACCATTTCATATCCCGAAATCAGTAGTCAGAAACCTGTTGGAGAAATGGTGACAATGGTCAAGCGTCCTCATAGTCACAAACGTAATCTGGTACAGTGTATTGCACTTGGACAAACCTGAATGCATACAGGTATGATGAATCCAGTCCAAATATACTGTAACAGAAGTCTGTGTGCTCGTAACCTCCACAGGAAAGAAAAGGAAGGTTACGACCACACAAACATCTGTTACGGTCTCATTATGCAGGATTCATCATACCTGTAAACATCACGGTTTGTATCATCTTGATACCCCTGCACCTTCACTTCCCCCACGCTGTGCATGAACAGCTGGAGACCATGCAAGGGAATTACGCCATAGCTGCCTTACCGCACGTGTCGGGGGCAATTGACTGTACACATGTACCACTTGTGCCCCTGCCGACCCTGCACACAATTACCGCTACAGAAAGCACACGCATTCCATCAATGTGCAGGCAATAGTGGACCACCGGGGACAGTTCACCAATGTCGTCGCCAACTTCACAGGCAGTGTGCATGATACATACATCTTCCGACAGTCCATCATCAACCAGCGCTTCCACGATGGCACCTATGGCAATGCATTGCTCATTGGTAAGTACTAACTGAACACACCACACACCTCAACTCCACAATCACACAACTCACAACTGTGGGAGAGCACACGTAACATAATCACATACAACATGCCAACCAACATGCCCAACTACCGGACACAACAACACAAGTAACCGTGGTAACAGGGGTCAGACATGTAGACAAACCATCCACAAACGCAGAGCCCCTCTGCCACACAATTGCAGAATGTGGGGAGAGGTGGGAACCAAGAACGTGCGAAGGAGGCAAGTGACCCAGCAATAAGAAAGGACACAATGCCAAGAGTGGCGGAGAGGTGCTGGACAGACTGCAGTATGCAGAGCACAGACATGTCCATGTGGACATCTACTGCTGGTGTTTGCAGTGTAGTGGACAGTGGACGCAAACAGGTTACCCCAGGCAGTGTGGAAGACCTTGGACATGTAGCCATGTGGTCCCCCCCTGTAAGCCTGACCGGAGCAGCCTTGGCCGGCGTATGTCGTGAATGAATAGCCCGGGGCCCTGGGCGTGGTCCAGTTCTGGGATGGCCACCACAGTAACTACTGTGTGTGTCTCTGTGTCTGCCATATCGTGACCATAGGCCTACACACACGTGCCCAACCACATTCAACGGCCGTATTCACACTGGAGACGAGGTGACTACGTCCCAAGCCAACCTGCGCACACCTCATCAGCGCATGCAGGGTCGTGTCTGCCAGGGCGGTGCCCCCCACCCAGCCATGAGGCTGCCGCCGTGACCGGTGGTGCCTGGGCGATCCTGTGCGCCTGCTGCACCCCAGCCCTGGTCCCCAGACCGGTCCGCCGCCCAGCGATGACTGCCCGCCCCTGCGCACCCAGGCCTTAATGCTCACCTGCCGCCACCAGCGTGTCTCCAAGAGGGCCCTCCACGTGCCGGTGCAACCTCCTCAGCCGATCGCTGGATTCCGCGCCACAGGCCCCCAGCGCACACTGCGGCACCGCACCGCGGAGTCATGTGTGTGCTGACTGCTGCCTGCGCGTACACTGCGGTCCAGCAGGGCTCACGATTCAAATCGAATCTTGATTTGCTGGACGCCGTATCGAGGCCAATGCATCATCACAGGCTGCACACCCGCTCAGCTCTTCAGGTGGGCCTAACTCTGTGCACCCCAAGTCATCGCCACGTGGCGGTAGGCCCGTGCCGGACGCAGGCCATCGGGTGCCACTAACTCAGTGCAACGCAAGTCATCGCCACGTGGCGGTAGGCGTGTGCTGGACGCAGGCCATCGGGTGCCACTAACTCAGTGCAACGCAAGTCACGGACCCTTTATGATTGAGTTCCGTGGATGCGGACGCCATCATGTCACCTCCGGCAGTGGGGGATGTGCTGTGGTGGGCCCCTTTTATTGGTAGGGTCACATGTCCCGTGACGCCTGTGCTGGATGGGTGTGGTGTGGGTGTAAACCAGCCCTCAGGGAGTGGCTGTGGCATGCTGACAACTAGACCAGTGACCAGCAGATCACTACAGGGAAGACCTGGGACATGTAGCTTTGTCGTCACCCCTTGTGAGTGTAAGCGGAGTGGGCTGGGCTGGTGTATGCCAGTCCAGCATAGGGGTGTGAACAATGAGCCCGGGGCTCTGGGCGTGGTTCAGTTCTGGCCTGGACAAGGAAGTAACCAATGCGTGTGTCTCTGTTGTAGTGTCTGCTCCACCCGGACCACAATCGGCAATGTTGCACCCTGTGACCCAAGCCCCACAACATGTGCAAAATGAACGTGAGGGGGAATCAGTGACCCTACATTCATCCATACTGTCATACTTGAAGGATCATAGACATGACACATCTGTGTGAATTTGAATGTTTTATTCACATTCAGTGGAGTGTTGCAGCTGGAGCAGTACAGGGCCATGCACACCCCACTTGACATTGTTGCCCCTTGGAGGGCCAGCCAGAGTCCATTAGGGAAGGACAAATTCATCGGAAGAGGAAGAGTTCAGTCCACAGTCTGATTGCTGTGTCATTGGTAACCAAACAGAATATCGCAGTCCATGTCAAGGTCCAAGGTGAGTGCCGCAGAGTGTATCGGGGGACAGTGGAAGGTGATGATGCAAAGGGCCGAACCAAGCTGAAACAGGCCATATGGCGGAGATGAATGCTACTGCTTCCTCATTACCACAATGGCAGTCTCATCCACATCATCATCCTCTGATGTGTGCTGTGCTGTGCCAGTGTTTCGGCTGCAGCACTGTGTGGCACTGACACATCAGGGGCCGGAGGTGGAATATCTGCCGCACTGTGGGCCACTGACACATCAGGGGGCGGAGATGTGGATGGTGTAGGAGCAGCAGCATTCATCTGAGCCAGGCCTTGTGGCAGCAATGCCATGATGAGGATCTGCAGGGCATGGAAGATCCCAGCTACATGTCACTGATGTGCAGCCGTGGCAGCCATCCTTTCCGCCTCCATCCACACCATGTCCTCCATGAGCCTCCGCATTTGTCCCAACTCCCAGCTGAGATTGCTGGAGCCACTCTGACTAGACAGGTGTTCTTGTCTACGAGTCATGACTCCAGCGATGTCAGCCATGGCTCGTTGGAGACCATGGAGCGGACTGTGGGTGTCCGTTAGGGACTGTATGTGGTCCCTGATGGGACGTAGACACCCATGGATAGCATCTAGTTTGACTGCCATGAGGTCGAACCCCACCCGCACCTGCTCAGCCATCTCCTTCTGGCCCTCCAACACACGGCGTTGAAATGCCATGTGTTGGTCGTGCGGATCCTGTGAGACAGCCGGGGTGGTGGGTGCTTCCTCCTGTGGGGTCTGTGCAGGGGGTGGGGTCTCCTCAATACAGCTGGGCTGCCCTGCTCCTGGGGGTGGGGTGCGGAAGCTGTTCATGAGCTCTTGGAGGGCGTCGGTGTCGAAGGTGGGGAGGTCCTCCTCGTCATCAGTGAGGAGGTGTTCGGTCTGCTCTGCAGGAGGTGATGATTCTCCCTCTGCAATGTAAAGGGGAGATGCAGTTTAACAGTGTGTTCCATGAATGTTCACGCATTGGCCAAGTTTCAAAACAGACTGCATGACAATGTACATTGTGACTGTTTAGGAGGAGCTGCCTATTTGAAGCGGGACAGTGGACATTTGTGCACCATCAGGGATGTGGGGTTGTACTTGTCCATTATCATGTCAGTTTCCTGCTATGCCAAATGTGATTGGCCAGTTTCTACACACAAGCGGCAGCAGTTGTGTCCTCTGTTCTGTTGTGAATGTGTTGCAGTTTGTACCACATTGTTGTCAATGTTGATGTGCTCTGATTCTTGTGTGTGTGCTACATTGTGGGAGAGTCGCCCATGCAGCTCAGACTTTGCTTGGCCTTCTCCCTTTCAGGCGGTGTGCCTTTGACTTCTGTGCTTATGCAGTGCTGAGATGTTGCATACTTGGGTAAATTGGGCTCTTGGTGGGAGTTGGGACTCTTGGGCATGGTTTGTCCGCAGATGTCTTGTTGCCGTCAGGGGTTGTTTGTGCACGTGGATGTGTCAGTGTGTGACCTGCTCCTTTCCGGATGTGGACCACACTCAGCCACCTCGGTGTCGTGGGGTGAAACATGTCATGATGAGTGGCCTGCAGACATGCTCATCGTCATGCAGTGTCACTTGCATTGTCAGTGGGGCTCACGGATCCGCAGTTTTGCTGGGTTCAGCACATGTGCATGGGTTTGTTGTGAGATTGGTGATGTGTGGGGAGGGCCCCCTCTGGGCACATTGTGGACGGGGCTCTACTTGCTTTTTCTATGTGTGCTGCAGTATGGCAAGGTGATCAGGGACATGATCGAGAGTCATTGTGGTTGTGCAGTGTGCTATACTTCATTGTGCATGTGTGCCATTGTGCCCATCTCCCCCCGTCCCCCCAGTCCCTGGTGGTTACTCACCCTGTTGCTTTGTGTCAGGTCATGTTGAGCAGTGTCCAGTCCCCCAACTCCTGCCACCATCTCCACACTGATGACTGTGGACACCATTTCCTCCATCTCATCCAGCTCCTCCTGTGGCACAGGACTCCCACCCGCAGTCTGCATTGCTGCTTTGCGGTTGTTTGTGAGTTTCAGCTTGGTTTTGCGCTTCACATCATTCCAGCGCCTCTTGAGCTCTTCCATTGTCCTCCTCAGCACTCCGACTGCATTCCAGGATGGACTGCCATATTGTATTTTTAGTTGCCAATGACACAGTGGAGGTGACGAACAGTTGTTGATGGTGTTCTACCACCTCCGTTATCAGGATCCTGTTTTCCTGCGGACTGAACCGCGTCTTCCTCTTCTTCTTCTCCTTGCCCTTCCCTGACCCCGAGGTCCCAGGCTGGTCCTCCGTGGGGCTTGTGGGGTTCGGGTTGTCCTCTGTACTTGCTCCGGCTACCTCCATTGTGCTTCGCAGTTGTTATGGTTTTTAAAAAAAAATTTATTTGCAGCTTTTATGGTGATTTTTCCCGCCTGACGTGGGAATTGCAAGCCTGGCGCTGCTTGTCGCTGATTTTTCTATTGCGGTTGGGCTGATCGCAACTTTTTTCACGTTCGGGTTTCCTTTTTTATCGCCGTTGCGGTAGTTGTATCGCGGACATTTGAGGCGTTATCGGGAAACTATCGCATGTTACCGCCGTGTTGGGAATACAACGTTGACACAGAGTTATTTTCCTGCGATAGACGGCGATATAAAAAATTGCATTAGCCTATTTTGGCGATGTTTATCGCACGTTCTTGAGAATATCCCCCCCAGTTTCTAACATTCACGTCTTGAGGACTGCGTTCAAGACTTATTTTAGTTTTTTTTTTAGATTTGAAAACGTTCTTATTTTATGTAAAGAAGGGCAATTGGATACATATAATTCAATCGAGAGTGAATTTCTAGAGCTGTACAAATAAATCCAATTTAATACAAGATGGCAAAATCATACAAACGTGTGCATGTATTATATGTGCTTTTCTACTTCGATTTTTGAATGCAATTTCCTCTTTCCCAATTGCATATTTTGTTTGTTTTTCTCTTTTGTTTTTTTTTTCTTGTGTGTTTTATGTTTTTTTCAGTTTGTTAACATGTAGGAAATTATAACTTCTGCACTCTATTTTTTAACTGGAAAGACATTTGTTTCAATTTTATGCTACTTGTTAGTAGACAATTGTTTGTATATCAGTTGTTGTAATAGTGTCTGCACGTCTGAAAAAATCTTACTCCATCAGAAATATAAAGTTGAAACAAATGTAAAGCAAATTTGTAAAATTAGTGATGTCTGAAAATGCATTTTCAGCAACATACATGATCACTAATATTTGAAAAATAAGGAAATTGGGTGTTTTGAGTGTCCATACATGAATAAGTGCATAGTAACTGGATTCATAAACCACAATGAAGCACAAATTGGCAAAAACACACATTATGGGCAATCCATCTGCCTTTGCTGATTAAAAATATAACTTATTTTACAGAATACCAAATAATTTTAGTCGCCCTCAGTCATACATGTTTAAAGTTGGAAGCCTCCATAAATTCAAGGCCTGATATACCACCTGTCTTTCACGTGATTGAAATGCCTTCTGGGATTTTTTTTAAATAAGTCACACTTTTTGAAAATTGTTGCTATGTTGCTAATAGGAAATCTTTATTTTCTACCAGCACTTGCTTATAATATTTTATCATATTTTGAATAAAAACATGCACTAATTATCGGGCAGAGCTTTCAACTCTTTCGCTGTATTTGCTTAAACAGAGGCACAAAATCCCCAAAGAAATAATAATAAGCTCATACCACGACTTTTTCTTAATTAATACTTTAAACTATCTCTGTTCGTCTTTCTTTTTCTGTATCCCTGTAACGTTAGAAGCTTCCTTAACAGGAAAAAGTAGGGGAAGGGTAATTCGGCATTTCCTCTAGGAGGTTTTATATGAAAAAATGCATAAAGTGTATCTGGGTGATACCTCTAGCCTATTTTTCCTTTGGAAAATAGACAAAATAGACGCACCTTTGCGTAAGTGGCTAATATACGGAATGAACTATTGGATAACACTTGCAAGAACAAAGTTCTCAAAGATTTAAGGCGCCCAATGAATGCTCTCTTCTCATCCTATAGCTATGTGTTTTTAGATGTGCCATTTACAGCTCTACTTACATTCATAAATTGGTATATTGACTACTGATCACTTGATAATTAATATACTCTTGATTGTTTGAGTTACAATTCCAGCTCAAATATTTTCTGTTGGACATTTTACCAGCAAAGGGACGCTTAAACTCCATTACCACCTGTTTTTGAAAAGTGATCTCCTGTAGTTTGTAATTAGGTTGTTGGTGGTTTGGACATGTCTCTTTCCCATTTAAGATGCACTGAGTGAAAATGTAAGTATTCGCCATTCAAAAATTCTGTTTTGAAAATTCAGTAGTAATGCTGCTTACAGGGGTGGGGAGGGGCCATTCTAGGACACACATGGAATGCGGAATTGGTGAATGCTCATTACCTCACGATCTTTCGGATATTTGCACATTCATCTATGGCCCATTACAACTTTATTTATGGTGATAGATTTGCCATTGTGAAGAATAAATCCTTATTCAGTGTTAGAATGGGAAGGAAACCTCCTGGGTCCACAAATATATAGGGTGTAAGGGAAAGTGTTCTACACTGGCTAAAATATTTGTGAAATATATATATATAAATATATATATATATATATATATATATGCTCAAGCGAAGGTGTCCCCCTGCGAAGACGCACTTGAAAAACAGGCGAATCCTGCCATTTGGAGCAGCATCCTTTATTCATAAAAACCGGACATCACTGTGCTCATAAAAATAATAAACAGCCCTACGCGTTCCGGAGCTCCTGCTCCTTTTTCACGGGCTCCATGCAATGTCAGTAGGCGGGAAGGAAGTGGAAAATGAGTCACCCAATTGGTTAGTCCTTTTAACATCCTCTGATAGGTCACGCTGTTTTTTTTTCTTGAACTTAGCATTCTGGGACTCGTAGTTTTCCCACTTCGAAAATAACATCCTCTGGTGGATTCCGCCATTTAGACAAAATACTTTTGCACAATTCATGCTCCCCAGTGAGCCACAGGCACAGGACTCCGGTTTGCTTTCTTGAAACCTGTTTAACCTGCAAACTCAAACACAGACAGTCTGTGCGCAACAGCCCACCACTTGAAAAACAGTGAATCCTGCCATTTGGAGCAGCATCCTTTATTCATAAAAACCGGACATCACTGTGCTCATAAAAGAATTTTGTCTAAATGGCGGAATAAAGATAAAGTATAAAGATAGTGACTAACTCTCCAGTGTGTGGCGTTTTCTTGCAAGGGCAACCTTTTTTGTGGATATTTGAGCGGCAGTCCGGCCGCGAAGACGCCCCTCTGCGTATTCAGCGGATCTGCGGCGCCCCGAAAATCGGAACGCTGAGAGAATGGAGAGCACAATATTGAGTTACAGAATAATAGGCAATGCACGGAGTTTTCCTGTTGTAAATCGACCCACTTGGGTAAGAGACTTTTTAATGAGCTAAAGACTGCAGCACCCACTAGGGATGTACTGTTGTGGGACCGCAAGTACCAGGACGCAATGCGGCACACGCCCACTGGGGCGGGACTTGGTTGAATTTTTAACAGGTGTCCCACAAGCGCTGTTGTTTCTTTACCAGTTGCCAGTGAACAAGGACAGAGTGCTGTCCGAAACGCGTTTGGCCTTCGTATTTTGATTGAAGATGGGAGCTGCGAACACTGCAGTCCTCGATAAAGATAGTGACTAACTCTCCAGTGTGTGGCGTTTTCTTGCAAGGGCAACCTTTTTGTGGATATTTGAGCGGCAGTCCGGCCGCGAAGACGCCCTCTGCGTATTCAGCGGATCTGCGGCGACCCGAAAATCGGAACGCTGAGAGAATGGAGAGCACAATATTGAGTGACAGAATAATAGGCAATGCACGGAGTTTTCCTGTTGTAAATCGACCCACTTGGGTAAGAGACTTTTAATGAGCTAAAGACTGCAGCACCCACTAGGGATGTACTGTTGTGGGACCGCAAGTACCAGGACGCAATGCGGCACACGCCCACTGGGGGCGGGACTTGGTTGAATTTTTAACAGGTGTCCCACAAGCGCTGTTGTTTCTTTACCAGTTGCCAGTGAACAAGGACAGAGTGCTGTCCGAAACGCGTTTGGCCTTCGTATTTTGATTGAAGATGGGAGCTGCGAACACTGCAGTCCTCGATAAAGATAGTGACTAACTCTCCAGTGTGTGGCGTTTTCTTGCAAGGGCAACCTTTTTTGTGGATATATATATATATATATATAACATGTTAGCTTCTGAAAATGCACTTTAGCAGAGCATTTTTACACGTGGAAACCTATTCTATAACGTACATTTATGTGTGTATGTATATGCTTACACATATGATTAGTTCTGCAAAGCTGCGACTGTCACAATTCTAAGGCGTACTCCTGAAAATATTTGGGGAATTGCTCATTGAGTTCTTTAATCTACTGGTATATATAATCATAAATCTACAAATGTAAATTCATGAATTCTCTTGATAATCGTGCCTGTGTGCCTGGCCTCTACCTTTTGCCACTTCAACACAAGATTAGATTAGATTAGATTAGAATACTTGTAAAGCGCATGGCTGCCTCGGCAATGAGGCGTCCCAGCGCTGAGCAAGACAGAGAGAGGCAGAGAGGAGATTAGGGTTGAGGAAAAAGCCATGTCTTCACATGCCGTCTGAAGGTCTGATGATCGGAGATGTTACGAATATAGAGAGGAAGAGAATTCCAGAGGGCAGGGGCCAATCGCCTGAAAGAGCG
This sequence comes from Calotriton arnoldi, assembly GCA_963921515.1. NCBI lineage: Eukaryota > Metazoa > Chordata > Amphibia > Caudata > Salamandridae > Calotriton > Calotriton arnoldi. Next base: position 1,619,759 of record CAWUFW010001225.1, read on the forward strand.
ACCATCAGATCTAGTCCTTCGTACGCGTGGAATGCATGCGAGGGCAAGGTTAGCCGATCTCAATGCTCGAGGAGGATGATAGAGAGTACACAGGTCACTCAGAGTGTCCGGACCAATACCGGTCAGAATCTTGTGCACAGTGCAGAGCGCCTTAAAATGCACACGATGTGCAAAGGGCAGCCAATGCAGGCGGAGAAGGAGGTTGGAAACATGGCTGTACTTAGGAAGAGCAAAAATGGCGCGTGCTGCAGCGTTCTGAACCCGTTGCAGTCGAGTCAGCACCGACTTATTGGAGCCAAGCAAAAGCACATTGCAGTAGTCCAAACGGGCCAACACAGAGGCCTGAATAATCAGCTGCCGCGTTTGGGCATCAAAAAGACCAAGTATTGGTCTGAGGCCACGTAGAATCCCAAAGCATTTCCCTGCCACAGATTTGGAATGCATCTCAAAGGTGAGGTCTTTATCAACCATAAAACCGAGATTTTTCACTACGGACTTGGGGGCCGGAGGGGTTCCAAGGGCCAAAGGCCACCATTCGTTAGTCCAGAGGTGGGATGCTTTGCCTAGCAGAAGGATCTCGGATTTCGCGGAGTTCAGCTGCAAAAAGTTCGCTGACATCCACTCTGCAACAGCCAGTAAGTCTTCCCTAAATTTTGTTCTGTCCTGGCTGGGATTGTCAGACATGGTGATCACCAACTGGGTGTCGTCAGCATACGACACCAAGGAGATTCCTCTTGCTTTGGCCATCCGGGCCAGTGGACTCATATATTATTGAAGAGCGTAGGGCTCAGTGCCGAGCCCTGAGGGACCCCACAGCGCAGAGGATGAACCTGAGAAGTAAAGGGGGGCAATCACTTGAAAGGTCCGATCAGCCAGAAAGGAGGAGAACCACAACAGGGCATTATTACTGATCCCTATCTCCTCCAAACGGTGGAGCAAGATTTCATGGGAAACTGTATCAAATGCTGCACTCAGGTCCAGCAGGACCAAAGCAGAGGTCCTGCCGGCATCCGAGGCGGATCTAAGTTGTTCTACCACCGTCAACAGTGCAGATTCGGTACTGTGACGTGGTCGGAACCCATTCTGGGATCTATCAAGAATGTGATTAGCTTCCAAAAAGTGGATTAATGTCGAATTCACATGAGCTTCCAAGATTTTAGATAGAAATGGGAGCAGTGATATTGGACGATAGTTTTCTGGCTTGGAGGTATCCAATGACGGTTTTTTCAGCAGGGGGACCACTTTAGCGTGTTTCCAAGATTTTGGGACTGCCGCCAAGGTAAGAGATAAGTTGAGCAAGTCCAAGCACTCTGGTAGGAGGCCCTGTTGAACTTTCCTAAAGGCGTCTGGTCTTAAGGGGTCATCTGGGGACCCTGATTTAATTTTGATCGCTAAATCCTCCAGGTCTTTGAGGAGAATGATAGGGAATGATGTGAGAGAAGCAGTCTCCACACCCATGTAAGCGTTCTTCCAGCTAGCGCCCAGAGTACCAGTGTGAGCAAAGTTATGGTAGATGCCTTCCACTTTCTCCAAGAAGAAGTACGCCAGCTCCTCACATTGTTGGCTAGATGATATAATGCTACCTGAAGCTGAGGGAGGGGAGACCATATCCTTCAGGAGAGAAAAAATGGTTTTGTTACGATTGGTACTCATGGAAATCAAGCTGGAAAAGTGAGCTGCCCTAGCCTTACGCACTAGTTTGTGGTAGGATTTTATAGTTAATCTATACAGTACTTTAGCCTGGGGATCATAAGCACGTCTCCACATTCTTTCTAGAACTTTACAGTTCTTCCGGGCTAGGGTCAGATCCTCATTAAACCAGGCATTAGCCCGCGTACCTTTGGAGTAGGTAAGTTTGAGAGGAATGCAGGTATCCAAAGCTTGGATTACCCACCTATGGAAAAGAGCATCAGCCTCTTCTATATTAGTGGCTTTGCCTGGTGGATTAGTGCACAAGGCTGCGAGGAAAGCCTCTTGATCAAATTTGTGCCAGGGCCGTTTCAGTGAAGGGTACTGGGTTAACTGGGGCTGGAGATCGGCCAGTGTTAGCCGCATAGGGATAAGAAAGTGATCCGTCCAAATCATAGGAAGGGGTGTTAAAACTTCCAGTGACTCAAGATTGGAAAAGACCGGATCTAAGAGATGCCCAGCGCTGTGTGTGGCGCCAGGGACCAGTTGTATCAGTTGGCAAGCTGCCAAGTCCCCTAAGAAGCAAAGAGTATCCGGGGAATCTAGCATTTCGAGATGAAGATTTAGATCACCAATAATATTAAAATTGGCGGTCTGGAGAGCTAGTACCGAAGTAGTATTTGCCAAGGCTTCTCTAAAGTTTTTCGATGGACTAGGTGGACGATAAATTAGAAGGCCGGAAAAGGTAAAATTAGCACTCAGTGCAATTTTAAAGAGCGCGCTCTCACAGTCTGGCAGAGCTTGGGAAGTAAAACTACAGGCGTGGGCTGTTTTATACACAATCGCAATACCCCCGCCTCTCCCCCCTGTTCTATTAAGACTGCTAATGGCATAACCTGCGGGAAGGGCGAGTGCCGGTATAGCCACTGAGGCATCGGATAGCCAAGTTTCCGTTAGAAAGAGGGCCTCAGGTGAGTAATCCTGGAGAAGATCAAATACCTCGGCATGGTGTTTGGACAATGAACGGCAATTAATACTCAAAATCGAGTATGTTGAGGTCCTGGGGCCTGAGAGTGTAGAGCACTCAGAGGGCAGCCGCCTAAGGGTACATTCTCTACAGAGGGTAGGGCAATCATCTGGGACCCAACTATGAGTCCCGCAGGCACCCACTTTTTGTAGGTGAAGTAGTGCTCTGCGCGAGTAGACTAATCTTTATGCCCTGGGAGGGGCAATATCCCTGGCTTCTGGCGACGTCCAGGCGCGGACGGGCGCAGACGGGCTTGCCTTAGGCGCGCCTTCGGCGCGTCCGCTGCGCGTCCTTGCAGCGGCAGTCATTAAATGCCGCGGGGGCTCAACAGGCTCCACCCGGGCTGCACACTGATTGGCCACGACCCAGCCAATCAGCGTGCGAGTACTGCTGAAGGCAGGAGAGACCAACAGCACGCCAACGAAAGCGCACAACACAACACACCTAGTCGGTAACGGATTACATCTGCTTCTGTTTCAGCAAGCAGAATGACTTTGTGTGATATCCTGGCTGCCAGATCTGCTGAGATAAACAGGATCATTGATCGAAGAACCTTGATACAATGACGTTTACACCTGTAACGTGTGAATTTGGGCATACCTATTCAAGAACTGTTCTTTGAAGGTGTTAGATCTCAGGGCTGACAATTACAACCACCTACGACCAGAGCACAAACACTTTGGGGCAGATTTACAAGCCCCTTGCGCCACTTTTGCGTCACTTTTCCCATGTTAAAAATGACACAAAAGTGGCGCAAGGGCCTTGTAAATAAGCCCCTTTGGTGCTAAGAAATAGTGCAAACGTATTTTGCTCTGGGTCCCACTGGCTAAACATTTTTGCACAGCAGCAAAAATGGAGAAACAGATTGTGAAAAAATAATAGTCATAAACAGTGCTAATAAACCATTTCAGGGTTGTAATAGCTTTTGTAATAACGAAAATGCCCAATCTATCTGTAAACTTCATTAAAAAATGATGCAGACTGATTCAAAATTATATGCATTGATTTCCTACGAAACATAGCGAACTGAATTTCCTCAAAATTAGTTTACTCTTTCACATTTTAAAGGTGCTACAAACCCTGTTTGTTCCATTCTCTGCTACACATGCAGAAACACCGTGATATATGTTTGCACAAGAGCAACGTTCATTGAACCTGGCCCATTTTTTTCTTTCATGAAGTTTGCCATCTTAAATCTTAGGGCCCATATTTATTAAGGTTTTGCTTCGGCCGTGCGCCATGCAAGCGGGCACAAGTGCGACACAAAACCTGAGAGAATTCATTAAACCACACAAGGCCACCTTGTGTGGCTCTGCATGGCCTGATATATCTAGAGAAAGGCAAGGCAGTGCAAATCGCTGCCTTACGTTACTCTAACCCAGGGAGACATTCCATGGGTGGTGCGTTAGTGTTACCACGCATTCAGCCATGGATTCGGTGCATTCCCAGATTTACCATTAGTGGTAGACCTGGGAATGCATCAAAATGCTATGCCTCCCCAGGTGAGGCGTAACAAGGAGAAATATCTTTCGGTTTCCTCAGTCTTACCTCTTTCTATTTGTGCTGCATTGCGCAGCACATATTGAAAGAGGAATATAACTCTCAGGGTTGTTTTTGTACAGGTAGATGTCCTGCCTGCACAAAAACAATCCTGCCTATAATGCAAGCACCCTTACACCATGACACAAGGGTGTCGGCTTTAGCGTTAAGCAGCTAAAAGTCCACCAGCGCAAGTAAAGGACAGGAATGCTCCGTTTAATGTTAAATACAGTGCATACCTACCCTTTCCCTTTCACGCAGCACAGCAAGGTGGCTTGCTGCGTTGCGCTGCATGAAAGATTGATAAATCTTCCCCCAGGTATACAGCACTTTTTGTTCCCTTCTTCCAGAAAAGGACTCGAATACTATGGATCGCCCTTCTAAACTGAAAATGGAAGCCATTCCATGGTACATACATAATTTAGAGGGTGCAGAGAAGGCTTTCATAATTTTAAGCAGTTTAGTGATGGGAGGAAACGTCAGATAGCAGTGCAGTACTTCATGCATAATGCAGACTTTTAGATTTCATGTTCCCGTGTAGTTTAAAAAAACACACTCAAAGGTTGCAGAAGACGGAGATTTTGATCAGCCTCTACCATGGTTCAAGAAGTATTAGTAATTTTTGTCACCCTGCCTTGGTGTTGTGGAATCAAAAGCTAGCAGAATGTTTCATTCAATACTTTATACAGGCAATCCCATTTAAAGGATTTAATCTTTTCACAAATTCAGAAGTGCAAGTATCTCGTTAAGTCCACTTGCAAGCTGAAGATCAGAAATGAAAACAGCAAACATATGAAAAAATATGTAAATATTCAGTTCATTTCCATATGTTAAATACTATTTGATTAGGAGTCACCTTTTGTTAAAAATCCAGGTGGTGTAAAGAACTTAAGGTTCATACTGTTTGAAGAAACATTAGGAACACTTGAATTACTGCCTTCATTCACACATTACAAAAACCTGGATACCCACGGCCAGTTGGATGTTTCGTACACGTTATCAGACGGCACTGATGTGATATGTGCTATAACCATAGCAATACCTTAAACTCCCTCGCACTGACGTTATGGAAATGATAAAGCGGGATTCTTATCTTATCTCGCCATCACTAAGAATCCTCAGATCGCCAGGATCTTTTTACCTGCTGAATAGTGTGAAGGGAAGAAAATCCAATTTGGTTACACAACAATCTAGGATCCAGTTACCTTCAATGATCACGGACTCCGAATTCAATTTTGTGGGTTTATTACAGCCAAGAATAACTGCACATGCAAGCACCTCAACACGAGGTTAAAGAAATAGATTGGCACTAATACAAACATCATCCTACGCAGGAGTCTCATCCGACTCAGAATAAGAAGAATCGTTAGCTCCAAAAGTATTAAACAAGCAATAACTGCTCCAATCTCTATATTATTCTTCATTTACCTAAATAAGCACAAAATATTAACTGTCCCTACTCTACCACTAAGATGACATCCCTACTTAACGAATTTCCCCAGGCAAGAGTAAAAGAAAAGGTGTCAGCTGTGAAGACTTCCTAAGAAGTACACTCACTTAGTATTTTGAGCTCGTTCTAAGATGCTCCTTCCTAAAGATCTCTCTCTCTCTCGGTCCTCCTCTCTGGCCTCCTCTACCTTCTCTCTCCTTCCCTTCCCGCGGGGCACTGTCCCTAATACAAAATCCACATACAATTGAACACGCCCTTGTCACGCCTCTTCGGCCAGGTCTTCCTTCTCCTACTTTTCCATCGAAACTCTTACTTCATCCAGGACGGTTACAGCGACCTTGAGTCCCAGGCACCTTCTTCGCTGAAAGTATCATCCCTACATTCCAGTATACTCCCATCTCAATGCCTCCCACCACCCTAACTCTTGAAACAAAGAGCCAGTCTTTTGCTAACGAGGCATATGTCCTTGCACCTGCAACAGAAGATACGTTTCAACAAACCCTCCCGCTGTACGAATCTACCAACTGTACCCAGAGAGCCTTTCCAAGAGAACACCTTCTCTGCCTACAAAATAAGCTAACATAAGAACGAACAGGCCTTTCCTTGGCGTAAATGCAGTCAGGCCTTTACACATTTAAAACACACAATTCTTAGTTACTTCTTTAAGCATAGGCTCATACATTTCATATACAAAAATAACTACACGTGTAACTTAATATCATACACGTAACTACTGCATCTTTAACTACACATAAACTAAATAATCTATTCATCATTTTAAACGCATTTCACTGATGCACTACATTTGCATGATTATAATAACACAACTACTTTCTTATTCACTCTAATAATGCAATTCAAATTACATTTTACTAACCTCTCATTAATATATGTCTAGATATATGCGGGTGCGGACTAACGGTGATTATGATGCACCCCTACAAATTTCACGAGAACATGGCGCTCTATCAGTTCCCCCCTTTGATGACTTCTGTCATCACACCTTTACAACTCCCTTGGAGAAAGAACCGATCTAAACAGAGCTTGTTGCCATTCTCCCCTGTCGGAATCTCTTCAAACTCTTAATATTTCGATAGTGACTGTCCTGCAGTCTAGCCATTCTCGTCTCATTTTCTCTCAAAGCTCTCTCAGCTCTTCCTGCTCAATACCACTTGTATGCTCTGATCAAACCCCACAGACAAACCACACAAACCACCACAATAATGAGAGGTCTCAGAACATAGCCAAGGAATCCCTTTCCCAAATTCGCAAACCATCTTCCCACTTGACCAAATCCCTTGCCAACTTTCTCCCAAACTCCCTCTTCAGTCAAATCCGCTATCTTTGTATGGATCGAAGTGATGTTACTTATATATTTCTCCAGATCCTTGATGTGGTCTGGTATATAAGTGCAGCACTCTTGAACCTTCAACATTTTACAGACTCCGCCCTCTTTTGCCAATAGGACATCCAAAGAAAGACGATTCTGCAAAACCATTGTCCTTATCGACAACATCTCTCCATCCACAAGTATCAACGACTTTGCTGTATTCATTGATAATTCATCAACCACAGTCGCCAATCTCCGGATCTTCACATCATTCAAGATCACTCCCAAACTTGGTATCATTTAAGCCTGGGCGGTGAACTACGCTACGCTCGCGGAGCTTGTGAAGTTGCGGTAACTTCGCGATTCGCGTAGAACGCGAAGTTACCGTGCACTACGCAATTTGCGGCGTAGCGTAGCTGTTTTTCTTCTTCGCGCGCTCAATATACGTTCTCGCGCGCGCGGTAACGACCTACCGTGATTCTGCGTTCGCCTACGCGACTTCCTATCCGTTCGCGGGCGCCACGAGATTTGGAATCCGGCCACACGATCCCGCGAGAGTGTGCGAACGCGAACACGTCATTCGGACGCGCGATCTGACTTCCGGCGGCAGTGTTGGTAAGATCGCGATCCCGAACACGAAGAAACTACAATCTGGCGAAGAATATATCTCGAGCATCATAAAACCTTCTCGAAAATGATGAATTAGTTCATTTTGCACAAAAAACTCCTCAGGTTGTCATTTAGAGATGTAGTTTGGTGAGCAAGGAGTCCTTTTTCTTTTTTTCCAAGAGGAAGGAAGTGCCCCTGATTCTCAAACTTCCTGTTCCTGTCCAGCAGGCTCCTCCCAGTGTTTTGTCCATGTGCTGTTCACTTTCATTTGGATTTGGAGCTGGAAGGATCACTTTTTGTGTCTGTCTGCTGCATCATATCATTGGATTGGATTTGAGGACTCTTGGATTTGAGATTTTACAAGTAAGTTGGAGAATTGGTGTACTTGTTTGTTTGATTGGGGCTTGTTTGTACCTACATTTTTTGGGGGGATTTCCATATTTTTTAAAATGTATTGTTGTGGCCTGTAGTTTCGGCAGGGGCCTAGTTGTTTTTCTTTGATTGGAATTTCAGCCAGTAGGCCCAGACTAGAGCCAGAGGTACCCATGGGTGCATGTTTCTGTGGTGTCTGTTGAATTTAAAGTTTAAACATCATGTAGGCCGGGCATCCATGGATGGCATTGTTTTGAATTGGTAAAAGTGGTTTTTGGGGCGTATTTTATTTTTTTGGGTGTTTGTTAAATAAATAGGCCTTTTCAGCAGTAGGTAACCCTGGGCGTTCAGCTCGCGGACTTTGGGCAAGTCCGCACTGCGCGACAACGCGGACTTACACTTTTTATCTTCTTCGCGCGCTCAATGTACGTTTTCGCGCGCGCGATAACGACAATTTGTGACGATCGCGATGCCGAACACGCAGAATTTACAATCTGGCGAACAATATCTCTCGAGCATCATTAAACCTTCTCGAAAATGTTGATTTAGTTCATTTTGCACAAAAAACTCCTCAGGTTGTCATTTAGATGTAGTTTGGTGATCAAGGAGTCATTTTTTTTTTGTTTTACAATTTTTTCCAAGAGGTAGCAAGTTTCCCAGAGTCTCCAACTGCCTGGTCCTGTCCTTTGTCTTCACTTTTTGTTATTTTGGGTGGCCTGGCCATGTGGGTGGCGGCCATTTTGTAAAGCCAGGCATTGTGCTTTTGCCATAGGCCTGCATTGTCTGTCTTGTGTTCCTTTTCTTGTTGTTCTGGGTGGCCTGTCCATGTGTTGGCGGCCATTTTGTGTGAACAGCCACTGTGCTTTTGCCATAGGCCTCAAAGCTTGCGGCCTAGTGTGCCAGTAGGCCCGGCGGTAGTCATCCTCATGGGTGCATAAAAACTGTTTCTGTGTTGTCTGTTGAATTGTAACATAATTTAGGCCATGGATGGCATTGGATTGATTTGCAAAATGTGGCTTTTGGGGCGTATTTTATTTTTTTGGGTGTTTGTTAAATAAATAGGCCTTTTCAGCCAGTAGGTAACCCTGGGCGTTCAGCTCGCGGACTTTGGGCAAGTCCGCACTGCGCGACAACGCGGACTTACACTTTTTATCTTCTTCGCGCGCTCAATGTACGTTTTCGCGCGCGCGATAACGACATTTTGTGACGATCGCGATGCCGAACACGCAGAATTTACAATCTGGCGAACAATATCTCTCGAGCATCATTAAACCTTCTCGAAAATGTTGATTTAGTTCATTTTGCACAAAAAACTCCTCAGGTTGTCATTTAGATGTAGTTTGGTGAGCAAGGAGTCATTTTTTTTTTGTTTTACAATTTTTTCCAAGAGGTAGCAAGTTGCCCAGAGTCTCCAACTGCCTGGTCCTGTCCTTTGTCTTCACTTTTTTGTTATTTTTGGTGGCCTGGCCATGTGGGCGGCGGCCATTTTGTTAAACCAGCCACTGTGCTTTTGCCATAGGCCTCCAAGCTTGCGGCCCAGTATGCCAGTAGGCCCAGAGGTAGTCACCATGGGTGCATAAAACTGTTTCTGTGTAGTCTGTGGAATTTTGGCATCATTTAGGCCATGGATGGCATTGAATTGATTCAATTGAATTGCGAAATGTGGTTTTTTTGGAGGGTCTGACTATTTCACTTATTTGGTGTGTTAAATAAATGCCTTTTTTGCGTGTGTACTGTGTAATTATAATTGTGTTGTTGTAGTGGTTGTCTAACTTTCCAAAGTGTTTTTAGCCATGTGGATTTTAGTTTTTGCATTAAAGCTGTGTGTGTTTTATAAGGCATCCTTTGTCTGCCCATATATAGGCCTGCTTGAGTTCATTGTTTGCCGTGCCTTGTGCCTGTGAGTCACCATGTTTCTGGGGGCCATTTTGTTGTGGTAGTTATTAGTGTGCTGTTTTTGCCACATAGGCCTGCGTGTCTTTCCATTTTTCCTCTTGTCTTACTGCTTCCAAATCCATCCCCATTGCCAGCTGCAGCTCCCTGATGCTGCTATATAATACATCCCACGTGATGCACAAATTTAGGCCAAACATGCTCCAGTACATTTTAGTTTTTGTTCTTTACTATTCTTATTCTTCCAGAGTGTACAGTAGCCAGGAAAGCCCTGGCCTTGTTGTCAACGTCTCATAAATGGCTACACTGTGTGTTGTTGTTGACAGAGTTTCTGAAATTTAATAATTGAGGCCACCACACACTAAGTTCTATATTCTATTTGTTTGATTTGTGCTATGTTTGACTGATGTTCTGGCTTTTTTGCTTTTAGGTGCACAAAGACTGAGGAGGAGGTGTGTCTCTCATCATTGCCTGTTGCACTTCCAGACAGACATCCTGCTGCTGTACACACAACGTGACGTGTGACCTGACCAGACATCTCTGCAACTGAGTGCTGCTGACATCTGAAGAAGATGGGCCCAAAGAAAGCAGGTACCAGGTCCTCCAGTACCAAGAAAGTTGCTATTGAGAAGAAGAAGGAACAGAAGAAGCAAGTGACACTGAAGTCTGGTGTGCCGGCCAATACCTTTTTTGGGAAAAAAAAATTGCGCCTGCAGCAGCGGTGTCCGGGGGCAAGCTGGGGGCAGCACCTCCGCATCAGTGGACCCAACCCACCAACCCAGGCCCAAGCACATGAGTGGGGAAGAGGTAGCCAGCCTAATGGTGGAAAGCAGTGATGCTGAGCCGGAGATAAACTTATCGCTATCTCAAAGTAGTACCCAATCAACGCAGGAGGAAACACAGCAGATAAGTGGTCAACAACAACAGCCGCAACCACCGCCCGCAATAGTAGTTGTTGTTCCTCCTGAAGTAGGGGCAGTTCAGGAAATTGAGCCTCATGCAGAGGTAGAAGAAGAAGCCACTCATTCAGAAGATCCATTGTCTTCCAAATCCCCAGCAAGGAAAAGGAGGGGTAGTCCATCGAGTTCTTCGCCAAGCCCCCTTCTGATGATCTAGATGCCACTTGGAAGCCACAAACTGAGTCTGAGAGGGAGCCACGTTCCAAGACCAAGCTAGGGAAAAGGAAGGTTCCAGAAAGCCTTACACTTATGGAGGTCGATGTAGAACAGCAAGATGATGATGATGATGACGACGAGCCAGTCATCACGAACATCACTCCCGGCCCCGAGGAGATGGAGACCAACATTCTTACTCTATCCAAAATCGCTGCGAGGGATGTAGCACGCATACCTCCACAGGTAACACCAACACGACCTACAGCTTCCATATTTGCATTAGCAAAGGCCCGGCAGCGACCTACATCCAGCACAACCACCACCTCTGTAGGAGTAGGTAGTGGTACAGCAGCACAGAGTCAAATTCAACACACACCCTACAGATCATCCGGCATTGGAAGTGGCACCTCCAGCAGGAGGCCAAAGTTAAGCTCCCCAGTTTGGGACTTCTTTACGGTTAGCGAAAAGGAGGAGAACATTGCTATATGCTCCATTTGTAATACCTCTGTTAGTCGTGGTAAGCTTGGTACAAACTATGGTACCGGAGGCCAAATGACCCATCTGAAAAAACACCACTTGATCAGCTGGGAGGACCACCTTCGCGACAGAAAAAAAACTGCAACCATTGGTGTTGGTGGGGATAAAGGAGTAGAAGAAGAAGATCCGATCACGGTGGAAGAGGAAGGACAGGGAGACATTCTCTCTGGTAGTGGTACACAAGGTGTCCCTGACCCCAGCAGTGCAGTCTTAACGTTGCACACATCTTCAGCAACATCTCAGTGGCACAAGAGTAAGAGTCAGCCGGAGACACCAAGAAGTACCAGGTCCGCACTACCAAAAAGTGCGTTGAGCCTAAGAGAAAGGAAAACCATGCAGCCTACCATTATCAGCATGTTTGGGGGTGAGGGGCAGTACGAACGCAACCACCCAATAGCACGTTTGTACAATGCGAAGCTGGCTAAAATGTTAGCACTGGACCTTCTCCCTTTTTCTTTTGTTGAAGGGTTGGGTTTTGTGGAATTTGTGTCAACCATCTGCCCAAAATGGCATGTTCCCAGCCGCTACTATTTTGCCAGAGTTGCAGTTCCAGCACTACATCACGACGTGCTGGAATTGCTAGGAAAGGCCTTGAAGCAGAGTGCTGTTCACAGTATCCACCTGACTACAGACATGTGGACCAGTTGCCAAGCCACAGATTACATGTGCATCACTGCACACTGGATCAGTTTTGTGGGTGTTAGAGAACAGCTATCTGCTGGTGTTGATACTGCAGAGATTTTTCATGCCACTCGCAAACATGCAACTGTAGCCATGTTTGCCATGGAGAAATCTCATACTGCTGCAAACATTTTGGAAGAGTTTAACACCAAGGTCTTTGAGTGGCTGCGCCCAAGAGGGCTTACGATTGGTTTTGTTGCCACGGACAACGGCAGTAATGTAGTTTTGGCCATGCGCAATGGTGGCTATTTCAGGGTCCCGTGTTTGGCACACTGCATTAACATTGTTGTTCAAGACTTTTTGAAAAATGAATCAAAAGTCAGCAACTTACTGGTCACCTGCAGAAGAATATGCACACATTTCAGCCATTCTTTTAAAGCCCGGAAGCAGCTGAGGGTCATTCAACGTGAGCATAAACAGCCAGTCAAAGCGCTCATCCAGGAGGTGCCAACACGTTGGAACTCAACTTATTACATGCTTGATCGTCTGTTTGAACTGTACATACCACTCAATGCTTATGTCATGCAAAGAATAGGGGAACCTACTGTGAGAGGCATGACCGTTGAGATGGCTCAATGGGACCTCATTAAATGCCTGACTGAGATGCTACTTCCTTTTGAGATCTTCACACGTGAAGTCAGCAGGGAGGACTGTACTATGGGCCAAGCTATCCCATTGTTGCACATGCTAGAGCAACAGCTGAAGGATGTGTCTGAAACGTACGCAGGTGTGGATGACAAACAAGACGCATATCATTTGGCGGAGACCTTAGCCGCTCGCTTATCGGAAAATACAAGGATTAAAAATAAAATTTTGTCACAACCACATTACATTAGTGCCACAATTTTGGATCCACGGTACAAAGTATTTCTGAACAGCAAGGCAGTAATTCCTTTTTCGGAAGTGGATGTTGCCAACTACAAAACTTTGATAGCTAAGGAAGCAACTATTTTCGAAAGCGAACGGCTGTTAATTACAGGCCCCCCACCCCAGGCCATAACCAGTACTACAGGGCATCCAGAGTCAAGTTCTACTTCGGAGCCTGAGGGCAGTGCATTTGCCTCCCAGCAGTCACCTACACCAACAATAACATCAAGAACAGGATCATCCACAGCACAATGTGCAACTGATTGGTTTCTACAGCAGGGGTATGGTAAGTCCAGTGCTGATGCAAAGGCAAAACCGGCCGAGCACATCCGAGCACCCCTTAACATTGAGCGGATGGTCCAGGCCTATCTGGATGACCCAACAGAGGTCTTCATGGATGGAAACCCATTGGTGTATTGGTATGGGAAAAGAAGCCAATGGACAGTGCTCAGCAGGCTGGCGATAAAGTATCTCGCTTCCCCTGTCGCAAGTGTCTCTTCTGAGCGTGTTTTCAGTGCTGCTGGTGCCATTGTAACTTCGAAAAGGACCAGTCTCTCGGCCCAAAGCGTGGAGAGGTTAACCATGATCAAAATGAATCAGCACTTTATACCACCGGATTACAAAATACGTGAATCACAGCAGGAAGAGCAGAGCGACTTGGATGACGTAAATAGTGCGTTACAGGACCTACTTCTGTCCGAACCACCAGAGTTTGAGGACGAGCTCCTCTTCCCTGACAACTAGGCTTTCAAATTGTTGCTTTCTTCCTTCCTTTATGTGTCTGTGTATCTGTCTTTCTGGTTCAAATCAAATCACAACAAAACCATCACCACCGTCTTCTTTTTATTTCCCTATTGGAGTTGCACGTCTGTGCATTTAACTGTCCACTCTTCAGAGTCCTGCTTCATCTTCCTGTCTCGCACAAGTACATTTCCATCAAGCCAGACATTAGTACAAGAAATGTTGCCTTTACCAGTCCCGCCTCCATTAGAAGTGAAACGTGACTACTATAGCTATCCTCCGTTTTGTTTTCGAGCCGAAACTCATCAGTGTCCGAAGGCTACAGCCTCAGCAGGCATCCAAAGGTCCTCACTGTCAGGACAGAAGGTACTTGGCAGAGAAAGACAAGAGACTCTTCGAAGAAACTTGCTGACATTTGTGCAAACTCAAATGACCAGCAATGAGCACTACACAGGCCGCGGCCCATCATCACAGTGCTGACCATGGGAAGCAACTTAAACTGTGACAAAGAAGTGCCACAGATGAATAAGACGAAAACCGAAACAGCGCCTAACACTCAAAATGAATGTGGACTGGAGTAATGATGAGGCCACTGCCCCGCAAAAAAAAAAAAAAAAATGTCAGAACTAGGCATCTGATGATCTGACAGCCAAAGAGAAGAGCAAGACAGGTAATGATGGAATGCATTGGATGTTTGCAGACTCTGAGCGATTGCTGTTGTTTGTTGTTGATGTTGTGCATGAAGTCGAACTCTACTCTACTAGTTAATCTACAAAGTGACTCAAGTAAGTCAGTGACAGTCAATGTTTCCCTTCTTGTTGTTTAATAACCAAATTGTACTCCTACTACTGCAGGTGCAGGCCAATATCTGTTGCAATTTTTTAATATGGAATATGGACTTAATCGGAGTCAATACAGACTGAGTTGTAGTTGGACAACACGTACCACACCATGATGATGACCATACTATCTTTTCGCGCGCAGTCATTCAGTTGGATCGGAGATGATTCAAGGACTAACTGCATTTCATGAAGTGGCATAAGGTAAACATAAACACAACAATTCAACAAGAAAGTAGTAAACACAGCAGACCTACATGTCCATGTAGTGGTCTAGTCGAGTGTAGTGATGACTGACAGCGGCGCATTGATTTTGTCACTTAATTAGGAAAATGCTAAGTTGCTGTGTATGCCTTTTGTCTGGCTATGTCAAAAATTAAGGTAAATGGAGGTTGGGTCACGGGCTGGTGCTGTGGTGGGCCTGTTCTGTCCTGTTGTTGTTGTAGCTTAATGCTGTAAACAGAATCTACACGATATATCCAAGCCGCCTCACTCTGAAAGTGTTCTCTCTTCTCTTCTTGGACTCCACCGTAAATGATGTTTTTTTTTTATTCATTGATTTCTCAATACCCCTTTTGTTTTTCCATCTAGACGTTACAGGCCGGCCTTTACCCTGTGCTTGCTATACTGGGAGACACAACTCACATTTACCTTACCAATCGGCATCAGGAAGGCCACCAAGATTGATGTGCGGAGCGTCCATGGAAGATAGGACCAAGAGGAAGGACGAGATTCAACTCCACAATTTTAGCATGATAATACAGTAACTTTAGTATCATTCATCATTCATCTTTTAATTAATTTGAATCCTTTTTTCTCTGCAATCATTAGGACTGTGTGTTGTGTGTTTGTTTGCTAATTGATCCCTACAAATGTTTTTTAATTGTCTTTGCTATCTTTACAAGTAAGCCCAGTACAACATGGAATTTGGGTCTCTGAGGGCATATTACAGGCAAGGCAAATTGCATAGAATATACTGGTGCCCTGTACTGTCTAATTGTCTAGTAGGAGTTATTAAGTACTACTCATTAACCATCAAGTTATCTAATCTTCATCATCATTAACGCATGCATTTCCCTTTTCTCCCTTTATTGATTTTTTGGATAAGATCATGGTCGTCTGCCAAGATTGCGCTTTGCTTTTGTTGTCCATGCGTACTGTTTTTCATTTTCAAACCTTTCCCCAAACCCCCTTCCCATCCATTCATCAAACCCTAACCCTCTTCCCCCGGGCTGTGATTTATATTGAGGTGTGATGTGACTACATAAAATGTACACCAATTGATCACACGCTTGCTGGGGCAGATGTGGTGAAAGCAACACTAATTCAATTGCAAGGCAGGGCGAGGAGCTTCTTCTGCTTGGCCACCCATGCTCAGTCTATGTGCATTGTGCAAGCCGTCACCGGCTAATAGTAGTACATCATAATTAATTGCCGTCATTGATTGGATTAATCATCAAACTCCTACCACACAGCAGTAAAGGTTACGAATTACGATTGTGTTAAGTTAAGTGACTCACTCGACAGCACAACTGCAGTTTATAACTTCTTGTACTAGGCTGTCCCCGCCACCATTATGTTTAATTTGACTTTAGCAGTTGCAACTGCAATATTGTTTGTTTGGCAGTCGTCTTCTGTACTGTATTTTACTTCGTTCGACTACTCCTCCCACAGTTTTTCTCAGGCAAGTGACTGTCTCTTTTTTAATTTTTTTAGCAAATGCTACTGCCAGTGTCTACTCTACTACTACCACCACAACCATGGCATCTTCTACATTCTCTATGGAAACCATGCAGCCATCGCTGTGCCGAACGTAGTCATCATCAATCACAGGTAAGATAAGTTTGGTGGGAGGTAGAATACTAGTAGGACAAATAACTCAGTGAGGGGTACCGCATCTATCTGTTTGTTATACATCATCGGCAGATTATTTAAATCAAACACTGGCTGCGGCCCTGCAGCAGCAAGGAAACCAATGTGACGTTAATTCGTAAAACAGTAACCCCCCACAAAACATTAACATTGTATGTTTAAGTATAAATATAATTTATTACCCTAACAAAAATAAACTATCCCACACCTGACCCACCCCTCTCCCTAACCCCAACCAATGTCCAAAACGAAAAAAGTCCAAAGAATGTCCCGAAACCCCAACGCCCAATTCCCACCCACCAAAACAAGGAATAAAAAGGGGCAAAGCAACAGGGTCCTCGATGTTATAATCGGCGGGCTTTGAGGTGTTTGTCCACCAGGATTTTCACCCGCTCCTCCATTTGCTCCTCTTGCCGTGCCATCCGGAGGAGAATCTTCCTGCGGAATGCCCTGCAGTGGCATCCACAATGGGGGACAGCAGTGCTGGCTGCTAATGAATTGCGGCGGGTGGCTATCAGACCGCGGCGCCGTACCGCTGGAGTTGGGGCCTGGCTGGGGCCCGGGGCATCGGACGAGGCTGCAGCTGCTGCCGCCTCCTCCTCCTCCTCCGCCTGAGCCACCAGCCGCCGGTACTCCCGGCATATGGCCTCCAGTTTCCGGCGCCGGGCCCTGACTGCCAACTCCTTCCGCGATGGTTTGTCTTGGGAAAAGAAAGAAAAAAAATATTGTTGTAACCAGTACTCTTACCTAAACAGTAACACAAAATTAATTCAACACATAATGGCACAGTAGCACTAGCAAGAAGCACAGTACATAACATTTGTGGTAATAATCTATCTATCCTCCCACTTCCTCGGCCTCTAACATTTGTGGGAGTTTCAGGCATTATACTAGCACTATGGACTCCAACCAGTACACAGTACACCAGTGTTCTTCTTATCTCTAGTTTAGCGAAATGACATAACCTGGTTGTAGCCGGCATTGCCAGCTCGGTCATCTATGCTTGAACCCAAGACAAACATACGAGTCATGACGCAGAGTCACATTAGTTTGATTTACTACTGTTTGCAGGTGGGGAAGCTCGTATTTTTCTATTACGGGTGGCACTGGCCATACTCTCTCTGTTACATGGAGGGCAATTGCTCAATTTCACAGTGCCTTGGCTACTACAAAAAGGCAGATTATATATCTGATCCAATGATCGTTGCTTTTATATGGGACAACGACATAAGGTCAGTAGCGGTCGTTGGTGGGACTCGGGGAGTTTGGCCGGGCGGTGACGTGGGTAGGGGCAGGATGGGGGTAGTAAACTATGGATTACGGCCAATTACAGGTAAGTAAACATATAAATAAATGAAACTAATTTTGTTGCGCACACTGCATCGCATTTGGCGGTGCAGTGCGCACAATGAAATTCACTTTATTTATTTGTATGTTACAGTAAAGTTACCTGTATTTGCCCGCGTAATACATTGTTTACTACTACCCCCACCCTGCCCCTCCCCACATCGACTTTGGTACGCTGGCGCGGTTTCTTTAACATTCCCTAAAACTGTGCATCCCGTGACAGTCTCCACCTATGCTGTCTATGATGAATACATACAGGCATCCATCCATTCTAAGTAAATGTCAATCATTCTTCTTAATCTCTCCACAAACGTTACTTTGTTTCACCAACAACAACGCATGCGTCCACTCACTCCGTTGCTTGCCTTGGCTTTGAGTTTCACCCAAACACCGCTGATGATTCTTGCTATCCACAGTATCCACCCATACTGTGTCTTCCACCCAGGCAGGCATCCATTCTTCTTTCACCTCCCACCCATCCTTCAACAACACATGCATCTGATTCCTATCAGCCACCTATCCATGCTTCCAACGTATCCTTCTCTGCCAGTCGTCATATTAAATCTCGCCCGCCCTTCCTCCTTCCACCCTTCTTTCCCTTTTTGTTCAACACATCCATCAAGGTCATCTGATCTGACTTTTAGTCTCCTCCATAAAACTTTCACAGCTGAGTTGGAGTCAGATATAAGAGGCCATTGGTTAATGAAGTCACGCTGGTAATGCTATTGCTACTGCATTGCTCATGCTAAGTAAAGGGTGTCTTCTTTATTAACCGTTGTATAATGTTCACTACAACTTCATACCTAATAAGTCTCAACAACAGTACAGTGAGTGAAGTCCACTCCACACACCCTTCCAGCTAGTGCAATGTCAATAAGTCATGAATATAACTTACCACCGCCCGCCACTGCTGCTGGCTCACCCCCTGTATCTCCTGCAGGTGCTGCATCTCCTGCCCCCTCCGGAATGGCCGCAACGCCATCGCCGCTGGCCCCACCGGCACTGGTGGTCGGTAGTACGCCTAGAAAAAACATGACACATTTTTAGATGCCTGTACACCTCCCCCTATTTATTCTTTTTCACTAGCAAGATTGAAAAAAAAGTTAATACATATTATTATTATAAATCACATTCAATAGTCCAAATCGGGTACTAGAGTACAGTCAGTAGACAGACACTAGTAGTGTTATTATGGTCCCTAGGGTCATTATTATACTATACTCTACTCTTTGCAAAGTTAGCCTGAGCCATGCAACCATTTTTCGCTTCATGTCTTTTGCGCATGTTACCTCGCAGCTTGTTGTGCAGTAACAGTAAGACGCCTTTTTGAGCCCACATGAGCACATACAGCTACTGTCTGAGCGTTGCGTACAAGAGGTCGAAAAACAAGCCACTTTGTTATGGAGTTCCGTTAGTCCGTATTACTTAGCCATAGGTAACATGTTACAGTTTTTTGGCAGGACTGACAAATGCTTGCATTAACACGCACCATTTTTCTCAGGCAGAGGATTCCCTTCTACGAACCAGAGATTTGCAGAGCTTATGAATGATGCATGTAACCAGTAATTCTACGTTCTACGGTGAGGAGTCGCCCAGAATTCACACAGATCTTTTGTCTTATATCATCATGCACTTGTTGCAACAATTTTTATTGTTTTAATCTTATGCATTTTGCTGTTGGAGCTGGCTGGAGTACACTGAATTTTATAGAACAACAACATACAGAGGTTGTTATTTGAAAATAAACCTTTTGAACTTACACATAGACTCTGTGGTATTTGGTGTGGTGGTGGTGGTGGACTTACACGAGTGAGTGAGCGAAAGTGTGTTATGTTCTGGGTTGTGGAATCATAATCATTGGGTATCTTCGGGTGGGGGTTCGGGGACCTAATGAGACACTAGCTAGTCGTTCAGGGGATTGTGGGTTCACTTCTGACTGAGGTGTGAGGAACGTCCAAGTTCCAAACTCGCATCACCAACATCCTATTTCATTGTGCATAGTTCTGCATGGGGCTGTGCAGAATCCAAGTAGTATGTACTATATCCTATCAAAAATAGTCAAATATCTGGTTGTGCATTTTGTTTGTGGTAATTGTCAAAGCCTCAAGATTAAGAAGCCTAGAAGAGGACAACCGAAAGGACTGGACTCAGTGGCTAGAGCTATTAGTATTGGTCAATCTGAGTTTTATTCAAAACCGTACAATAAAGAGTGGCAATGCAAACTGGGCAAGCTTAGCGACAGACTAATAGTAGTAGTACAGAGTACAGACATTCATAGCAGAGGCAGTTACAACTTAGAGGCAGGGATAACCAGAATTTAGAAACAGATAGTCAAGTCAAGATCAAAGAATCTTTTGTAAAAAATATAATTAGGGAGTGGAGCCAGAATTAATAGTTCTGAAAAAATAAGGTCCAGTAAAAGTTAGGGCAATATAATTGTTAATATAACCACTGGAGGACTTACTGGGACCAGCAGCAGGGCCCTCGGTAGAGGAGCGGTCCTCTGGTGGTTGTCCCGCCGACTCGGACCCCGTCTTCTTGCCCCTGGGTGCTGCAGATCAGTGATCATGTAAGATATAATAAAGAAAAAGAAAGACACAAACATTAATGATTGCTGTGAAACAAATAAATTATCTAAAAAAACGCTCAAAAAACGTTTTAGGAAACAAAAATTGCAATAAAATTGACCTATCTAATCCGATCGACTACTGGCTTGCGGGATTCACGGACAGTCTACTTATTTGGGAACACTAATTCAGTGTTCCATTCTGATTGATTCAAATAAAATCCAGAACACTAACTAAGCCTAAGTACCACCTGACCTAGCCCACCTATTCCAGGCGGGCCAATTGTTCATTAAGCCTGCATTTCCATTTTTTTTTCC
Source organism: Calotriton arnoldi (assembly GCA_963921515.1). Classification (NCBI taxonomy): domain Eukaryota; kingdom Metazoa; phylum Chordata; class Amphibia; order Caudata; family Salamandridae; genus Calotriton; species Calotriton arnoldi. Next base: position 1,640,491 of record CAWUFW010001225.1, read on the forward strand.
ATCAAAAATGCATAGATGAGAAGGAGGACACATGCATAAAGTCAGTGCATAATGCATACACCAAATTGTTGGTTGGTTGCGTCTGATGTTCTGCAGCTGACTGACACTGCTAAGCTAAGCTTACCAGTACCACTCACTAAACAAACGACAAAAGGTTCTACTAAGGACTGGGGTAAGCAGCACTCAGTGACAGAGGATGCGTCACGCAGACCGCTCAAAAATTATCAACTAATTGTAACTAAACCTAGTATCAAATCCATCCACCACTATTTGACAGGAGGACAAAGGAAGGACTACAGTCTCTCTAGCAATAGCATTACCTAACTGAAGTTCTCTAAAGTAAACTCTTACATAATAATGACAAGCGAGCGCAAAGTTGCAAAAAAGTAAGAGTACCGCCCAGCACCTGTGTCCTACAATCACAGAAGATTTTGAAACGTAATTTACCTGCAATGTAAGCAGCATTATTCTTGTTATTTGTAAAAAATGTATACACAAATCACAATACTTATACTACTATATATATTGGCTACTCACCAAGCCCCACGACCTCGACACCTAGCAGGTCCAACAGGTCCTGCTCCCGGTCAAGAATGTCTGACCACCGGTGGGCCAGCTGGTTATGGGTGCGCCGGACCGCGGAGCAGCGAAACACTGCCCGACGCACCTTCGCCCACCGGCGGTGACGCTCCTGGGTCGGGTAACCGGAGCCTGGCCTGCCGCCTGCTGCCAAGGTCAAGGGGAGGTGGCGCTGAATAAAAAAAACAAGGGCGGCCACCTCCTCCTCCGTAAACAGCTGGCGGGCTTGCACCCCTGCGGGGCGCAGTCTGCCGCAAGGCAGGCGGCGATTGGGCGCACGCGCCTTGCCCTTTGACCCGCTGCTGCTACCCTTCGCCATGGTTCTGGGGTGGGAGGAGGTGAAAAAGAAAAGTTAGAAGGGAAAAATAAAGTTAGGGGAAGAAGTAGGAGCTTAAAGAAGAAAGTTATATAAAACAGTTGAAAAGTAAAAAAAACACAGTAAAAAGTAGAAAAAAATGCAAAATATAGACTTAGGCAGAGAGAGAGATAGGTAAGAAATAAAGAAAAATTGAAAAACAGTGTAAAAAACTAAGGATTGCAAAGATTGAGGGAGGATAGAAAAGCAGGCCCAGGACCATAGCATAGAGTGGTAAAACAAGATGGCCGCGCCCATCGCGACCGCATGGGTAAGTTCGCGCGATATTTCTCCCCGAGCACGCAAAAACGTCGCGAACACGTACAACGCGTTCCCGAACATGGAATGCGCATCGCGAGCACGCTATACGCGACCCGGAACAGGAAATAAGGGATCGCGAACGGGCGGGACAAGTGAAAACCAAAATGGCCGCGCCCATAGGCGACCGCATGGGTAAGTTCGCGCCCCCGAGCACGCAAACAGCGTCCCGAACACGAACAATGCGTTCCCGAGCAAGAAAAACGCATCGCGAACGGGCGCGCCAAGCAGCTACGCACGCTCGCGAAGCTACGCGAAGCTCGCGTAGCGCTCCGACGTCTTCGCATAGCTTCGCGTAGCGCGACTACGCGAACTACGCCCAGGGTTAGTATCATTGCTCCAAAGATATCTCCTACTACAGCTCCTGCACTCGTACCTCTCTTCACTCTTGAACGCTTTCCACCTTCCAAAAGCTCCAAATCCTCCGCATGGTAGATCTTAGGAAATATTATTCCCAAGTAACATGTACCATACCAATTCGCTGGCAACCTCACATAAGCGTTCCTTCCACATACAAAATACACCGTAGGTATCACTTGTACAGGACCTTGCAGAAAATTCTTTGCTGAATCCTCCATAGTGAAAACATGATCACACTTGCTCTGTCCCACAGAGACCTTATCATAATAAGTCTGTACACGTCTCACACACAACTTTCCCCTTTGGCCCATATCCAATGCTATAGGACCATAACTTCCTTTTGTTCGGTGCAATCTCTCCTCATCTGTCCAATCTACAGGACTATCTCCAGTGTGACGTGTTTGTGTTAACATTCTATATCTATCTTCTACCTGATCTACAAACTTCTTCTCTACTTCTGTTAATGCACATGTTAAATTGTGTCTATGGGCATAAGCTGTATCTAAAGTCGAAGTTGGTATGAAGCAATTTCCAAGTCTATCTTCCGCCTTGTAATAATCATACTTGTTCAAATGTTTATGGGCAGGAACCTCTGAAAGCACGGCGTCATAGTTGGAAAAGAAGTACTCATAGTGACCTCTCCCATAAAACACACTCAATAACAAACTACACGAAATTCCATAAGTCAGTGGAAGATGGTGATATCTAATACCCTCATCCACTGAAGCTGGCAACTGCATACACACATAACAATCTTTCGCATCCATCGCATCTACATACTCATATAGCAGCTTGGCATACGCGTTAAGCTTAAAATCACTTCTAGACAAATCTACATGCAATCTACGACTCTCTTCTATTAGCAAAGCTCTGGCAGCTCCTATGTTTCCCTCCTTTTTGCTAGGTGTAGTGGGTGTTGGAGTCCCTGGCACCCCCTTCACTGCCAGCTCGTGTGGAACTACGTATGAAACTACAACTACTATGATTATAGAAACTATCACACCCCCTATAAATGTGCCTACAATCAATTTGGATCTACGGTGTGGATCTCCAGCCTCCATGATGTTGGAAAGTTCTCAAAGTTCTTGGTTTCAGCAACAAGAACTCAAAAGTCTCTGTCTTCTCCGCACGTGACTTGTTTAACCAGTGCGAGCAACACTCCGAAACCTCTGAAAATCCCCTTTTCAACAACAATTTCTTATTTACATAGTCCAGAAAAAGACTTCCCTAAGCTCTTGTTCTTCTTCGGCGGAAAGTCCCTAAGTTTATTCTTCTTCCACTCGGACCTAGGTTATCTTCTTCCTCTTTAGGCTTTTATTTACAACAGTTTATATTCAATCCACAATAAGATCATCTGCAATCGCCTCTAGAACATGATACAAAAGTTCAAGATGAAGAATTATCATTTCATGTGAAGGCGGCTCAAATCTAAAGGACGGAAATTCGAGTCGATGCAGAACCAATTCTCGGACTTTACTCAGAAGTGGGGGATTCGGAACCGTGAGGGTCAGTATTCCTTCGACTTCGAGCCCTGGTATTAACAGCACCACCTTCAACACCACGCTCGGGCTCTTGCTGACCACCTGCACGGACCTCAGCCTCCCCGAACTCACTACCCCCGTCATCAGTCACTACGTAAGTCCACTCCAGGGTAGCGTATCTCTGGCAAGGTACTCTCGTTCTTTTCGACCTCCTCCGACCCTCTTGAGCCTGCTCTCCGCCACTTGCTTCTGATTCAGACGTTTCAGACACTGGAGCAAGATCTCTTTCGGGTGCCAACCTCAGGTTCAGTCGCCTCTGTCTCTCAGGCTAAGCCTCCTCGGTTCTGGTCGTTCTTCCGCTTTCCCTCTCTATACCCTGTGCACCACTTCCTTCTTCTGCTGAATTTGACTCTACTCCACCCACAGCAACACCTCTGTCATCCGAGTCAGAGTCGAGGTTCTGGTTGTCGGAACCCTCTTCAGCTTGCTTTGGTGCACAACCAGCTGCATCAGCGGCCCTCACAGCTTGACTTGTCCTCTCATGTGGCCCTGCCACATCAGCTGGATTTTCATTCACGAGAGGAGCTGTTTCTTCTGAGGGTGCTGAAACTCTGCGGGTATGGGAAGCATGCACCCAGTTCGGCAATCCTCCGCACTTCACTGCTGTGTTCGTTACCAGTATTACCTGGTGCGGGCCTCACCACTGAACGTCCAGACAGCTCTTCCTCACGTGCTTTCGAACAAGCACCCAATCACCTGGACACAGGTCGTGGCACAGATCACTCGAGGCCGGAACAGCTGCAGCTTGTACCTGCTGGGACACAGAACGGACCACATCAGATAGTCCTTTACAGTAATCGAGAATCAAGTCATCAGTGATGTTTATCAAAGCTGTAGCTGGTACGGCTGGCAACCGCATTGCCCTCCCCATCAAGATCTCATGGGGGGACAACCCAGTTCTCCTGTCGGGGACACTGCGAATACTCATAAGCACAAGAGGCAGAGCATCAGGCCACTTCAGAGATGTTGACGAACACATTTTTGCCATTCTTGCCTTTAAGGTTCCATTAACCTGTTCCACTATTCCAGAAGCCTCTGGTCGATAACTGCAATGTAACCTTTGATCAACATTCAATGCCGCACAGAGCAGCTTCATGATTTCACTGTGGAAGTGTGTTCCTCTATCTGATTCCAAAGAGGTCGGAAAACCAAACCTCGGGATGAGTTCCCTCAGCAATAACTTAGCCACTGTGAGGGTGTCACACCTGCGTGTTCGGTAAGCCTCCACCCACCGTGAGAATACACACACCACCACCAAAAGGTACCTCAACTCATTGCACTTGGGCATCTCTACAAAATCTAGCTGCATTCTATTGAAGGGTCCTCCTGACCTTCCAATGTGATTCAATGTGACCACAGTCTTCTTTCCAGCATTCATCTGTTGACACGTAACACACCTCTGACAAACTGCTTCAGCAATCGCACGAAATCGTGGGTTATACCACGTCTGTCTAAACACACGCATCATTGCATCTCTACCAAGATGTATCGGTCCATGTATTAGTCTCACCATCGGGCTCAGCAGATTCTCTGGTAATACCGCTCTCCCATCACTGGAAACCCAAACATCTACATCCCCTCTTTCACATCCTGCTCTGACCCATCCATTCCGTTCTTGGTCTGAGACTTCATCCTGCAGTCGCTTGAGTTCCTCCCAAGTGTCTGCCATGGCCAACATCATGTTGAGCTCGGTTCTTTCTTGGCTCTCGCCTGTGTAACCCTCTGTAAATATGCATCCTTGTTCTGCACAGAAACGGGCAACTTCGTCCGCGTAATTATTTCCCAAAGAGACAAAATCATCCCCCTTTCCATGCGCAGTGCACTTGACAACTGCGATTTCCTTCGGACATTGCAATGCATCTAGCAGTTGTCTTACATGTTCTCCATTCCTAATGGGTGAGCCAGATGATTTCAAGAATCCCCTCTGTGACCATAACTGTCCGAAGTCATGAACCACACCGAACCCATACTGGCTGTCCGTGTAAATCGTGATTCGGATTTGATCAGCGGCCAAACAGGCACGAGTCAAGGCGATGATCTCAGCTACCTGCGCGTACTCCTTCTAGGCAAGCGGCCTCAACCACCCCTGAAATGATACATACAGCAAATGCTGCTCTTAGTTGACCAACACTGTCTCTTAGGCATGAACCATCGACAAAGAAAATTTCATCTGGGTCAGTCAGTGGTTCATCGACAATGTCAGGTCTCGGTTTGGTGCACAGTTCAGTCACATCAAGACAATCATGGTCCGCACAATCTTCATCATCTGTATTCGGTATGGGCATTAATGTCGCAGGGTTTAAGACAGAGCACCTTTTCAGAGTCACATTCTCTGCGGCAAGTATGACTTGCTCATACCTCGTTAACCTGTTATTCGTTAGGTGCTGAGTCTTTGTCCTGGTCATTAACAATTCAACAGAGTGTGGCACATAAACTGTCAGAGGATGACCCATTAGAATACTTTCACATCTTTCAATGCTGACACCTGTTGCAGCAACGGATCTGAGACATCCGGGCAACGCAGAAGCTACTGGATCTAAAGTAGCTGAAAGGTAGGCAACTGGTCTACGGACACCTTCATGATTCTGAGCTAAGACTGCTAATGCACAACCTTCTCTCTCGCAACAGAACAGTGAGAAAGCCTTGTTGTAATCGGGCATTCCCAAAGCTGGTGCACTGCACAAATCTTCTCTCAGTCTTAGGAATGACACCAAGCACTCCTCGTCCCATGGTACCAGATCACTCACATCCTTGTGCGTGAGCCTCTGTAAAGGCTTTGCTCTCAAGGAAAAATTTGGAATCCACTGACGACAATAGCCGACCATTCCCAAAAACATCCTGACTTCCCTCTGAGTGGTGGGCACTGCCATGTTCATTATTGCCTCAATTCGATCTGGTGACACCTTCCTCTTGCCTTTTTCTAATCTGTGTCCCAAGTACTGTACTTCGTTCAGACAGTACTGCAATTGGTTCGGGGACACCTTGTGTCCATTCTCTGCCAAATGATTCAGTAAGGCTATCGTATCTATCCTGCAAGCATCTTCTGTTTCCGATGCCACAAGCAGGTCATCTATGTACTGCACAAGAACTGAGTTCTGTGGCAACACGAGACTCTCAAGATTCTTCTTCAAGATCTGATTAAAGATCGATGGACTCTCTGTATACCCTTGAGGGATACGACACCACGTTAACACATGATTTTCCAGCCGGAAAGGAAAAAGAAATTGGCTTTTCTCGCGGAGCGGTATCGAGAACAATGCTTGACACAAATCAATTACAGTAAACCACTCGGCTTCGCATGGGATCTGAAACAGTATCACTGATGGATTCGGTACCGCTGGACAACATGGGACAACTATCGTGTTGACCTTTCGCAGGTCTTGCACGATCCTGAACTTCCCGCTCGGTTTCTGTAGTCCCCTGATGGGTGAATTACATGGGCTACCTCTTATTTCCTTCAGAATGCCTTGTTTGATCATAGACTCGATTACAGGCCTAATCCCTGCAATCGTCTCAGGCGACAAATTGTTCTGGGGCGTCCTAAGGAATTCAGCATTCTGCTTAAATTGGATCTGTACAGGTTCAACCCCCTTGATCAGTCCGATCTCTTCTCCCGTGAAATCCCACACCTCTTGTGACACAGAATCTCTCAAATCTAGTGGAAGTTCCTCCACTGTCACCACTGGATACATTTCTATACACAAGTGCTGATTGGCAACTTTGAAGGTGGCATCGTCATCCTTCGTCTGAACCTCTACTCCCCTAGGTGTGCAATAGATAGTGCAGTTCAATTTACACAATAGATCTCTTCCTAACAGACAAACTGGACTCGTATCGCACACCACAAACTGGTGTCTAGCTCGGAAAGAGCCTATTCTCACTGGAATCGGTTCAGTCAATGGGCTAGTTATCCTCTTGTTCGCCACTCCAACAACTTGGATCGATTGTCCCGAGAGGGGTAGGTTGGGGACTACTGCTGATCTCAAAGTAGACCGGGTAGCACCAGTGTCAACCAAAAGAGTGGTAGGATGACCATCAATGTCTGCCTCCACAAAAGGTCCTCTCTGGTCTACCTCCAAGACTGCTCCAAGTGTGCAGTCTCCCTGCCCCCTCAGGCACCGTCCGGTTAATGGGTCTGGGCTGTACTCATCGTACCCTTCGAAAAGGGGCATCTGCTGGTAAGTCCGCATTCCTTGCGAAATTCTAGGTGGCAGGGGGACCTGCACCTGTGGGTTAAACGTCCCCCCTTTTGTCGATCTGGGCCTTGTCACAGTATTGACTACCTCCGGCACGGGTGCCTGAACCACTTCTACCTCCTGCTGCACCTGATTGGCTGGGTTCAGGGGACACTCGTGCTTCCAATGTCCAATCTGGTGACAAAGATGACACGCAGTGGTCTTCTTCAATGTCGCCACATCCATCCCTGTTTTGGGGTGTATAGGTTTCCCTTTTCCCTGACCTTGCCCATTTTGGTTCCCTTGGTAGTTTCCCTGTCTTCTTCCCAGCGTCCCTCCGCTAGGCTGGACCTGAGCTGTTTGCATCTGAACAAGCATCAGTTTGTCCTTTAGCTTCCGGTGCTTCTAGTCTACTTCATCACTACAGTACCTCGCATACCGCAAGATTTCATCTACCGGCTTGTTCTGCCAACAGATCAAATGGTGCTGTATCATGAGGCTAACCTCTGATCTCAATCCTAAGACAAACTTTGAGACAAACTGTCCCATATCCTTGGGGTCTAAGGTATCTAGTCCACTATACTGTTTAAAAGCTTGCAGGAGTCTTTCATAGTATTCATGCACTGTCTCCTTGGGTTCCTGCACAGTTCGATCTATCTTAACTCAATCAATGTCTTGAGGCGAGATCTTCAACTTCAACCATGTAATCACTTGTTCAAACTTTTTCATGACTATAGGTGACGGGCCATTTGTAACAGCATCCCTTTCAGGTTTGAAGGTCGGCCACTCAACTGCAATTTTACAAGCTGTCCACAAATCTCCTGGTACTACTATATCGAACAAGGTGTTCAAATCAATCCACAATACCTTCGAAATTTTAACAAAACGCTCGACCTGTTTGTACCACTCTACCGGTCTTTCCCTCAGCCGAGGAAAATCATTTGTAAATGCAGCCAAGTCACCTCTACTCCATGGCACATGCACGTACCCTCCGTTCTGTACTTCTCGTAAAGGATAGTTCCCTACGCCCGTCATCCCTCCCCCCGGAGGCGGCGTTTCTCCTACAGTCTTTTTGGCAATCTTCTTCTTCGACCACCTTTACTCCCATTTATTTAGCATTATCCATATACGCATCCCTACAATCAGGTCTCTAGTATGCGTCCTTAATCCTGTGACCCTTTTCTCCTCCAGTTCTTGATCACTATATTGCAACCTATGGGATCCTTGCAACGATTTCGTTTTATTCGTATCCACCTCATATTTCTTGGCCAATTCTGTCAATTTCTCATGTGCGGCCCTTGCTTTACGAGTCACTTCCTTTGCTACAAAAAGCAGCTTGTCTGGCTCATAGATCTCTATTCTCTCCAAAGGCAGGTTCCCACTAATCATTTCGTCTACCTCTGCCTTTAGTCTCACTACATCCAGCAACCTTGCCTTCACGGCACTCCTTAACACTTCTCGACAAGCCGCACCATTCCGCTTGTCATAATCACTGCTTTGTTCTCGTGGCTTGCTCTCTTCTATCGTATTCCTGGAACCTGGTCTGTTTCCTAAGTTGTCTTGCTCCTCATCTCCTGGCATTCTATCGCTCTGATTCCTTACAGGTGGTACCCACATTCTCAAAGCTGACTTGGACTCGATCAAAGACCCTGGTCTTCCCGGTCTCATCTCCACCTGTCCACTAGAGGAGTCTGCGGTGCCTGGCAGTGGCGTGCTCGCTTCTATGGGCTTTGGAGAACGGACCATTTGTACCTCTACACCATTCCCTCCAACGCTGATCCCCTCTCTCCCTGTCGTCTGCATTAGACTTCCTTCACTTACTCGATCTGGGTCATACACCGATACTATAGGACCAATGGTAACAGGTACCGTCAGGGAGTCCGGCAACCGCATATTCCCCATGGAAGACTGGGTTCCTACTCCCTCCGTTCCTGTGGAGATTTTTCCCACTACTCTCACATTTGTCTGATTCTGTGACTCAACCATCCCTCCTGCCACAATCGAATTTCCTTCGCTATATTCTGGATTTAATGGAGGTGGTCTCTCTGACAGCAGTCTGTCTAACAAGCTGTCATCCGTATCACTGTCATCTTCTTCTACACTCTTTTCTTGCGTGCCTCCCGTTTTCTCTAACAACGGATATAATCTATCTCCCTCAATTGTTTCCACTCTCCACCTTTTCTCCAGTGCATCCCATCTCGCATCTTGAAATGCCCTGATCGACTTCTTCACCCTTTCTTGGCTTCTGTCCCTCTTCCTGTCATACGCTGCTCTAATCCATGCATGTAGCGCCTCAAACTGTGTGGGTCTAGGTAGTGGTCGCAAGGAAGACATCACAGATTTCAACTGATACAACACTTCCAACCTGAAAGTACCATAGCGTGGGAAAGTTAATTCTCCTTCTCCTTCTGTCATTTTATGCCAATTCTCAAGCCAAATTATAGTATGTAATCCTACATTCTTAGCCATGTAATGTGCTGGCGTATCCTCGGGAGGAGCTTCCTCTCCTCCCCGAGTAACCACATGTCTATCACCTCTACAGAGTTCTCGTAAAACTTTAAAACATTTCATGATGAAGCAGATTTCTGTTCGCACACAAAATTTCGTTTTTACTTCCTGATTTCAATCCACCAATGCCAGCGCGGCTCACACCAACCGGCCTATCCTAGCGCGGCACTGTCTGACGTCACTCTTCCTCCACTCGCAGCAGTTCCCCTCCTTCTCAATTCACCCTTTCTCGCTCGCACGTGTCCCAATCACACTCTGAAGTAACTGTCTGTCCTACTGGACAATCACCTCTCTGACTGTCGGTCCACCAATGACCGAACAGTCTCTCGAAACTGTTGACCTCAAATCTGGCAACTGTCTGTCCGCGAACGACCGGACAATCACATCTGGCACAATCGATAGCATCCACAGACTCGATGTTCTACACACAATAACCTACGACCAGCGTCGGTTATTCACACACTCACGCATACGCTCCCTATCATCAGTGGGTTAATCAACGACGTCTCATGACTCCCACAACCTCTGGTCAACAATCTCAGCTCTGGGTGTCTTCTACACCACAATCTATTATCCCGGGATATCGAATCAAATCTCTCGGCCCGCGCGCGCTCACGGTCCGATCCTCAATCACACGACTCTCATTCCAATTCCGCAAGACATCACACAACAATTAAACACCGCAATCAAACAAGCATCACCCTGTTCATACTCACTCTACCATGAACTGCTACTTCTGCCTCACCGTCACTCTCCGTCAGTTTTCAGCGACCGCCATCGTTCTCCAATCCACTGGATCATCGTCACTCGGGCTCTATGGGGCAAATAATCTCTTATCCTAATCTAGATCTCCCCTTACTATCAGAGGAAACCATCCTACTCTGCTATCAACTGATAAAGCGGGATTCTTATCTTATCTCGCCATCACTAAGAATCCTCAGGTCGCCAGGATCTTTTTACCTGCTGAATAGTGTGAAGGGAAGAAAATCCAATTTGGTTACGCAACAATCTAGGATCCAGTTACCTTCAATGATCACGGACTCCGAATTCAATTTTGTGGGTTTATTACAGCCAAGAATAACTGCACATGCAAGCACCTCAACACGAGGTTAAAGAAATAGATTGCCACTAATACAAACATCATCCTACGCAGGAGTCTCATCCGACTCAGAATAAGAAGAATCGTTAGCTCCAAAAGTATTAAACAAGCAATAACTGCTCCAATCTCTATATTATTCTTCATTTACCTAAATAAGCACAAAATATTAACTGTCCCTACTCTACCACTAAGATGACATCCCTACTTAACGAATTTCCCCAGGCAAGAGTAAAAGAAAAGGTGTCAGCTGTGAAGACTTCCTAAGAAGTACACTCACTTAGCATTTCGAGCTCGTTCTAAGATGCTCCTTCCTAAAGATCTCTCTCTCTCTCTGTCCTCCTCTCTGGCCTCCTCTACCTTCTCTCTCCTTCCCTTCCCTCGGGGCACTGTCCGTAATACAAAATCAACATACAATTGAACACGCCCTTGTCACGCCTCTTCGGCCAGGTCTTCCTTCTCCTACTTTTCCATCGAAACTCTTACTTCATCCAGGACGGTTACAGCGACCTTGAGTCCCAGGCACCTTCTTCGATGAAAGTATCATCCCTACATTCCAGTATACTCCCATCTCAATGCCTCCCACCACCCTAACTCTTGAAACAAAGAGCCAGTCTTTTGCTAACGAGGCATATGTCCTTGCACCTGCAACAGAAGATACGTTTCAACAAACCCTCCCGCTGTACGAATCTACCAACTGTACCCAGAGAACCTTTCCAAGAGAACACCTTCTCTGCCTACAAAATAAGCTAACATAAGAACGAACAGGCCTTTCCTTGGCATATATGCAGTCAGGCCTTTACACATTTAAAACACACAATTCTTAGTTACTTCTTTAAGCATAGGCTCATACATTTCATATACAAAAATAACTACACGTGTAACTTAATATCATACACGTAACTACTGCATCTTTAACTACACATAAACTAAATCATCTATACATCATTTTAAACGCATTTCAATGATGCACTACATTCGCATGATTATAATAACACAACTACTTTCTTATTCACTCTAATAATGCAATTCAAATTACATTTTACTAACCACTCATTAATATATGTCTAGATATATGCGGGTGCGGACTAACGGTGATTATGATGCACAAGTACAAATTTCACGAGAACATGGCGCTCTATCAGAAATATGCCCTGCGATGATCCACAGATTCCCAACTGTGAGATATCTGGTTCAGAAGGTCCCAGGGCACTCAATAGGTACTGGAACTCCAGTTGTAACAAACAGGGGGGCAGATTTACAATGAAAGCATTCCGCAAGCCATTTGGCTGCGCCGCACTGAGTCACTTTCAAAGCACAGGAATGCGACATATTTACAACAATATGTCGCCTCTCTGTGCTTCCCCCTGCGCTGGCACACAAACTGTTGCCGAGCGCCGCCTCAGGCACCCTTGCACCATGATGCAAGGATGCCTGCGTAGTGGGGATATTGTTTTTGTGCAGGAAGGGGCTCCTTCCTGCACAATGCAGGAAGGGGCTCCTTTTTGCACAAAAACAATCACTACAGGCATTTTTCTCTTTCAATGCGTGCTGCAGAATGCAGAGGAAAACATTTCTCCTTGTTGCACCTCCCTACGCCTCCCCTGGGGAGGTGTAGGATTCACACGCATTTCCAGATTTACGATTCCACGTAAATCTGAAAATGTGTATCGTTCCATGGGTGTTGCGTGGGAACACCCACAGCAACACCCATGGAATACCCCTTTCACGCAAAGTGCTGCGTGTAAAGGGGCCATATTTACAAGGACAGGAAAAGCCATGCAGGGTGGCTTTTCCTGTCCTTGTAAATATGGAGCAGTAAGATACGTCACCAGTACGTCACAAAATGTGACGTACTGGTGGCGCAGGGGGCTTGTAAATCTGCCCCAGGGTCTTTTGTGTCTGTTGTCATCAGCCTCCATACTAAAGACCCCTAAACTGGCAACCATATACCCATTATAACACTTGACGCTCAGAGTAGCGAGTCAGAGAAGTCCACGGATATGCTGTGGGGTAAAGAAATCAGCGGTGGAACATATACCACATGATCAAGTGCTGCCTGGTAGTGATTTTACTTTTAAAAATAAAAAGTTCTTTATTACGCACAAAACTAAATACCACTCACAAAATAACCAAAATATGCAGACTGGAAGGTGGAAATATCAACTGGGACACCCACTTTAGGGCCTCAACCTACATGGGGTGCAGAACAAAGAAAGATCACACAGGTCAAGTAATCCTGTAAATGTACACTGAAACCTTTATGTCACAGGCACCTTACAGCTTGTGTACCAGCAGGCCCTACCACCTGAAACACAATCACTCCAGCTGCATAACAAACATGAGGGGTCCATTCAGAAAAGTTCAAGCCTACTCGCTTGGTCAGGATGTCACCATATAGTTAACAGCATAACATAAAGCCTTGAGCTGCAACAAAAGATTTCAAAAATAGCAAAAAAATGTTAGATAGTGCACACCATGATTTAAATTTTCATTGTTAGTACTTGTTAGAAATTACCCTTTCTTGAACATCACCCCCAAACTTTTGCCTTCCTCCTCCCCTTTTATTGGACGTAATGTTTGTTGGCATTAGGACTCCAGGCACTTTACCACTGCTAGCCAGTGCTAAAGTGCATGTGCTCTCTGCTTAAAACATGATAACATTGGCTTATCCACAATTGGCATATTTAATTCACTTATAAGTCCATACTAAAGTGTTGCTAGTGTGCCACCCACTTAAGTAGCCCTTTAAACATGCCTCAGGCCTGCCATTGTAGAGCCTGTGTGTGCGGTTTCAAACTGCCATGGTGACCTGGCAAGTTGACCCTCTTGCCAGGCCCAAACCTTCCTTTTTGATACATATTAGACACCCTTAAGGGAGGCCCTAACAGCCCGAAGGGCAGGGAGAAGTGAATTTAAAAAGTTGGACATGTACTTTCAAGTTTTACATGTCGAGGTAGTAAAAAAGTGTTAACTTTATTTTTCACTACTGCAAGGCCTATATCTCCTATAGATTAACGTGGAGATTACCTTATCACATTTTATAAGTGTATTTCTAATTGGGAAAAGATTGACATTTCACGTTTGGTGTTTCTGGACTCACAATTTAAAATCACAACTTATGGTAAAGTTAGGTTTTAAGTTTCAAGACTGAAAATGACACTTTTAGAAAGTTGACACTTTCTTACTTTAACCATTCTGTACCTTCTGCCTGTCTCTTAATACATGTTTGGGGTGGGTGACAGCTGGGCTCTGTGCATTCCCTCCGGACAGACACACAGAAATGGAGCTTATGGATGACTGATGGGCCATCAACATCCTGATTGCCCATCCTTGGCAGGATGGGAGGAAGGAGCTGACACACTTGAATGGCCTGTGCCTGTACCCACACAAAGAGTTGCATACCCCCCTGAAGTGAGTCTGGAGCATGGGCCGGAATGGGAGGGACTCTGTGCACTTCAAAGGCCTTTCTTTGAAGTCTCCCCCACTTGAAAGGCACAAATGGTTGTATGTACTGGATATCAGAAACCACCACTTCAGTACACTTCTGGACCTGTGGACACTCTGCCAAGAAGAAGCACTGCTGTGCTGCTGAAGGACTGCCATTCTGCTGGGAACTGCTTTTCTGCTGTGCTGACCTGCCTGCTGCCCTTTCTGCCTGGATTAGAAGGACTGGACCTACATCATTTGAACCCAGGTTGACTTCAAGGGTTTGCCTGCTTGCTTCCTGTTCTGAAGTTTCAGTGCCATGAAAGACTTCTAGCAACCCTGCAACAGCCCCTGGACTCTCCCATCCAAGAGTCCTACCCTGCCAAGTGGTACCAATGCAGTCCTGGGCCCTTGGAAGTGGATTTTCTCTGCTGAACCAGAAAAATCCACGCATTCCCGCTGTTGCGCCGGTCAAAACCGAGGCATCGCTGCGTGAAGACATCGCATCACTGGCTGCGTGGCTTGACGGAAAGGGTTTGCTGATGATGCATCTCCAATTGCATGGATCGGAAACGAGGCACAGCCTACATCCGAAGGGATCAACACCGACACATGCCTCCTCTTCTTTCTACATTGGGTCTTCGACGTCTACGAATCCTCCATTCAAGGTACTTTTTCAGTGGGACAAGGTTGGACCCTGTATTCAACCCACTTTCCATTGTGGTCAACTTGAACTTTCTGATTTGACCCGGTACAGGGTGACCAGATAGCTCCAGTTGGTGCTTTATTCTTTAAGCACTATATTTGCAAATATTATTTAAAAATTCATAACTCCAGTTCTGCTGATTGGATCTTAGTGGTTTTGGTCTTGCTTTGTTTAGTAAGTTCAGCTACATTTTTCTAACTAGGTGTGGAATATTTTTGTGTGGTGCTTCCACTGTTTTAATGTTTAAAGTGTTGCATGCACAAATAATTTTCACATTGCCTCCTAAGTTAGGTCTGACTGCTGCCAATCTACCAGAGGGTGAGCACAGGCTAATTTATGGTGTGTAACTGACTTACCCTGACTAGGATTGTGGTACTTATTTGGACAGGGTGCATACCTAAGCCAACTAAAGACCCAATTCCTATCAGTACTCCTGCTTAATAAGCATTACCACAGTGAACACTGCTTTAAGGATCCTCTTTTATTACATTTAACAAAGTTGACTTGGAACACCTTAAAACAGAGCAAAATCCTCCTTAGGTCACTCTCTCTAGGTCACAGTATACATTGAATTAGTAAATTCCAAAAAAGAGGATGGAGCTCCGGGTGAGTGGTGAAGTAGGGGGATTGTTATGAGGGCTGCCATTCTCTTTGCAGTGACTACAGACTGTGCCAATACCTTTGATGCAGCCAAGCAATATGCAAATTTGGAGAGGTCCTGCAGTTCCCCTTACACCTGTGGCCCTGCCTTTGAACTGGATATGCCCTTTCTTTTTGCTTTTTGTCTTTTCTCTTGCCTGGCATTTTTATTTGGTAAATCCCACTCTGCCCTTGTAGGGCATCTCCAAACAGCTAGCAGATTACTGTGAAGTCAGGTCAGCTTATCCACACACCCACCTATTTTTCAGCCAGGCCTTGGAGCCAGTGGCACGTCCCTGCTTCTACTGGTAGAGAATCCCCAGATCATTTCTTCTACTTCCTAGCAGCAGGGGCTTCAAGACTTCACCACCTGCCCTTTATTATTCTAGCCCCTGGTAGTCTCCTTAGTGTGGAGTCTTCCTGTAGCAGCACCTCTTGGACATCAAAGCATGGCCCACGGCCTTCTGGACCCTTGCAGTGTGTTTATGAGTCAGGCAGAAGTCAGTTCAATCTTCTCCACTAAAAGACCTCTCCTCAAAGGTCCAAGAGAAGCCTTTCTTTCATGGTCCAAAGCAAGTCTAACCTCTTCTGTCCTCTGAGGGATGGGGAAGCTGTTTCCACTGGCTCTAGAGACAAAGTACAACAGAGTCCAGGAAGTACAAGCCCAAAGTCTACCCCAATCAGGGGTTCTTAGGCAAGCTGGTCCATCATTCCTCATGATCTGCTCCACTTTTCTCTCAAAGTCTCTGCCAATGTGCAGGGGTTTATAAGAAGGTGAATATTTCTTTTAGGTGGGCATCCCTACCAAATCCAGAGATGCCATATCACCACTCCAACCATAACTGACAATTCCTGGGAGCGGCCTGCACATTGACCATCCGACTGCAAAGCATTCTGTGATTTTTAAATTCATAAGAATCCAGTAGTGGTCTTCAAACCTTTTTCTGAGCCTGCCTCCACCCCAACTCTGCAAAACTGGTTTCTTCTCTCCAAGACTTAAAAGGGAATCCCTGGTGGGACTGGTGCCAGAATTCCCGCTGTTCCCCTCTTGTTCTCATGAGAAAAACTTGCCAAGGCTTACCAGAGAGAGTTAGATAATCATCCTATCCAGATTCCGCCCCTCCTCCTTCCTCAAGAGAATGCTACTCCTTCCGCAAAATGCCTATTTTCCTGTGAAAAGCTATGAATTGCCAGCGTGCAAGCTGAGTAATTTTTATGGCCCACCAGCAAAGTTCAAAAACACAAATCTCTTTAGGCCTGGCTCAGGGAAAAACTATAAACAGCGAGGTGCACAAAGGAATTCAGATATGGCCAAATTAATATTTGCTGTGCATTCAAGAATCAAGGATAGTATCTTTATCTAAAATTGTATTTTACACAGTTTTCCCCCAAAGTGTAAATACAGTTAAGTACTACACAATTTTTTTTTGTCAAAAGTCAATGGAATATTTCTTTTTAAGTGCCCAATTCAGTTGTAAGGCCTACACCATCCATTACCACTTTATCTGTTTCCTATCTGCGACAGTATTACCTCTACACAGTTACCATTCTAAGTCAGTCTTCCTTGCTCAGCCTGCACACAGCAACACATGCACATGCTTGTTCACATGTACTCAGTGCTTGACCTCTCACCCTACTAAATAACAGGCCTTATTTTAAAATTAGGGTACTAGTGGTTGCAGCACCAAACCGTTTTGAAAGAAGCTTACAGTGGGTGAGGCCCAATGAGGGGGCTTGCTCACAGCAGAGCTAAAAAATACAGGAGGTCCATAATCAAATAATCTGTGTGGTTTAAGAGGATCAGAACATACTTCCTCACACCAACCATTCTGCCTGTAGGGCTACAGGATGCTGTAGGCCTGTAAGAGGTAACTCAGCTATATCAAAGGAGACAGCTAGTGACCCCAGAAGCCATCATGTCCCACACTGATTCAGGAAATTATAAAGGGTGCTGTAGGAAATTGGGTTACTGGTTGAGTGGGGTGAAACCCTCCTGAAGCAGCAACCAGAATTGTTCTCAGGGTGAAGGACCAGCAAACTGCAAATTAACCTGTTCTCAACCCTCTGGTAGCTTGGCACAAAAGCAGGGTTAATTTAGAGACAATGTATATAGTATTAATGCAACACTTCAAACAACAATAAAGTGGAAACACAACCCAATAAAAATCCCATAACAATTTTGAAAAATAGAGTAACCTTTAGAAATTATTTGACACCTAACGACAAAAATTCACTCTGTAGAACTGGAGATATGCATTTTTTTAAATTTCAGATAAGTACAGTGCCTGAAAGCACAAAGTGCCACTAGTGCGAGACCGGGTGAAAGTCACAAGTTTAAGCCAACCACAATGGAGTGCAGGCCAGATACAGAAACGAGGTTAGTCTCGCTGAAAAAGTTACCTACTAAAGTCCTGCACAAAAAGTTCAGTTTGCGGTAGGATAGGCTGCGAGGAGCAGGGAGAGCACTGTGGATGGTTGTCGCTGTTGCGTGAAGAGCATGCAAGGTGTCGTGGATGGTTGGCACTGTAGCGCGAAGATCCTGTTGGGTGTCATGGATGGTAGTTGCTGGAGGTTCGAGTTGGCGGTCACTGCGGGCTCTCGATGATGTAGTGCGAAATGCAGGTCTTGCGTCACTGGCTATCGCTGGCAGTTGCTCTAGCACAAACATATGGGTTCATTGGAGCTCCATGTTGGCAGTCGCTGTGGGCAGCAAGATCTTGGTATGTACTGCCCAGTTCGCGGTCGCAAAAACCACAAACTTGATGGTATCTCCTATTTTTGAAGGGAGGAGCTCAACTGATGCCACACCAAGGTACAGGACCTGAGGAACACCTCTTGGGGATCAGGAACTAACTTTAGCAGAGGCCAACAGGGCTTAGGCAGTTCCAGTTGCAGGTCCAAGAAGCAGGTCAGCTGGACAGATGCAGGGAGGTCTCTGGAGCTTGTTATGTCCCTGTAGCTCAGAACAGGAGGTCTGTCAGCTGACACTTGCAGTCACTTCAGCATGGGAAGAAGGGTGCATGTCCATTCTTTCTTATCAGTAATCAGGGCAGCAGGAATCAGGGCAGCAGAGTAGCAGGACAGCAGAGCAGCAGTCCTTGTAACAGAGCAGCACAGTAGTCCTCCTGAGTCTTCCACAGGTCCAGAGGTATACTGAAGCAGTGTCTGAGGGTCCCCATAGGTGTTTGAAATTTTCGGCCTCCTTGCCCTGGCTCCAGTTTGTCTGGGGACACAGAAGATTAGTGTTAAACCCTTTGTGAGTTTTCTGAGCCAGAGTCTTTGGGATGTGCAAGTGTGGTAAATGACAGCTCAACCCCCTCATTAAGTCAGAGATAGCACATCCAGCTAACATCTGTTCCCCCTTCGTCTCACTGTCTGGGAGTAATAAACAAAGATCAACTGCCAGCTACACCTAGTCATGTGACCAAGAATACAGGCTACAGACACCAAATGGTTAGGAAAAGAAAATGAAAACTTTCTAAAAGTGGCATTTTCAGAATTGTGTACTAAAATCTGACTCAACCATTAAAGAGGGTTTTAAATTACAAGTCTTTAGACACCAAACTCAACATTCCGACTTAATCCCAATTAAAGTTATCACTTATTAAATGCAATAAGGCAACCCAATGTTATCCTATTGGAGAGGTAGGCCTTGCAGTAGTGGAAAATTAATTTAAGAGCTTTTCACTACCAGGACTTGTAAAAGTTAAAAGTACATGTCCAAATTTTTAAATACACTGCTCCCTGCCCTATGGGCTGTATAGGGCCTATCCAATGGTTGACATATGTAATAAAAAGGGAGGTTTAGGCCTGGCAACAAGTTTGTTTTGGTATATCACAAATAAGGGTCTAACTGGAGTATTTATCACCACCCAATGTACTACTCCACTCAATATATCTCACATAATGTACAGGGATAGTACAAATAAAGGAGAACAAAGAATTTTTGTTTTTAAGAAAGCAAGGGACTTGTTGGCACTGCTGTGTTAAGACGAGAACCCTCACTCACCCTAGGGTAACCTGCTTCATCATTGGGTCCCCTCTTCACACAGGGACCGCAAGGTACCCAGTGTGGGCTACTACTCTCCCGTAGGAGAGGAGCAAGGTTTTTTTTTCTGTCAACCGCACTACAAGTTCTATCTTTTGTATAGGGGAGGGAGGGGCAGAGTGCAAACAAAAATTGTATGTGAGTTAAAACTATCTCTTGGTGGGTGAAGACAATCTTTATTCTGGTACCCCCAATTGATAGAGTTAAAAACAAGCTCAGTGAAACAGGGATATGGATATCTCCCTATTCTATATTTCTGGTCAACATGTTTCTGCCTACATAGACCAATAGGTTCATGGCATTCCTCAGGACCAAAACTATAATTCACTCTGCTTTGAATAAAATTAGAAAGTGAAAACTATACTTTCACTGGTATGGATCAGTCTTGTGGTACCGACTTCTAGTAGGGTCAACAAGATACATTTCACAGACTCGGCGATTGAGAGAGGAGTATAGCTCTGACCCGCCATGAAGGGACTGATGAAGGCAGAGCTAATTTTATAGGTTACAAATGTATCTTGTGGACCCTACTAGAAGTCGCCACCACAAGACTGATCTATACCAGTGAAAGTATGGTTCTTTTTGGGATTGTCTTGGTTTCTCTTGTGTTTAGGTGATGGTGACATGAGTGACTGCCATACAGCCTCTCAGAGAGATGATTGTGAGATGTGATTTTGTCTCAGTGACTCTCATTAGTTACCCAGTGTCACATTGTGTGCAAAGCAGCATGATCTCCATCACCATGCAATGAAGCTTTTTTCTTGGTTATGAGCTTGAGTGAAATGAGTTATAAGATGGTTTTAGTGTTCAATCTAAGTTCTGAATGCATTCATATAGTCCAGGGATGCAGTCCTTTGTTGGAACTTCCTTTTGCTGTGTGTTCCACTCCTCCTGAGATTTTGTATGAGTATATCTCCCAAGTGGAGGTACATTTCTGTGAGTTAGAGGTTTTTGTGCAAGTTGTCTATATTAGCTTAGTACATGGTGTTCAGCTGTAACTTTAAACTGAGGGAGATGTGGGTTTGGGGGGGGGTTTGATGGTTTTGGAGAAGATTTTGCAGGTGTTTCACATGAGTGCCCTCATTTGGGTGTAGTTCTGTGACCTGTTGTGCAGTGATTTTGATTTGTAATGTGTGTTGAATTGTAGGCCTTTCAAGTTTGAAATATGCTCTGATATTTTTGCTGTATAAATATTCACGGCATGCATCAACATACTGTATCAGTTTTGCTCATCATAAAACAATTTTTTATACAATGTTCCTTTTGTCGTGTATTTTTGTAAATTTTTTGTGCTCATTTTTTGGTGAGTGGATGTGAGTGCTCTCCATGGAAAAGGGCCTGTTATTTAATAAAAAGCGGATTCAATGCTGATCCATGCTGCACACAGTGAGTAACGGGTTCGTCATCCTTTTATCTGATATGATTGGTAGGTGCTTTGGAATCCCACTTGGTGACCAAAGCACGTCTGCAGGTTCTACCTGTTATACACCAGAGGTTATATTTTTGTTGATATATGCAGAGGTGGGTAATACATGCTTTCTTGTGCACATAATTTTGCATCTGTATTTTATGTTTGATTATGAGATGCCAGTTATAATGCATTATGGGGCAATATGTAACTCGATTGAGGATTAGGGTGAACAATCAAATGCGATGGTCAACCTTAAATCTGATCTTCAAATGGCTTTTGGACGATGGTATAATAGGCAGTTCTACTATGTGCTGTATTTTTTCTTTGCTTTATGCTGCCAAAGGTCGTAGATTTTGTCACTTTCCTCAGCAAACCAACTAAAACATGATTTTTGGGCGAGTTAGCTTTTGCTCTGTCAGTTCCTCACAATTTTATATTCTCACACTTTTTTAATTTAGAAAAAAACATTCTTCGATCCGTCAGGCGACGGCAAGTCGGAGCAAGATGGCGGCCGAGTGAAGTCGGTCGTAGGTGGCTCCCGAGGTGACGGCATGATTTAGTTTAAATAAGCTATGCTGAAAACCTAGAATGGCATGCCCCCAAGTGGAAAGCAGCGGTGCTAGTGACCGGATTGAAACTGATCGTACCTTACCGGGATTGAAGTGCTGGGTCACGGTGCTGGCGGAGATTGCGAAACAGCTGATTGCTGGTTGCAGAGGCTTTGAACTAGAGCTATCCCGCACCCCGAAGTTGAGTAGGGATTACATATCCATAGCCGGCTCGACCATCATGGGCCCAAAGTCCGGCGCGAAAGGCAGAGGTTCGATTCTTCAGATTGGCCCCCAAGATTCCCCGCAGAGAAGCGCGGCAGAGTCGGAGACGGCTCCCGCCCCCGCTACAGCTCATGGACGTAGACAGAAGACCCGGGTGGAGAACCTCCCAGATGGGAAGGGGAGGGGCGCGGGCGTGCAGCCCCAGCCGCCTCGTACCGCCGTCACAGTGATCGATATGCTCAGGGGGGCTGGGAACAGCTCTGTTACACAAGGAATCGACCAGCCGAGTGAGCGGACAAAGGCCCCTGTCGAAGGAAGCGGACAGAGTAGTAATCTGATCGGTAAGCCACCCTTGGGTTCAGGGGAGACGGGGGAGCAGGGGGAGCCTTCAGATGGCGAGACATTGCTCCAGCAACTAAAAGGGTACAAGGAGAGCGCCGAAGAGGAGACACTACAGGGGGGGCAAGTCCACGTAACAGTACCAGGAGTGTGTATTGCTGGGAACTCGGGCGAGGTAGAGACAGGAGATAACTGGCAGGACACGGGGGCTTCCGGGCATATCGAGATACAGCAGGAGGAAATGAGCCAACCAGGGATCCAAATAAGTCAAGAGAACCCAAATAACCCAAACAAGAAGGGGTAAAACGCCGGGGGTGGAAAAAAGGGCACAAATAGGTGTCTGAATGACCTTCCAGGGGGACCTGAGCGGTACTTCACTGCACAAGAACCAAAGGGAAAGTTAAGAGAACCCGTGGGGCTCCTAAGGACTCACAGAACGCCACAGGATGGTAGGGAGAGGGATATTGATTCAGAAGCGAACGATTTTTACTCATTATCAGACGCCACCTGGTCAGGTCTGGGTTCAGACACTGGGTCCAACGCCGAATCAAGCGAGGAGGATAGTGCATCCGGCATTGGTACTAGCGGCAGGGAAACTATTGTTACTACACGGAAGACATATTCCAGAGTGGGCAGAACTGACAATCCAAGGCAAACGGATTTGAGGTGGGACTATTCTCTCGGAGATCAATTGGTGGGGAATAGCAATCAACCCAGCTGTGAAGAATCTACCGCAGTACCCCCCACATTGGAATCTATTTTGCAGTGTGTAGTTGCGCACCGCGAAGAAGCCCGAACAGAGAGCAAACACTCGCAGAATGCCGCTCGGAAACTTCAAGGGGCAGTAAGGAAAATCGCAAGGACCTGCAATGATATTAGTGACCGGATGACGGAGTTAGAATCAAGAACCGCTTCATTGGAGGTGGATATAGCAGGATCAAAGGGGCAAGTGGAGGCACACGAGGCACAACTTACGGACATCCAGTGGAAGTTAGAAGAAAGTGAAAACCGCCAGAGAAGGAACAACTTACGATTCCTTGGTATTCCGGAGGGAAAGGAGGGGTCAGATGCGCGACTATTCATGGTTCAGCTACTGCAGAAATCCTTCCCAGAATTGGAAGGGTGGAACTGGCCTCAGGAAATACAAAGGGCACATCGAGTACAGTTCAATATACGGCAGCCAGTCCGCCCTGATGCCAAACCACGGGCATTCTTGGTCTATTTTGGCAATTATCTATTGAGACAAAATGTGTTCGAGAAGGATAGACCAGAAGCACAACGTGCGGCGGATGGGTTCTCATTCTTCACTAGGCCAGACTTTTGCCACATCACAGTGGAACGACGATGGCGCCTGCGTCAAATGATTATCCAGTTCCAGGAGAAGGGTGCACAAGCCTTCCTTCTAAACCTGGCCCGACTGAAAGTAGTCTGGAAGGATCAGACTAGATTCTTCACGTCAGAGATTAAGGCCAAGGAGTTTCTAAATGCAGGGGGGAGATGACCCCTTTTATCTCGACTCATTCACTATGGGGTAGAAACTACTTGGAATTTTTCAGGAGTAATCATGACTAAATTGGGACATTTAGTATATTAGCTGCTTGACTATTTTTGTACTCTTGATTGTTTTTTCTCTTTCATCTCGTTCATTCACGGCTCTAAGCAGGGTGGGATAGGCAATAGCTAAGAGGGAGAGGAGAAATTGAAGGCTCGGGGGGGGCATAAAGTCACAAATATGTATTATATATGTCACCACAGGGAGGGTACCACCACTCATCACCCACAGACCTAGATAGGTCTGTTGCTTCACAAAACAGGGAGGGGGGCGGGGTGGGGGTGAGGTTGCGGGGAGGGATGGGGTGGGAGAGGGAGGTTGGGTGGGTGGTGAGGGGGGCAAAACATTTATAAAACTCAGGAAAGCAAAGTATTGTTGCAAAATAAAGATGTGGATTGGAGTTAATTTGAAGGAATGGTTCAAGGAGTAACCCAGGTACCAAGGAAATTGTAGGGATGGGTAGGCTGACTATTTGTACCGTAAATATTGGGGGGCTGAATGATAAGGGCAAGAGAGGCAGGACAGGAGAGGTGTTACGAGTACTAGGTGCGGATATCATATGTCAACAGGAAACCCATATTCCTTGGCAGAAGAGAGGGCTCAATGTTATCCCAGGGTATACCCAGGTAATTTGCGCATCTCAGTCTACCAACTCCAGAGGGGTTGCAATTCATGTATCTAACCGGATGCCACCCATTAAGCGAATGCGATCGGATAAGTGGGGTAGATGGGCAATTGCTTTAATCCCAAGTGGTTTTACATTATGTACAATCTACGGGTCAAATCTAGATGACGCGGACCTGCTGTCAGAACTGGAAATTGAGCTTGCTTCCTGGCCTTCCCCCCATATTATCTGTGGAGATTTTAATATCCATCTAGACGCAGGTGGCCCTGCTAGGGGAAGGTACCAGGGGAGGAAGCCACAAGTCTTCAAAGCCTTAAACGCATTGGTGGACAGCCACGGGTTAGTGGATATGTGGTCTTATAAAAAGTCTGGGGACCCAGGGTATACCTATTTCTCTTGCCCACACAGGAAGTACGTCAGGCTCGATTACTTTTATGCCTCCACTTCTCTTATTGAGGGAGCACACATTAGGAAACTGCCTAAGGTCCTGTCGAATCACAACCCTCTGGTGCTGGACATTGAGGCCCCGGGGCACGCAAGAGCATTTACAAAGTGGACTTTTGACAGGAAACTATTAGCCACCGAAGGATTTATAGAACATATCAGGGGGTGGACCCGGCAGTTCTACGATATAAATAGGTTTAGCACCTCGAGAGAAATTGTATGGGATGCGTTTAAAGCAGGATTTAGGGGGAAATAATCAGCTTCGTGGGGTTTCACAGGAAAAAACAGAGAGAGGTAATACATACACTCATGGAAGAGCTGAGTAAATATGAGGAAAAGCATACGACAGCCATAGTTCAAAAACAGACTGAGCTGCAATTACATTTAGAGCTAAAAGTAATCAGAACTAAGGCCAAAATTAATGGGGTTTTTAATAAAACAGCTGCTGAAAGGTTCCAAACTTGTCTGCGGGATAATTATGAATATGGAGAGATGACGGGGAAACACTTGGCACTTCGCTTAAAGCAAAAGGCAGCCACAAATAATATCTTAAGGTTACGTGGGAAGGATGGTAAAATGGCTACTGAACCCCAAGATATATTAAGAACATTCGCTGATTTTTACCAGGATTTGTATCGCTCTAGGGACTGCGCACCAATGATAATAGGCACAGGAACGGAAGGAATGCCCCCTCTGATTCAGGAGTTAGAAGAACACATTACAATAAATGAGGTTATTGAGGCACTTCAGACGTTGGCCTCGGGTAAGGCGGCGGGCCCAGATGGGATTCCGATGGAGATCTATAAAGCTTTACAGATAGAATTAGCCCCTCTCCTGCTAGACTTGTTTTTAGCTCTACAACAGACGGGAATCGCGCCCCAATCTTGGCAGGAGACCAACATAGTTATTTTCCTGAAGAAGGGAAAGGCTGCAGAGGATCCAGCTTCATACAGACCAATTTCACTGATAAATGCTGACAAGAAATTATACTCCAAGATTATCGCGCTCAGATTATCCAAGATAATTGCTTCCCTAGTAAGCCCATGGCAGCAAGGCTTTATCCCAGGCAGAGGGACGACGGATCATGTCCGAAGGGTAATTTCATTATTTAATATAGCGGAAGCTACAGGCGAGCACATGTCTTTGATATTGCTGGACGCGCAAAAAGCATTTGATCAGGTCGAATGGACATACCTGTGGAAGAATTTAAGATCTAATGTCTTTGGCCCACATATATTAACCGCCCTTAGGGCAATGTATGCTCAATATTATGCGAAAATACAGCTGATGGGGAGGGAGTCGGGAAAGGTTAAGATCGCTCGCGGCACGAGGCAGGACTGCCCCTTCTCCCCTATTCTCTTCGCGCTCTATATAGACCCCTTAATCAGATCAATAATAAATGATCAGGCAATCAAACCGATAGTGGTCAGGGGATACAATACCAAAGTGTTAGCTTATGCTGACGACATTGCAGTTGTCACCCCTGACCCACTAGGTGCAATGGGAAGGATAGAAACTCTGGCCTCGGAATTTGGAAGGCAGTCGGGCTATGGTTTAAATACTGACAAAACAAAAATTGTCTGCTCCAAATCCATGCTATTTCAGGATCCACGGAGGACGGAGGCTGCCACATATCTAGGGATAACTATTGCGGCGGAAGTTGGGACTATCTGGGATATTAATTCGGACCCCCTCCTAAAAAAGATAGGGGGAGATTTAAAGAGATTAGATAATTTACATCTATCCATTATTGGAAGAGCTAATGTTATAAAGATGACAATGTTCCCTAAATTTTTTATCTACTCCGCTGCATACCTTTGGAACCTTTAAATTCTCTTTTTAAAAAAATAGATGAGATCTTCTCACAATTTATATGGGGCTACAAGAAGATTAGGAGATCACTGAAATTAATGAGTCTACCACAAGACTGAGGGGGGTTGGCTGTTCCTAATCTATTATATTACTATTGGGCTATAACGCTGCAGCAAATGACTATTTTATTTAGACCTAAATCTAGGGCCGAGACAATGTCAGCAGACCAGGACAGAGAGATCCCGCCTTCCATCTATGAATTAGCCATTGGAGATTCAGCACTAGGGTTAGTACTTAGGCAGCTGGAGGGGAGTTATTACAAGAAAACGCGTTTCAAACCCCTAGGAGCAGCCTGGAACGTTTGGCGAAAGTCTGGTAAAATTCTAAAAATTCCAAAAGTTCAGCGGTATCTGTCATTATGGCGTTCATCAATTTTCCCGGCCCCACTCTACGACAAAATAGGCAGAACCTGGGAGCAGGCGGGAATTAACAATATTGGAGATATTACCAATCTGAATGGAGTTATGCCATTCGGAGAACTTCAGGGGTAGACCCTCGGACATTATTCAAATACGTACAAGTAAGCGAGACAATCAAACCGATTGTTTCGCAGCTTACTAGCCTGGCTCGAATACCGCTTTTAGAATGCCTAGTTTACAGGCAGCCCCGAGTTAACGAATTATACTCAATGTTGATGGATGCTAATCCTGATGATATAGCCAGATCAGAAAGTGGGTGGGCGGACAAATTGGATAATCAGGATGTGGATCTGTGCAGATCTTTAAAATTGTCTAAAATGGTATTCTTATCAGCCAACCTTAAAGCCCAACACTTTAAAACAGTATTTAGACTTTATTTTACACCGGCTAAACTGTGGGCGTGGGGGAAAAGGGAAACCAACAACTGCCCAAGATGTGGACAGGGTACTGCAGATATGGTCCACATGTTCTCCGATTGCTGTAAACTGAATATATTGAAGCTTGGGATTGAAACGTTCTTGCATCAAAATATAGGGCGGGCGGTCCCATTAACTTCAACTTTGTTGCTACTTGGTTGTGATGAGACCTTACAGCTAGAACTCACCCAAGTTTATTTGTGTTTCATGGCAACAGCAATTTTTCGGATAATGATTGCTTCAAAATGGAAGGACGAAGACCCTCCGACATATCAGGCCTGGTATGCCAGACTCTTCCATGTGTTTAACCTGGAGATGGCACTGTATAAATGCAAGGGCAGGAGAGCGAAGAAAAGGGGTCTTCAAGTTTGGGGGCTCCTGATGGAACAGTAGTGGAAATAGGAATTTCAAATACATTTGTTGGGTGTTACAGGTCTCCTTCCATGCATTTCATTACTTTCTCTTTTTCTCGTTTGAGTTTCTCCTTTTTTTCTGGCTTCTCTATAGCTCTCTTAAAGTGAAAAAATATATTTATACTAAGAAACACCGGGGGTTACGTTCTTTCAATTGATTTTTTCCTTTTTGTGTTCTCCTTGGATTGATTGTAACTACTGCTTTTTCTCCTTGGATTGAATGTAAATACTGCTTTTCTGAAGAAAAGAAAAAAAAAAACATTCTTCATATTAGCCCTTTATCCCTTAGTACTACAAATAATTTTCAGAGGATAATTGTCATGGATCTAATTTATCCAACAAACACACACCAAAGCCGAAAGGCACGATTCAAAAAATTAAAATAAACAGACAACTTTCCTCTGAAAGCCGGTCTTGCTTTGTAAGTGTGACAAGTTGCTTCAAGGGAAATGGAAGACAGTGCTAAAGTATATTCATTTTAAGAATGACACACTATTATATTAAATGTGAATGGTACTTTAACATTGAAACTATGTATAGCCCACAACATAAAATCAAGCAAAACAATACCATTAGGCAAAGCAAATGCAATTTCCTTGGTAGCAAATTAAACAACAAAACATGAAAATGCATTAAATTATCGCTGTAAATATTTAGAGACAGGCTTGAAACAGGGTTTTCTTTATCTCTGCTAGTGCAGATCAGGAGAACAAGAATTTTATTCACGCACCAATTCACAAAAAGAATTTGCTCATGCTGGGCGTGAACATTGGATTTTTCACACAATTTGCTACTGGCTAAAATTGTTCTGGGGCATTCTGCAGGTGTGTCAGGCACATATTCTAGTGCATCCCTCATTTACTGAGGGCTGGCAGAAAAATATGCCACTTCCTTACCCTTCTCTGCACTTGCCTTCCCTTACCTTTCCACCATTGACTGGGGGCTCAACCACCCAAGTGGCTAATTTGAATTCAAAAGCTACTGTACAGAACAGGGAGGAGTAGTGCTAGGCCTTGAATACATGATTGGAATGAGGAACTTCCATTGGATAGCAATACTGGGGCAGATGTAGGCTGTCTACATTGCCAAGAAATGCCTGACAGGGCGAGGTGAGGATGTGGGGTTATACTGAGAAAAAATACAGAATTCAAGATATTTCAGATAAGGTACACTCCATCGTTACTGAAAGGTGAAGCCATAAATGTACTGAAGAATACAAAGTAACAAAGCCATCATATCTTTGTTACAGAGTTGCGCTATACAACAATGTGACTCAAGGCAACTTGAGCACACAAAATGCTGGGCCTGTAGATCTCCTTGTAATATGCACAAGGGAATGTGTACTGGCATTTTATATGCAGATCATAAAATATGACATATGTTTGGTGATTCCTTTGAGGTACACAAGGAGCAAGTTTTTGAGGTATCCCTTGATTGTTGTACAATTTTTGCATAGGAAATTAGTAAAACAGGCATTTGTCATCTTTCTTAGAATGTGAGGTCTGCATCTCTCTCTTCTCTAACCGCATTTTTCCTGTCCCCATGATCACCTCAACCCTATACCCTATTTTGCATTGCACTTTTCTTTTCAATGCTTATTTAGAACAGTATATATGTTGTGCTAAGAGTGTGGCAATAAAAAATGGATCAGTTCCTAAAATTTAAAATTTCAGGCGTGAAGCGGAGTTTTTGTTTCTGTTCATGCAGTTGAGATTTGTTGTGGAGCTCGCTCTTGAGCACCACGATATTCTTGGGTCGCTAGCAAGTGCACGTGAGATCTCATGTCTGTTTTCATGGCTTATGGCCACGACAGCGCCAATGTAGTGCCCCTCGCAATAGTGAGCGCACCACTTGAGCAGCTTTTGTGCTCAAGGAGCAGCTAAATCTACAAAGAGAGGTTTTCGAGAGGCTTTTCTTCTCCAACGGACCGTTTGAGATTTTTTTTATGAAAGAAGCGTTGTTTTTTAAACTTTTTTTTTCCAACAGGAAAGAAGTGGCCTGATTCCAACTTCCTGTTCCTGTCAAGCAGGCTCCTCCTAGTGCCTTGTCTATCTCCTGGTCACTTTCCATTTGGATTTGGAGCTGGAATGGTCATCTCTTTGTATGCTGCATATATATACCATAGGATTTAAGGAATTTGTATTTGAGATTTCACAAGTAAGTACAAAAACTCTTGTTTAAGGGTGTTGTTTGTTTGATAGAGGGCATGCACCAGTATTTATTAGTACTTTTATTTGAATTTTCAAATTTATTGTGGTGGGAGGCCTGCAGTTATAGTAGGGGCCTAGTAAAATTTTTGCATTTAATTTTTTTTTCTTTTGTAAAGGAACAATGTTGCACAGTTCAGGACATTTTCTCCAGGATTGTTAAATTTTCAATATTTATTTATTCTACTATGTGCCTGGTCTGCCAAGGGACCATCTATTGAGTAGGCCCAGGCCAGTACTAGTCATGGGTGCATGAAACAACTGTTTCTGTGACATATGTTGTTTTAAACTATGATTTAGGGCTGGGATGGCATTGGATTAAATTAAAAATGTGGTGGGTTTTTTGTATTTCATTTTTTTTTGTGTACGCAAAGTGTATATGTGGGGTAAGATTTGATGCCTTGGGAGGATGGGTGTTGTTGTAAATTTTTTATAGCTCAGTTAATTTTTGCTTTTGGCATTGCTGAATTAATGATAGTGTTTTCTTCAGTGTTACCATGCCTCCTTTGTCTGGCCAGTGAGTGTACTGACCATAGCCCACCATTTGTCTTTGTTGTACATACCATGTGGCCAGGGGCCATTTTGTGGAGTCTGTGTCCATAGGCCTGAATGTGTTTCTTTGTTCTCCATGCCTCTTTGCTCGCTGTTGTTATTTGACCATGTTTTTAGCAGCCATTTTGTGTATCCAGCCAGTGTGTTTTTGCCATAGTCTTGCACGTGTTCTTTGTTTACCATGCCTCCTTGCTTGCTGTTGTTGTTTCACCATGCTGCACTGTCTGGCAGACATTTTGTGAATCCAGCCAGTGTGTCTTTGCCACAGGCTTACATGTGTTCTTTGTTCCCCATGGCTCTTTGTTTGCTGCTGCTGTTTGACAATGTGGCTTTCAGCCATTTTGTGCATCCACCCAGTGTGCCTTTGCGATAGGCGTGCATGATTGGATGTGATATCTGGTTAATAATATGCTTGAGGATTTTTGTAGTATAAGTATATTAAGAATATGATTTTGATGAACAGTGCTTATATATTACATTAGTTTTTTTACAATGTTTTATTTTGCACCTCCTTGCCTCACAATCGGTTTCTTCTTATCCTCCCATACAAACATTGGCAATTTTTTATCATTTTTTAATTTACATTTTTAATTTTAATTTTTCTATTGAAATAAATGTATTTAGTTTTTTTAATTTTAATTTTAATTTTGATATTTTTAATTGTATTTTTTGTTTTTAGAATAAAAAGTAAATTGTTTTCAAGTTTATATTTTTTTCATTTCTTTCTTTCATTTTTTGTTGTTGCATTTTGCCTCAATTGGCCGGTCCATTCATCCATTCATCCATCCATCCATCCAGCCATCCATCCATTCACCATAGGCGCACAGCCACGCAACAGCATTCCATTTGTTTAGGTATAGCTCCATTTCCTCCTCAACACCCTGGCTGCGGAGCACTGCAGGCACATCCACATCATTCATTTTTTAATGATTAATCCATATCCCCCTGGACCACATAGCCTGTCATAGGTGCACACAAACCTACATTTTTTTTAATGATTATTATTCCATTTACCCATTCAGTTCCCTGAGTGCCACAGGTGTCTCCTTTAGAATATATGGGCATAAAGGAAAGAGATGTATCTGTATGTTGTGTTATCCTATTTTAAAATTAAATTTTATGGTACGTTGGTGTGGTTTGACTTTAAAGTGGCTGATTTATTATTACCTAAGTAACCAACCACACTAATATTGCTTTTGTCTGTACTAATTCAAACTGCAACAATGCCACGTTTCCCTAAATGTTTTTCTTGAATGTTTGCATTTAGATGCACAAGAGAAGAAGAGAAATCACCCGCAGTACTGCCAAACAGAAGGCCTGTATAATGACGTCAGTCCTCCAATCTCTTCTGCTTGTGTAGCTTAGTGCCACTGCCAACTGAGAGCTTTAAGATGGCCCCAAAGAAAGTTGCACCCAAGAAAGTGGTCAGTGAGAAGAAGCAACTTTCTACCAGTGATGTGCCGACCACAACCTTTTTCAGGAGCCGTGTGCCTGCCAGACCAGCCTCCGGGGAGGAACTTGGAAGCAGCACTCTCACATCAACAGCACCACCCCAACCTAAGCTCAAGTCTGTGTCTGTCAGTGAGGCAGTCACTACAATCATGGCGATGCTGATGAGCAGTGACGTTGAATTGGATTTGTCCCTTTCGCAAAGTAGTACCCATTCAGGAAACAGAGCAAAGTGGACAGCAGCTGCAGCCAGCAATAGTACATCTTCCTGATGTTGGAGCAAAACATGAGGTCGAACTTCCTACCGAGCAAGAACCTCCTCATTTAGAATCATTGGCTCCCAGATCTTCAGCAAAGAAAAGGAAAGGTACTACTCCACCATCTTCTCCAACCATAACGTCTGATGATGATGATGATGGGGATATGGAGTGGACCCCGGCAGAATCCAGGAGATGCCAGGACAGGAAAGGGAAAAGAAAAGTTCCTGAAAGTCTTGGAATAATGGAAGGGGATGATGAGGAGGATGAGGATGAGCTAGTCATTGTGGAAGGTCCGACATTACTATTCAACCTGCTCCGAGTGATGTGGCACAGGTAGCACCGCCAGCTCCCATGTTTACAAAGCCCGACTGAGACCTGCACCAACCCCTACCTCAGTAGAAGTATACACTGCAGAGAGGCAATTGATGACACACCCACCTATCTCCAGTTCTTCTTCAGGCATTGGACAGTGACACTGTAAAAAAGTACTTTTTCCCAGTTTGGGACTTTTTTACAGTTAGCACACAGGGGGAGCACATTGCAATGTGCATCATTTGCCACACAAATGTTCGTCGAAGCCTGGTTCACATTATGATACTAAAGGCCAAACGACCCATATGAAATAACATCATGCAATCCGGTGGGAGGAGCTTCTTAAAAATTAGCTGCACGTGGTTGTGGTGGTGAAGGTGAGGAGAGCCGTGGAACATCAGCTACAAGTTCAATCATGGTGGGAGGTGATGATGGGGAAGAAGAGGGTGACATCCTCATGCAAAGCAGCCCTGTCCCTAGCAGTGCACCAGCAGAATCACCCACCTCAGTGACTTCGCAATGGCACCAGAAGACGCAAAGTCAGATGGAGACACCACGACATACAGTGACTGCCCCACCATTACGCAGGCTATCTACCACCACATACAGCGCTTGGATTGGAACAGATAACTATTGCACCAATGAGTGATATGTTATAGATTGTGAGTGATGATAGATGATTCATGTGAGGCAGACAGTGAGGGAGGGTGTTCAACTGATTTGTAAACTTGATTTCAATGATTTGCAATGTTTGGGGCCTGATGGGTGATAATTTTTTCCTTAGCGAGATTTACTTGCAGGATCCACTCCTTTTTTCTGGTCCTTCAGAGACCAGACCAGACCAGTCACTTTAGGTAACAAACACCAACCTAAACAAAATCCTGCAATTCTGTTTCTCTACTTGTTCTTCAACCGCATTGCACTACAAGTCTATCTTGCTCGGGTCGGGACTGGGATGGAGTTACTCGGAGTCAGGAGGAGGATGGACGGACTCAGGGTGGGACTAAGTCATCAACAGCTAGAAGAAGGAAGTTATCAACTCTGAAGAGAAACCATGACTCTGAGGCCTAGTACTCAGCTATGTGGAATGGAGAAAGGTGTTTTGATTTGGGAAATGCTGCTGAGTGTGTGCGTTGCACTGGTGGCCAAAGTGAAACTCAGAGTCCTCTCGTATTTTGTTCTGCCTCTAAGTCTTCTTGGTACACTCCTCATGAAGCTTACTTCCTTCTGTCCATCTCGTTGACTCTACAATGCAGTTTTTGTTTTGCATCCAGAGGCCTTCTCTTCTCCTGCACAGACGAAAGGCGAAAGCTGAGCTTAACACTCCTGCTTACCTACCGGGCTGGTCTAGACAGGCATCCAAGAGTGACGACCATTCCTGAGGAGGATACAGATGCACCACCCAATTTGGCAATACAGATTAATTTATCCTTTAACAATCATATTCTTAGAACTTGGTGGGTTCCCTCCTCCATAATTGGATTTTGTCAAACCTAGAAGACAGAACTTTAGATATCTGATAACTTGGGTACCTGGGGCAGAAGGACTGTTTGCAATGCATTTAACTGTACTGTGGCATACTCATTCCTTCATTTCCTTCCACAACAGATTGAGGATGATGATGTGCTGCTCATTGCCCAGATGAATATTGTCCTTGTGTAGTGTTTGTCTTTGTCAAACCTTTCCCCAAATCCCCTTTCCCATCCATTCATCAAACCCCTAACCCTCTTCCTCCGGACTGTGTGATAATTGAGGGGGGACTCAATTTACACCATAAATGGATCACACACTTGGTGGGGCATATGTGGTGAAAGAGATACCAACTCACTACAGGATCTTCTATTACCTAAGTAACAGCCCACACTGGCTCCATTTACCTACCCACACATAAAAGTGATCCATATTTTATATGTGCTGTACTTAGGCTCCCCGTGCTCAACCATTAAAATACTACAGACTGTACAAAACTGCGCAGCACGCCTCCTTATGTGGGTCCCTAACTGGGTATCCGCAAGACCACATATCGCCTCTCTTCACTGGCTTCCAGTTGCGGAACGAATTCAGTTCAAGGCACTGTGCATTGTCCATAGAACTCTCTCAGCCAAGGGCCCACCGATCCTTCGATCTATCATATCCCCCTACCATCCTAAGAGATCTCTACGCTCCGAGAATAAACATCTAGCAGTAGTTACCAGGATACATAGATCGCGGAGCGGTGGACGCATGTTTGCATATACCGCAGCAAAGTGCTGGAACCAACTTCCTAACCACATACGCCTGGAGGACAACTATTTGGCCTTTTGTAAATCCCTGAAAACTTTTCTGTTTCCATGATTCCTGACTATTGCACAGTGATGTTACTGCCTTTAACGCTGGGAGGCCTTTTTGGTAACCATGCGCTCTAGAAATGCATATTCATTCATTCATATATAGAAGAACATCATTTGTCAGCATCATCACTCATGCCTTGTGTTGCCTAAATGCTTAACCTTGTCTACTCCAGATTTTGAGTCCACTTTTCATGACTCGAGGATTTTGTAACTTTAGTTTTAATAAAATACTAGCTCCCCATTGCTCAGAACAAGTTACTATTGCTATTTTTTGTTATATTATCACTATCGGGTATTTTTTGTTGTGTCATGTAGGACAAGGGTATATAACTAACCCCTAAACACTTTTATAAACATAAAAAAACAGGCTGTGCAAAAAGGCAGCAATGCAAAGTAAAAGTAAAACACAAATAAACTACTTCAGGCATAAAGTGTGGTAAAATAATTTTCCCCTTTAATTTTTTACAAAAAAAGTCCCACACTCTCCACCCACAACAGGCCCACCCCTCTTCCCAAATAAACTGACATATCCCCAACCAATGTCCAAAAAATGGCCAAGAAAAAAACACCCAGTCCCTTCTCACCCTCTCCACCCACAACAAGTCCCTCTGACCCCCCAAAAATGAATGAAGGGCTTAGAAGAGTGCATTGTCCATACTGGTCCAGAGCTGGTCCAGGCTCTGCTCTATACTTCCTAAACAGATTTCAATGTGGTCAAGCCGCTGCAGGAGGCGATGCTGGAATTGCCTGTCTGTGTGGAAGGGGGTGACAGCAGTGACAATCAGGGCCCCTGGCAGCTGGCGGTGGTACCGACAATGTAATGGCCAGGTGGCTGGAGGCTGGGGCTGGTTGCTGATATGGGGTCCGGGCCAGAGGCAGCTACTCCCGCCTCTTCATCCTCCAGGGCCACCAGCCACTGGTATTTGGATTGGATGGTCTCCAGCCTCAGCCATGCCGCTATCTCCTGCCTGGTGGGTGGTGC
The DNA here is from genome assembly GCA_963921515.1 of Calotriton arnoldi. Taxonomy (NCBI): domain Eukaryota; kingdom Metazoa; phylum Chordata; class Amphibia; order Caudata; family Salamandridae; genus Calotriton; species Calotriton arnoldi. The sequence goes on from CAWUFW010001225.1 coordinate 1,676,601, forward strand.
TGGTGGACCAGCAGGAGTAGCTATATCAAGAGAAAGAAAAAGAAAAAAGACAAATTGTAAACAATGCTCTGTGCAAACACTTGTTCAGGGGCGGCTCCTCCATTTGAGCGGAGGAGCATTGCCCTACAAGCCCCAGAACTGAAAAATTAAGTGGTAATATCGTTTATTTATGAGCGTTTTATTTTTCAGCAATCCGTCCTGAACTAACTGTCAGGACAGGGTGTGGTTAATGCTGACGAGTAGCAGCAGGGAGCTGAGCTGTGTGCTTAAAAATGCGCCAGCCAGATATGCGCATTTCAAAGTTCTCTAACTTAGCTGTCTTAGACAGCTGGGTTTGAGAAAGCACAGGCCTCCAGTGCTCTTAAGAGTGCGGAGAGAGGCTGCTCTATCCAAACCTGGTGCTGCTTTCATGCTGTGAAAGCAGCGCCAGTATTCGGTAGTGCAGTTTCCTGCATAAGGAGCTTCCTGGAAGACACCTGAGGGAAGAGGTTGTCGTAATACTAAGGTAAGTGATTTTCTATTTGCGTGCCCCCCCACCCCAACACCCTTGGTACGAGCTAGCCACCACTGCACTTGTTTAAAATTAAGTAGTGGGTGGTGCAGTAGCAGTACATTGCTGGTTGCCTAGGGCCATTGGAATTTGATGTGATCATGATAAGGAGAGTCAGAGGGCCAATTGTGTTTTTTACTCAACACTGCCTCACATGAAAAGCACTGACTGTCTGGCAGAAATGAATTAGCGCAGAATAACACCAGATTAAAAAACAGTGATTTAATTTTTTTCTTTTAAAGGTTTTTCTAATAATTAAAAAGACACTTTGAGTGGAAAAATAAAAATAAAATGGCCTCTCATTAATGAGTAAGGCATTATGCACTATGGAGTACAAGTTATTGTGCTAAATTAATGGAGGCATGCTAGCCAGCACGTAGGGTACTTTGCTACTGTCTGCAGCTGGGGCTGCTGTTGTTGACAATTATCTATTTTTAATTCCAATGGCCCTGCTCTTCTCCAAATGTCTCTCACTTTCTACCCTGACTCCAAAGAGGCAGATAACTAATGAATAGGATACTGCATCATACACATCACATATAAAAAGCAGATATTATTATCCTGTCTGCCGTAAGTAGATGGTGGGGAAAATGATGCACTGCACTACAGGAAAAGGAATGGGCTATATAGATTGTATTTGGCATGTTCATCACAGAGTATCCCATACGGCAAACTTGAAATCAAATCAGGCACTTAGTCCCACTTTACTCATTGGCCTCACCCACCACAACAAATCATTTCCAACAAATTCATTCGCTGGGCAGTAAGGAAAGGAAACTTGACTTACTTTACTGCAGGGTAAGGTAGAGGGACTAGGCTGGTAGATAGAGCTTTTGCTACAGAATAGAAGGGTGTCACTGATCATCGATTTGTCATGTGCCTAAGCTTTGGCTCATTCAGTCACTGTAGTTTACGAAAGTTGAAAGGGAAAAATTTGAACAGGCATAAAATGAATCTGTTAAGGGAAACCATGAAATACATTTTGGAGTCACTTGACATAGCCATAAAAATGTGGCACGTGCCAAGTATTGATTTTTCAGATTTTTGGTAAGCTGGGACAGAAGAATTTAGGAAAGAATAAAGGAGTGAAGTACTAAGAGGTGACTAAGTGTTTGAAGGGAAACACACCTTGTGTGTTCTGTTTGCAGTGCATTTAAAACTTCATAAATGCTGTATTAACTGAAACAGACGAACATTGCACAGTCAACACTGCAGTCACAAATTGAACCATATTGCACTTAGGTCATGGGAGGCAAAATGCCATGGGCAGGGAGGCGGGTTGATAAATGATGATGGGTGGGATACATATCTGCCTCGCTTAACAAATACAGTGAGTCAAGGAATTAGAATAAAAATGTAAATACTTTAAAGCATAGTTTTGATAACCACAAACACAGTACGCGAAGTAGGTGAGCAGCCTGTCCTTCTCCAGAAGAGCTCCCTTGTTTATTCATCCAAACAATTATTCATTCATCCTTTCATTCTTCTGTATTCACCCATAGCCACCATGATTTAAGCTTTACTTTCTCTCATCTAGCCTTTCACCAAAGTTTCCAATCCATTATCCATCCATTCAGTATCCACCCTTTCTTTCAACCATCCTTTCATCCATCCATCTATTAAACAATACCCACCCACGCATCCTTTCACCTACCCACGCATCCTTTCACTCATATACCATTTCACCAATCCTTTCTTTAAACCTTCAGTTTTTTCCCATTTCCATCAAGCCATCATTTTTAGAATTCATTATGTGAGCTTTTGCTGATTTGCAGATAGAAGAGGCCATACCGCAACCACCACTGTAGCTGGTAATGCAGGGGGTTCATGATCACGAGTCACGACGAAGCCCTTGTAGCAAGTGAATATAATAGTAATTGTCAATAAGCAAGCAATGTGACTTACCACCGCCCGTCCCTGCTGCCACTTCTCCCCCTCCAACCGAATCTCCTTTTCCTCCTGCAGTGGCACTTGAGCCGGCAGCACTGATGGTCTGTGTGGCTAGAAAAAACATTATATATTTTTTAGATGCCGTTTTTAATTAAAAGAATACAACTGCAATACATCACTATAGTTCGGTTATCACTGCAGTATCTTCTATCAAAAATATCACTCTGGGCATTTTGTTGGTTTACCATGTTTGTAAAACCAGGTAGTCAAGCCAACCGAAAACTTTTCATAATGGAGGGGCAGAACTATAGCCTATGATGATGATGACTTGGAGTCACTGAAGTGCAGTGAAGGGATGGAAGAATAATGGTCAATGAAAGACATATGATGTTGGTTGCCAAATGCAATGGGACCTCATACTTTCCAGCCATGCTGCACTGTCATGGAAACTGATGGTATACTGTATAAATGAATTACACAGCACAACATTGGGGGGTGGGGTGATCCATGACCATGGTCACTCTCTCATTAACTTTTAGAGCATGAACAAGAAAAAGAAAAGCCTTCTCTACAAACATACATGGTGAATATTATTTATAATTCGAGCTTCTCGGGCCTGCAATCTTCCCAGGAGTCAGTAGGGTACCAAACATCTGTTTAGACTTACAGTACCACAGGATATGTAGGGGAAAGGGAAAGATTACCAACAAAGCAGTACAGACCGAAAAAAGTCAGATACCAACAAAAACCCATGAAATACAGAAAAAAAGAGAATGCAGGCTGAAAAGGAATTAAACAAAAATTGGAAAGGGGAGTTGAAAAAAATTAGACAGTATGAAAAAAATAAACAAGGCAAAATTAAAAGTGGTGTAATAGTGGGCAGAGGTAAAAGTTTAGGAAATATAAGTAATAAATAAAAGGACTTGCTGGGCTAAGCAGAGCCCTCAGCAGTGGCGCTGGTTGTCGGCGCCTCCTCCCCAACTCTTCCCGGACACACCTCTGCCCCTATTCTTGCCCTTGGTTTTTCCTGTAAGAAATAAAGAAGATTAAAAAAATAGATCAGTGGTACAGCTAATCTCCGCAACATTTCTATAACAGGCAAACATAGTAACATTGTACTTATCTAAATCAGATCACCCATAGTACTAAAATCAACTATCGTTGAGTTGGCCATACTAATTGTAAAATCCCTATTCCAAATTTCCTTGACAAAAACTACATTTGGAATGAATGCATTGCAATAAATCATCTTTGATTCTATTCTCATTTCTCAACCCCCTAGATGGACCAACTCAGTTTCCCTTTTGTGCAATGCATAGATGTAAACTAGTACTACACATCACTGTGAAATTGCTTCGGACTGTACGAGCTACATAGAGAAAGTCACAGAGAACGCTAGCTCACTGATATCGCTAATTCACTATGGTGACAGGAGGACAGAGGAGTCTGCAATGGCTTCTTAAATAATCAGCCAAAGCGAGTGCCGGCAAGTACAAATTGAGTAGCGCCAAACACCTGCCTAGCTCAAAATGGATCACATAATAATATTCATAATATAAATTAACCATAACTTACCTCTGAGTGTGAGCAGCATGCTATTTGGATTTAAAAAAAATCATTTTTAGAACACAAACACAACAGATGATTAATACTCACCGACCCTGCAATCTCGTCGCCTAGCCGGTTGAGCAGGCCCTGCTCCTGGTCGAGGATATCTGTCCAGCAGTGCGTCAGCTGCTGGGGGTGTGCTTGACTTGGCTGGTGCGCCGCACACACCTGTGCACCCTCCCCCAACGCAGCCGATGTTCCCACAGGGGGTACCAGCTGCCAGGCATTCTGCCTGCTGGCAGCATGGAGGGGAGTGGCACTGCACCAAAAAAACTAGTGCTGCCACCTACACCCCACAAAAGATGCATGGGGCTGCACCCAGAGCCGCCGTCCACAGGGTAGGCGGCTGCTGTTGCTCGCAGTTCAGTGGGCCTCGCGCCACTGCTCCTCTGTTCGCCCTGCTCTGACATGGCACTGAGTGGGGGGGAAAAAAAGAAAAACAGAGGAAGAAAGGAAGGAAGAAAATAAAATACAAATAAGGAGGTAAAGGCAGGAAAAATGTAAAAAGTACAAAAGCTCATGAAAAAACATGATTATTTACAAAAAGTAAAATGCACAGACAAAAAAACACACCCTAATACAACAAATAAAAATGTGGGGTAGATTAATTAGGAGGGCGGAGGATTGAAAAGATTGAGAAGGGATTCAAAAACTGGCCCAGCACCATGAACAGAACAGAGAAAACAAGATGGCCGCGCCCATGTGAACCGCGTGGTGCCGTTCGCGCTCGATTTCCAATGTGAGAACATACTCTGTATATGACGTAAAAACACAACGTGACGGGGCGCACCGGGAAACTCTGCCCGCCCGTGGAACTCCATGTAGCATGGTAGAGTTTTTTACAATCACTTCCCGGTGTTCAGCGTAGCTCGACTCCGCAAACTCCGCTCAGGCCTAGCAAACGTCCCACCAACTTGAGATGATTTTGAGTTGCAGGTGTCTTTTCCTTTTGACCACACCTTGCCTACCTAACCTACACTTCATGTACTGGCAGTTTAATCTAATTAGTAAGAACAGGTTTTAGGCCCAGATTTACTGAAGGTTGCTCATGTACCACAACAATGGTGCAAACAGCAGCAATCATCAATTTTCAGCCACAAAAGCTATTTTGCTCCAAAATATAACTTTGCACAGTGCCAAAACAGCTTTGTGCCAACCACATTTTAATTTCCATAAAGGGAGCATTTCTGGGATGGAACAGATAAAACCCGTGGATTTTGGCTCAATGTTGGATCTATTAAAGCAGTGCGATCTGGGATTGTGCCAGAACCTAATACTATGTGTATCAGCCTCAAGCAATGGGGCAAGAGGTACATCACTGATATACCTATTTGTAACTAAATACACTAATAATATAAAGTACATATCTCACATATCTGAACCCTGTGCCTGACACAGCTGCTATACCTTTGTGCAATAAGGGAAATCTCAGAATAATGCTGAACTGACTTTTTAGCACGAATCCCGCTATTGATGTTTTCATCAGTCACGCCCTGAGTTCCAGTGCATGACGGCCAGTATATGTGGGCCTTAATTTGGGTAGTCATTACTAAAGCAGGTGCACATTATTTTTCATGCAGTGGTGATTTCCAGTGATAACGCAGTTACTGTTGACATTATTCTGTCCATTGTGATATCCTAATGGAGTATGCCCACCTGCAAAGGGCATATTTCATCACTACCAATAATTTCCAAGCACAGGTGGTGGTATTATATATTGTGTAATATACAACAGTGCCTGGGATTCACTCTTATTGGTGGCTGATAGTACTTTGCTTCCCATCAAATACATGTGGTTGATGATATGCAATGTCTACTGTCAGTTAGGGTGGAGGCATACACTAACCATCAATGACAACTCCCCTCTGGGGAAGATAGGAGTCATTAAAATAATGAATTATTTCTAGTGATAAAGTACAGTAGGCATCACCACCATGCTATATTTTCATATGACAGTTATGCTATGTTATTTTCATTATGAATTGCTTGTCTACCAAAGAAGTTTGATGCTATCAAGAAATAGTCTACGCATTTTCACTGATACAGGCAGGCTACTATGACAAGAGCTAGGATTTAAGGTGTTTCCTAAATTTTAGAAAGAGGGATTCCTATTGGAAGTGGAATGTAGTGAATTTCCAGGCTTAACCGTCAGTACAAAGAAGTACACTGACACTCGAAAACTCACATGATTGGCTAATCTCAGTGACCTCTGAGTGACACACCAATTAAATTTGGTGACCATAAGGCCACAGTACAGTTAATATATGGCCTTATGCATGGACCTTAAACATTAGCCTTTTACTAGGAGGAAGCATTGTTAAGCAGGTGCATTTATGGACCCATTTCTTGAAGCCAGTGAGCTGCCTTTCTGCAGCATTCCGGGCCATCGAGAAATGGTCAATCCTCTTTTCTGCAGGTCATAAGTGAACACTATTCCCATAGTCAAAGCTAGATTGAAGCAGAGCATTTACTACAGGAAAATGAAGATGGAAGTCAGTGAAAGGTAGGAATGCATCTTAATATGTTCAATGAAAGAAGGTTGTACCTTAGAACGCTGCTGCCTGGACCTCAGAAGACATATTATGGTCTACATAGAGGGTAAGGCAATGGACAGTTTTATCAACCACTCTACTATGGCCAATAGCGGAAGCCAAATAACAGAGGACCCCATTGGGGAGTCAGTGGATGTCAGTGAGTCTCAGAAAGACTGATTCTAAAATAATTCACTCACATCAATCTTAACGTTGTAGTGATATGGGCAGAATACCATTGAAAGCAGGATGCATAATGTTTTCTGCAGTTATCTAAGCATTGCATGCGTGGTACAGCCATGCATAAATCATCAATCCCACAAAAATCACTATATGAAAACAAAGATACTTTTTTCCAAATACTTAAGAAGTCAATGTCAGTATTATGAAGATCATGACCTTAAAACATATTAACAAAAGTCATTATTGTAATGACCTGGGAGTAGCAATACATTTTGCAATGGTGAACACATTGTAGACTTCAATCTAGTTATTTGAAGTTAGATGTGCATTAATGTGAGTATACATAATATGTTTTAAGGGTGTAATGCTTCTTGTCTTCAGGAAAACTCCTTCATTTCATTAATGTTTTCAAACTAACTTCAAATTAAAATAATTGCAAATATATTTGGTCTTATTCACAAAGATAGATTAACAGCTGAAAATCACTTATTTACCCCTGGCAAGAATTCATAATGGCTTTCTGGCTGGAGTAAATGGATGTTCTACTGTGGAGTTCTTTGTCACAACTTTCAAGAAATCTGCAGTAGTAAATCTCACACATGGGTTCGGTAGTGGAAAGTGGGCATTAAAAGGCATGGTTTATGGGGGCGTGGCTTGGACGGCAGCGGTAATGGCTGCCTAATCCCGTTGCTCGGAGCACGGAGGAGCGATTTCGGCACGATTCTGGAGGAAAAACGTTCGTGAGAGGCAGAGGACACCAGATTTCGATACCTAAAACTATGAGGAGCCTGAAGTGACAGAAAAATCGGACTTCTAAGGAGTGGAAGAGCCATAAATCGAGAGGGAAGATTGAGACTTTCACCCGACTCGAACCACAAAAAATGGCGGCGCCTGGAACGAACACAAAACGAAGAGAAACATAGACAAATGCAACTGTAATATTAAAGCCCACTTGCCGTGAAGTTACCGCTGATCAAGAAGGTGGATGCATACAATTAGCGGCGCGCGTTGTGCTGGAGATGTAGTCCTGACTCACCCCATAAGCTGCACAAAATCGCACTGCCTGACCTGTCAATGGCGCGCGAATTTACGGACTGCCCGCTTTAGACCTCTCATGCGGGGACACCAGTAAATCTTCATGTCCTGCGGCACCCCAGACTCTAAGAGCGGATGACTATCAGAGATACCTATGTTATGAATCTTGAGGCGCCGGTTAGCCAATTAAGTACTTGGTTGACACGCTGTGCCTGACTTCAAAATGGCGCTCAAGTAACTAGATCGGCCGGCAATATTAAATCTAGCCAATATTCCAAACACCGAAATGCCGTCAGTGCTGTTCTTTACCCATCTGGAGTGGCAAATGTGCAACGCTATTTCACAGTTTTGAATCAAAGGCACAGCTACTGATCTTTGCGATTGAATCCCACATGTGGCAGGATACACGCCCATAACAACTTTCCCGCACTGCAGCCATCACTTGTACTATAGTGGATTCCAACACAGCCTGTGCAGCGCAAGAATAGTGATGCTACTCGCCGATGTTGACAAGGTTGTAGTGAATAGCTCCCTTGATGCCTGCTTCCCTGTCAAGGCTATACCAAGTCACTCTGTCACTTGCTAGGTCTCACATGCCAGGCCGGTCCAGTGTAATACTCAAGAGGGGGTGACACCTACGAAACTCGAACCGCTGCTACTGTGATATATGCTGTTCAGTTGTCTCAAACTCCAGTGCACATAAACCGGATTGAACATTAGGTGACACGGCTAGTCCTTACTTTACGCCTACTTTTACTCACCTACTCACAGGAGCGATAGACGCCAACCAACTTCAAGCTTACACAGGTCTCAAGCTTGGACGCAAGGTGGCGGATAAAGAACACAGAGGTCTAAACAAAAAGTCAAAGGCTGAGCCAGCGATCTCAGACTCCCCGATCAAAGCTAAATCGGATATGCACAGCACAATGGACATGATCTTAAAGAAATTAGCTGACGTTCATGACCTGGCAAAATCCACTAAACAAAACAGAGACTCCATGCAGCTGGAACTCACCGCCATTAGAGCAGATATGCACGCGATTAATTCAAAGCTCACAGATGCTGAGCAGAGAATAAGTGACGTGGAGGATGTAACTTCCCAGGCCGGAAAAGAAATAAAATATCTCAGAGATACTACGAGCGAGCTCAAAAGAGAAGCAGCCGAATTGGAAGACCGTAACAGAAGGGGCAACATACGCATTTTCGGTATTCAGGAGGGCTCAGAGGACTCGGCAGACTCATGTGGAGCATTTGTAGAATCTTGGATTCCCATGATAACAGGCATTAAATTCCCTCAGGCTTTAGAATTAGACAGAGCTCACAGGATCCCAACGTTCAATCCCTCACACAGAAAAACGACTCGACCAATAATATGCAAACCCTTGCGCTTTCAACATACAGAGGCAATACTCAACTTTGCAAGGAAGAATCATAAAGTTACCTGGGAAGGCCATCAGATAAACTTCTCACAGGATTACTCCAAGCAGACGGTGAAAACAAGGAAGGGGTTTCTTCAACTGAGAGACACACTGAGAGACAAAAACATTCAATTCTCTTTTGCTGGTCCGGCAAAATTTAGAATTTTTGATCATGGTAAACCACATTTCTTTACGAACCCTAAAGACCTGGAAAGGCATTTGGAAGCTTCCCCGGTGCAGGAAATGGATATCGCTGCTGGTCCTTCATTCAAACGGAAAACATGAAATCCAGAGACACAACATCATTTGGTCTAAAATAGTCCGGTTACACCACGTTGTTAGTCACACGCGCATGTGACCTGCTTGAGATACATATCTCTGTTAATGGGTTTCTTTATTGTGTTCATTGACGTTGCTGTCGCACGATATATTTAGGTTATTGTTCATATTTTCACGTGTCACAAACCAAGTGTTCTTAGGTAGACTATGATTTAGTGAGCCAGGCTCGTTCTGTTCCTAACGTCCATTGAGAACAATGCAATAAGTGCGGGTGGTGGGCTGTTGCACATTAATACAGGCGCGTCACCTCTCTTGAACAGGTGTTGTAATAGTCTATCTTACAAGCATAAGAATGTTAAACATTGTTTAAGCTGTTCCAACAGTGGCCTGAGTTCGTCACTGTGACTCAATCACTTTCTTTCTCACAGGTAATTATTAAGAACCTGACAGTTCCTAGTTAAAATTCATCCAGATTAGATTTAACCTAGTTTATACCCTCCCGGCTGCTTGTTGACGGATCTGCCTTCGCAGCTCCTAATCTCGAATTTTTCAGGTGGGGAGGGGAGGGGGGGAGGGAGGGGAGGAGGGACAGGGGTAGGGGGGAAAACGTGGTTGTCTTTCTTGTATATTATGTATTGTATGTGCTTTGCTCTTTCTTTTGCCTTTTGAAATTGCTGCAATGACAAGTATGCTCCATTTTACATACAGACTCATGGCTAGGGTCCAGATGGCCCGCAATGGTAGAAACCGTCACCGTCCTTCTGTTCCTATGATGCTAAGTGTATTCATGTGTGGCTCTCAGAGAGAAATAGTTGCAACCCTTAAGAGTTTGCCCAACCAGGCTACCAACAATAGGACAGAGGATGGCTCAAAATAAAAAAATAACAGAGGATATCAATATTGTATCCCTAAATGTGAAGGGGCTTAACCACCCTATTAAACGTCGGAAAGTCTTTGACTACCTGGCCAAAACAAAAGGAGATATTTTTCTTCTCCAGGAAACGAAGCTCTCAGAAGAGGATACCAGTTTTATTAAACACAATTGGATCTCCCATATCTCCTGTTCGCCAGCCGACCATAAGAAGAAAGGTGTTATCACTCTCATAGCCAGAAAATCAAACATAGCTACTATATCACACACTCATGATGATGAAGGGAGACTGTTAATCACACACTTGAAGAAAGGGGAGGATGCAATTCACGTTCTCAATATTTATGGCCCTAACTCTGATGAGCCCAGCTTCTGGGAAAATATATCAGAAAAGATAAGTAGCCTTCCTCAAGACGAACTCGTCATAGTAGGAGGGGATTTCAATTTACCACTTGACCCCCTAATTGATCGACAATCTAAATGTAGGTATCAAACAACCCGATCACATAAGATTCTCCATAATATCTGTTCCAAATTCAACCTCAAGGACACCTGGCGCCTTCAGCACCCAGACACACGCGATTATACCTTTTATTCAGCCCCACACAACTCCTATACTAGGATTGACTACATTTTAATATCAGGCTCCTTTACCCATCTTATTGACCAAACAGACATTGCCCCCATACTACTGTCAGATCATTCTTGTATCAGTACAAAACTAGCAGGCGCTCATCCCACACTTCCCTCTAAACGGTGGCGATTTAATGAGGAGGTACTCTCCGACCCAGCCGATAAAAAGCAGATAGAGAGCGCTATACATGAATACATCATGCACAATGATCTCCCAGACACGGACACGTTCACCTTATGGGATGCACTAAAAGCAACTATCAGGGGGATTCTCATTGGAATCAAAGCACGAATCAATAAGAAACTCAATTCTGAATTAAATGCTCTAGAAAAAGAGATGAAACTCTTGGAATCATCTCATGCCAATGCAATAGATAATAGAGACATACTCAATCAACTGATGAAGAAAAAATATCTTTATAACAAAATAATAAGAAAAAGGGCGGGGTGTGGATTAACAAATTTAGGGCACTGAAACTTTGTGAAGGAAACAGAGCAGGGAAACTATTAGCCTCCTATCTTAAACACAAGCAGAGACAGTTCACCATCTCCTCGATAAAAGACTCCTCTAACGCCATCCAAAATAAGCTAAAAGAGATCCTGAACGCATTTAAATCCTTCTACAAGGATCTTTATCAAAATAAACAAACGGTAAACTCGGAAGAATGCGCCAGATATCTTAATTCTCTAAAACTTCCACGCCTATCAAAGGCAGATGGTGACACTCTGGGCAAACCCATCACAGAAATAGAATTACTTAACTCTATTAGATCCTTGAAAGGTAATAAAGCCCCGGGTCCGGATGGATTCTCGGCATCTTTTTATAAAACATTTGGCGAATCGCTCCAACCAACCCTGTTAAAAGTTTTTAACACCATGGCCCAGGAAGGCCGTATTCCCAAATCAATGAAAGAAGCCACTATCATTGTCATTCCCAAAGAAGGGAAAGATCCACTCTTGCCTAAAAACTATAGACCAATTTCACTGATTAATGTGGATTGCAAAATCTACGCCAAAATTTTAGCAGTAAGATTGAATGCGGTCCTCCCTAAAATAATTAGTAACTCCCAAGTTGGTTTTCTCGAAAACCGAATGTCTAACGACAACACCCGCTTGCTATGCCACATTCTTGAGCAGGCAAAGCAAAAACCTGACCCGTCTTGTGCCATTACTCTGAATGCGGAAAAGGCGTTCGACAGAGTCTCATGGTCATTCTTGAGACACTGCATGCTATCTTTCAATCTAGGTAGCTCGTTCGTCACCATGGCTATGGCAATGTATTCAGAACCAACTGCACGCATTGCGATAAATGGAACGCTATCTGATGCCTTTATACTTGAGCAGGGCACTAGACAAGGCTGCCCCCTTTCCCCTTCCCTCTTTCTCCTAGCCCTTGAACCATTACTTCAAGATATTAAACAAAACCGTGAAATAAAAGGTGTAAGTTTTAAAGATCTCCGGGTGAAACTGGCCGCTTACGCGGATGACATTCTCATAGTCACGGAGGACCCATGCCCTTCCGTTGCAGCCCTGATGCAAACCATAGAAGTCTACTCGTCCCACTCCGGCTACAAATTGAACAGAGATAAGTCGGAAGTCAAACCCCTCAATATTTATTGCAATAGAGAGATACTAGGTGACTCAGGCCTTGCCTGGCAGCCGGGATTCATTAAATACCTAGGGATGGAATTTGACAGTACTATCCTAAAGTCTCTACAACGAAATGAAACCACCACTTTGGAGAAAATTAAAAAACTTCTAGACACATGGTCCCCAAGATTCATCACATGGTGGGGTGGAATCGAAACCATCAAGATGATGATTACGCCACTAGTGAATTACCTAATAACCATGCTCCCTCTTACACTGACCGAGGAGTTCCATCGGAAGCTAGGTATCCTTATTTCCAAGTTCCTATGGCAGGGGAAAAAGGCTAGAATTAGCCTGAAAAAACTCAGGCTGGACAAATCTCTTGGGGGGGGGGGTAAATCTGGCCGACTTTAAAATCTACCAAACGGCGTTCTTAGCAAAACAGGGCTCGTATTGGTTTGTTCCTCCCGTGGGATATACTCCAGTCTGGCTAGAGATCGAGAAATCGTTGCTCAGCAATTTGGCCCCAGCTGCCCTACTTACCTCCAAACTTACAAGTATCAGCTGCTCAAAATCCATATTTAAAAACACAAAATACGCCCTTCTGCAATTAGATAAAAATCTAGATGTCAGTATTAGGCATTCGCACTTAGAGTCACTGTGGGACAACCATAAAATACAATATAGGGGGAGCACCATACACTACAATACATGGATCGACAAGGGTATCTCCTTTCCTCACCAACTGGTAGACCCAGTAGAGCCCATCTCCTTTAAAAACCTACAGACAAAATGTAATCTAGATCATAGAGAATTCTACAGTTTCCTAAAAATTAAGGCAGCAATAACGAAAGCTAACCTATCGTCTTCTTCCCCTTCCCTCCCACAATACATAGCGAAAATAAATAAGCTGGACCACCAAGTATCCTGGATTTATAAATTACTTTGCCCTAAACATTCAAACCTCAATAAAAAGCTCACCTCCTACTGGGAATCGCTATCTTCTTCCCCGATCTCCGAAGAGGCCTGGTCCAAAACGTGGAACTCAGTCTCTAGAAATACAATTTCTCCAGCCCTATCACAGACAAAATTTTGGCTCTTACACAAAGCATATTGGACACCAGCTCGCCTACACCTACACAAGATTAGAGAGGATTCCAAGTGTTGGAACTGTAAGGAGGATACAGGAGACCTAGCACACCTGCTATTCTACTGCAAATGCGTTAAACATTTTTGGGACGGTATATTTGATTTTATCTCAAAACTTCTCTCATGCTCCCTTAAAAGGGAATTCACTACATTGGTATTTGCCTCCCTTAGTGTGGAAGTTCTAAACGACAATGACAGGGCCCTTTTGGACCTTCTCCTGATAGCAGCAGTTAAAGTTATACTAAACAACTGTAAGGATACAAACAAAGCGTCGTTTAAATGCTGGTTAAACTGGGTATCCCACCTCAGAGGCGCTGACACAATTGCCCTCCAAAACTCACCTTGGAAACCCCCCCCTCAGACATATGTGGGATAGTCTTGACATATATTTTGAATCACACAAACCACCATGAGCTATACCCTGACTGAGGAGTAACTTATAGTCTGCTCAAGCTTGGCCTATACCGGTTCTCTACCTAATTTCTCCTATAGGTAATCACCTGTACTATGTCGCTGAAGTCCATAAGTAGATGTTCATTGACAGTATATGTTTTGTGTTCTTTTTGATTGATCTTTTCCTTCTTGATATTTAGCACACTTTGTAGTATTGTATTTATTTTTATGTGTGTTTGATGTATTCATTTGTTCAAGAAAGCAACCAATAAAAACTTTTGAACATGAAAAGGCATGGTTTACTTGTACATTTGTAAATGCCAAACGTACATTTGTGAGATTTCACAAACTTCCCATCTGACCCCTTCCCACCCTGAAGTGGTCGGAATTCCAGAATGGAAAAGGGAATTTTTCACTTCCAGACATGGTGGGGTGCAGAAGAGCTTTCTCCATTGGGAAAAATGTTTTCCCAGCGAAGAACAAAGCGTTAAAAAAAAGTGCATTTGCACAATGGGCTCAAATCCCCCTAGGACTGAATAAATGGTATTTCTCAGTTTTGCACATGAAGTAATGGCAAACACTGAAACTATGGCAGAGAAGCAACGCTAAATGGAAGTAATGATAGGACACTGTTGGGAGACAACTAGCTAATTTGTTTATTTCATGCATTCAACCGCTCATGCTCTTTGTCGGTCTTTCTGAAGCTGCCTCCTCATGGATATTAGAATTAAACCCACCTAGCAATCATTCTTCTGACTTCTAAAGACTCATAATTTCAGACTTCATTTATCTCAAAGTGTGTGATGTACTATTTGTCAGAATAAATTTGTCTCATTTTCACTGATATAGTTAGATACTTACATTCCTCTCTGGCTCATACTCTTCTGGCCATGCTCTCCCTTGCGCCTCTCCTATATATTGTTTCCGCTCTTCCTCTCCCCTCATGTCCATCTTCTTCTGCTCCACCTCCTCCTCCCCAGCCAACCTCTGTTATTCCATCCCTATTGACCTGCCTTATTCTTGCCCCACCCTCATCAGGCCCCACTCCGACTTGCCTTCCTACTCTAGTCACAGCCTTGTTATCTCCTTGCTTCTCTCTCATCCTGTTGCTTCTTTAGTACTCTTTTGCCATATATTGCTCCTTTATTAACCTAGTCTACTTCATTTCCTCTCCCCCTTCTCTCACCTTTCGCACTTTCTTTCATACGCTTCGCTCGGTTCTTTATTAAATCTTCTCACTCATTGGCAACTGCTATACTAATTTTCCTTAACCTATATAGCACCTCCCACATCTTCGCCCTCTTATCTCCCTAGTCTGTGTCCCTCACCTTCTCTTTGCTTTCCCTCACCCCTCCCCAGTAATTGCCCCTTCTCTTACCATCTCCCTACTTCCTTTCCACAAACTTCTTCTCTTCCCACTTTGTTCTTTCTTGCATTTTAGTTCTTCCCCCCACATTTCCTCTAATGTCATATCCATTTACTCCATGTTGTTCAAGCTTTGTTGTAATATTTTTGTCGCTGTATGGTTCTTGTGTAAAGCGCATCTATACCTCTGGGTTCCCATGCACTATATAAAACTGCAAAATAAATACAAATAAATAAATTGAGAAATGATGTTGGATATGCACAAAGAGATTATTTCATTTCCAAATGCTGTTTGAAAATCCTCTCCTTGGAAAATGTTTACGACATGTTACATTTCATATTTGATTCCTAAACACTGCTTAGAATGTATTGTTGATACCCAAGACACCACAGGGGTTGCAACAGTTATTAATAACCTTCCAGACATTTTGAGTAGAGATGGGCCTGGAGCTTAGTAGCTCCAAGGCTAAATGCATGTCCTTCTCTAAATGAAAGCTGACTTTTTGCAAGAGATGTATGCTAGTGGGTGACACCCCAATAGATGCAGTGCCAAATTTGACTATCTAGGCATAAGACTTACACCAAATGTGTGCTGGGCTTCGCACCTGGAAAAGGCACAGTCGTCCCTAATTCAGCAGACTGCTAGTATATCAAAGATCGATAGAAAGACGACATCTAGAAGGGTGGCCCCAGCCCTCGAGATTTATAACATCCAGCCTATGGGGTCAGTTATGTATGGGGGCAGAGCTATGGGGCTGCATGACTACACAAAGTCTTACTTTAGTGGAGCACAGGTTTTTAAGATCCCTACAAAACCTCCCTGCAAGTACTCCACTGACCCATCTCTACATAGGCCTGGTCCAAAGAATGATATCTCAAAAAATTGAGTGCCGACTCCTTACCTTTTGGCATCGATTGTGGTCCGCTCCAGCTCTAGATACCTATTAGGTGGTCCTTAGAGACCTTACAGTGTCGCAGTGCGCAGAAATAAATCCCCTGGTTTCGAGTCATCAAGGATCTACTTCAGAAGTTGGGGCTAGAACTCTCTCGGTCCATCCCTGAGAAAATGTTTCTGATTCCTAGAACTAGTATAACAGCAAGCCTTTGGGAGTGTGTCTCTGTGGAAAATGCGTTGAATTGTGAAGGAACGCTATCACTAGCCTTTATTGACTTTAAACCTTGTGCGTGATAAGAGCAGACTATTGACGAAATTGTACCCCCTTGGCACAGAAGTTGCATTTTCAATTTATGTCTGGATCCCTACCCATTAAAGCTTTTTACAGCAAATGGCAAGAGAAGGGTATTGCTGATGATGTATGCCCTGAATGCTAAGGGGGTTTGGAATCGTTAACCCATATATTATTCTTCTATTCATGCTATCATCGTCCCGAGCAAAGTGGATTGTACCACTCTGCAGGAATTTGGGCACTAAAAGGTATCTGGAGGCATTTAGAATACTGAACACCGATACAAGCAGAGTAGTGGTCTTTGGTATAGCTAAATACCTAACGGCCCTTTGGTTAAGCCCCACAAAGTGTTTACAAGGAAGCCACTGATTTGATAGCTTAATGGTTTACACCAGGACCTAGAATTCTTGCTGACTCAAATATTAAGATTGGATGTAAGAAGGGAGGGGGCGTTTCTAAGATTTGTTACTAATGCACTGGTCACCTTAATTGGAATGATGAGTCTGCACATTACTGCAGGTTGGAAATTTTACGCTTGGTTGGTCCGGCTTCATAATGCATCAACTACCTCACATGATTTACTAGTGTTTGCAGCCATCTAGTCGTATTTGTTGCGCTCTCGCATTGGTCACTTTACCTTAAATATGCAGTTTGCACTTTACCCCAGTATGGAGATCTTTGCTATGACTGGCAGAGAGGAGTTGGTCTAACTGCTAGGGCGGTCGACCTCGAATCTGGGGATCGGGGTTTCGAGTCTGGGCAATGACACTTAATCTCCCCATGCCCAACAAAAAAAAATGAATGTGTCATGTAACGCAACTGATGCTATGTATAGCGCTCTGATACCCGATACCTTCGGGTCAAGTTTGCGCTATATAAAACCCGTAAAAAAATGTTGTGCTGGTAATTCCCAGAGTATGTTGTTACTCTGATGCATTTCCTGTTTTTTCATCATGAATTACCAATTGATACAGGTTTTATTGTGTACAAGCTCTATCTTTTTAAAATGTTTATACTGTAACTCCACATGTTTTTCATGATTTTATTATTGTATTTTCATCTCAACATTAGTTCTACGGCTTTTAGTGCTTTATGAGATTTATGTATGATGTACTTTTATGATCCAAGTGATCGATAATAAAGTATTTGATGATGATGACTAGCGACCATCAGCACATGACAGTTTAAGAGCATTTTTCTCTTCCAGAAAAGGCAGCGCCTTCTCATAAATTTGTGCGAAATGGACCAATACAGAACTTTTGTCATACTGCTCATCCAAAGGAATGCAGTTTGGTTCAGCAATGTTCATATCAGTGGCCCATTTCAAGGGTATTCCATTATGAATAATAATTCTGTGCCCCACCTACCGCGAGAATGTGATAAAAGTGTTTTTTTGCTGAAACACACATTCAAGAGTCCAGGGAATCCATGTCACGAAGACTGCTTTCATTTTTGGTCATATCAAGAGCAAATAAAAATGGATGTAACATTGAACATATATTCGAATCTTCACGATTTCATAACTGAGTACTTTCTGTACATAAACGCATTTTTGGACCTCCAGCTCCCATTTGGAAAGCAGCATGTGCAAAAATCCGCTTTTTACCGCCTGCCCAAATTGCAAAATAAGCTCTTTGAATCAAGCCGATAATTATAATGTGAACTTTATGAATTCTGATCAGAGTTCGTCAAAGTTGTGCGAAGTAACCAAATCATGGATAAATTAGTGTTGGGAGCCAGAAAAAACACAGCACCAGATCTAACGTTAAATTTAATGATAAGATTTCTACATTAGTACTGGTGCCAATCACCAACAAAAGGAACCAGGCAAAAAGGATCTCACAAGATGTTACTGGTACATGCCTTTATAGATTCGAGATATCATCTATAGAGAGACAAGCCGGATCCGCTCAACACGCTGGGGCCACGGGGCTGAAAGCAACCAGGGCACCTCTCATGTTGTCCTTTTATAATAACCTGTCTGGAATGAATTATAGAAAGCAAGAAGGAACAGAAATATTGTGACTTCTTGTGCCTTTGCTAGGCCACCTGTAAAACCTTTAGAACTGACTAATAACCCTTATAAACTCAGAGAAAATATTATTTCAGTCCAGGTGAATTGGAAGTCAGATAGACCAAAGAAGTTCTGAAATGTTCTCTTTCTTGGATGCACCTTCCACAAGATACATTTGCCAACTGTGGTAGGTAGGGTAATTGATTGTTTTTTTTCTGCTTATTAGCTGGTCTGGGGTGCTATATGGGAGAGATGTAAAAAGTTTCTTTCTTCATTAACAAATCAATATTTGAGGGTTGGTGATGATGTTGGACCGCATGGGGTTTATATAATCTCTTTTTCCCACTGTCTCTTGCTGCAGATGTGCAACCAGTTCATTCTTGCTAACACAGAATCCCTTCCACCACTTCAAAAATTAGCTAATTTGCCATCAGATTTCTGCAGATCTTCACGAAATTAATGCTTGTTAATGCTTCACTGAGGAAAGTTAAACCACACAAAATGGTGGACCTGTTGGCATCAAATGTGTACATGTAGAAACATACAACACAATCATGAAAGCCCATGTCTGTATTTTATGTGGCTTGGATAACATAAAGCGTGCAGCTAACACAAACAGCTCATTCTACAGTGTGCTATTTTCTGTGCACCCCAACTACTTTGGAGTGTGAGTACTCAATATTGAGTAGGGAGTATTGTTACACCTTAATATTGTAGCCACCATATGGAGGAAAAAAGCATTGACAGGTAATTTATGTACAGATTTTCTATATCTAACTTCACATATAGTTACCTTGAAGATATATATATTTTCAATGTACATAGATGTAGAGCTAAATCTGTATTTACTGATATGCACTTACATTTTGATATTTTGGTCCTCAATATATTGACTATAATATTAAGGTATCATGATATTCCCTACTCAATATTCTATACTACAACCATACTTTGGTATTACACAGGAGGCTCAAGGCACCTCTTGTAATGCCAAATCTGTAGTTGGGCTAAGTTTACTGGTGCATTCACAAGGAAGATGTATTTTCTTTCTCAATCTGAGGGCATTTCAACAGTTTTCATTGGTAAGTAAAACTATTTTAAGGTAAATATCAAATTCTTTGTATTAGGTTTTAAAAGGTGATGACTCTTTTCAGAAGGACATAATAGAGGCCATCAGGGTATTAACATCAAATCAGTGTCTTCCCTCAAACCATATCCTATTCCTTAGATAATAACCTCTCTAGGATCTTACTCTTCATTACTACTACACATATCTCCACCTGCGTGGCAACATCAGCCAGCATTGAGCTTCTAAAAGCCCAATGCAACCAAAGTGCCAAAGGCATCCCACCACATCATAAAATTCTCAGCCCCCCCACAAACATACATATTTTGAAATTAAATAACTTCTTTCAGCTCCCTAGGTCTATCCTTTTGTTTCCAATGTGTCCACAATTTGACTTGCGATAACTCTATCTTTCCCTCATGTCAGCAATAATCTTTAAATCCTTTTACCTTTGGAGCACTTCAGCATTCTCCCTTAGCACGCAAAACCTCTCAGTAGCAGTGCTGCCTTCTCTTCAGCAGTATGAATCACTTGCTCTCATCGAACAACACCCTCAGTCTCAGAACTCCATTCCTCTCAGTGATCCCCTTCAAACCAGTGGCGTAACACAGGCCTCCGCAGCCCCTGCGAAGCGGGGGAGCCCCCAAGCTCCAAGGGGCCCCCTCAGCACAGTACTCTGGCCGGAGAGCTCCTAATTGATTCCGGAGGGGGGCCCTCCACGTGCCTTGCAGTGGGGCCCTCTCAAGTTTCGTTACGCTTCAAACGCACATATTTCTACTACTAAAGTATGCTAAAAAGTGATGGTTGGAATGCTTGAATTAATCTCAGACACTGGTGATTACTCAGGGCCACATCCCAATCCATCTTTATTTTGCACGTCACCTCCATTTGGACCCAGCTATATGGAAATCAGTCTTGACCCTTGTTAGACCTTGCATCCTTGGCGTGGTTTCCCCTGACGTTCTGCCTTCAGACCTCCTGTTTATGCTGATTCGTTTTTGCTGGCCTCAGGATTATGTGCACTTTAGCACTGCTGATAAGTGCTAAAGTGCTTGTGCTCTTTCCCTACAACATGGTAACATTGGCTAATACACCATTGGCATATTTAATTTACTTATAAGTCCCTAGTAAAGTGCACTACATGTGCCCAGGGTCTGTAAGTTAAATACTACTATTGGGCCTGCAAAACTGGTTGTGCCATCCACTTTAGTAGCCCTTGAAACATGTCTCAGGCCTGCCATTGCAGAGCCTGTGTGTGCAGTTCTAAACTGACATGTTGACCTGGCAAGTTAAACCTCCAGCCAGGTCAAACTTTCCTTTTTAATACATATAGTGCAAATAATACACATAGTTCACCCCTAAGGTAGGCCCTGGACAGTCCAAGGGCAGGGTGCAGTTAACGTAAAAAGCAGAACATGTATTTTTAAGTCTTACATGTCCTGGTATAGAAAAAGTCTCACATTCACTTTTCACTACTAGGCCTATCTCTCCCGTAGGATAGCATTAGGATTACCTCATTACATCTTATAAGTGTAATTTCCAATTGGGAAGAGGTAAGACCCCTAGGTCTGGTGTCTCTGGAATCACAATTCAAAATCACAATTAATGCTGAAGTTGGATTTTAAATTGCAATTCTGAAAATGCCACTTTTAGAATGATGGCATGTTCTTAATTTAGCCATTTGGTGCCTGCCTCTGATCACATGTCAGGGGTGGGTGACGGTTGGCCTTCATGAATCCCTCCTAGACTGCCACACACAATGGGAGCTCAGGTGTGACCTGATGGGCCATCCTGGCAGGTTGGGAGGGCGGAGCTGAGCACAGCCTCAGTAATACCTGAATAGGCTGTGTCCTCTCCACAAAGGGCTCCAGTGCAGGAAGGGCAGGGACTCTGTGCATCTCAAATCTCCCCCACCTTCAAAGGCACAACTGAGTAAATATACTGGACCTCTGATACCACCACTTCAGTACACCTCTGGACTTGTGGACACTCTGCCAAGAAGAAGGATTGCTGTGCTGCTGGGAGGACTGTCAATCTGCTGGACTGGCACTCTGAAGAAGCTGTACTTTTGCTGTGCTGACCTGTTTCCCTCTTGCCTTGAGAGGAAGTACTGGACCTGGAACCCATCTTGAACCCAGGACCCCAGAGGGCCTTAAATGGATAGTTTGCTGCCCTCCTGATCTGAGCCTCAGGGACTTAACAGGCTCCCCATACCGCCTGGACCCGTATTCTATGTGTTCCTGATTCCCAAGAGGTGCCTCTCAGGTTCCTGGGCCCTTGCGTGGATCTGTATCTCTTGAAATCAAGCTTTTGAGCTCTACTCGAATGGGCCAGTTCACACCGGTACGGCTCCGCTCGCCAGAAGAATCAGCGCGAGCCGCCTCAAGTCCGTCTTTTCACACAGCAAGCATCATCTGCGGGCGTGGCTCGCCACAACGATCCTCCAGTCCATCCGTCCGCGATGCCCGGCCTGTTCTTCGCATCCCGCCGACCACCGCCAGCAACGCTATCCTTGCTCTTGGCAAACTTCTCCCCCGTGAACGGGACTCTTGGCACAAATCTCGCAAAGATCAAATTTCAGCGGGACTGACCTGGGGTCGTATCTGACATGCACTCCATCATGGTCGGACTGAACATTTGGATTTGACCCGGTCCAGGGCAACTAGATATCCCCGGTTTGCACATTATGCTTTTAAGCACTATTTTACTGTTTATTATTTAAAAGTTCATAACTCTGGTTCTACTTATTAGATTTTTGTTATTTTGGTCTTGTTTTATTTATAAAATTAGGCTCTATTCCTGTAACCTTGTGTGAAGTCTTTTAGTGATGTTTTCACTGTGTTACTGTTTGAAGTCTTGTACAAATACTTTACACATTGCCTCTAAAGTTAAGCCTGACTGCTCTGTGCCAAGCTACCAGACGGTGAGCACAGGTAAATTTAAGGTGTGTTTGTGACTTAGCCTGACTAGGATTGTGGTTACTGCTTGACCAGGGCTCATACCCCAGTGAACCAGGAACCCAATTGCTAACAACCCTGCTCCAACCGGAATAGTCCAGCCCGAACTGCCAAGTCAGGTCCTCCCTGAACCAGAACACAAGCAACCGAGGACTGGTTTTGCCCTAGTTATGGGCTCATTAGCCTCAAAGCATCCTTTTTAACAACTCACATCACACTGCTTGATCCTTTGATCATGCTTCATCCTTTCTCTCCCTTTCTTTTCCACTCTTTTGTCTGGCCTCTCACATCTCTCAGCCCTCCTGCCCTCATTTTACAACAGCACACATCACTTTCTGACTCCCTACCATCTCTGCATTTCTTTCCTCAATCTCTCAGCAGGGCAACCATCGTCCCAGCTTCCTGCTCCCTAGTATAAGCAACACTATTTACCTCCTTTTCACCATCATGCACAGGAACACCACGTATCTTGTCAACATTTCACCTGAGCATCCCACTCTTGCTAAGTCAACACGTGGTTGGATCAAAAAACATTTTGAATCCAGCAACATTGCGTTTGTGTGTGGTAGATGGTGCAGTTTTATATCTAAATGTTGAAGCCGCCCAGATTTATTAAAACATTGTGCAAGGTTTGTGTTACAAAAGTGACTGAAACCTTACATAGAGTGTTGTGGTAAGATTTACTTTCCAAAACAAATCACAAATGGAAAGTTGCCTAAAGTAAGACAAAGTACCCCTCTGCACTACCTTGTGCTCCTTTGCATCAAGGGGCATACCATGGATGGTACTTGGACAGTCACATGCAAGCACCCATGGGTTTTTGATGAACTTCCCTAGTTACAAACGTTTGCAGACAGGGATTTGAGCCACAAAATAATGCCTCCTTGATGAAGGGATAACAGAGGAGCAAATTTTAAAAGTCTCAACATTTTTCTAACTTTCCATGTGTACTGCTCTGAACAGTTCACATAAAAAAGGGAAAAGTATTTAAGTATATTTTTTGTACTAGAAGGACCACCTTCCCGTATAAAACCTGTCCTTGCGTGGCCATAAAACTTAGTAAATCTGCCCCAGAGCATTGCTTTATCATGGGAAGTGAATTTCTAAGGTGGTACAGGACCATTTTGTAGGCCACTAGAGAGGGCTGAAACATGTTGGTGTCTAGTTTAGGGTCATAGGACCATCACATCCTAAATACCCTACTATAGTGTGTTTATCCTTCGCTCCCACTCCAGAAATAAAGGATACTTTAGGAGTGGGTGAGGAATTTTATCTTTAAAGTTACGCCCCCATACACCTTTTTCATAAGTGCTCCCTGAAACACGGTTGAGCCCACCCTGACCTTTAGGAGTTGGGGTGAGCCCAATGATGAAGCATGTCACTATTAGAGTGAGTGAGGGCTATATAAAGAAAAGGGTGCTTTTCCCTTCCCACCCATAATCTTGGGTCGGTTATAGATTGGACATAGGAACTCTCGGTGTGAGTTTCACTGAAGAGAGGACCATCATATAAAAAAAAAACCTGGTTCCCTCTTTTTCCCTTTGCTAAGGAACGCTCGGCGTTTCCCTGAAGGGACACCCATTACGTCTGGATATGTATAATAGGGAGGATGTGTCCATTCCTACCTCTTTTTTGAGGACCTCTCTACCCTTCCAGGGCCCCTGTGGTTCCCTAATTGTGTAATATAGACACTAATAGTGTGGACAGAATACTGAAAGATAAGTGCATATAGGAAAGTATAGATTTGCTTGTCTCAACTCCACATTTATGTGCCTTGAAGATATATATGTATATACTCAAAGCATACATAGGTATAGCAAATTGCTACAATCTTAGCTAATTTGTACCTCAATATTCTATATGATATTAGTGTTCCACAAGGTTCTGCAGTCGATATTCATGAGCCACTCCAAAATTAGCAGATGTCCTGTCCATCCTACTTACAGTGTATGAAATGTAAACAATATAAATACAACAGCCAGACTTCTGTTAAATCCCCCAAACTGCTCAAAGTCTTAAATGAGCACTTCCCCGACTCACTTTATTTGATTCGGCCGCCGGTATTCCCCTTCCTTTATATGTCTTCTCTTCTTAGATCCATGTGGTTACCTCTTGGTTGCTCAGCTCCCCTCAAACCAATCCTCAAATCCCTCATTTCACCCAACATTCCACTTAACACTTCACCAGCTTCACTTCCTCTCCTCTCTAGATTACATCTTTCCTTTCAGTAACCCACTTTATCCTCTTGGATTCTTCCTATTTATTTCTCCTATTTTCTTCTCCTCAAGCATCACTCATAATCCTTCCTTCACATCCCACAAGCCTGTTTCTGGCCCTCTTTAAAACATTCCTTCACTAGACACCACGAGCCAGATGTACGACCATTGGATTTAGCGCCTCTCAATTTGCGACAAATTGCGAGTCGCAAATTGCGAGGCGCTAAATCCAATGTACAACAGTGTCTCAGACACTGTTTGTGATTCCCAATGGGGTCGCAAATTGCGAGGCTCATGAATATTAATGAGCCACTCGCAATTTGCGAGCCCATTGGGAATGACTAGCCCTCCCAGGGATGGTGGCCTGCTGGGCTCAGCAGACCACCATGTCTGGGACTGCTTTTCAATAAAGCAGGTTTTTTTTTTTAATGCAGCCCGTTTTCCTTAAAGGAAAATGGGATGCATTTAAAAAAAAAAATGAAACGTTTTCGTTTCATTTTTTAAGGGCAGATAGTGGTCCCTGGGACCACTGCCTGCCCTTAAAAAATATTTTTAGAGCTAGTCACAAAGGGGAAGGGGTCCCCTGGGGACCTCTTCCCATTTGAGACTCCATTACCATACCCTTGAAGAGGGTGGTAATTTGCAATTGTTTTGCTACTGCAATTGCGGTCACAAAACATTCATACATGGCTAGGGACTCGCTATTAGGAAGGGAATGCCCCTTCCTAATAGTGAGTCGCAAAACACTATTTTGCCAGTCGCAATTTTTTGCGACTCACAAAATAGTGTTTGTACATTGACCATGTAGGTTTTTTCATGCTCAAACGGGTTGCAAACCCGTTTGCGCATGCAAAAACGGGTCGTACATCTGACCCCACCTCTTCTGATTCAATATCTCTTTCCTTAGCTCTTAGTCTGAATACGCTATCACTCTTCAGTATAAATAGGTTCTTCTTTTCACCCATCCTGTGAGTGAATCTTACTCTTCTTAAGCTTCCAGCCCCACTGCCCTACACCCCTCACCCCCATCTTCTTACAATCTCAGGCAGTGCGACAGCTACGGAGTGGGGGCGGTGGGGCGGAGCATGGAGCAGGGGAGGGAAAAAAAAACTTCTCCTCTGTCCTCTTCTCATCCTGGCTCCCCTAAGCCAATTGTGACGCTGCTGTCACTAGCATGACAGCAGCGTCTTGATTGGTCTGAGCAGCCTGTTTGGCCACTCACAGAGTTCCTGGGATCTTTGGGACTGTTCTCCTTCTGACTATGAAACAAAGCCATGTGGAGAAATGCTAAGGGCACATGACTGTTTGGCCGGCCAAACTGTCATGCGCACAAACTACTCCTCGTCCCTGTGACCCCAGCCCTGCCCCACCCTAACATAGCCACGTAGCTGGTGCGAAAAATAAAATAACAACATTGTTATTATCATTTTATTTTTCCTTTTTCCACTGCTCTTAGAGCAGTGGGGCGACACTGGTGAATGGACAACTGAGCTCTGTCATTTTCATTGACTTGTCACAACAAAACGTCATTTGTAGAGACCTATGCGTGAAGACAGACATTTTAATAGAATGCAACAAGGCATGTTTCTCTGTTTGGTCGCTGAAAATGGTGGTGCCAGGTTGGTGCTTAGTTGATGCACGGCATGTAATGCCGCATCTGGTCGTAATCTTAATATCATACAATGTAAATTATAAAAGATGCATAACACAGATACTTTTGGGTATAGCAAGTTGGCACTTTTAAGTTTGAACTTTGAAAATGACGGGCAAGGATGTGGATTAATGATAGGGTCATATCGAATATGGCATAATGACACTCTACTTCTACACATTCTATATGCAAGCAGAGAGCATTTTTGAGAAACTAACGTGTAGGAAAGGACTTTAGTCGAAACTGGTTCTTATGGTGGGAGCACTGCTTATTTTTGAAGTGCCATCCGTGATTTGATTGTACGCGGGGCTGGTGCTACACAAATACCGCTGTAGGCAGCTGCCTTAACTTGGCACCAAAAATTAACACTTTAAGGTGAGGGATTACAACAATTGGCTTAAATAATGTCGTTGTTGCTAGATGAAAAGGAGCACCCAAACAGCAAAACAGATTTTGGTATTCACAGAAGACATTTAGTAGTAGTAAAGTTAGGATTTTGTCTTAACGTAGGATTTTGTCTTAAGTTAAACTTAAGTTAAACTTAAGTTAAACTTAAGTTTGTCTTAAGTTTTGGTTTTAAAACAAAATCCTAATTTAAGACAAAATCCTAACTTAAGACAAAATCCTAATTTAAGACAAAATCCTAACTTAAGACAAAATCCTAATTTAAGACAAAATCCTAATTTTACTACTACTAAATGTCTTCTGTGAATACCAAAAGTAGTAAGTTTAGGATTTTGTCTCAGATTAGTTCTGTGAATCGGCCCCAGAGTTTTGCTTGGGGATACAATAATCGTGCAAAGTTAGTAGTGAATTGTTTAGAGCCATTCTATTTTAGCATTATTTATCTTAGCACTTTTCCTTATTGCGTGATTTCGGAATTGTCTTAACTTATTGACACTAAAGGCAGTGGTTACAGGTACTTAATGAAGAAATGAATGCAATTTGGTTCAATTGATACATCATCAGAAAGTGGCAACGGTGTAATTGAAATAGTGTTCTGGTAGAAGTGATCAAGCTGCAATTAATTAAGAAAAGAACTCTTAACGTTGTACACCTGGGATACTGACTTAACAAGGAAACCATGTATGTTTGACACAGCACATGTCCCAGCGCTAGGCCATAATACACACTAGCAGCCAAATTAATCATTACTTTGTGCCAATGCATGGTCCCCAAAAATGACGCAAACTGGTGCAAATGTTCTGGATATACTTACTCAAAAATGGAAAACAAAAAGGAGCCAAGAGGTAGATTTTTTAACACTTCAGGACGGTTAGGTGTCACACATATGGTGCAAACTGGTGCAAAGAGTTGCTTTGTGATTTGCTTTCCAACGCAAATCCTGATCTGCATTGGAAAGTAGCCCTACAGTAACACAAAGTAGCGCTTTGTGCTACTTTGCTCGAAGGGGGCATTCCATAGATACTACATGGATGTTCCATAGAACCACCCATGGATTTTAACACAGAGCCCTACCTACTATAAAAGGTAGACAAGACTGCTCCAAAACGAATCTTCTTGAGACAGTCATTAAATGTGAGACAATCTTTCTTTTCTCAAAATATTTCTATCTCTGCAGATGTGCTGCATTGGACATCACACATACAACGTGGGGAAAGTGTTAATCATTTTCTAAGCAAAGAATTTTGCACTGGAAGAGTACCTTTCCAGTACAAAACCTATGTTGGCATCGCGTACACAACCTTGCACTATGGTACAAGTGTGTGTATCTTCGAACAAGGCAGCAAATGTGCGTCAGTGCAGGGGGGAAGCAGTACAAGATATCGGTAAATATGGTGCTGTCATGCGCTTTCCCTCTCACGTAACGCAGCTGTGATGCCCTCAAAATAACTTATTTTAAATGGATTTGCATAATTACCAATCAAGGGCTTTTAAAGCATGGCTACTTAACCGTGAGGTTCTCAAGGCGCTGGTGGTGGGGGGCTGCTAGTTGGCCTGGGTGGCGGATTATTTGACGAGCCAGATCTTGAGGTCCTTTCTGAATTGGGTCAGTGACTCTGATTGACTGAGGTGCAGGGGCAGGGAGTTCCATGTCTTGACGGCGAGGTAGGAGAACAACTTTCTTCCGGTTCTAGCCTTGTGGATCCTGGAGATGGAGGCAAGGGCGAGATTGACAGATCGGAGTTTTCTGGTGAGTACGTGGAATGTGAGGTGGTGGTTCAGGTATGCAGGTCCTTCGTTGTGTAGGGCTTTGTAGACGTGAGTGAGAAGCTTGAAAGTGACTCTTTTGCTGACTGGAAACCAGTGAAGTTGTCAGAGGTGTTGCATGATGTGGCTGCGGTGGGGGATGTGGAGGACCAGTCTGGTGGCGGTGTTTTGGACGTACTGTAGTTTGTTGAGCTGTTTCTGGGTGGGGCCGGCGTAGAGTGCGTTACCGTAGCCGAGTCTGCTGGTGATGAGTCCGTATGTGACCGCTCTTCTGGATTCCGTGGGGATCCATCTGAAGGTCTTTCAGAGCAGGCGGAGCGTGTGGAAGCAGACCGAGGAAACTGCATTGATTTGGTGGTCCGTCGTGAGCGAAGAGTCCAGTATGATGCCAAGGTTGTGTGCATGGTACGTCAGGGTGGGGGGAGCCAGAGCATCTGGCCACCAGGAGTCGTCCCAGGCTGATGTGGTGGGTCCCAGGATGAGGACTTCGGTCTGGTCGGAGTTGAGCTTGAGGCAGCTGTCCTTCATCCATGTTGCGAAGGCCTTCATTCTGCTGTGGACTCTGGTGGTTGAGGGTTCATTGGTGAGGGAAAGGATCAGCTGGGTGTCGTCGGCTTAGAAGACGATGTTTAGTCCATTCCTTCTGACGATGGCTGCGAGGGGGGCCATGTAGATGTTGAAAATGGTGGGGCTCACGGATGATCCCTGGGGGACTCCATAGCTGATCTCTGTGGGTTCTGTTAGGAACAGTGGCAGTCTGACTCCCTGGGTCCGGCCGGTAAGGAAGGAGTGGATCCAGTCAAGAGGCAGAAAAGAAATTGAAATGTACAACTACTCTTTACAGTATCAAGTCCTTTATGAAACTTTGCTGCTAACAGGTCTCATATACCTTTTTTAATTAAGGTATATTTGCCAGAGTCCTTTTCCTGGCTCTTTACAGAACTTTTCATGTGAATAATGCTATTTTCCAATCTGTCAGGCATTAATTTAGCAAATATTAATATGTATCTAAAAAAGAAGTACATCTTCCCTTTCCGCTGGTATTAAGTGTACAAAGGATATTGCTAGTGTTGGTGGGGTTAATTTTTTAAACAATATTGTAAACATCTAGCCTATCTTTATTTGAAACTGGGGTAAGTGGCACCATCCAGGTCTTACTTAGCCATATCCTTGTGCTACCCCTCTAGATGATCTTTCTTCCCCCCCTTTAGCCTGTCAAATAAGACATTTCCCTGAAGCCATAGTTGTCACTCAGACTTTTTTATATCTGTTGCCAGCCTATAGCACAGTTCACGTGTTTCCTTGACTTTTATTTGTGTGTGTGTACCAACAATACCTATTTCCATTGGAAGATGCAGTAGAAGGTATTTTTAAGAGTAACAATCGTAGTGATGCACAGTGAAAATGAAGGACCTAATGGTCCAATATTGGCTAAAAACCTAATGCCGCCAGGTCTGAAATTATGGTGATGGGTATCTGCACTGACCTCTGTTGAAGGGTTTACGTTACTTTCTGTCCGCTTGATATGACCAACTGCCCTGTTCCTGTTGAAGAAGAAAAGAACCTATGTTTTTCCAAAGTAATCCTGATCTTCCAATTTACCCCAGGATGACACTGTGCATTCCTTTGCTTTATGCACTTGAGAGTTGGGAGAAAGAACCTCCTCATTCTCACAGTAGTTGTCATAATCAATTTCTGCCATTTGAAATCCCATCTGTAGAATGAACATGTTTTTATTTGTAAGTACCCCAGTTTATTCTAGGAAAGCCTCCCCTGATTATATCTGCCACAAGCCCATTGACTGTCTTCATTTGTAGCTCATAATAATACAATTACAAGCTCCCTCGGTTATAAACAATACATCCATAGCCACTTACATAGGAAAAATTCAGTTGCAGAAGAAACTCTGTATAGGCCATTCTGCTATATACACAACCTTCTGCAAAGTATAGAAGGAGAAATTGGGTCTATGTGAGACATCTTTATCGCTTGGGCCAATAATCAGTCCAAGTTGTGATTTCCGTGTTTATAAGACATAAAATTAGTTTATTCCATCTGAGTGCAGGCACCTTCTTTGTAGAGGGCTTCTTCTTTGCCAGTGGCCTTCACTGACAACTTACTAATTTTCTGTACCTGCCTGTTGCACCCGGACAGCAAGAGGACTCTGTCAGTGGAGTCAAAGTGGCTTCCGACTCACTTACTCTTAAGGATAAGGTGAAGAAATGCCAAGAAATATTTTTGGTGTATCTGCATTCCAGAAAACATGCCAATAACATAACAAAAAGTTCTTAACAGTACTACAAAGGTCCTTCAAGTTTGGTAAACATTTATGTAAGGTACCAGAATATTGCGCCTAAATATCATTCTCTTAAAAATATTGTGTCCTTAATATTGTTATCAAATATATCACAGCAAAGACCCACAGTTGTTGGTTCCTTCAAAAGACAACTGACTGTGTATGAGACTGAAAGAAACCAGTGATTGAGGGGATGTTAGTGTTGGGGAATTCATGTAGTGATGCCATTATCAAACTTGGAGACTGTTAATATCGCGCATTGCTGCCTTATATCTGCTTATGGAATGGAATGGAGTGGAATAAAATTTGTACAGCACACTAAACCCGAAGGCATCAAAGCACTAGGGCAGGTAAGGAAACATCAGAGGAAACCAAGGGGCTACATTCACAGAAGGGAAGAAAGCCAGGTTTTAATTTGCTTACGGAACACCAAGAAAGAGTCCAAAGTCGCAATTTGTACAGGCAGAGTGCTTTATAATTTAGCCTCTGCTACCGAGAAGGAGCGGCTGCCCCACGTGGCTTTGTGGAATCTGGGGATGGTCACCTTCCTGAGAGAGGATAATTTGAGCAGTCTTTTAGGGGTGTACCAGTGAAACGCTTTTCTGAAAGGCACACGCCCTTGATGTTGAAGACCCAGATAGATCTTGCAAAGAGCTTTTTATAGCACCTTCTTTCTGACTGGCAGCCAGCTAAGGGAGCAAATGCCTTCCCTCACTGAGAGATGTTTAGGCACATTCAGAATCAGGTGGGCTGCCGCATTCTGAATGACCTGTAGTCTATTCAGCGAGGACTTGTTGATGTTCAAATAAAAAGTATTATAATAGTCTAAACGAGCTGTGATTAAAGCGATAACCACTGCCACTCGGAGTTCAGATGGGATAAGAGCAAAATTCTTTTTCAAGGTTCTGATAATAAAGAAGCAGGAACTCACAGTCCTGCTGACCTGGGCATCAAATGTAAGAGTGTTATCAAAAATAACCCCCAGGTTTTTAGCAGATTCAACCAGAGATGGTAAAGGACCACAAGTCTTTGGCCACCAAAGTTCAGACCAAATCGAATGCTGCGCCCCAAAAACCAAGATCTCTATTTTTTCAGCATTAAATTTTAAACAATTGTTCTTCATCCAGACACTGATGCCATTCATACATTGCTTGAACTTGTCTGCTACCAGCGGCAGATTGTCTGATATGGAGACAACAATTTGAGCGACGTCTGCATAGAATAACACCTGAAAGCCACACGAGCGCACCAGCTCAGTGCGTGGAGAGACATACAGATTGAATAAGGTGGGGTTGAGGGAGGACCCTGCAGAACCCCACAAGGGAGCTTGAAAGTCTCTTCTCTTAAATTACTGCAGCTGACTGTTTGGACCCTATCTGTCCGAAAGTAAAAAAGAAGCTCCAGCGCAGTGGCCCTCACCCCTACCTGATGTAACCTTTGGACCAGGCCAGTGATATCATGGCAAATGCTGCTGACAGAGCCAACATTACCAAGATAGCGGCACACCCCTGGTCAACCTGGCAACAAATGGAACCTGCAGCGGAAACCAGCGCCGACTCCATGCTATGACCACTTTTGAACCCATTCAGTGATGGATCTAAGAGGTCCTGGGAGGTAATAAACTTAGCAAACTCATTTTTTATATATTTTTGAAGCATTTTTGCCAGCGCTGGCATTAAAGAGATGTGCAAATGTTCTTGTTGTCTTCTGGGTCCCCATTTGGTTCCTTTTGAAGAGGAATGACTACAGTTTCCTTCCAAAGACTGGAATAGACTCCTGTTGTTAGTATTCGATTGTCTTAAGTCTTAGACCAAAAAGTCACAATCTGATCTGGAGGGAGTTGCAAGACTTTAGTTGGACAGGGATCATCAGGTGAGCCAGATTTCATATTTATGAGGAGATTGGAGGAATGAGGAAACAGGAGGACACACAGACAGAACTGTGGGGGAGTGCAGGCCAGCAGGGTCACCTGGGTCAAACGAGGGGAAATGCCTATCCTCATTGATGTTGAAGTCTGAGTCGATTTCAGGATCTTGTCTCTAAAGTAGAACGCAACTTTGTCGCAAAACTTTTGCGAGTTCTCCATGGACTGTTGGACAGGGGGAGTAGAGAGCTCTTTTACCACCTTAAAGAGTTCATTAGGGGAGTTTCTGGCAGACCTGATTTTATTCACATAAAAGGAGGATTTGGCTGAACCAATGGCACGTTTATACAGGAGTATCAGCCCTTTATGTTATTCTTTATCCTCCGGGGTGAGATTCACCCTCAGCTGTCGTTCCTGTAAACAACTCAATCCCGGACCAATATACAGCAATAATGTTACAAAAGCTCTGTGATACATTTTAATGCTTCCATTTCTAACGATAATGGCATTACTCCTAGTCCTACTCCCTCGCCTTCCTTCAGTACAAATGAGGCCCCGCCTCCCACCCAGACCCACCCCCAGCATAAAAACTCTGCCCACCCCCACCTCCACCTGTACGTAAACAAGCCGAGCTAGCACTCAGTTGAACCGCACCAGGAGGGAGGGTCCTCGAAGGAAGGCGAGGGAGTAGGACTAGGAGTAATGCCATTATCGTTAGAAATGGAAGCATTACCTCCCGTCCCTCCCTCGCCTTCCTTCAGTACAAATGAGGACTTAGCAAGCAGAAGAAAACAGAGACGGACAACTGAGTGATAAAGAACACCAAAACTTAATGCAGTGCCCCAAACACAGCAGATCAACATCCCTGGTCCCGCATAGAGGACAAGACCCTGTGGCCCAGAACAGTATCCAAACGCTCCAGACTCGCAATTCGATAGTGACGGACAAAAGTAGAGGGAGAAGACCAGGTTGCCGCCCTACAGATTTCCACCACTGAAGCCCCCTGCAACTCAGCCACCGTAGCCGCCATACTGCGAGTGGAACGCCCCTGAACCCCCACAGGAGGATCCACCCCCTTAAGATGGTAAGCCATCAAGACCGTGGACCGAATCCAACGACTCAAAGTAGCCGTGCAAGGCTTAACACCCTTCCTAGCCGGACCGAAGTTAACAAACAAAGAGTCCCCCACCCGGAAGGACTCCACAACCTGTAGGTACCACAGCAAAGCCCGACGGACATCCAAACAATGCAAGCGACAATCCTCAGCCGAGGAAGGAGCAGGACAGAATTCAGGCAAAATCACCTCCTGACTGAGGTGAAAAGCCGAATTGACTTTAGGGACAAAGGACGGAACCGGAACCAGAACCACCCGATCCGAAAAGACCTTACAGAAGGGAAACTTACAAGACAAGGCCCCCAATTCCCCCAAGCGCCGCGCCGAGGTGATAGCGACCAAAAAACAAGTCTTAAAAGTCAAGAGACGCAACTCAAGACCCTCAAGGGGCTCAAAGGGAGGACCAGACAGGACATCCAACACCAAATGCAAATTCCACGAAGGTAAGGACCGAACAGGGCGGGAAACAAATTCAACAGACCCTGAAAAAACGAGGCATCAGAGCCCCGTCATCCCGCAAATTACGCCAGGAGCCCCGAAAAGCCTGAATAGCCACCCACTGCACCCGCAGAGAAGCCACCGACAACCCCAGAAGAGCCCCATCCTGAAGGAACTGCATCACCACAAAGAGGTCAGCAACCGTGGGATCAACACCCTTACCAGCACACCAGGCCAAAAAGACCCGCCAATGTCTAGCATAGGACAGCAGAGTAGAGGACCTACGGGAAGCCTGCAAAGTAACTGCCAACTGGGCAGGAACCCCTAACCCAGCTAAGCCCTGCTGCTCAACCGCCAGGCCGTCAGGTGTAACCTCCGCAGAGAACCCAGGGGAAGGGCTGGAAACTCCAAAGGGGACGGAACCAGCGGAAGGACCCACTCCCGGTCGCAACACAGCTCGGTCAGGAGAGGAAACCAATTCGCCCGTGGCCAACAGGGAGCCACCAACAACACCTGAGCACAGTCCCTTCGGACCCGCACCAGAAAGGAGCGGAGCAGCGGAAAGGGGGGGAAGGCGTACAGCAGACCCCGAGGCCAAGGACAGGTCAAGGCGTCGACCCCCAGAGTCCCGGGACACCTGCCCAGAGAACAGAACCGGACCACTTTGGCATTCCCCAGATCGGCAAACAGGTCCACCACAGGGAGGCCACACCGACCCACCAACTGGATGAACACACCGGGAAGGAGAGAGAACTCCCGAGATGACGGAATGTCCCTGCTCAACAGATCCGCCCGCACATTGTCCACCCCCCGAATGTAGAGAGCTGACAGACCCAGCACCCAGACCTGAGCCCACCGAAAGAGGACGCTGGCAATCAAGTTCAAGGACCTGGACCGGGTCCCCCCTGACGGTTGACATAGGACTTTGCCACCAGATTGTCCGTCTGACCCAACACCCAACGACCCCGCAGAGAGTCCTGAAAGTGCACCAGGGCAAGCCCAATCGCCCTCAACTCCCGCCAGTTGGAGGACCTCCGGGAGTCCAGCAGGGACCAGCACCCCTGAACCTGATCCGACCCCAGCCAAGCACCCCACCCGGACAGGCTGGCGTCCGTAGTCACCACAAGCGGAGCCGGAGGAGCCAGCGAAACCCCGGCCAG
Organism: Calotriton arnoldi; assembly: GCA_963921515.1. Taxonomy (NCBI): domain Eukaryota; kingdom Metazoa; phylum Chordata; class Amphibia; order Caudata; family Salamandridae; genus Calotriton; species Calotriton arnoldi. Next base: position 1,712,231 of record CAWUFW010001225.1, read on the forward strand.
AAGGTGACGTCGGTTGAGCCACCAGGAGAGCTCCCCCCGGATCCGGTCCGTCATGGGTAGCAGGGACAGCAGACTCTGAGACCCCGGAGACCAAACCAACAGGATCCAGTTGGCCAGGCGGAGGAGATGAAAACGAGCCCAGGGAACCAGAAACACCACGTAAGCCATGTACCCCTGCACCCGCAGCCACTGGACCGCCGGAGGAGCCTCCCGGGACATCAAGGAACGAACCTTCGACTGAAGAGAGACCATGCGCTTGTCGGACAAGGTAACATGGCCGAGCAAAGTCTGAAAATGAGCCCCGATGAACACCATGTCTTGAGAGGGGACCAAAGAAGACTTTCCCCAGTTCACCAAAAATCCGTGCCCCTGAAGAACCTCCAAGGCCCTCCCGATGTGAGCAAGCAAAAGAGACTCCCCCACAGCATGCAGCAAGAGGTCGTCTAGATAAGGATGAACGAAAACCCCCCCTGCATGAAGGAGAGCCATGAGAGGCGCCAAGACCTTTGTGAAAACTCTGGGCGCGGACCTGAGGCCGAAGGGAAGCACGCAAAACTGAAAATGGGCGTCTCCCACAGCGAACCTCAGGAAACGCTGAGAAGAAGCGGCAACAGGGATGTGGAGATAGGCGTCCTCGAGATCCACGGAGGCCAGGAAGTCGCCAGGCCGAACCAGAGGAATGATGGCCTGAAGGGTCAACATGCGGAAGTGAACGGGCCGGACCCAGGAGTTGACCCACTTGAGATCGAGGACAGGCCGAAAGCCGCCGGTCACCTTCCGAACCAGAAACAGAATGGAGTAGGCCCCCGTCCCCACCTCCTCGACAGGAACCCGGCAGATGGCATCCTTGGCAAGCAAACCCAACACCCCGACCAGCAGAGCCACCCAGCGGGGACCGGAGACAGGCAGTGGAGGCAGCCGAACCCCAGAATCCGGCGGAACCTGCATGAAGTCGATTACGTACCCATGACCCACAGTGCTCAGGACCCAGCCATCCGAAACGTCCTGCTGCCATCGAGGAAGAAAATGCCGAAGATGACCACCCACCGGCAGGGAACCGGCCAGACAGTAGTTGTCAGGGACCCTTCTTGGCATGGCCCTTAGGCGCGGAGGCAGCGTGCTTGGGAGAAAAACGGGGCTGAAAACGTCGCCTGCGGAAAGACTGACGAGAATCACGCTTTGGGGAAGAACGAGGGGCCCTATTCCAAGGCTTGCCAGACGGAGCCGATCCGCCCTTATAGGGCAAGGCATGCTTCCGCTCCTTGAAAGCCTTCGATATCATGGCAGGCAATTGGTCCCCAAACAGAGCCAGTCCATCAAAAGGCAATTTCAACAGAGCCGCCTTCTCCACAGGATCAGCCTTCCAGGACCGGAGCCAGAGGGAACGACGTGCCGCCACCAAAGCCCCAGTGGACATAGCCGAAGACTTAATCACGTCCGACGAAATGTCCGCCAACAGCCTAGCCTGCTGATCCATAGCAGCCAGGAGGTCAGAGCATTCAGACCCCTCCTGAACCGCGGCAGCCAATTTCTCGAAATCTTGCACCAAAGACTGCGCCGAGTAGGCAGAGAAAAGGCTAGCCCTCAGCGCCAGGTTCCCAGCCGCAAAGGAGCGTTTAAGGCCAGAGTCCACCTTCTTATCAGTAGCATCCGCCGGGGTACAATCCTCAGTCAGAATCGCAGTTTTGCCAATCAGAGTGGCCAGGATAGAGTCCAGTTTCAAACTGTGAGGCAAGGGGTCCTCCCCCTCCAAAAGGTAAAGCTTCTGAAGGAAGCGAGGGACCTGCAACTTATCAATCTCACGCCACTCCCTCAACACCATGTCCTTGACCGGACCCTGAAAGGGCATGCCCAACCTGGAGGGAGCAGCATACTGAGGAAAGAGACTCCCATTCGTCTCCCCCAGCTCAAATGGAGGGAACCCCAAATTGTCCCGCACATGAGCCAGAACATCCCACCTCTCCTCCCTGGAGATATACTTTCCCCCAGAGGAGGTAGAAGGACCCTCATCATCCGATAGGGAAACCGCCCTTGCAGGATCCAGCGAGCGAGGATGCGAAGGAGCAGCAGGCACCGGACGAGCCAAGACAGCCTTAGCCACAGCCGCCTCAATCATGCCCTGCACCTCCTCCTTGGACATGAGAGGCACATCACCCCCAGAAAGGCCCCGACTCCGAGGGCGCTTGGGGGGAACAGGAGAATCCTCAGGAGAGGAAGAAGATGAAGAAGACACCAGATTGTTCCACTTAAACGCCTGCTTGCGACCCATGGTAGAAGCACAATGGAGCAGCAAATCCCCCGCCACTAAATGAAGGGAAAAAAACCCCATCCAGCAACCAATGACAGCCCAGGCCGGAAAAACCGCCAAAATCAGGCCCATAAACTTTTCCAAGCAACAAACGACAGGAAAAAGAAGAAAACAAAAAAGAAAATGGGTACAAACCCGTCCTACCAGGTCTCCAGAAAGAGTGCAGTCCGGGAGGAGGCAGCCACGACAGCCCGACCCGGAAACACAGCCCCAGCCACAGGAGGACCGCCCAACAACGCAGCGGCTTCCTGAGCCACCGCTCCGCCCCCATACCACGAGGGAGACGAGGAGAGGAGGCACCACCAGGAGAACGCTGCTGAGGGCATCGCCGTCGCAGAGAACCAACACGAAGACTCCCCGGCACCGCCACAGGGAGGAACTGAAGGTAAGTCTCACTAGGGAGACAGAAAAAAACAGGTGGAGGTGGGGGCGGGCAGAGTTTTTATGCTGGGGTGGGTCTGGGTGGGAGGCGGGGCCTCATTTGTACTGAAGGAAGGCGAGGGAGGGACGGGAGGTAATGGTTTATCCTTCTCTAGTTCTGAAAGTTTAAGAACTGCAATGGTTGTGTATTTAAAAATATCACCAGCTTGCAAACTCGTTTAAAATTCGCTTTAATTAGAAGCAGGTATGTTTTAACATTTCCCTGTCTTTTCCTTTAAAATGTTGTATTTATTCTCGGTTTGTGTGCCTGCAAGGAAAATGATTTGCAGTGAAATCGTTAGCTAAGATTAATTATTCGCAAAATGTACCATCCACTCTCAGCTGAAATCTGAGCAGTGCTTAATTTGAGCGGGTGGTTTCCAGTGCTTGGCACCGGCACTTAATTGTCAGCACCAGCTCTAGTGACAGCCCACCACATGGTTGCGCCGTCTGATATGTGCACAACAGCCATGTTTATTAAGTCAAATGGCATTGAAAATGAATAATACCAGCCTCTCACGCCTTTATTATAGCTTTGTGTGGCCTGAAATAGTCTGAATTGCCACACGTGTAGGAGTGCGATGGTTAGGTGTTATGTTAGTACTGTCACTGGCAGCGCTGGCAGGGGCAATGCGTGGTGCTGGCTGCAGTGGCCTTGCGAGAAGGGCCCTGTCACTTAATTTTTTACAAAATAAGCACTCATTCTAAGGGTACTGTGTTGACAACCCAGCAGCGTGAAGTACATGCAAGGATTACAGGCCTGGACTGGCCGTAGCGGGCACTGGGTCTTTCTCCAGTGGGCTGCCAGGGTGAGGGCCAGTTTTGGACCCCTGGGGGCCGCTTTTGTTGCTGGGGGTGGTTTTGTAGCCTAGCTGCTGTATCGGCCCCCTGTAACAAAAGCAGTGCAGTGTTTTCCACGTGCAGCCACCCTCCCCCCCACCCTCGCGGCCAGTCTGACTCAATTGCCAGGGCCGGTTTACGTTCCCAGTCCGGCCCTGAAGGATTAGAAGAAAGAACGCTGAGACCAGAGGTGTAGCTATCAATAGTGAAGCAGGTGCAGTGGCACGTGGCGCGTGAGTCTGGGGGGGCCTACTGAACCCCAATTATAGCTGTTCTCTCCTACCAAACTCATGGGCCGTAGGACATTTGCCTCGCTTGCATTAGGGCCCTTGGCACCACTTCTAGGCCACATGCTGAGAGGACACTTCCTACATGCAGTAAACAGACCTGGATGCTGCTGCGAGTTAAACGCCTTACGAGGATTGTAGTCGGACTTCAAAACGCTTCCTCTGAAGTTAAAAAAACAGAAGGAGAGAAAAACAGGATCCGTTTCTGCTCCGTTGGATGCGGAATTGCTTTTATGAACGTGGAAAAAAATACACGCGCCTTCCCCACTGCTTTGTTTTGAAAAAGTGTCAAAAAAGATGGCTGAGCGGCTATTCATTCAGACTTTAACGGATATTTGATTTATATGGTAACTTACTGTAGACGGCTGGAGGAATTTGTATAAGTGGGCTCTCTTTTCATTGAATTTCTGAGTTGTCCTGCGGAATTCGCCTGAGCGCTAAATCGACAAATGCATAAAGTGAATAAAAAAAATATATATAATGTCAAATATATAGTGTGGATTATGCCGGGCGAAATGCCTGCTTCTTTCAAGTATAATTTCCCACAACAAACAATGCTTCCGAATGCCCAGGGGGCGCTATGCGCCAACAGTGAGACAAATCAATAGCACGAGATGAGTTAACTACGTGTTGTTTTGGCAGCCTTTGCTGAACGCGGACAGAAGAACAATTTCCATGTGTTTATCTAGCAGGGCTTATAAAATTATGGAAATACCTCAGAAAGGCTGTTCAATAGTGAAACGCATTGTGGTTGAAAATTGCCCATTCGTCATTCAGGCTTCTGTGTAAACTGCTTTAATGAGTTGCGAACAAATAAATTGAGTGTGACGTCGCTTGAAAGAAAAGTTCTACACAATATGAGCTTACATGTGATATAAAGATGACCTTAAATGAATAAGGAGAATATGTCTGGTGATAGGTACACGGGACCGCAAAAGGTGATGAGAAGAATGCTTGCAAATTGTCAGAGCTTTAAGTGGGCCGGGTCCTGCCAGTGCTCAGCAGTTCTAAAAAGCAGGTGCTGAGACGGGTCTCTATTGGGCTCTCTCAGTTTTGCCCTCATCCTCAGGGTGAAAAAAAATCTCAACTCTGCAGCGGTACAACCCTTCACAGCTTATGCTTTACCTTCAAAGAGCCTCGTTTCAGTTATTTTGCAGTCTCCTCATTTCAGAACCGAGCGATTTTTAATATTATATACAACGAAGCCGTAGTTGTTGCCTTTGACAAAGCCAATAGCCCTGGCTTGTTGTAGGTGTAATGTTTCTCGTTGCATTATATATCTGGATACAATGACAGAAAGAGCAACATACCAGTTGGGCCACACGCTATGCTAAGCACCGATTTTTAGCTTTTGTGTTTTTAAGCCACACCCTTAATTACATCGGCACCACCCTTTGGAGAGACCCCCCAGTTTTTTCATCCCACTTAAAGCCCTGCAAATAGTCTAACTACTGGCAATGGCTTGGGGTAGCATTCCAACCTATCGTTTTCCCCTCCGGTGCCACTCTCGACAGAGGCCTGCCTTATGCAAATCAGGACTAATCCTACTTCTTAAAGGAAGAGTCCATTCTGAACTGCCAAGGGAGGCCACTCCAAGAAGGGAACACAAGCAACCACACACATGGTGTAGTCTTTTAGCCCTCATCAGTGAGGTATATCCAGGGGCACTGGAATTATGTGACAAGGGAGAACAATTATGAGGCAGGGTTGACTAAATATTGTGTCACGAAAAATGAAAATCATGCAGCACAATTTGGGCAATATTTCTGCATTAGTTGGTATATTTTCTACACATGTTAACACAGTATGGACAAAGGTTACACCTCATTAGCAACAGTTTAACACTCAAAGAAAAAGGCCTTCCACTGTGCAGAAAACACTTGTCACTGCCTTGTTAGTAACATTTGATCCTTGTGAGCTAGAAACACATTTTTTGGTAACATCTGCAAATTATGTAGCAGCAAATGGATTATGCAGCTACTCAGACAAATCTATAATTATGGGGAAAACACAACGGCCACAGGATTGCATAATTCTAGTGGCCCTGGGTATAGCTTGGATCCTGTGGCACTTGAGCAAGGAATCCACATACAAGAAACACATTTATATAGAATGGAAAATGCATGAAGTGATCATACACTGGTATATGATGAATAAAAGGTTTATCCAGTAAGCATACTGTAGTAAAGATACATGCTCCAAAAGATGTATAAAGATCCTTTATTAACAACTCTGCATCAACTGGACAAAGTATGGACCTACCCCTTCCGGATCCAAGAACCAAGTCCCAACCGCCCTCCATAAAACTTTGTCATTTCCCACATACCACATTACCTCGCAGTTATCCTACTTCACACATTCCACTGCCTGCACACAGCAACACCACACACAAAGACTCCCCAAGCTCACACTCTATCACCAGTCATAACAGAACTCTTGAACAAGGCTTCCAATTGTCATTCCAAAGGAGTGGAATGTACCAACTGACAAGGGAAGAGGCACCATAGGGAAGAGTAGAAATAAATATATCTGGGGAGCAGTGCTACTAAGGAGTAAGGAAGAAGAGTAGAAAAGGTAATAGCAATTATGTGTAAACAATTTAACTACAACAATACACATACACTTAAAGAGACCTTGGTTTTGATGGAGTGAGGTTTGTAAAATATATCCTCATGAAATCAAGTAACTCTATAATAAAGTATTAACTGCATGAACTAATCAACTCCGGATACACGCATTTACACAGGGGGCAAACGCAATTTACATAATACACTAAATCATGTTGGCATGAGTACGTATTAACTGTTTGCGCTTTGATAAACGGTACTAATGCATGTTTATGCTGTGCTGTACATTGCACATTTTGCATATTGTGCACAAATAATAAGAAGTTTGTTTTAAACTAATAGCTTTTGCTAGGATTTATTTAACACAGGGCATTAGTACGGTGGGAGGTAAACATATGGGTTTTATTTCACAAATTAATATTCTTTTGTGTTTGTTTATTTTAGTATGGGATTGGGCCTGCATGAAAATGGCCTCTCGTTCAAGCCCGCATGCAGTTGGCCTGGTCGGTCCGGAGTGCGCATGTGCCGGGAGGGGTTGCCTGCTCGCAGACTGCTGAGTGTACCCGATGATGCAATTCGTGTGAAGGCCATGTTGACCTGTGTCTTATTGTTTATGTGCCAAGATGCGACAGCGACTGTGGGAACAGCCATCACTATGTGCAATACGAATGTGAAAGCGGATATCATAATGAACATTGTAGCTAATTGTATAACTATGAATGTTAGTAATATACGCATGCAATGGTCTTAAATCCTTCCTTTGTTAGAACCGGTATAGGATGGATTTGTGGGAGGACTGGATGAGGCGACCCTAGTATGATTTACGACAACCAATCACAGTCCGAGTTTCTACAGATACTGCAACATTGTAAGATAGTGTATTAGGCAAAAAGGTATAACTGATGTCCCAATTGGGGGTGTGGTAGTTCAGTTCGGTTCGGACCAGAGCAGATCAGATCAGATCAGATCGAGGTTCAGAAGGAGCAGAGATCAGAACGAACGAGAACAGAGAAAGGAGAGGGGAGAAAGAGAATGCAGACGAGAATGCAGACGAGAACCTAGAGAGAAGATCCAAGACAGAAAGAGCAGCCCTGCACAGATTTCAGAGAATCTTTAGTTACGAGAACTTTGCGGGAGTGCCGGGGAGGAGACTGCGACTGAGGAGGTAGATTAAGTGGGAGATAAATTCTAGATGTTAGTATAGCAAATTCTGCTGCATCTGTCCTGTTTAACTTTGTCCTCCGAGCCTATCTCTGGGGACCTCTTGCCACAACCTCGGGCCAAGGAAGTGGTTTTCCTTTTTCTTTGGTGGGTATTGCCCTCCTTGATTGCTTAAAATTGCAAATATATTTTCTGCAAGTATTTATGCTGTACCTTCTTTCCCCCATTCCTTTGCATGCTTTGATATCGATGCAAATGATTCATTTTGATTACATTGCTTGATAATTTGTTCTCTTATATGCAATCTTGTATGTGCACTGACAATTTCATCACGAGCATTATTAAGATAAAATCATTAACTGAAGAAATGACTTTGTGGTTATTTAGTTAAATGCTAAACTGTTTAGTTAATCATAGTCACCATCAACTCTTCAACTAATGGTCCATCGACCAAAAGAAGAAGAAGTTGAAATTACTAATAGTTAGAAATATATATATATATATAAATGTTATTAATATGAAGTATAGTATTTAATAAAACTGACAAATTAAACCCCCCAAATCCAGCGCCAGTCCTCAGGGATCATTTATGGGTAATGTGTGATGGGCCCCGTTGTTTGATAAACAATTTATGCATGACGAGATTTTCTTTGGTCCCTGGCTCAGAAATTTAGGGGTTGCGCTGGATCAGTTTTTCTTGGTAGCAGAATGATGGTTATTATTGATTAGTTTGGTGATTTATTGATTATTGATTATTGATTAAATGTTTAACAGTCTATGTAAAGTGGGTTAGTATTGTGTTTTATGTAGTCTTTGAAACACAGATACAGAAAGGTATCTGGGAAGCCGGAAAAATAGAAGTTAGCCTGAAATAAGGCAGAAGAAAAAGTGTGAGAGGTGAAATCACACGGGAATAAGTGCATTGTCTGTGTAAATTAGTGATACTATTTAGCGTATAGGTGAAGATAAAAGTGATATAGCGAAGGGTCCACCTATGAAAATTTGGCCTTATCCCTGGAAGAGTAGCGAGACCTCCTTTTTAATAAAAGGTCCTCTTGTGAAATTTTGGCCTTATCCCTAAAGAAGTAACAGGTCCTCTCTTAGCTTGAGTGAAGGGAAGGATAGCGGAATTGTTATACTTGCCCGTATGGTAGGAAAGTTCTTGACTATCTCTTTATTTAGTAAACAGACAGTGTGGTATCGTTTTATGTTGTGACTAATAAGTTATTGTGAAGAAAACGGACTTAGAAAGTGCCGATAATTTTTGTAAAGGAAGGGTCAGCAGCAGGTGGAGAGGCTGACATCACAGAAAAGCCGTGCTGGCATTGGTCAGTCTGTAAAAACAGAGTGAGCTCAGATTGGTTGATTGGTGTGAATCGCGCTGGCATTGGACAAGATAGCAAAGATGTAGAAAGCTCTGATTGGAGGAGATAGAGTGTGCTGCGCTGACATTGGTCAGGCCTTTAGGGAAGCAAAAGAGTTCGATTGGTGAATTATAAGTGGATCGTGTTGATAAAGATTTGCATTAAGTGAAATCGTTGACAAGCAACGAAAATGTATTTTGAACAACCGAAACAATAGAAATTGACTTTGTTTGGGAAAATTAAAAGATTCTTTAAAAAGGACAAACCAGTAATAACGAGAGAAGGAGTTCCTATCCCTCCACCAAAGACACCAGCATCTTATATGATGTTAAAATATGGTTATCACACATGTATTTGGCTAGAAAATTGGGTAGGATATACGAAGAATGATGGTATGCTAGCTTTTCCAGAGCATGGTTCTTTTAATTTGGCAGTATTACGTAATTTGAGAGAAAAGATGATGATATTAGACCCAATACCTAGACCTACACAGTTTGAAGCATTGGTGGAGTGGGAATGAAATGTACGAAAGAGAAAGACACAGAGGTGGTAGAGTACATAGATTTATGTTTGGAAGATTTCATGATGAAAGACATGAGGACTGAATGAAAAGATGGAGGAATGGAGAGATTACTAAAGGATTATATCCAGTTTTAATGATAGGAGAGACTGCAGGAACCAAATGCAAGGAGAAAAAGAGACATTTAGAGCAATTTGGTTATGGGTACAACCCGAATGAATCTGATGATGAGCTGCTGGATGATATATTAGTTAAACGACCAACACCATATCAGGAGAATTCAGCGACGGTGACACCAAATGCACTGTCACTGGAAACCCCAATGACACCTCAAACGACACCTGTTCCAATTGAAAGCGAAGCAGAGCAGGAGGGAGAAGTAGAATTTGCCATACAAACTAAAGAATTAGTTGAAAAATTAAATAAGATGAACATGAAAATAGATGCAATAACTGTGCCAGTGACTATAGGTCCAGCAATACCTGTATTTGAAAATAGACTTATCCATGAACCTTCTTTAACTGTCACATTAAATTCCGCTATAACATCAGCTAATAGTAGAATTAATGCTGTAAGTGTCCGAAGTGAACAGCCAAATATAGCTACTAGATCAACACCTCCGACTAATTTAACAATTATTGAAACGCCTAGAGAAATAATGCAGTTACAGCCCAAAAGGATAGAATTGGATGAGATTCCCAGAAGCGAAGTTCCAATAGGTCCAACTACTGAAGAATTAGATGATTGGGTGAAAGGGTTACAAAGGAGAAAAACACAGCTGCAACCTATAGATGTATGTAAGTTGAAAGTAGATCTGGAAGAAATGATTATTGGGACCATAAGTCCAGACAGGCTAAAGACGTATCAGGATGATGAATTGATGTATTTGTGTAAGAGTATTACTTGGAAAGCGAAGAATTTACATGAGAGGTTAGTGGAAGCTGCAGAAGAGTTGGGAATGGACATAGGTAGATCAAAGGTGTTACAAAAGACATATAGAGTGGACTTTACTGAAAAGGATATAGAAAATATGAATATGTCTGGTAGACGATTGCAGATAAAAGAGTTAATGGTTGTTTTGAGAAAATGGGGAGACGTAGAAAGATGGAAGGGTAGATGGATGAGGAAGAAAGAAGAATTGGCTGCTAAAGAAATACATTTGCGTCCAGTAAGAGAAGTAGAAAATGTAGCTCTGGAATGTCCCTTGAGAGAAGTTCCAGGAGGAGGTTATGTGCAAGTTCCGTGGACTAGACAGGATATATTGTCTTTCACCAATGAGTTTCCTAGATTGAGAGAAAAGCCTGTGGAGTGGTACAAACAAGTTGAGAGATTTGTGAAAGTATCGAAAGTATTGTTGAAAGATTTAGATGGATTATTTGAAATTGTTGTCCCTGCAGATCTATGGACTGAATGTAAGATTACAGTTGATTGGCCAAAGGATGAATATCCTAGGGATGCCAAAACTGGTGCACCTTCAGATGAGGTGATGAAAACGTATCATCAAGTGATTACTTTCTTGAAAAGCAAAATTTCCCCTAAGGAAACTGATTGGGTAAAAATTGATAGAACAACCCAAGAACCGAGTGAATCTGTTCATGCCTATTATGAGAGGTTATTGCAAGTTTTTAAGCAGTATAGAGGGTTTGAGAATATTGGAGATATAGATATGGGTCATTTTGTGTATAGGTTTGTGTATGGATTAAAACCTGAGATTAGCCAGATGATACAGCAGCATATGTTGTGTTGGCAAGCCAAAACGATAGACGAAATCTTGAGGTATGCGAAGTATTGTAGTGACGATATTGAGTCTCGTCATCGTAAGTTAAAAGAAAAGGTGATGTGGGCACAAGTAAAAGCCGCAGAGCAGCAAGAAAATCAGTTGAATTCTCAGGGTATAAACCAAATGGGAGGAGTTAGTCAGAATGCTCAGAAACCAAGTGGAGGTAAAGGTAGAGGACAAATGAGCAGAGAAGAGGCGAAAAAGAAATTTCCATGTCACGGGTGCGGAAAGTATGGACACTGGAAGAATGAGTGTAGATCAGTACAGAGGACTAATGGAGAAAATCAAATTTTAACCCCACTGGTGCAGAGTGAGATAGTTGTGCAACAGACACCGCAGCAACAGGTAGTTACTACTCAATATCAGGTCCCGCAACCACCGTTACCACATAGTGTAAATGCTCAAAGATACAGTGCGGATACAGGGTTTCCCGGAGGAGACCAGGTTGGTAAAAATACTAACACAAATGTGATTCCCCAATTTTGGATGCAATGTGATGGAAGTGATGTTGAATCAAATCAATGACGGTGCCTGAGGGGGGAGGAAGAGTGCGTGCTTGGCACTACTCTAGAGGTAGATCAGTCAGGTCCATTTGTTGATGGAAAAGTGGAAGGTAATGATATCACCTTTCTTGTGGACACTGGTGCTACCCGTTCTACTGTGAGAGCAGCAGAAATTCCAAACCTACCCCTCTCGGGAGAAACTATCCAGGTAGTAGGAGTCTCAAATAAACAGATAAATACTCCAGTTACTAAACCAATTGAAGTACATATTGGTCCCTTCAAAGACATGCATCGGTTTGTACTGTGTGACTCGAGTCCAGTAAATTTGTTAGGAAGGGATTTGTTGTGCAAAATGAATTGCACAATTTATTGTACACCGGATGGTATTGCATTTCAGACACCTGATGAGGATGTTGCGTTTAAAATGGTGCTAGCAAAGCAAGGAACCGAAGTGAATTAATTATTTTCACTTCTTACAGACAAAAGTGTACCTGAAGAATTGATGAAGGTAGTGAATTCCGAGGTATGGGATTTCACAGGACAGGAAATTGGACTGATGAAGAAAGTGGATCCGATTAAAATTACAGTGAAAGATGGTATTGACTATCTAAATATACCACAGTATAAAATGAAGCCAGAAGTCATAGCAGGAATAACTCCTGTGATTGATCAAATGATTGAACAAGGAATTTTAAAAGAAATAATGAGTAGTCCTTGTAATTCACCTATTATGGGATTGAAAAAGCCAAATGGAACCTATAGGATAGTACAAGATTTGAGAAAGGTTAACAAAATTGTTGTGCCGTGTTGTCCAGTGGTGCCAAACCCAGCAGTGATTCTATACCAAATCCCACATGATGCGGAGTGGTATACTGTGATAGATTTGTGTCATGCATTCTTTTCGATTCCGTTGCATCAAGATAGTCAGTACTTGTTTGCTTTCCGGTTTGGAAATCGTGTTTTGGCATGGTGCCGGGTTCCTCAAGGCTATACTGAGAGTCCTTCAATTTTTAATCAAATATTGAAAAAGTGTCTGGAAGATTTGAGAATGTCTGAAGAATCTGTTTTGGTTCAGTACATTGATGACCTACTAGTGGCATCAAAGACTCGGGAAGCCTGTGTTGCAGACACAGTTGCTTTACTGAACCATTTGGCAGAAGGTGGACATAAAGTGTCCCCTGCGAAATTGCAATTCTGCCAACAAGAAGTCCAATATTTAGGTCATAAGATTGAGAAGGGAGTTAGAAAGGTAACATCAGAGCGTATTAGAGTGATTAAGGACATGAAACCGCCAACGACACAGAGAGAAGTGCAAATGTTTTTGGGAGTACTTGGATATTGCAGACAATGGATCAGTGGATTTTCACTGATGGCAAAACCTAAACAGAGGTTGACGAGGAATGATGTGAAAGATCCAGTTAAATTGGATGAAGAAAGTATGGATGCTTTAGTTAAACTGAAAGATAGTCTGTGTAAGGCTCCAGTATTGGGTATGCCTGATTATTCAAAAGATTTTGCATTATATTGCAGTGAAAGAGATGGATGTGCACTTGCAGTTTTAACTCAAAGGCATGGAATGTCACGACGACCTGTGGCATACTTTTCAGCTACTTTGGATTCAGTGGCTGCCGCATTACCTGGATGTTTGAAAGCAGTAGCTGCTACTTGTGTGAGTCTGGAACAGAGTTAAGGGATACTAATGGGTCATCTTATGAGAGTGTATGTACCACATTCAGTTGAAATCCTTTTAACAAGGACACAGACTCAGCATCTCACCTATAGTCAGCTGACTAGGTATGAGAGAGTGATTCTGGGAGCAGAAAATGTGACAATAGTGAGATGTACAAATGTGAATCCTTCTACTCTATTGCCAGATGTGTGGGATGAAGAAGTGAAGGATGAAGCTGAACATGATTGTTTGTATGTGACTGAGTTTTGTACCAAGCCCCGTCCTGACATCAAGGACGTTCCTCTTGAGGAATCAGATCGTGTGATGTTTGTTGATGGTTCATGTTTGCGAACTGAAAGAGGTGTATTGAGTTCTGCTTATGCTGTCTGTACTGTAGCGGAAATCCTGGAGGCATCCTGTTTAAAAGGGATAAAATCTGCACAAGTGGCTGAATTGATAGCTCTAATTCATGCCTGTAAATTGGGAAAACGTCAGAAAGTGACCATAATTACTGATAATCAGTATGGCTTTGGCATTGTGCATGATTTTGGAGAACTATGGATGCAGAGGGATTCCTGACCTCTTCGGGGTCCCCCATCAGGAATAGTCAATTTGTAAAAGAATTACTGGAAGCATTACAATTGGCAAAACAAATTGCAGTGGCCAAATGTGCCGCACATAAATCAGGAGATGATTATGTGACTCAAGGCAACAGATTTGCTGACCAAGTGGCACAATATTGTGCAAAGAATGAGACTTCCATAAATCGGGGAAGAGCAAAGGAACATACGGTTTGTCAACTTATGTTTACTAACACTATTGAAACATGGGATGAGGTGAGACAATTGCAGGAAGAGGCAGATGATGAAGAGAGACAGCAATGGGAAAAAGTGGGATGTAGGAGACGGGAAGATGACGATGTATAGGTATACACTGATGGTAGACCAGTCATGCCAGACAATTTACTTTCTCATATGGCAAGGATGTATCATGGAATGACACATATAGGCCGAGACGCCATGGTCAGATCATTTCAACAGACATGGTTTAATCCTAAGTTCAGGACTATTTCAGAGATCCTTTGTCAAAGATGCCTGACGTGCCAACAGCAAAACCCAGGAAGAAAAACAATAGTTAGTATGGGAACAATAGGGAGAGCCAGTGGTCATTTTACCAGATTACAGCTTGATTTTACAGAGTTGCCTCCCTGTAACCAGCTCAAATATGTGTTAGTGATTGTGTGTTTGTTTTCTAGATGGGTAGAAGCTTATCCCACAAGGAGGAAGGACAGCCTAACAGTGGCCAAACTTTTGTTGAGGGAATACATTCCTAGATATGGTTTTCCAGTCACGATGGAAACAGATAGAGGAACACATTTTGCTAGTGAAACAATTAGACTGATTTGTGAAGCATTGAGTATTCAACCAAAACTTCATTGTGCTTATCGTCCAGAGGCTTCTGGAGTAGTAGAGCAGATAAATGGCACAATAAAGAACAGATTAGGGAAAGTGTGTAGATCCACAGCACTGACATGGCCTGACGCTTTACCCCTAGTTTTGATGAGTCTCACAAGCATTCCTGACAAAAAGACAGGACTAAGTCCTCACGAAATACTGATGGGAAGAGCAATGAGACAAGCATTTGTACCTGCGAACAAATTAATAAATGTATCTGATGATCTCATCCTTGAATATTGCAAAGGATTGGCTGATGTAGTACGTTCTGTGTTTCATCAGGTTGGAGCTGACGGGACTACAACACAATAGACTCAAGCGCATGATCTAAGCCCTGGTGAGTGGGTTCAGGTGAAAAGGCATAGAAGAAAAACTTGCCTAGAGCCCCGCTGGGAAGGACCCTACCAGGTCATATTGGTGACGACCACAGCAGTAAAGTGTGCTGGTTTACCGAATTGGATCCATGCCAGCCACACTTATCGAGTCCCAAATCCACTTGAACCACGAGTAGAGCGGCATCTGGAGATCTCAAGCACAAGCTCTGAATCAGAGGCTGAAGCACCAGAAACTGGTGAAGCGGGAGCACTAGACTCTGAAACTGGTGAACATAAACTGAAAGACTCTGAAGAGCAGAATGAAGAAGAGTTGCCTAGCTCAAGTCAAGTAAAGTGGGTATCAGCTACTGGGACTGAAGGACTGCTGTTGAACGAGAAAAGAGACAATTTTCCGATAGAAAAGAAAGGATGAAAGAGAAATAAGTGAAAGAAATATAGAAGAAAAAGAAAAAGAAAGCAAACTTAAAGTAGGTGCAAAGAAACGAAAGTACAAATTGAATAAGGCAGAAGAAGTACAACCAAAAAGGGCAAAGACAAATGATCATTGGCCAAGTGGGGTGAAAAGACTGAAATACAGAGTAGTAAAAAGAAGACCAGAGAACAAATTAGAACAGATGAAGGAAGCTTCAGGTGAAATAGAGCAAGGAGAGTCAGATGATGAATCAGTGCTGTGACCAAAGAGAGTGAGAAAACCAAACAAAAAGTTCAAGTCACCTGACTGGATTTACATAGTGGTGGAAGAGATTGAAGAAGAAGATCTAAACAAAGAAAGAAACAGCACTGACAGAGAGCAAGAAGAAAAGAGTGACTTAGATCCACCTTAAGAGACTGTAAACAAATTAAGGTGTCACGTTAACAACTGAAGAAAAATTGTCCGAAGACGTCCTGGAGATTTGGATTAGTTAAAATAAAAGAAGGGGTAAAGAAGAAAGCTTTTGAAGTGTGAGATCACACTACATTTTTATTTTTGAAAATTTTTGATAGACTTAGAAAATCCATTTAGAATTATATAAGGATTAGTATTACGATGGCAGATATACAGGAAACAAGATCTAGATGTAGTTTTATGCGTAGGTGTTGCAAAGTTTGTTTTTGCTTATTTGGTATATTAATAGTATTTTGGATAATATTAACAATTATAATACCTTTACATTTGATTAAAGAAGATACATCTAGTCTTAATAACTTAACAGGTCCAAGGGTAGACACTGACAGTAAGCAAATTCCTATTACTCACATGAAACAGATAGACACTAGTAGTTTGCATCATGATAGATCAGTTACTAATATTTCCTCGAATGTTTTCACTTAACTACTCTACGAATATGTGGAAACAATGGAAGTGAGGGATTGATATGTATGTATACAGTTACCATTGTCTGTTTCAGAAGGTGTGACCTATCATCACCTTCCCATGACATATGGTGTAACGTCTAGTGTTTTATCAAGTTTATTGTACAGAACAGGAAAATTAGATTACTATTATTCAAATGTAGATACAATCTTTTCTAAAGTTCTATAGTACCTGAGTTAAATAAGATAGCACATTCAAATGTCATGGGAGATTTTTTTGCCACAACCTCGGCCAAGGAAGTGGTTTTCCTGTTTCTTTGGTGGGTATTGCCCTCCTTGATTGCTTAAAATTGCAAATATATTTTCTGCAAGTATTTATGCTGTACCTTCTTTCCCCCATTCCTTTGCATGCTTTGATATCGATGCAAATGATTCATTTTGATTTCATTGCGTGATAATTTGTTCTCTTATATGCAATCTTGTATGTGCACTGACAATTTCATCAGAAGCATTATTAAGATAAAATCATTAACTGAAGAAATGACTTTGTGGTTATTTAGTTAAATGCTAAACTGTTTAGTTAATCATAGTCACCATCAACTCTTCAACTAATGGTCCATCGACCAAAAGAAGAAGTTGAAATTACTAATAGTTAGAAATATATATATATATATATATATATATATATATATATATATATATATATATATATATATATATATATATGTTATTAATATGAAGTATAGTATTTAATAAAACTGACAAACTAAACCCCCCAAATCCAGCGCCAGTCCTCAGGGATCATTTATGGGTAATGTGTGATGGGCCCCTTTGTTTGATAAACAATTTATGCATGACGAGATTTTCTTTAGTCCCTGGCTCAGGAATTTAGGGGTTGCGCTGGATCAGTTTCTAGGCCAACTTTGTCACACTTGCCAGTTACACAAATCAGAATGGGAGTGCCACAATCTGATGGGCAATACGCATAGAAGATGGAGCTTGTGACAGATGTGGAAACAGTAACTTATGCACTGGACCAACCACTTTTGATAATATGTGGTTGATGGTTCCATCACAGGGCATGCTGATGGGTGGGATGCATATTGAGCACGCTAAGGACTAAGATTGTTCAAGGCTACTAGTCTGGGCCAAGAAATTATGCCAGCTCAGGTGAAAGGATGTTTTTAATAACATTTCAATGTTTGAAAGAACAAGTTGATACATATTTGGCAGGCAAAAAAAACAAATGGAACAGTTCATATGGGACAAGCAGCAGGCTATGACTTGTATTTCACAAATATAGTTTTTAGGTTGAACTATTTAACTGTAAGAACATAGGCCCAGAATTACTATTGATCAACACATGAGATTCGCAACACATAGTGGTGTATATTGCAGCACAAATCAACTTTTGTGCTCTAAAGAACTTTTTGTGGCAAAAGTTGATGTGAGGTCTGTGCCAAATATCTTTTCCTACTGACAAACCCCTCTTAATATATGCAAAGAGGGTGTAACAGAACAAGCATAGCACAAACATCCCTAGAACTCATGTAAGCCAGATCTACTAACATAGCCTGACTTGAGTTTTCTGGAATGGTGCAAACAATAGCTAAGTGGAATATTGCATATTCCAGAGATTCTTAACCTGTGGCAATTGACCCCTGGGGTCTGTGGTGCTTATACAGGGGGCTCATGGACCCATATAATCTCTAACCATTATTTTCTGTCAAAAAGCATTTTGAGATAAACAAACAAAGTATAAAAAGTTGTTAATTGTATGTTCATAATAGTTTTGTGAAGTAACAATAGCAGCCCACTGTAATACCTCCACAATTTATTTGACATATCTAATAATAAATTCAATAAAGATATGATTGCTAGTTCTGGACGGAGCATGTGCTACCTGAACTATCAATCAGCTTCTGGCAGAAAACAATTTTGAATTGCTTACGATTTTTTGGGAAAATCATACGCATTTGCACACTTTCAGAGCCAGGGTTTTAAGCGCTCAGTGAAATATGCATGTATACACAGGCAAACAGCCCAAAAGAACCTTCCAGGCTTCCTGTTCTACCATTCACTTCTCTACATCAGTAGGCACCTGGACACCTGGCTTGCCACTTGCCTGTGGCCTCCAGTTCCCCCAGACTGATCCAGTGACACAGCAGCTGCCTGTATCTCCCGCTGGGGTTTTCACAACCGCATTTTTCCACTCACCGTTCTTCCCACCAACAGAAGCCCACCTACCCCAGGGCCTACTTAATGCAGGCCGCAGTGTGACCGTGCAGTGGGCATGCCACTGGCGTGCCAAAGGTGCACCAAAGGCACAGCCCGTCTGAGCCTGGATCCCACCCAGTGCCATGACCCCTGGCCCTACTGCCCGCCAAAGATGCACCATCACTGAGCTCTACACTCTCAACCTTGGATGCAGCGACAAACACTGCCATCGTGCCGACCCACGCCTATGGTACGACCTTTCACCTGCAACCACTGCCACTTCACTTGTCACTGCACACACACCAGCCCCATGCCGAATACACCCCAGACACCACCTGAACAAAAACACCAACTCGCATGCGCCTTTTTCAACACACGCTCACTATGCAAGCATTGCATTGAATTATGGGACCTCATCGCCACCCTCGCACTTAACATCGTCTTCCTCACTGAGACCTGGCTCAACCAGGCTCACTCCTATGCCTACTTTAGCATCTTCAGCCCCGCACCGCCACCCCCAAGATGACTAATGCCTCCAACCCGGGATGGAACAAAATCTCTGAGACCAGTTGAGCGAACACCCTCAAGACCTCCAACTCTGCTACCTTCACCAACCTCGAACAGGAAGTGAAAAACTCCAATGCCTGGACCACCAATCGCGCAGACAGCATCGTCCCCATCAAGAGCAACATCCAGAGAAAATCCTCCAAAAAGGCAAGCTGGTACACCCAAGAACTCAGAACAGCGAAACGAGACAGCAAACAGTTGGAGAGGAGATGGCGCACTAGCAAAGACACCTTTGACAAGGTAACCTTCAAGACCTCCCTCAACCTCTACCACCACCTGCTGAGGGCAACAAAGAAGACAGCCCTTGCCACACACATCGAAACCAGCGTCAACAACACCAAGGAACTTTTCAACATCGTTAAGGAATTCTCAAACCCGGCTGTCAGCGAAAACAACATCACACCCTCAAATGAACTGTGCAACAACCTTGCCTACTTCTTCCATGACAAGATCGCAACCATATACAGAAACTTCTAACCCCAACCCACACCTATGGACTTCCTCGACAGATACGCCACCACCGTAACTGACATAGACCACATACTGACCACCTGGAACATCCTCTCCACCCAGGACACCAACTCCACCATGAAATACATCAATCAGGATCTCCCTCAGACCCATGCTCGCGCCACATCTTCAACTTCAGAAATCTAAGGATCAGCCAAGAACTCACCACCCTACTCAACACCTCTATCCGCACCGCAACATTTCCTGATGCCTGGAAACACGCCAACATCAAACCACTACTCAAAAAGCCCTCTGCCGACCCCAGGGAACTCAAAAAGTACTGGCCAATCTCCCTGCTCCTATTCCCAGCAAAGGTACTGGAAATGATCATCAACAATCAACTCATGACACACCTGGAAAAGAATCAGTTATTCAACAGCTCTTAATCTGGCTTTTGCAGCAATCACAGCACTGAAACAGCCCTGTCTGCAGCCACTGACGACATCCAAACCATCCTCGACAGAGGAGAAACAGCAGGTGTGATCCTCCTTCACAGCCTTCAACACCGTATCCCACCATACACTGATCGAAAGACTCCACCACATCAGCATTCAAGGGGATGTACTCAGATGGATCACCTCCTTCGTCACCAGAAGAACCCAGAGAATCCACCCCCACCTTTCACCTCTGAACCCAAGCAGATCACCTGCGTTGCCCCACAGGGCTCATCCCTCAGCCCAGTGCTCTTCAATGCATATATGGCCCCGCTGGCCAACATCGTCAGATCCCATGATCTCAACCTAATTTCCTAAGCAGACGACATCCAACTCATCTTCTCACTCACCTACGACCCCACCACCACCAGAAACAACTTCCACTGATGCATGATAAACATCACTGACTGGATGAAGAACAACTGCCTGCAGCTGAACACAGACAAAAAGTACTGATCTTTGACCCATACCCACTCCTCCAACCATGCCAGAAACCTCAGAATCATCATTGACAACAAGCTCACTATGAAATCACAGATTAGCGCTGTTTCCTCTGCCTGCTTCCTTACTCTGCTCATGCTATGTAAGATCTTCAAGTGGCTATCCCTACACACAAGATGCAGAGTGACACAAGCCCTTATCACCAGCCAACTGGACTATGGCAATCCTAGGAATCACAGCATACCTTCTATGGAGACTTCAGACCATACAGAACACTGCAACCAGACTCATCCTCGGTCTTCCGCGACAAACCCACATCACACCTCACCTTAGGAAACTCCACTGGCTCCCCATACAGAAGTGATGCCAATTCAAGCTGCTTACCCATGCACATAAGTCTCTATACAATCAAGAACCTGCCTATATTAGCCACCACCTGAACTACTACTAACCATTGAGAAGACTACGCTCCGCCTCCCTTTTACTTGCCCATACTCCCTGTATCTACCAAAGCAGAAGTGGAGAACGGTCCTTCTCTCACATCACAGCAAAGACCTGGAACGGCCTCCCCACACACCTCCGGACATCACCTCATTCCAGAATTCTGAATGGCCCTCAAGACCTGGCTGTTCGAATAATTCTCTGGGGCCTGTAAGCGCTTGGATACCCTATCAGGTGATTAGAAGTGCTTTATAAATCCTGATTGGTTGATTGATTGATTGATTGATTGATTGATTGATACATGAGCAGGCACTTACAGACTCCAGACTCCAAACACCTACACATCTTGTAATGGAAGGGGGCATGCCTGTACTTTCCAGCAGAGGTGAAATATTTCAATAGGCAGCGTACGATTTCCCAGTAGGCAGCATTTACTCCAGCATAATGAACAACTGATCTGGTAGCTTCTATGTAATTACTGGCTCTATTACCTTTTGACACCATGACCCTGCATGGTCTCCAGCTTTGCCCATACAAAGATCGATTGCTGCCCTGTGTCTGTCCCAGGCCAGTGTCAATACAGTTAAAACGTCTGCCCCACCACTTCTGCTGAGAGCCCTGATTTCCCAGGATTATTTACTGATTTGTGAGTACGGCTCTTATATCATGTGTAGCTCACTCTTATAGTTAAAGATGTAGTTACAGAGGACATAGGATGTGCTAAGTTTACATAGCATATACTAGTTTGTGTAATATTTGTGGATTACTGTTGAGGTATATAATGAAGAAATGGTTTGGAGATCCCTAACTTCCAATTTTGATTCAGTGAGTTCCACAGAAATCAAAAAGGTTAAGAGCCACTGGTGTGGTTTGTTCTAGGGTCATCTATTTTGGTATACTGAAATCTCCTCAATAACGGGAGAAGTGTCATTGCCTAATGCACTCTGTGTAATCCGAATGATGTCTGAAGTTGACTTGACCTTGGTAAGGTGTGCTCATGTATTTCCAAATTCAATAAAACTGGATATTGATCCCTGTCTTACTGTCCTAATACAAACATGCAAAAATAGCCTCAAGCATATCTAAATCAATGAGCCGTCGCACATAGGTTTTGACTAGCACTATGCTCACTGCTCGTGCAAATCACTGTTTGTGTAAATCCATGTAAGTGACTTTGTAAAACAGAAACCCCTGAGTTACAAAAAGAATATATGCATTGCAACATGACTTGTTCTCAATAGACTTAGGGCCAGATGTACGACCATTCATTTTTGCGAGTCGCAAATTGAGTCAAATTGCAACTCGCAATTTGCGACTCGCAAAAATTAATATACAACAGTATCTCAGACACTGTTTGCGATTCCCAATGGAGCAGCAAATTGCATGCCTCATTAATATTCATGAAGCTGTCGCAATTTGCGAACCCATTAGGAATGGCTCGCACTCACAGGGATGGTGGCCTGCTGGGGTCAGCAGACCACCATGTCTGTGACTGCTTTTTTAATAAAGCAGGTTGTTTTTTAAAAATGCAGCCTGTTTTCCTTAAAGGAAAACAGGATGCATTTAAAAAAAGAAAAATTAAGCTTTTCAGTTTCATTTTTTTTTTGTTGAAATTTTTTTTATTTGCAAACTTAGAAAATGGCATAACACAATACAATCATGTGCATCACATCTGATCAGAAATAAGAGATTATAATCCAGTAATAGCATCTCAAACATCGATCCCTCCCACTCCCACCCCTGTAAACTTGTGTCATGTGTGTGGCCTCGTTGGTCCATGTCTTTGCTCCGAGGGGGATGTGCAGATATTGCCTCTATACGTATTCCATTTCCCCCATATCTCATCCCATTTTTTGGGGCAACCCCTGTTCGTGTAGACTGTTCGTTCCGCCAGCATACATCAGTCAACATCACATTTCCATTCCACCATTGTTGGTGGGTCTGGGACGCCCCATCGACGGGCGATATTACACTTCGCTATCATGAAACCGTTTGCTGCCCATAGTTGGTCCATGCGGTTAAAGTCGGTAGCTTCCCATATATTGAGGAGGCAAATCTTAGGTGAAAGTGTTAGGACAATTCCAGCTACGTTACTCACTACTCGGTTGACCTTCTTCCAGAACCTCTGTATAGCTGACATTCCCAGATTGTATGGTAGAACGTACCTACTCCCCCGCATCTTCGTCGACAGTCCGCAGAATCACTACGACCCATTTTGACCAGTGTTGTGCATGCGAAGTATGCTCGGTGTAGCACTTTCAATTGGACCAGTCACAGTCGTGACGGTATGGCCACCTCATGCGGGGAGGACAGCGCATCCCGCCAAACTTCTTCCTCTAAGTCACCCAAGTCTGCCTGCCATTGTGTATGTAGGTGTGTCAGTGGATCAGGTGTGTTGTTGATTATTTTCCGATATGTGAGTGATATTGCCTTATTCTCCATGGGGTCTGCTAATAATCTGTCCTCAAGTGGGGTAGACTCCGGGATCCCCTCCATTGTTTTTGTCGCTCCCCGTAATGCATGGCGGATTTGTAAGTATTGAAAAGTTTCTCCCTTTGATAATTTATACTGTTTTTACAATTCTATAAACGTCAATATTTTCCCCTTCTTCATCAAGTCGCTAACCTGCAATATTCCGATGGTGTCCTATTTATCAAACCCTCTGCATTTACTCAAATTACCCAGTAGCGCAGCATGCCACAGGGACGTTATTTGTGTCAGTTTTCCCCCCAACCGAGTTTTGCAGTGGTTTTGTGCCATATGGTCACTGTGAGCGCAGTAGGCCCGGTAAGCTGTTGTCCTCCGTGCCTCTCTATATCCCCCCCTAGCCCATCAGCCATTTATCCATCCGGTATGCTGGATCTTGCTGTGGTCTGAACACCCATCCGTTT
The DNA here is from genome assembly GCA_963921515.1 of Calotriton arnoldi. Classification (NCBI taxonomy): domain Eukaryota; kingdom Metazoa; phylum Chordata; class Amphibia; order Caudata; family Salamandridae; genus Calotriton; species Calotriton arnoldi. The sequence goes on from CAWUFW010001225.1 coordinate 1,736,233, forward strand.
ATAACAGCCAGATGTGCGGCCCAGTAATAGCTATGGACATCCGGTAGAGCAATTCCTCCATCGTACCACCCTCTGACTAGTTTAGGCCCTGCTATACGTGGAGGCTTTCCATCCCAAAGCAGATTTCTAATTTCCCCTTCAATTGATTTGAAATACGTATCCGGCACGCCGTATGGGGGTCAGTTTCATTTTTTAAGGGCAGGCAATGGTCCCTGGGACCACTGCCTGCTCTTAAAAATATTTACGCACCCATCCACAAAGGGGAAGGGGACCCCTGGGGATCTCTTCCCATTTGCGAGTGGTTTACCACCCTTTTGAAACGGGTGGTAAACTGCAGGTGTTTTGCAAAACAATCTTACATGCCATTTGCACTCGCTATTAGGAAGGGACGCCCTTGACACGCCCCTTCCTAATAGCGAGTCGCAAACCATATTTTGCAAGTCGCTAATAGGTTAGCGCCTCGCAAAATATGGTTTGTACATGGGGCTGACCTTTTTTGCGGTCGCAAACGGGCCGAATTCCCGTTTGCGACCACAAAAACGGTCGTACTTCTGCCCCTAATTTTCCAAAAGACAACAGGCTGGTTGATTTTTCTTTTCTTTTTTTTGTTGAGTTTTTCATGTAATGTACTAGTAAAACACAAACCCTCTGTAGGCCCTGTCTCTCCCTCTGTCTTACTGAATAAAGCAAAGAATGTTGGCAGTGCCAAGGGAAAGGCAAGGGCTACAGAAGATTCCTCCTTCCTTCTTTCACAGTTACTTATGTCCTTTAATGACTGTTACTTCTTAGGCATTGCACACTGGTACGCAGGGTCCCAATAGTAACTGACATGAATGGACCAAGTAGATATGACAGAAGTGATGGGGACTTGCCGAGAGCAGTTGATGGTTTAAATCCCCTCTGTCTTGGAGAAGGATTATTTATTTAACACTCTAATTGCCCACTGGAGTGGATACAATGACCATTAAAGCTCTTGAAGGCCTTTAAGTGTTGTTAAATCCCACTGTAGTAATATTGCTATGATATAGTTTATAGCATGGTTCATTCGCCCATTGCTTACTATAGCTGAAGTATGATATTTATTATTGATACAATATCTTGGCAATATTAACAAGCCAAGCACTTTGATTACAACAATTCATATTTCCACGTCCAGTGTTAATGTCCAGTGCTTTCCCAGATCATCACTTCCATCTAGATAAATGAAAACTGCCCATTTTTTTCACTTACCCTGCACAGTCACACAATGCTTTCCTACAACAAAGAAATGCAAGGTAATGTCCAGCATCTTTCTGAGGCTTTGTGGTCCTCCCCAAAACATGAACTTTCTCACATTCCCAAACCATCTTAGTCATTGCATCACAATAAACCATTGGTTTGGAACTGACACCTTACATAAAACACCTCTGCACTAGCAGCCCGTACACATAGTCATTTAGCACATTTTGCACCACTCACCGGCTTCTACCAACATATTCATCCTTTCATTACTTGCCAAAACTTTTGAAGCTGTGCCCTAACCCGATTATTCCTATTCAGCACACATTTGAAGCCAGATGCTGTCTCAGTCTCTTGATCTTCATCCCTATTTTTATCTTTTCTCAAAATCCGATCTTGGGCTACTGGTCAGACAACTTTCAGATCCTTTTTTTGTCCAATTACCCAAAATTACCTTAGACTGTGAATTTAGATGGCAATATAATGACTCCTGGTCAGCACATATTTGGCTCCTGAACTCTAGAAGCCTTTCTAGGAGGCCCTGCACGTCTTCCATTTTTTAACTTTAATAACTTCACTTTCTCAGTAAAGTGCATGAAACCCATTCTGAAGAACATTCATGAATTTCATATTCAATCCTGTGAAAAGACCAAGGTCCAAAATTACGTGATGGTATATTTCACTTTTACCGAAATAGAATCGGGTTAAGCTCCATTTGTTTTTCCTGTTTATGTGTACCTTCTGTTGGCCCTGCTCATGGATCAACATATTTAATTTCTCAAATTCAATATCTAGCTTCTCATTACTACAAGAAGTGTAAGTTGTATTGTATGAGATTATTAACCATGTTGTAATAACACTTTCTTTCTCCCATTGGCTAAATTACCTAATTAATGTGCTTACATGGCTCTATGCACCTCTTTACCATACTCAATATTTTTTAGTGAAGTAATTAAAGGCCGCTTCCCATCCGTCCTTTTCCTGGCTTCTTCTGTGGAAGCAGGAAGCACACGGGCTCGCAGACTCCCCACAGCCAATCACAATGCTGCATTGCAGTGTTGTGATTGGTCTGAGCGCCGTGGTTCGGCGCTCAGCCAGGGAATGGGAGCCTGGGCATATTCTCCACGCAGGTTGTAATGCAGCCTGCATGGAAAACATGCAAAGTGCGCATGACTGTTTGGCGGGCTCGAGAGGGCTGACCAAACATTCATACACACTTACATAGTGCCCACCACTCATCCCCCTGCTCTGAGAGCAGAGCAGATCTGCCCCGCCCCACCCCACCGCGCCGCAGCAGGAACAAATAAAGTGATAATAACACGAGTTATTATTTTATTTTTCCTTTTTTATCACTCCAAAAAGCAGTGGGGCGACGCTTCTCTGCCTTAGTGGAGGAGCCGCCACTGATTACTGTTCTTCATTCGATGAGCCCAATTCTGAACTGGCCGGTAATTGTAAGTAGAGAGACCAGGGCTGCATATACCTATTCTGGCTGGTATTCCCACTTCAGATACTGACCATTCTTTTTCACCTGGCCTGGGATAGCAAATAACATCTGGACTTGAAATTCCAGTCCTATTTCAGTGAAAATGCATGGACCCATTTGGTTTTATTGAGTCCAACCGCTATCATGAATCTATAATACTAATGAATTAGGTTTTTTCAAGTTATATATGTATATATTAAGAATTTGTTCTTTTTTTCTACTGCCAGACCAGCATCTGAAAGCATAAACTGTTGAGCTTCTGTCTTTGACTTTTACATTATCATTCAGAAAAGTCCAGCCATTGGAAGTGCTTTAACAAAGGTCTGCCTGAGAGACTTACTTTTTCACCTGATAGCTCCAGACATGTTATTCAACACAGCGGGCATTTTTGTGTTCAGCCAAGCAGCATGGGGTTTGCTCAACGGGATTATGAAATGTACCTGCTATGATCTTTTCAGCAGGACACAAGCTTTTGGCTTAAGTGTACTCCGTTGTTTTACCAATCGACACCTGAAGGCCAAAGCAGACTGACAGAGATTTAACAAGGTCAGTGTTGAATGTTCAAAATGCTGAAGACTATGGCTGCATATCCTTGAATTAGTACCGACTCCAGCAAAAGCTTGAATAAATAAGGCAAGTAATGCTGATGCCTTAATTCCTAATATACACATCATGCAGTCACCTGACTTTGAGTCACATGGCTCTAAAAGCTGCCTGTCTAATACCTGCATTAACAGCTGGAAGAATGGATGAGGAATCAGCAGCATCTGAAAAAAAGACTGAGGCAAAAACAAATATAGCACATAAAAGCTAAGGTGGCAGTACGAGATACCAGGCAACAATTCATTATGAAAAAACATAAGAAGTGATCTAAGCACACCGAAACGGTACTTCGATAAAATGTATTCTAATATATGGGTAGACACAATTGTATTTGAGGAGAAACCATCTTAATTTCTAACCATCTCCCTTGAAAAACACATTACTCCATCATCATTTTTGAGGCAACCTTCCCAGACAGATGCCAATATTCTCTTTCCAACTTCATCTCTTCCCAAGAAAATCTGGAATACTTTCTTTGTCATTACACTCTTTTGTGTCACTGAGGCGCAAAAAGAAGTCAAAAGTGGGGCAAGCAACATCTTTGAGAAATGTATATACATGTATTGTGGGTTGGGATTTATTGGTGTATTTGAATAATTCACAAGTTTGCAGAGTTGTGAGATATCTATCTCCACTACTTAGTGACAGCTACTATTTATTCATGTTCAATCTGTGACATTGGTTTAGGAACACCACTTTTGGAAAAAAACAAGGAACGTCTTTGGCGCATCAGTATGAAATATCAAAATCCCCAAAAGTCGTCATCAATCCGCTTTACAGCTTCTAAATATTGGAGCATGTTATGATTAAAGTATATTTTCTTTCTTGATTTCAATTCAAGGATAGATTCACTTTAAGGTTTTTTTCCGACCAACATTTAGAGAGCACCAAAACTAAAGTTTAAAAAAATGTTCTCAATTATTTGAAATATTTGCATTTTCTAAAGTATAGTGGAGTAGAAACTTTACAAAAATATTGTTTCTTCTCCAAAACTACTCTTTGAAAAGGTGGCCAAGTAGTATAAAAGTAGACAGTTGCACTAAATAGGATTAGTGATCTACGCCATCCTAAAATGCCACTGAAGTATAATAACATGCATTGTCAAAGCCAGTAGTCCTTGCCATTCGGATCTATTTGCTTTGCCAATGGTTCTAGCCGTGCTGTAGAATGGCTTGTAAAAAGGCAAAAAAAAGCCTATGGGGTAACTAGCCAGGCCATTTTGTGGGTGCACACACTAAGCATGCACATTTCCACAAAATGACGCAAGTACTTATTTTTCTTTTTCTTTGCCAAACCGAGTTGGATCTGTAAAAATAAAAAGTGCCATGGGTTCAGGAAGTCACATGGAGGGGAGTAAGGGGAATTATAGAGGGCTGAGTAGCAACAGGAGGACTGGGGGAGCAACAAGGGGTGCTGGTGGGGGAATTTAAATGGAGAGAGGAACATAGGGGAGAGAAAGTGCAACGTGCAGTTGGGGACGGAGAAGCAGTCAGGCAAAAAAGCAATACGAGGGGGGTAATCACATTAGGGAATCACAGAGAAGGGCAGGGGAGATGCATACAGGCAGCGAAAAAAAAAAACAAGTGCTTGAGGATATTGTTGGAAAACACATTCACTCATGTGGAGTGAGTGTACAAAAAGAAAAAAGTAGTGTTTGAAAAGAAAGCAATAGAAGGACATAAGTAGGGGAGGGGCAAACTCAAGAAGAGGAAGGAAAGCACTAACACGATAACAAATAAGAAGCAAGGAATTGAGAGTGACAATGAAGTCAACCAATGATAAGCAATGGGCTGGCTTTATGTCCACTATACACTAACAATATGACTCGCAACAGACAATGCATGTGCTTTCTAGTAGGCAAGATCTAAAACACTGATGGACATAGAGGGCAGCAGTGGGAATATAGAACTACGGTATGTCTCCCCAGAGGTATATATAGAATTTTTTTTATATAAAACAAGATTTTCCACATACTGTTAAAATCACAAAGAACAATGATGTTTTCAGGATTCATGTACTTCCTGATGGCATATTTTTGCCCTCTAGACATAAGGGAATGCTGAGAGTCATACAACGTTTTCGATTTGCAGGCTAACAGAACAATACATGTGTCTCTATTCCAGCTTCGTAAGCAGGTGGATTCATCTTCTTAATGGAAAGGATGTAATTTTTCATTTCACATTATATAAACATGTAGGTGCTAAATGTTCTTATTCATTCATGTTCCTACATGAGTGGCAAGAAGCTGCTTCCAATCTGAATTCAGATTTAGAGAAACTTAGTTTATTTCGGTGGGCGACACTGGCCCTCAACCTGAATTATAGGTCTGATCCTCAGGGGAAGGCCTGTTTCAAGTGAGAGAGCTTTTAAGGACTTATACAGCATGAGGCAGCAGGGCCACAATGCTATTAGGACATTCCACCAAAAGAGGGTGTTCTAAATTTAACATGTAGAAACCAAAAGACAAGCACTGAAATGTTAGACCAGAAGCTATATATGTGCCATGATTGACCCTGATCCACTACATTGCGTTCAATGGAGCTCTCAACATTCCAATGCTCTAATTACACTTCTGCCAATATGACTATTTCAGAGATGTCAGAGAATCTTTTGTTAGCATCACCACAGAAGATCAAAACTGAGGTTTATGTAAATGTATTAAATATTGAGGAAGAAAAAAGAAAAAGCCTGGAGAAGTGTAATTTTGATCCCATCTGAGATTGCATAGGAGTGCATCATAATCATGCGTAGTCAGCACTCAAATATATTCTGCGTGATTAATGTTACTAAGGAAAATTGAGTATTGCATATTTAAAGTACTCCACATGCAGAATTTTATGTATATAACGTAACTAAAAAAAGTCTATGTAACATTTATATATTAATGTGACAGTAGAAATTAACATAAAATGTGTCCTATTGTGAGGTTAATAAAATAGAATTTGAATGTACAGACTAATGTTTAAACATTTATATGTGTAAAAAGAAATTATTTCCATGCAGGTGTATTTGGAATGACATCTTTGTAATTCTTTACAATTTATTTATGTATTAAGAAGCTGCATTTATAATTAGGGCTCCCGGTTTTCCGTTTTTACGGATTTATACATATAAATACAGACGGAAATCTATATTTCCTTTGTCTGTATTTATATTTAGAAACGGCAAAACACTAACAAATTTTGCCGCGCTGCCGTGCCTCAGTGCAGTTTCCTTTCCACGCCCCTGGAAATTCATTTAAATCCCTTCCAATCAGGGTCTTTTAGCGCCCTCGTGTGGACCTCATTAAGGAGCCTGCAGTGTCGTGTTATCAGGGTGTCTCAAGAAGAGAAAAGCAAGGGGTTGCTTAATGGTTTATAGCGGGGGTGGAGGGAAAGGGACGCCGTCGCGCCGTTCCATGATTGATTGCCTAGTGAGAAGGAGGGTAACGACCTGGGGGGGTAGGGGTTGCAGGATAGGGGTCGGACCGACTCGAGAGCCATGATTCTGTCCCTCTGGAATGCAGTGTGTCTCCCTCAGCTGTTCGCCCTTCATTGATCCCTCTTCACACATGAAAAGCCTCCCTGCTGCTTTAAACGCCCTCCTGCTGCAGCCAGCCGTAAGGTTGTGCTGGGCTGGCGCCACCCTGCTGCCTCGTGAGGGATGAGGGGATGTGTTTTGAAGCTCTCACCACGGGCGGGGAGTTTCAAAGCACTGGCTGGCCCTGTCGCCTCCAGACAGCCTCGCTTCGCCTACGTGTCCGCCCTCCCATGTGCAGCCTGGGAAGTTGTTTTCGTGAGGTGCCTTGAGGATGCTGCGCCCACTCGGAGAGCTGTCTGAGGCACCTCGGCCCCCGCCGCCGCTCTCCCGTCCTGTGTCGGTGTGTTCGAGTCGGGTACGGACGGCAGGCCACATTATGCAGGTGCGGGTATAAAACATCGCGCAGCCTGTACTCTAACCTGCCCCAGAATGAAATATTTTCCAGGCTTCCCCGTGACATGCCTTTGCAGCATGCTTCGAAAGGCACATTTTTTTCCGATTTTGTCCAGAACAGTCGAGGCCTGAGGGCTAGATATGCCGCCCAGTGCGACTAGTTATTTATCTTGGCTAGGCTGTTCAGTTTGTAGACCTGTTTTATTTGGTCTGGCGCTAGGTTTCTCTGTTGATGTCCAGACAAAACAAGAAACCAGGTGTCAAGTAGTGTCCTTAATAAATGAAATCGCCTGTACCTCGCTAAACACCTAATCCCGCAGTGCCCGAGACGAGGTGGAGCGACCCCTGGCAGTGTACTGTATAGAGGTGGTCGAGCAGGCAGCATGCCGTCGGATGACTTTTACAGCGCACCACGGAGAGAGCTATCACGTGGCTCTCCCTCCCAGCAGCAGTAAGGAAGGCAGTGGTGGTGCCCCGGTGGGTACAGTGGGAAGCACACATCGAGATTATGGCAAGAGAGGCAGGAGCAGCGGACACAATGGGGAGCAGTCATTGAAAAAGGGAACACCAGGAAAGAAGCGTTCACTTCATGGGACTGGGAGCATTGTTTTTAATCTGCATGGCGTGTTTTCTACTGGCTGTGAGATGGGAGGACCGGTAAGTCAGTTCTCATGTGTACCTATATGCAAACTAGATTCCCGTTACAGATGGAGTAACATTGTAGGCCATTAAATCAAACGCAAGACATGGGAGAGCATGTGGTATTACCACAACAGCTGCAGACTTTGGAACTTAGGAATCAGGTTCAAGACTGAGCATTGGCTCAGCATCGTGTAAATATTCACAAGTGACTTAATCTTCCTGGTCCTAAAACCAAATTTGACCTTCACTAATATAACTGGTGCTCATGTAAAGTGCTCCAATGCACGCTATATAAAACTGCAACGAACAGGAGTCCAGTTTGCATCTCAAAAACCAATTTGTCATTTATTTTGTGCGGTGGTCATTTACTGGCAATATTTTAGCCATGGTGTCATTTAGAAAATACTTAGTAATCCCAGAATACTTGTCCTTCTTCTGATTCATTTGTACAATATGTGCGACATGTTATACATGTGCAGAGTACAGTCAAACTCAAATATATGAAGGAACTTTATTGCACAATTAGTTGTAACCATCACAATTTGTACAAACATGTTTTTGTATGACACACATATTTGAAGGCACTCCAACATGTGATAATGAACATACACAAGGATGTGAAATAAACAGTTTGTCTAGGATCACACAATTTGGTGACACCAAGAAGCTGGGATTTGTCCCAGTTTTTCCAGTTTCACTCTGAACAATATGATCATTAGTGGGTATCTCTTTCTGATAGCGCATGCTAATGCTTTGTGTGTAATTCTTGGAGAATATGATTAGAGCATAGGTAACACTGCCTGCTGCTCAACCATGCTTAGTGCTACTTTGGGTGTATGACGCTTTCCCACACCCCTCTGATTCCCTCAAAACCCCTGAATCTGAGGCTTGGCTGCAACAACACACAGCCTCCAGGTAGCACCCCCATGTATGTAGCCTTCTCACACCTCTCCCTTCCATTTAAAAAAAACCTGAAACTGGTGCTTGGCTGCAGTGAGGCACTGCTTCCAGTCAACACGCTTTTATAAGGGCACTAGCTTAGTTTTGCAGCAGTTTTAAGATCTTCTTAAAGTTTCTCATTGCTTAAATGTGTGTAATTTCTGATATTTATATATGTTTTCCTTGTCTTCATTGCTTGATTTTGCTTGCGAGAAAGTGTCACTCATAGTCGTTGAATGTCACTCATTATTACAGTGAAATTCTGAAAATGTCACACATAAGCAATCTGAAACCTTGGCAGCTATGGATTTCTCATTAATTTCCAGCGGCACATGTAGCCCTAATTATCTGCCATAAGGCTGGCACTTCACAGCCTCACCAGCATCTTGCCGGGAAAGTCTTGGCCCGCAGATTTGTAGCAGGAGCTGTTTAGATGGCTTAACGACGCACGAGCAGTTTTGTCACTGGTTGCTGCATGCATGATGAGAACTGATTAAAGGGAAATTCAGCCCAGCAGAGGCCAGTATGTAGACATCACTGGTCTTCCAAGGTCGAGATGCAGTTTCATGCTCTCATCACACCCTAGTCGAAATTCCAGTCGACCAGTTACAAGTGGTTCCTTCTCGAGCCAGCTGGCAACACGTGGGCTTTGGACCGCTCGAGAACTACTATGGAGTAAATTCTATTAGAAGCCAATTACATCTTGGAACTAGTAAGTTGTGTTTTAATTTTGGTTTCAGGTAGTATTTTATTCTTTTTCGCCAGGACAACGTAATTTATTTTTGGGCGCTAGACACGTACAGTCTAAAACTCATGTACTGCAATTTCATTAACAAACCAGAAAGAGCCTCAATGTCCTCAAAGTCTCTTGAAATGCACATGTGCTTGTACTACAATGGCAAAGTTTTCAGATGAATGTATTATGTTGACCAATAACAACCAGGCGCATGTGTGCATTGTCAATTTAAATAAATGTGGAAAAATACTAGCTGTAGCGTCGTCTTTTGCTTGTGGCAAAAATAAATGCGGATAAATACAGAAAAAATGCCCCAAAAATAAATATGGATAAATACAGACGGAAATGGCAAAAAAATAAATACCATAAAACCGGGAGCCCTATTTATAATGTGTGTAGAAATCTGCACATATTCTGTAATTCTGTACACTGCTAAGACGACTAGATTGAGCCTCGAGAAACCCTTTGAGTTCAAGCTCACGTTTAAAGTGTAACATGAAATTCATATTTAACCTTCAAGGTAGAATATTTTTGCTTGTAATTTTGTTTACACTGCAGGTGTGGACAAGGCCTCATTAGTTAGAATAGAAGGGTTTTACTTTCATTAGATAACAAGGTACGAGAAGACGAAGTTTGGCAAGGAGAAGCCCGGTAACGAGCAAAGAGGCGAGTTCTCTTGGAGGAGAGGAAGAATGACCAAGGACGAATGAAGTTGCAACATAACGATGTGGGAAAGGTGGCGCAAGTATCTAGTTAATTTGGAGTCCTGGAAAAGTACTAGCAAAAGTCATGTGGGATTATCTACATTGAATATGATGGATATTTTATGCTGTAACTTAGAGAGGGACAGAGGCATCTTAGGATTTCACAGGGAGCTGATCTATGCGTCTGCCTGTGTGGCTTTATGCTACGTGACCCATAGTTGGAGTGCCTTCTATTGAAGCCTCCAAAAGCTGACACCTTTCTAATTTCACCTTTACTAAATGCTTTGTAGCTTAAGGTTGCACTTTTAAGCAGTGTAGGGAGAGATAGCTTGTTCATGCTTACTTTAGAGAACCATTTGATGCAGTTTAATACTCAATTCTTTTTTCTGATCATTTGCATTGTCATCAAAGAGTTAGCTATCTGTTTTGCATTTTATAGGGTAAATCTCTTCAGGAGATTCAAACTTATTTTGGTCATTCTGTTATTATACATACGTGATAATGTTGAGGCTGGCCTATATCGATTTGTTTCTAAATTTATAATTAACCCTACTAACGATTAAGTTGTCGAGTGGATTATTGTGTGACCAAATTGGTTACACTGCATTGCAAATAATGGTGATTGTTTTCTCCCTTTTACCTCTCAAGCTGCAACCAAGACCATCGGTCTAGAGATAAATGTTTAGGTGGGCCCAAGCTCTCACAAGCCATGCTCTAAATAATTCACGATTATTAAGTAAACAGAGATTTTCTTTGATTTGAGAAGAGCGTAAACCAACTTTTTCGCGGCATATATTTCTTTACTCACACCCCATCAAGTATGTCCATTGCCAAGTGTTTTTGTGACCATCTTCACATAAGCGCATTCAATGGTTTCCATATTCATAGTTTAAGCACTTTCCGTCGCATTCCCTCGACCGCGCAGGGATCTGACGGCCATCAAATGTGACTGGTGGGAGCAGTACAAAGATACTTCAATTTTCCACTCTCTAACCTGAGGGGGATGGCTCCTATATTACAGTCTGGACATTTATGAGCACATTCACACTTTCAGGACTTTTATTCCAAATAATTTATCAATATGTCCTCCGCAGTTATGACAAGGCCCAGAGGCATTCTGGCAGAGGGATGGAAATCTTTTCTGTGGAAGGCAGGGGAAAGAAATGAAACAGGAAAGGTAAGCTTCACTGTGAAGGTCACAGTATGTGATATTAAATTCCATTATATTTAAAAGCTGCTTCATATTTCATCCATCTAGTTCTGCTCATTGAAGTTAAATCAGGACATGAATCGGACATTTCTCTGAATAAATAACTGCCTATTTCCTTACATGCCAAATGGATGAGGCAAAATTTTACGAAAACGGACACATCAATGGCTTTGATGGGTCATAATACCAAACTTCAGATTTGTCTTGAAACCTGCATCTGTTGTTGACTAGTATTCAACCATCTGTTTTCTAACTTGATATGCGGTCCAAAGCTCTGGCTGGCAAGAGTTATCAAAAGTGATCACAATTACAAATGTCATACCTAGAAAACTTTACCAAAGTGGGAAAATTGTAACAGCTGTCACTAGCACGGAAAGAATACATCTGATCATTAACAACATCTTACTTCTAGTAGAGGCTAGCTGTGGAACTTCCTACAAGTCTTCTCACAAACATGCTGGATTTTGTGACTTTTGCCATGGAGGAGAGAGCTTATCTTACTTCTCCACACCACACCTTATACACGAAGTTAACCAACAATGCTGAATTTATGAGTATGTAGATTTATGTTCAGTGATAGCCATAAGCTCTGCAAAATGTTTCCGCCCATTTCAATACTGTGGGGTTGCTCTGAGAGGCAGAAGGGTTGCTGTTTTTAGACAAAGACAACATTTTGTGGCTTGTTTAGTGTGCATCACAAACAAAATAGTCTAAACCAACAGGAAAAAGGGTGTGTGCTCTCCATCTGACTGCCGTGGAATACTCATTTTACTCCCACATTCATAAACTGTACTCCAGACTGCGCTGTAGGCTGGAAAATCGAAGCTGTTTTATCGACGAAACAGACTATTGTTACAATATTGAGGGACAAATACCAAAACGTAAGTTTCTATACATTTTCTATACCTAACTCTACATATATGAACCTTGGTGATATATATATCTTCAAGGTAAGTAGAGGTGGAGTTAAGAATATTCTATTGACATTTTGTTTGTCGATATTGTTGTAACGATATTCTGTCCCGTCAATATTCAGGATTCGATATTCCTAGGCTCAGTCCAGACTGCACATGACATTACACTCTGGCCCCCCACAAGGTAGAGTGAAGCAGTCAGAATGCGTAGCACATACTTTATACGATTATTGACGCATATTTGAGATTTCCTGACCCCATTCCCTTCTCTGGGGAATCAAGGTCACTGTTTGGCCAACCAACATTACCAGAATCTCAAATGGAGACTCAGCGATCCGATTAATTTTCCAAGATTCATAAATTAGCCAGAACTTGTGATGGAGATGTGCCTCAACTAACAGAGGAAGAAAGGCCTACATGAAACAGAAGTAACCCAGAATAGGTGAGTACAACCTTTACATAAACATTGACCTTTTTTCACTTTTTTCCTCATTCTCTTTCTGCATTCAGTTTGCAAAACAACTTCTAAGCGGATGCAGAACATTGTTCTCTGTTAAACAGAGACTAAAATCAGAACAAAGATATTGTTATTTTTTACGAATACTAATAAAAATAATTGCTTTTATAGCACTTCATAATTCATGGTAGTATGCCATTTTAAAATGCTACAACCCATAGCTGCCTTTATTATTGAATTTAATGGTACTAATCATCAACAAAACGTTATTCGGTTCTTTCAAATAAAACCATAAAAGTCATACAAACATCAATAAAACTCCACCTATATACAGAGTATTCCGACAAGGTGACCATGATAAAGTGATTACAGTAAGATAATAAACAGGAAAGAAAGAAGAAGCACATACTGGAAAAATTAATCACAGCTTGATCTCAACCTGATGGCAGCCCTTAAAAAACTGAGAGTATACAAAACAGTTTCGTTAGATAAATGTTGTAAAAAGATAAAAGCAGGTCTCACCCTCCTAAAACCAGCCGTTTTAAGAATGGGAATAATAAAAGACTTTCTAGGGACCTCGTAGAAACTGCAAAACATTAAAAAGTGCATCATGTCCTGTGGAGACAGATTGTCGCAGCCACAGGGCATGCACAGGGCATGAGGCACTGGCCTCTATGGGCGCCTCTAGGCTGTGCCAACAGGTAATGGAAAAGATTGAACCTAAATCTGGTTAATAAAAAGCGATCATGATTACTTTTAATCCCCAATCGGTATGGTTCAATGGTTTGTACAGTTTTTGATCCAATGTACATACGCACACTTGGCTTCCTCAGCTCTGCTGCTTCTCTATCGCAGCAGCGCCTACTAAAAAAACATTCCTTTGCCCATGTAAGATCCTTCTTACATATGCCCTCTGGGTTGTCAAATAAGTCCATCCTATCCAAGCTATGAAGGCCATCTTTTACATACTTTAGCCAAAGTATGTGATTCACATTGTCCAGGGACAGACAGTCCTTTAAAATATCCTTACCAAGAACATCTTCTTTCTTGGCCCAAATCTTTAACCACAATGCTAGTGGGCGGAATGCCAGTTCGTCAGATAGAAAGGACAATCCCAACTCTTGGTACTCAGTTTATCAACCCTAGGAGGCTGAGAAGCTGAGTCTCTCATGTCAGTGTTACAGCTTGTGATTTGCAGACCTTGTCAGCAAACAGCAGGGAGCTGATAACTCTGTGGGCCACATTTACAAATGTTTTGCGTAGGGTTTGAGTTACTTTTATAATACAGACCGACCTTTTCAGGATTTACAAACCAACACAAGTTGGTATTTGTGTTGGCTTATAAGAAAAAGTAACGCAAACCAGTGAAGGGCTGCTTTGTGTTACTCTGTGTCAAGGGGGCGTTTCATGGGTGGTACCTGGGCGTTCCTGTGTAACAACGCATGGTTTTTGATCCAAAAATCTGCCTACTAACAATAGTAGACAGGGTTTTGTGCCAAAAATGAATGCCACTTGAAAGCACGCATCAAAAAAGAGAAATGCCTATTATTTCTCCTTTCTTTTCCCACTTTGCATGTGTGCTGCACTGTGCTACTCACATACAAAGTGAGAATAGTTTTTACGTTAGTCTAAGCATAGTATTTTGTACTAGAAGGCTACATTTCCAGTACAAAAACCTATGCAAGTCTCAGGCAGACATCCTAGCACAAAGGTTTGTGCATGCCACTCGACAGCCTGATTGGGCGCCAGTGCTGAAGAAAGAGCTGGAGAGTACCATATCCCTGTAGATATGGTGCTTTCCTGCTCTTTTTTCTTATTTTTTGGAGTTTTATATAGCGTGAACCTGAACAAAAGATATCAGATTGCATTACATGAGCACCAGTTGCATTACAGACAGACACATTCATTTTGCTAGGCAAGGGGATCTTAAATGATTGGCCCAGAATCACAGGATGTGAGTGTCCCCTGCCGAGACTCGAACCCAGTTCCCCAGCTTCGAGCCATTTGGCTACATCCTCCCTCCCTGTCACGCAATGCAGAGCAGCAACTTTGGGTGCTGAGTTGCGTTGTATGAAAGGTTCGAAAATCTGGGACCCAAAGGGGCCGATTCCGATCTCGGTCGGAGACGCACCCAACGCCATTCGGTCGGGAAAAAAGCCATGCGAATGCCTGTTTCCCGACCGATCCGCACATTAATCCGAACGAACAAGTACGATGCGCACAACAGCGCAGATTCCAACCGAGTCGTACTCACCCAATCCAGGTCCTGATCCCCGACCGAGCCGGATCCGTAAACGCAGATACGAGTCGCCCGGAAGCCAAAAAGCAGCCCCGTCCGGCCGGACAAGTACGATGCGCTTCCCGTACGCGCCGAACCCGTCGCTACGCACGGCACGTCAAAGCATCCGGGAGAGGCGCACATAAGCTCCGATTCGCTCCACAACACGATCCACGGCTACGAGACGAACACGCCAGCGACAAGGACGAGGCGAAGCAACGACGAAGACGAACGAGACGAACTAACAATGAATCCCATCGTTCCGATCCTACCAATATTCTATATCTACTACCGGAACAGGCACGGACGCGTACGGCGCAGAAGGTAAGTCAGACACCAACCACAAACTACACGTACCCGACATATCACACACACACACAGGGATGTAGAAATTACTTACTCCAGAAACAGCAGCACCATAGGGGCGGGATGCCCATCACCAATGCCACATATACACATAGGGGCCCGGATGCCTGTCACTACTACCACCTCTACCCATGGGGGTGCCAGGTGCCTACCACTACTACCACCTCCACCCAGGGGGGCTGGATGCCTGTCACTACTACCACCTCTACCCAGGGGGTGCCAGGTGCCTGTCACTACTACCACCTCTACCCAGGGGGTGCCAGGTGCCTACCACTACTACCACCTCTACCCATGGGGGTGCCAGGTGCCTACCACTACTGCCACCTCTACCCAGGGGGTGCCAGGTGCCTCCCACTACTACCACCTCTACCCAGGGGGGCTGGATGCCTGTCACTACTACCACCTCTACCCAGGGGGTGCCAGGTGCCTGTCACTACTACCACCTCTACCCAGGGGGTGCCAGGTGCCTACCACTACTACCACCTCTACCCATGGGGATGCCAGGTGCCTACCACTACTACCACCTCTACCCAGGGGGTGCCAGGTGCCTACCACTACTGCCACCTCTACCCAGGGGGTGCCAGGTGCCTCCCACTACTACCACCTCTACCCATGGGGGGCTGGATGCCTGTCACTACTGCCACCTCTACCCATGGGGGTGCCAGGTGCCTACCACTACTGCCACCTCTACCCAGGGGGTGCCAGGTGCCTCCCACTACTACCACCTCTACCCATGGGGGGCTGGATGCCTACTACTACCAGCCCCACTCACAGGATGGCAAATACATGCCACAAGAAGCACACACCAGCAGAAAGAATGCAACACAAAGACATCCCCCCCAACACCATGGCAAGCATGTGTAGACTGTGTCAAATGCCTACAAAACTGAACAGGACTGTGGACATACAATGTGACCCCCTATCACAAGTGCCACACATAAATGTGTGTGGCACCCACAATGCAAGCAGGCCATGACCATTGTGGCAATGGGGTCCAAACCCCCATCATCACAGTGACCAAAATGTGAGTGTGGGGTCCATAGCTGAAGCACATATTGAACATTGTGGCAATGGGGTCCAAACCCCCATCATCACAGTGACCAAAATATGAGTGTGGGGTCCATAGCTGAAGCACATATTGAACATTGTGGCAATGGGGTCCAAACCCCCATCATCACAGTGACCAAAATGTGAGTGTGGGGTCCATAGCTGAAGCACATATTGAACATTGTGGCAGTGGGGTCCAGACCCCCATCATCACAGTGACCAAAATGTGAGTGTGGGGTCCATAGCTGAAGCACATATTGAACATTGTGGCAATGGGGTCCAAACCCCCATCATCACAGTGACCAAAATGTATGTGTTGACAAAGAATAAGCTGCAACTGCCAAACTGCATGGATTATTCCTGGTCACAGAACAACAAACACATCAGTGGCAAAGTAGTGCTTGTGTCCCATAGCAACATAGAATGGGGGAGGCAAACAGTGCAGTGCAAACAAGACATACCTTTGGCCAGACAAACATCACCCATGGGGGCTGACACTGTCAACACTCATCAATGACTCAATGACAGAAGTGACCATCAGAGTGCAGACCCACATATTTGCACCAATGGGCACACAAATTCAGATACCCAGCGGAGACTGTAGAAGGGAGGTGAACAGATACCATACCATGGCAGCAATGGGACACACACACAATGATCATTGTGCTGACTGATGACCTAGGAGTCCCAGGGACAGCAGGGCAAACACACCAAACAACATACAGCCAATGGCACACTAAAGATATGCCAATGCAGTGGTGCAGATGCACAAACACAAACAGGCAGACCCACACTGCACATCAAACACAACAGGTGAGGGGGGGGGGTACCAGTGTCCCCAGGCAAACACACAACACATGAGGAGGCTTGAATACCAATTACACAGACGTGCATACAGTGCCACACAAAGGTAACTCATGGATCCAAATCCCCTATGTGGGCAATCAGGCATTGTCAGATGAGTGGGAGCACAAATCACACATGTCACACAAGCATGTAGGAACAGCAACTGACACAGCAAGACACACAGACACCACAGCACCACACCCAGGGCCCCCACAATGTGGTGACCCTGGGCTGCATTACAATCCCACTGTGATGACAAAGCTAGATGTCGTTCACACTGTGAACCACAGTCATGTGTCCTGAGCAACAAACTACCATCACACCTACACAAGCACAAATCAACCAGCACGGCCTGTCAGCCAAGGCCAACATGGAGGCAGGGGTCTAGCCGGGCAACAACTCTCATCTGCACACACTCAACACCACACACCTCGACCTCCAACAATGTGCAGCAGTGAAGCTCACATGCACTGGTGACATTGCACATGCACCCATGACAATCCCAGGGGGTGGTGGGAACCAAGGTGCAGGAACACATCACACATGGCCCCTCTACCAGACTCCTGAATGTCTGACACACTGCACACTACGCTGTACATGGACATGACGGCAATACCACACCAACCAATGGGATCCCAGCCACAGTCACACACCTATGAAGAAGCCAAGGTCACCCACAAAGGACACACATAGACAACTACCAACATTGCAGCCCTGAGGAGTGCCAGCAGTCACACACACAACGTGTCACAACCAATGAAAGCTAACACAAACCAGAAATCACATGACAGGTGTCAACAACAAGTGCAAAGGGGAATCCGGACTGTGACACATCAGCGTCTGCCCACAAACTCAGCCCTGACAGCAAACACACCTATGGGTGACACCCTGATGACCAGTAATGTGCCATGCACCCACATCACAGAGAACCCAGGGAGAAGACTTTGGGGGAACATAGCTCAACTCAGCAAGCATCACAAACAGGAACATCACTAGGGATCCCAGCATGCACAGCAACATGGAAGTGAACACACACACATGCTCATACAACACACACCTTGGGCGCACGAGATGTCACAGGAGTACACACTGCCATGAGGGGACTCCACTCCTGTGTGAGGAAAGCTGTGCCATATGTCGCATCAGTAGGGCTCCATCATGTCAGCAGAACACTTGGTCACACAGTCAACAATTAGCACCAAATGAAGGCTCCCGTCACATCAGCCTGGTCATGGGAATGTCAACGAAATCAACAGCACAGATCCAACACACATGTATAGCAAGTTGCACTGACAATACAGAAGAGTCCTTCCCCATTGATGCCCAAACCTGCATGTCCAGTGGAGATGGCCACACGGTCAGGGAACTAGACTAATTGAACAATGGCAAACACAACAGATGTGCATGGGTGGAACCCACAGATGTGACATTGCTAATGTAAGTAGGAAATCCCATTGCCAAATATTGAATACATGACACCCTCAGATGCTGCTAAGGACGACATGGATTCACCACAGGATAGGACACTGTCCCCCTGGAACACATGGGTTCATGCACAGTAACACTTCATTTTCATGAGTCCAAAAATCACCATCACTGCAGCAAGGGCACGGTTAGCATCATCAACATCATGTACATCAGAAGCAAAACTACTAGAGAACAGAAAGTTGCTTTATTCAGCATGTGGGTTCAAAACTTGGAAGAACTGCAAGGTATCAACAAAAGCCAATGGCCAGTCCATCAAGGAAGTCTATACAGGGTGACAGTGGCAGATGTCACCCTATGCATGCCTGCACTGATCACAACCGGGGACAATCCCCTACGAGGGGCATACGGGGGCAGGCCAGGCACCGCAGGGACAGGATCAGGGCTCACCAGGAGGAGGCAGGGAAGGGGTGGTTGGTGCTGGAGAGCCACTGACAACTGCAGTGGAGGTGTCTGACATGGTGTGTGCCGGCACAACTGGGGGGCATGACTCAGATGTTGTGGGTGCCGGCACATCTGCAGTGGACCCTGCAGATGGAGTGGACAGGTCCGCCACTGCAGCGCCCAAGTCAGACAGGGTGATAGTGGACTCCACTGCAGTGCCCACCTCCAGGGGAGGAGAATGGGGATCAGGAAAGGTGGGCAGGACAGAGGGGAGGACACCCTCACCACATCAGTGGTACAGACAAGCGCAGTGGGGGTGTGGGGCCGGAAGAGCAAGTGGCAGGGGGAGAAGGCCTGACCCTTCTGGGGATGGTGTATCTGTGGGTGGGGGAACCTGGGGCAGGGTGTGGTGGGGGCACCTGTGGAGTGGGGGCCTGAGGGATGGAGGAAGGAGACTTGGTGCCTGAGCTGCAGGGCGGCGGCGGGGTCTTGCTCTTCCGGGACCGGGGGACTTGCGGGTGGGGGCCTCAGTCGGTCTGCGCCTGGGGGATGGTGTCCGGGGGCCAGGGGCACTCCGCTCCGTGTGGGTGGGCTTCCTCTTCCCCCTGAATGCTGGATCAGCTGGGTCGGAGGGGGAGAGGCCAAGGTCACAGAGGAAGAGCCGCCGTGTGTATGGGGTTGCAGGTGAGGCAAGGGAGGGGACTTTGGAGGGAGAGGCAACTGAGGACTGCGCAGTGCTTGTGGATGCGTGTGTTTGTGCCTGTGCCCCATCCCCTGTGAGTGTGGTTGCAGTCCCCTGATGGTGCGTGCGTGTGCGTCTTGTTTCTGGCGTGTGTGTCCGTGTGCTGCATGTGTCTGTGCTGGTGTGTGCCTGTGCCAGTGTGTGTGTGCTTGGGACGGGTAAGGTGCTGGGGAGTGTGGATGGGGCAGAAGCAGGAGGGGTGAGGGACTGTCGGAGGAGGGACACTGCTGCCGTCAGGGAGGAGTCCATGGACCTATTGCCCCTCTGTAGGTCAGACATGCCCGATGAGATGCCCTCCATGAATGACACCAGCTGAGTCAACAGACTGGTGTGTGCATGGAGGACACTCAGCATCGCTGTCTGTCCTACATGGAGCTGGCGGAGGAGGTACACAGACTCCTCACTCAGGGCAGCAGGGGACACAGGTGCAGGGGGTGCGGTGCCTGGCCCGAAGGAGACACGCTCCCGAACATGGGAGCCTCCACGGACCTCGGGAATGGGAGCCAACGGGAGGGCGGTGGTGGTGGTGGTGGTGGCAGGGACAGCAACACTAGCTGGGGTGTGGTGGCTGCTGACACCCGCCTCCATAAGGGAGTCATCGTCCGAGTTGCTCTGGTCCTCAGCTGAGGTGGATGGTGCTGAGGACTCCTCGGTGTGGCTCCCCTCGCCCTCCGTGCCACTGGGTCCCTCCGACCACTCCTCGGCTGCTGACCCAGTCTGGCTCTGCGGCTCCTCCTTGTCCGTGGAGCTGTCCCCTCCTGTGGCCGTGGATGTATCGGCAATCAATAGGGAAACAGACAGACATCAGTCACCTGCACCAAACGCACACACCACAGTAAGTACAGCACATTACAGAGCAAGCCCTGGCATCCTTAGTTGAACATTGCTAAAACTGCACAAACAGAACAGGAGAAGTCAATTGTCAGTCTGATGGTCAACCATGGCACTCACATCCCACCTGGCCTTGCACCCATCTGTATGGTGTCTGTGGGATGGCAATACCCCAGTGTGGACACATGCACCACCTACACAGTATTTGGACAGTGCAGAGAACCCGGTGAAGCATGTGGACATGCACACATCACAACTCTTGCCACTGAGTCAGTGCAGGTGTCCGGATGAAAGGGATGCCCAGAGTCAAATAGGAAATGCATGTGATGCATACCAGCGACAGACACCATGATGCACCCATGTCCTGATAGCCATTGCCACAATGGTGTGCATGTAGCAAATGTCACTCCCCTGCAGGATCACTAATAGGAAGTCACATGCCATGGCACAGCCATGCCTGCTAAGTCATACATAACTGTCTCCAGTCACATGGGCAGGGCAGCCAGACAACAACACTCTGCACTGTGTCACAATAGTAGATCATGGGGAATGCAAGTCCTGGAGCTGAACAAGTGCACATGTACATCCCCCACACACCACATCATCTGTACCCTCATCTGTCCAGGTTATACCCATTGTACATATGGGAGACCTGTAACACTACCCTCTGCACCTGAGCACATCACAATCTGCTGTGAATGGGAAACAGCTGCCTGAACCTCATATTCGCATACCCCAGTCTGCACGGTCAGGTGATCAAACACCTATGTGTCACACATGTATCATCTCCTATGGTCACATCTCCGGTGGCATGCGGAGCCCCAACCGAGGAACACCCCAGCAGACCTGACAACGAAGCCACAGCACACTGACACAGAGGCAGACACCTGAGGGGACGAATCACTGAGCAAAACGTGTCAGCTGATACACGGCAGTGGGAGTACAGAGTGTATTGTGTGGCCTGGAGTAGGCATGACTGTCCTGTCCCACATGAATGAGGGATGAGCCCTGGACAGTAGGCAGCTGGCTAAGTATGTGTGACACACGTTATATACACACTCCTGGGGTACAAACATTGTTCCCACCCGCAGCATGGGTGTGTGCCAGATACCCCAGGCACATGTGGTGGATCAGCTCAGAAATTGGGCCACATATCAAAATGACACGCAGAACACATGTCAGAACACAGGCAATGTGTAAGCAATGGACCCACCCATGATGCCCACCACAGAGTCAGGGAAACAGATGCTGTCCCCCACCTTGAGTCAAGCAAACTGCAATGACACAGTACCCAAGTGACACAATACCCTGACTGTAAGGGCCACACCTGGGTATCAGATGAGGAGTGGGCAGTGCACAATAGAGGGACATGGGTCCTGGACCACAAGACTGATGTACTGTGGAAGTTTAACCAGGCCAGAGGAGGGCACATAGCAATGCAGACATAGTTCACAATGCAGACATGGACTCACCCCCTCCTTGCTGCTCTCTGGCCTTCAGCTGCCCATCCAGATCAGGGAAGACCACCGCCAGGATCCTCAGCATGTGGGGGTCAGGGTCCGGTGTCCGCCCCTCCTGCGAGGAGGCGACAGCTTCAGCTGGACCCGTGCGATCCTCCGGGTCCAGCCCCGAAGGTCCTGCCACCTCTTCTGGCAGTTGCGGATCCGGCGCTTGTAGACCCCCACGGATCTCACTGCCCGGACGATGGTCAGCCATATCTTCTGCTTCTGGTGGGCATCAACCTGTGAGGATAACAAAGTGAGAATGCCATTACTACACATGCAACATATCCGTGCATTACACAGTTGGATATACATGTCTCAATCACAGGGGCACATGATGTACACAGGCAGTGCAACGATGGCTATGGACAGTATGCCAGCAGTTACTACATGGTATCATTGCCTGGGAAGTAAAACCTAGTTTAAATGCACTGTCACTGCACTATACCTATCCAGTGCATGTAACTACACACTATGGGGGGTGACAACTACTCAGTGAGCCTGCTAGCCAGTGGCGTGCAGACTGTTAGCCTTGCTAGTCAGACAACATGCACATTTAGAAAGGCAGTGGACAGAACACTCACCTGCTCCCCTGCTTTCCCATACAGCTTGCTGTACTGTGGAAGGAGGCCATCCAGCAGGGCCTGGTTCTCCTCAGTGCTGAAGGCTGGGGCTCTCCCCACAGTACGTGCCTTTGCAGGGTCCAGAGGGTGCAGATACAGCAGCAGTGTAGTGGCAGATGTCGTCCTGGAGCATGTAGTGCAGGCAAGTGAGCTCTCAGGGGAACAGCCAGCATTATATGTGTGCTGCAGAGGCAGATACTGTCCCATGTGTCCAAAGTGATAGGTCCAAGTCGTTTGCATCATCTGAATCTGGCCAATCCATGGAATTGCACCACTTACACACGCCCCCAGCATCCTTCAAATGTTCAACTTCGTGACACCCATGAAATTGCAACATTGTTGTGGGTGACCATCTGAATTTACAGCATCAGACTCGTTCAAATTTTGAAAACGCGTCCGTTGCCAGGCCAGGCCATAGCCAATGGGTGCGCACCGATCGGACCATTGCTGTTCAACGCGTACATAGGAAACAACGCGTACCCGCACACATTGAATGCAATGGGCCGGCCGGGCACACCGATCGGACCATTGCTGTTCAACGCGTACATAGGAAACAACGCGTACCCGCACACATTGAATGCAATGGGCCGGCCGGGCACACAACGATCGGACCATTGCTGTTCAACGCGTACATAGGGTACAACGCGTACCCGCACACATTGAATGCAATGGGCCGGCCGGGCACACCGATCGGACCATTGCTGTTCAACGCGTACATGGGAAACAACGCGTACCCGCACACATTGAATGCATTGGGCCGGCCGGGCACACCGATCGGACCATTGCTGTTCAACGCGTACATGGGAAACAACGCGTACCCGCACACATTGAATGCAATGGGCCGGCCGGGCACACCGATCGGACCATTGCTGTTCAACGCGTACATAGGATACAACGCGTACCAGCGCACATTGAATGCAATGGCCAATGTGTGCTCACTGATCGGTCCATTGCTGTCCAAGGCGTATTGCCAATACAATGCGTAGCAGCGCACATTGAATGCAATAGCCAATGTGTGCGCACTGATCGGTCCATTGCTGTCCAAGGTGTATTGCCAATACAACGCGTAGCAGCGCACATTGAATGCAATGGCCAATGTGTGCGCACTGATCGGTCCATTGCTGTCCAAGGCGTATTGCCAATACAACGCGTAGCAGCGCACATTGAATGCAATGGCCAATGTGTGCGCACTGATCGGTCCATTGCTGTCCAAGGCGTATTGCCAATACAACGCGTACCAGCGCACATTGAATGCAATGGCCAATGTGTGCGCACTGATCGGTCCCTTGCTGTCCAACGCATCCCTGTACAAGTCACTGGCATATGTCACCATGCCTGTCACAGGTGAACATATGCCAGCCACATATACTTCCCAGGCAGTGAGGGGCACACCTACAACACCACAGCCTGTCCAAACTGTATCCTAGGGCATGTAAGGCTGCATTACCTATTCCGTGTATGGGGGTGAACATGTTGTTCTGTGGGTGTCACTTGGGGGCAGCCACCCCCAAGCTGTGCACGTGTTTATGGGGACAGAATCCTTGGTGTTTCGTGTACATGACCACTGTGATGTGCAACTGTTCATATCTGTGCATGTGGCATGGTCACAGTTCACGGTGGTGTATGTGTATGTCATGTCACATACCCGCTGAGTCCCATGTGGGACGTTATGTTCAACCCAGGGTGACCCATTGGCACAATGTTGATGGTCCTCCACAGTCTGTGTGCATGTTGTGATTACAATGTCTCTGATTTCATGTGCACAATGGGAGGCAGTCTCCACATCCACGTTGTTTGTGCATGGACTTTGATGTTGTGCGTGTGTGTGTCACAGACGTCCATGTCTGTCCTACCGAGGCAACACGGACCACTACCTGTGGGGGTCATGGTTGTTTTGCTGTGGTGTATACATGATACACCATGTCATGCCAGTGTCCATGTGGCAATACAGGGTCCCTGGGAATCTACCTGTCGTTGAGCTGTGATGCCTGGGGCACATCAGTCCTCACATGTCACTGTGGCGTGTGTTTGTTATTTGGCAGCAGGAGATGGGTACTGGGACACGGCCTCATGGTATCCGATGGCATGACCTGGGACTTCTTGATGCCACTTGTTGGACTGTGATGTTAGATATTGGCCATGTATGTGCCATACATATCCGTACGGAACTGCACACATCATGTACTTGTGCCTCATTATGATGTATCATGTGATGTTGAGTGTGTTCAATGCCACATATGTGGGGTGACTGACAATCTTGCTTTCTTCACCTATGCACTGCAGGGCACCAGCTGTCCATAGACCATTCCCTGACCTGGCAACGATGGTGGAACGGGACAGCATCCGACAGTACCGCTTCACCAGGCAGCTGATTGAGGATTTGGCAGTGCGCTTGGCACCACATTTGCAACCTGGCCGTCCGTACCCTACAGCGCTGACCCCCAAGGTGAAGGTGATGGCAGCCCTACACTTCTTTGCCACTGGTACCTTTCAACACACTCTGGCGACTGCTGGTGGGATGTCACAGACCATGTTCAGCCGTGTGCTCCGGGATGTTTTGGAGGCTATGTTGATATACCTGAACCAGTACATCTATTTCCCTAGACTCCAACGACTCACTGGCATGAAGAGTGACTTCTATGCCCTGGGGAGGATGCCGCATGTCATTGGCTCCATTGATGGGACACATGTGGCGTTGGTACCACCACAGGCCCAAGAGCAGGCCTACCGTAACCGCAAACACTACCACTCGGTCAATGCACTGGTGGTCTGTCTTGCAGATATGAGCATCACACACGTGTGTGCCCGTTTCCCTGGTTCTGCACACGATGCGTACGTGATGAGGAGTAGTCGCATCCCGAGGATGATGGCACAGATGCGGAACCAGCGTGCCTGGCTTGTAGGTGTGTACTGACTTTGTACCATTGTGTGTGTTGTGCTATGTAGTGTTCCACCCTCTTTTCCAACTCTGCTAATGTGCAATTGTCTGTATGTAGGTGACTCCGGATACCCCAACATGCCGTGGTTGCTGACGCCCCTCAGGAACCCTGTGACACCAGCCCAGATGCGCTACAATGAGGCACATGGTCGGACCAGGAGAGTGATTGAGCGGACATTTGGTCTCCTGAAGAGCCGCTTCCGCTGCCTGGACAAGACAGGAGGGTCCCTCCCATATGCCCCAGCAAAGGTGTGCAAGATTATCATCGTCTGCTGCATGCTCCACAACCTGGCAGTGCGGAAGGAGTTGCCTCTCATCCTGGATGACGATGACCAACGTCCGCCACCTGTGGAGGATACTGGCCTGGACCACGATGCCAGTGATGATGATGATGATGTTGAGGGTGATGTCCGCACACAGCTCATCACCAACTTCTTCAGCTGAATGTGAGTATCCAGAGATGGCATGTCAATGATGTGAGTTTGCATGATATGTGTTGGTGGTGCTCTGGTGCTGTTTGAGTGTGTCCATGGGCTACATGTCTGTATGCGTGTAGCGATGTGTCCTTGCAGGTAGGCTGTACTCCCCAACAGTGTTGACATGCTAACTTGGTTCTGGGTGGGTATCTTGTAACATGTATTGTGCATGAGTATTGCAGTTCTGTCCTGTTCTTCAGTACTTTTGACTGTGTGTCATTTCTGTCCTTCACAGGGTACTTTCAGAGTCGTTTGGTCAACTGTGATCCCCAACACCGTGATTCGACTTCCCGGGTGGTAGCTGTTGTGTCCCTACAGGTGATGTGCACCACACCCATGGACTTCCTTCCTTCTACACTTGTTGACTATGTGCCCGCTGCCAGGTGGGATTACCTTGCATCTGTGGTGGTTTCAACATGTTGCAAATGTGTAATAAACCTGTGCTTCACTATGTGATGTGCGTTGTCTGTGGTCACACATCTGACTGACATTTGCTTACTGCACCAGTGGGCTAGTTAACACAGACTGTGAATAGGTGTTGGGTCTGTGCAATGCAACGTATTTCCTGGCAACACCAGTGTAGGCGATGAGTCAGATGTCCATGGTGTGTATGTGTTGTGTAGCCCTGGTGGTGTGCCTCCCCCATATGTGTGAAGTCGCCATGACTCACATGCCGGTGTTGTACTTGCTGTAGCAGTTAGCATGCACAGTGTCATTTCCCCGATCATCATCGCAACTTCTGAGACAACATTGGAATCACAACAGAGGCAAGTATGGTGTATAAGTGAGTTTA
Source organism: Calotriton arnoldi (assembly GCA_963921515.1). Classification (NCBI taxonomy): domain Eukaryota; kingdom Metazoa; phylum Chordata; class Amphibia; order Caudata; family Salamandridae; genus Calotriton; species Calotriton arnoldi. The sequence goes on from CAWUFW010001225.1 coordinate 1,763,365, forward strand.
TTGACATACATGTGTGAGTATAGTGCACAGGTTGTTGGGTGCTGTACATTGTGATTGTGATCCAAAGTTCCTAGATAATTTGGAAGTCCTGGTAGCAGAAATGTCCAGAGTAAAGTCCACAGTAATCAGAGACATTGGTCCAACTTGAGCTCCCCATGTCATGTGGGAGAGTTGTGTTGCAGTCAACAGGGTGAACAGTTTGCGCACAAAGGTTATTCTCCAGAACAGGTTTTGGCTTCCTGGGGGTTGCACATGGCCATCGGCCTCTCACTTGCCCCTCCTCGGACGGCCCCTCTTCTTTGGGGGGATCCTCAAGTGCAGGCTGCTGCGGTGCAGGGGACTCTCCGCCAGAGTCATCCTGCCTCCCTGTGGCAGTTGCAGTTGTTTCAGCACCAGATGTTGTGGGCACACAGGGAGGTGTTGACTGGTTGCTGCTCATCTGGCGGAGGCATTGTAATATGTCCCTATGCACCGCCGTCATCTCTTGCATTGTGTCCCACTTGGACTCCACGCGGGACATGTGTGCGTCCAAGCGGGCATGATGGGCAGCCTGCTGCTGTTTAATGTCCCTGAGGAGCCCCACTACCTGGCTGAACTCTCCGGTGCTGGACTGGTACGCATCGGCTATGCGTGCCAGTTGTGGGTCATCATGCAGTCCAGACCCCTCTGTGAGCAGCGACCTATGTCTCCCACCCCTCCCACCACCCCTGGCGACATGTGCAGTACCTGAGGTGGCAGGCACAGATGACCCTGGGCCACCTTGTGGGTTGTTGGTGGTGGTGGTGTCCATGGCCCCACGTTGGTCCAGGGTCCCTGTGCTGGTGGTGGTGCTGCTCCTTGGTCTGTCCGTGTCGGCAGGGGTGGTATGTGTGTTGACAGTCGTTGGAGGGATGGGTGCAGGGGGTGCAGCTGGTGGTCCTGCTGGTGCTGCATGATGACTTGCTCCGGAGGTGCCAGGTAAGTCTTCGTCATCCGAGGAGGGCAGAGGCTGTTCCACACCAGTGAGCTCCGTATCCTCTTGAGCCTGGGACGAGGACTCCTCAGCATCTGCTGCTGTGTCCCCATCATCACCTGTTTTTGGGAGACACACACAATGTATGTTATGTTTCTGCAGGCATCAATGGTTGACACACCTGACAGTTGTGACTGTGCCTCTGGATGTGGGCCTGTACAATGCATTGTCCTAAGTTGTCACAGTCAGGGGTTGATATTGGTGTAGCACATTGTCCTGCATTATTTGGGCATTTCTATGTGAATGTTGGGGTGTGTACATGGTCTGCATTGGTTGTATTTGGTTGTCATCCGCTCCTCCTTCCCACCTAGCCAGATATCCCACCATGGAACGTGCTTCCATTGCAAGGAGTGCAAGTTGTCTTTCAGGATGTCAGTCAGTGGTGTCCTGCTGTTGGTTGTTGCACAGTTGCCAGCAGGGCCTTGTGCTCCCCACAGCAGTAGCCAGTGTCAGCCATCTTGTAAGTTGTTTTCCACTCCCTGTGATGTGCGCATGGTTCAGGGTGGTGTTGATGGGACAGTTGTGGGGGTGACCAATATCTGTGACTACCACTCCCATCATGCTATTGCCTCCACCCCACTTCCCAGCATGCCCATACTTACTTGCTTTTGGGTGGACTTCAGTGTGTGTGAGTGTGAGAGCAATGGCAAGATGGCTGGCAGTGGTGTCCTGCTGTTGGTTGTTGCACAGTTGCCAGCAGGGCCTTGTGCTCCCCACAGCAGTGCCCAGTGTCAGCCATCTTGTCAGTTGTTTTCCACTCCCTGTGATGTGCGCATGGTTCAGGGTGGTGTTGATGGGACAGTTGTGGGGGTGACCAATATCTGTGACTACCACTCCCATCATGCTATTGCCTCCACCCCACTTCCCAGCATGCCCATACTTACTTGCTTTTGGGTGGACTTCACTGTGTGTGAGTGTGAGAGCAATGGCAAGATGGCTGACAGTGGTGTCCTGCTGTTGGTTGGTGGCCAGTTCCCAGCAGGGCCTTGTGATCCCCACAACAGAGCACCAGTGTCAGACATCTTTGATGGGGCTTTCCACTCTCTGTGGGGTGTGCTTGCTTGAGTGTGAGCTTGCTGGGCCATGTGGGTGGGGGATGTTGAGCTGTGACTACCACTCCCATCATGCTATTGCCTCCACCCCCTTCCCAGCATGCCCATGCTTCCTTCCCTTTGACTCTGCTTCCCTGTGGGGTTGTGTGCCTGTGCTGACAAGATGGCTGACAGTGTTATCCTGGGGTTAGTTTTGCTACAGGTCCCATGTGTGTCCCTGTGCTTCACTCAGCATGACCCAGGGTTGTGGTTCTTTGTGGGATATTTGATTGGAGTGTGGGGCAATGCATTCTCCCAGGTGAGTTTTGTGGAGTTTGTGTTAGGGGTGTGTGTGAGAAACGCTGCTGGTAACTATGGTCAGGGCTGTGGGTCCTCCTTCCCACCCAGCCAGATATCCCACCATGGAACGTGCTTCCATTGCAAGGAGTGCAAGTTGTCTTTCAGGATGTCAGTCAGTGGTGTCCTGCTGTTGGTTGTTGCACAGTTGCCAGCAGGGCCTTGTGCTCCCCACAGCAGTAGCCAGTGTCAGCCATCTTGTAAGTTGTTTTCCACTCCCTGTGATGTGCGCATGGTTCAGGGTGGTGTTGATGGGACAGTTGTGGGGGTGACCAATATCTGTGCCTACAACTCCCATGATGCTATTGGCTACACTGACTTGCCCAGCATACACATATTTCCTTTCTTTCAGTGGGCTTCACTGTGTGGTGGTGTTGTAGTGGTGGCTACTTGTCTGGATGTGTTTGTCAGTTATATTTGTGCCACTGCCTAGCTGTAGTTGTAGTTGTGTTTGTACATGTGATGACACAGTTAAATGTCACTTTGTGATGGCATGTGTTGTGTTTCTCTGAGTGACATACACATTTTGGGATGATTCTGTTCTGGTTGCTGTGTATTTGCTAAGAGTGCATGGTTTGACTCTCCCCTTGACAGTGATGTGTGTGTGTAGTCGCAGAATATTGTGTACATTTGTTGTGTACTCACCAGGCTCTGGGATGTTTTCTAGTCCATAGACGCTCACTGGTGGTAGGATGGCCCGCACCTTCTCCTCCCAGGGCCTGAGGTATACTGGCTTGGCAGGAGGGCCACTGCCGGTGTATTGGCTCAAGATGTAGTCCTTCTTCAGCAGCTCCTTGACCCTCCTGCGCACGTCATACCACCTGTTCTGGATGTCTGTCTTTGTGCGCAAACATGGTGATTGTGCGTTCACCCTGTCGACGATCCTCTCCCACATCTTTGTTTTCTGTGACATGGGTGTCTGTTGGACCAGTGTACCAAAGAGCTGTGGCTCTACCCTGAGGATCTCATCTACCAGGACTTCCAATTCACTATCTAGGAACTTGTGATTCTTCTTTGGGGGCATGGTGATGGGTGGTGATGGTGAGTGATGTGTGTGTTGGTGTGCAGGTGAAGGTGTGTGAGTGTGTGTTTTGCTAGGTGTATGTGAGGTTTCTATTTGTTGTGGTGCTGATGGTGTGTGGCTTGTGTGATGGATGAGCTGTGGGTGTGTGGTTGCTGTCTGTTGAGTGCTGGCAGGTAATTTGAATTTGCAAAGGATCATGGTAGGGATTTGTGTCCTTTATATGGGTGGAGTTGTGGGTGTGTCTTTGTTCCCTGCCCCTCCCCCCAGTATTTATTGGCTTTGTAATTGCTTGTTTGGCCTTTTTTTGTGTATTTTCCCTTTGTACTTTTCGTGCATGTAGGAGACGTTCTTGTGACCGAGTCGGACCCTGCAGTTGTCTGGTACGGGCTCGTCCGTTTCGTTCACGCTGTGTTTGTGCTGTTTTCTATGCTGCGTACGCGTCGGTCGCGGTGTTTTGGGTTGCTTCGGCTCGCAGTTTTGTATGCGTGTCGGTCGTACGGCTTGTCCTCCGTGCGACTCGGTCGTGTTTACCATGCCTTGCATCGTACTTGGCGGGTGGGAGTCCGCGGGCTACGTCTCGTTCGGTATTGTTCCGGGTGCGAGTCGGTCGGTTCGAACGCGTGTTTGTCCGGCCGGATTGCAGTTTTCCGCGCGGCTCGGTCCTTCGGCTTGTGTTCCGTACGAGTCGGTCGGGTTTTGCTCGCTTCTCATCGTACTTGGCGGGTCGGGCTGCACCGGTACGTGTCGGTCGGAATTAATTCCGGCTCCGAATCGGTCGGTACGTTTTCCGGCCGGAATTGGAATCGGCCCCAAAGTCTTTATGCACAACCATGCCTCAACTATACACCATTTGTGGAGGAATGGGGGTGAAAAGCGATCACAGTCACCCTTTGCACATTTGATGTCAGTCCATGTCTTGTGTATCTGGTGACTGATAACAGGCGTAGCAGATCCCAAGCAGCACAGCACTCCAGACGCTGATTCAGACAGTGCTGTTAACAACAACAACTTTCAACACAGACAGCATATCAAGCCTATCTGACTGCCCATCAAAAGTCACAAGAGGCTTAACTTGGCCGCGAGCCAGCTCTCTGGGCATCATTAGCAGCAGCACACGTTCTCCTATTTCTATTTTTTATGGCCTACAAATTAGGCGGTCAATAACATGTTTCTCCGCGATGACAACATCACGCCATAACAATTACTTGGAAGTAGTATTTATTATTAATTCGGAACCAAGAGCACAAACAGAAGCTTCCTATGACCTCCAACTCTGATTTACAGTATTTTAACACGGCTAGTGGGACATATTGAACTAATGTTCTTTCGACTTTTACAACAAGCAATAAATGTAAAACTTTTAGAGGGGGGCAATTGCACCTAAAAAAATATGGATTTTGATGTCATAAAAAGGCTTTACTAGCTGTCATAGACCACCGCTGACTGAAATAAGGGGCTGATGCTTATCTTCATGTCAATGCCGGTGCTTTACAGACTCACAACAGTGGCTCGTTGAAGAAGAGCCCTTGGCAAAGGAAGACATTTTCTGTAGGTGTGTTATGGCTGTGCGTGTGCACGGGGTTGGATTGGGACCAATAATAGGCCCCAGCCATCCCTAATTAAGCTGCCCACGTTTTCATATTGCAACATTTTGTGAAAAAATATTTGGTTAGTATCAGGAGGTTCATTTCTAGGGAACGTTTTAGTATAAAATGTAGGGCCAGTAACATTGGTCCAAACCAGAAACCCAAGTATTCCTCTGCAGCTCTGACTAATGAATAGTGGCAGGCTCAAAGTCTTGCACAAGGTAGAAATATACCCACTCTCAACTAGCCATGTCCTAATTAACAACTATTGCACACATCAGAAGCCTATTACAGGGATAAGGAGGAAGAAATCAGGTTGGGTCCTAGGAGAACAGAACCTATAATGAAAAACTTGATTCCAGAATTAGTTACAGAAAATACGAATAGAAGAATGTCATTACATTAATCAGGCAAGTTAGTGGACTGATGAGCATGTCAGAAAGGCATCCTTTTGTTCACATATTGTTGTTGCGTGAACACTGTTTTTGCATTTCTATATGAAATATGGTTTTTCACCTAGCATCTGTGTCTCTGTAACATCAATTGGGGGAAGAGATAGAAGATTTCTCCTGGCTTTTGAGAAAATGGGCCTCTCCTATTTGTAGGAACTATTAATCTTCTTCCATCAAAGTCAGCACATCTGATAACCAGATTCTGTTGTGCAAAATAGGAGGCTATGAAAATCAACAATACTAATGTTAAAATTTATGAAGCTTTGTGTGTTAGTGAAATTGCTGAAACAGACTCAGAAATTTCACATATCACTGAAAAAAGGTAGGTTCCCTCCAAGAGAGCCTCCAACTGCCCATTTAAGATGTGCACCGAAGGCACATAATCCATAAAAGTGTTTTGGCAATCGACAATGGCCATTTATTTGATGCCTGGCATGACAAAAGTAGGTTTAACATTGGGTCCGTTCAATACAGGGGCCACCATGCTCTGGTTTTAGGGCCACGTTCATGCCCTTCATGAAATGTTCAATCAAGGATACGTTTCTGAATAGGTTGTAGGCAGGAACGAGAGACAAAAAGTTGCAAGACAACTTGCTGTGTTACATCCAATAGAGCGAGCAAGAATGTGCCATATTTATGGCACATTTCTGCTCTCTATCTGTGCTGGTGCACTCTGTGCTGCCTAGAGCCAATGCAGGCTCTGTTGTTCATTGTGCAAGGGTACCTGCATTGTAGGCAGTATTGTTTTGTGCAGGAAGGTACAGTTTCCTGCACAAAAACAATCCTTAGAGGCGATTTCTCTTTCTAAGTGTGCTGCAGAATGAAAGATATTTCTCCTTGTTGCGTATTTATCAGGGAGGCATAGCATTTTGATGCATTCCCATGATTACCTGTCGTGGTAAATCTGGGAGTGCGCCAAATTACATAGGTGGATGCGTGGGAACACCCACTGTCCACCCATGTAACACCTTCCCAGCGCAGATCAACACAAGGCAGCGACATGCACTGCCTTGCGTTATGCAAGATTTACCAAGTAACATAGGGCCACACAAGATGGCCTTGCGTGGCTTGCTAAATCTGATTTAAGCAATGCGTTGCCCTTACATCATCCTGCGTGATGCAAGGGCAATGCAATCCTTTGATAAATCTGGATCTATTTTTTTCACACTGCCTGCACTTGTCACATGAAATTATGTACGCTAAACATTTAAAGCCTCCACCTCCCCAAAAAAAACCTTAAGATGAATGCCATATTCCACAGAACTTGCACTGCATGAAGAGCTGAAAATCACGATCTTTGCGTTTGGCTTTTTTCTCACATCAACGCCTGCCCTAAAAATAAAAAACAGAAACCACTGTGTTCCCTGCTCCTCCATCCCCACCCACAATCCCAGTCACATGCGCGTTTGCAGTTTGCTCTGAGGTATTTGCATGTAAATGGTATTGACTTTTCTGCTCTGAAAAAAGTTGAAAAAATATCTTTTCATTAAAGGACTGGCTACCGAGCATGCAAAACAGGGCGAAGCACTGCACAGGAATGACAGGTTCACTTTGTTTTGAGGAATTGTGGTGTATTAATATGAAATATAGCTCATCCTTTGCTTGTTGGGTGTTTTTGCGCCAGATAAGAAAACGCTGATAAAAAACATGAAATCTTTTACGATTACTCTGTGTAGCTTGCAGTTAATCTATCCATGGAAAGAATATTGCATTCAAAAGAACTTTTGACTTCATTTCTCCACCTTTGTGTCACATTGGCCAGCAATGACTTTTTTACAATTTAGGTAAATAAATTATTGTCGGTCTCTGGTCAGTCTGTATTATAAAAATCTCTTTATTTTCCTTTTTTTAATTGATGCAGTTTGTAATTATTGATATATGTGAAACACGAACCTAGTAGGGGAACAACGGAGTGTACTGTTAAGTGGCTCGGGAGAAGGGAAGGGTGCGGAACGGGCAATTCTCATAAGCATGAATATTTAGGAATAATGCACTTTATATGTGAGTGCACATTGCTAAGCAGTTTAATATGTAGCAGTAATTTTCCAGTTATACAATGCCGGCCATCAGAGTAAAACCAGTGTGAGCATTCCGCTGCACTTCCAACGGGCTCGAGGAGTCAGTCGGAACGTCAAAAGCCATCATATTCCCATAATTCGCCGTCGGGATTATGATGGCGCTTTCCCACAGCCTTCCCATGTTGGCCTTTCGAACAAGGAAAGGCTGTTGGAAAGTGACTTTGGGGGCCCCTAGCAGGGCCCCCTCCCGACCTGGCTCTCTGTTTTTGGGCCTGGGGGTCACCTATGGTGCCCCCTAAGCATCCCTGCAGGGTGCAGGGATGTTTAAAAACATCGATTTTACAATGGGAGCTTGTGCTGCCGGCCTTTTCCACCCGCCGCACAAGCTGCCTTTGTAAAATGGATGTTTCCGACCACCCATAGGGCGGTTGCATCCAAATTGTGTGTTAATATCCGCGGACCTATGTTCGGGCGGTTCCAGTCCATGACATCGTAATGATGCCCTTAATATGGAATTATTTTGTACCAATTGGAGGGACTAAGCGATGGGAGGGAATGCAGAGGGTTTCATTTTTTTTAGTTTTTTGGGGTCGTTCTATAGACAGTTGCTTGATCCATACCACTAATGATGCCCGAATGTAACTATTGTCGATGCCATCCTAGGATAATGCTTACCTTTTTATGAGAGGATGAATCCTGTAAAACATGTTTCTTTTTCTCTTCTTTCCAATTTGCCGAATTCTGGTGTGAATAACATGTAACTCACCTCTACTGTATTTGAAATACCTGTTTACATCTATGCTTATAGAGACTGTGCAGTGGAAAATGGTACTATGTACTAATCTGATACTCCTTCTTCACACTGTTTATTTGATATTACCCAAAATCAATAAAGTTTATTTAAAAAAAAAAAAACAACTGCCTGAAGCTCAACTCAGTCATGACGGAAGTGCTGGTCTTCGAGAACAAGACCCCCCCATGGGACTCCAGCTGGTGGCCATCTGAGCTAGGACCAACACCGACTGACATTGCAAGAAACCTAGGGTTCATCCTCAACAACAAACTCATCATGAAGCACATGTCAACATGGGGAGCTCCTATTGTTTCCACATCCTCCTCGTGCTACGAATGATCTTAAAGGGGCTGTCACAGAATACCAAAAGGGCTGTCACACAGGCACTCATCACTAGCTGACTGGACTATGGCAATTCACTCTACACTGTGCTTTCCTAACAACTTCTACACAGACTCCAGACCATCTAGAATGCTGCCACAAGCCTCATACTTGACCTCTCATGCTGCATCCACATCACACCTCACCTCAAGGAGCTCAACTTACTCCCCATAAACAATCACATCCATTTCAAACTCTTCATGTATGCATACAGGGCCTTACACAACACTTGACCAGCATACCTCAACAGCCACACACATTTTTACCAACCCGCCAAACACCACGCTCTGACTCACTCTTATTTGTACACATGCCATGCATCCACAAAACCAGAACAGGAGGTTGCTCAATCTCCTACGTCATACCCAAACCCTGGAACGACCACCCTCAACACATCAGAGCCTCCTCCTCACTTCTTGACTTCTGCAATAAGCTGAAGACCTGGCTCCTCAAATAGCAACACGGGGATCACTCTATCGCCTGGATACCCTCACAAGTGATTAGTGCACTATACAAATCAACTTAACATAAAAAAAATTATAAGTGTATTTAGTACTATTTTAAAGATATATTATGGACATCCGACCGCCATCGCAACCAGGAAAACCGCCGGTCATATTAGGATGGCGGTGGTGACCGCGGCGGTGGGAAATTCCGACCGCTGCTTTACTGCCGGTTGCCATCCGCACTCCTGCCTGGCGGACGGAGCAGGACCTGGATAATGGTGGCGGTGCAGAGCAGGCTCTGCCGGCAGGATTATGATGCTGGCGGTAGTCAGCCTTTCCTCAGCGGTCAGACCGCCATTGACATGCATGCAGAGATTGTCTTCCGGGGGCCCGTTGTGGGCCCCCAATGTGTTGGGGGGGATGTGGGTGCACTGGGGGGGTACCCATGGTTCCCCCTACATTTCCCTGTACCAGGTGGCAGGCACTGTGCAGTGCCTGCCATGCAGTGCAGGGAAATGAAGGACATGCTCCTTTCGGCATTGCGGCGGTGCTGCGGGCAGCAGCAACCGCCGCAATGTTAAGGCCCGCAATCCGACCGCCGCGGTCGGATTTCGACAGCGGGTCATCGTAATTCAACCAGCGGTGATGTCGCGGTACATGCGGGCGGTCTTTTCCCGCTACCATGGCGGTCGGGGAGGTTTCCCGACCGCCATCGTATTAGACCCCTTACACTTTTGTACTAAGTTACAGCATTACACATGGCCAACAATTGGTACTGCAACACGCCCCCAGAAAATAATGGAGGTAGGATCTTCTACCTACTTAAAATGTGTAAGTTACTTCAAAAGTGTAAGTTATTACAAAAGTGCAGCTTGTGAATACCAAAAAGTAGTAAACTTACTGAAAAGTGTAAGTTACTACAAAGAGCAGTTTGTGAATAGCACTTTGTAGTAAACTTTGTAGTAGTACTACTGTACTAAAAATGTGCTACAAAGTGCAGTTTTTGAATCAGACCCAAAGAGATGGAACTGTATCCGTAACATCTTTGAAGTTCAACACTTTCCCTACTGATGCTTAGGCTGGAGTGGGAATAGTAAATCTAACTGTTCTGAATTACAACATTTAACCTATCAGTGCTTAGACTGCAGTGGTAAAAGTAAATCTAACACCTCTGAAGCCCAACACTTTCGCTTGTGCTGATTAGACTGGAGCAGGAAAAGTAATTCTAACTACTCCGAAGTCCAACATTTTCCCTACTGTTGGCTTAGTCTGGAGTGGGAACTGTAAACCTAATCCTGTGGAAGTCCAACACTTTCCCTAATGTTGCTTTGACTGGAGTAGGAATAGTAAATCTACCCCTCTGAAGCCCACCACCTTCCCCACTGTTGCTTAGCCTGGAGTGGGAATAGTAAATGTAAGTTTCCTAAGTCCAATACTTTCACTGGTTTAATTTACGTGCAAGTGACATTAACAAATGTAATGCGTGCAAGGTGCAATATTTTCTTATTTTTAAAAAAAATTGGACCTATATTGTTTGTTTTATTTTAATGTTTTTTTTTTTTTGTGTATTTAGTTTTTTGCAAATGTGTGCATTATTTTAAAAAAATGTGTCTTCAATTTGAAATTATTTTTTTCATATTAATTTTAGTAATTCAATTATTTGTTATATATTTTTACTATATGGTGTGTACTGTTGATAATATGTTTGAATTTTTTAATGTTTAATTACTGTTTTATTTGTTAATATATATTTATATGTCTATTCTATTAGTATATTTTCTTTACAGTAATTCATTTTATATGTTGATTTTAATATTTAGATCAGGTTAGATTTTTGTTTGTCATATATATGTTTCTTCATTTCAATTTTATATCACTGGTAATATTTTAAATTAAATGTATTTAAAAATGGTTTAATTATTATTTTTATATATTTAAACTCTCTCTCTCTCTCTCTCTCTCTCTCTCTCTCTTATATATATATATATATATATATTCACTGAAAAAAACATAGGTTTCAGGCACGTTATAGTTAGAAATTAGCATTTAAAAAACCTTAGAAATTCACTGAAAAAACCATAGGTTTCAGGGGCGTTATAGTTAGTTGGACATTTCACTCGTACAAAACCATAGAAATTCCCCCGTTATAGTTAGTTCAGCTAACTATAACTCGCGCGCCTGCAATGCACTGCTGATGATGTCACATATTACATCACTCATGACATGGTCAGTGACATCACTCATGACATCACTGATGACATCTCAAATGACATCACTGATGACATCACTGATGACATCATCCTTGTGATAGAGTGGCAGACCTCCTCTCACCCTATTATAACCTTTGATACACACACTCAAAAAATACTAACTAACATTTTCAAAACAATGGACATACCAATACCAGTTACAACACACCTATTCAGTAATTCCAAGATCTACACACACATCCACTCATTCACCAACAGTCCCTATACAGTCACTCATACATGTACTCACTCATCATATGTACTCATACACCTATACATCCTGTTACACACCGCCACTCATCCATAGAGTTACTCACACACATAGTCACACATGCAAACAAAGTATCAAACATCCATTTACTTGCATATACAGTTATACACACACTACCACACTTACTTCTACAGAAACTTACACATACTTACTCTCTTAAACAATCACTTATAGAAACACCTACTTATTTGTACAGGAACTCTTCCAATCTCTCACTCTCACATATACTCACTTATATACACCAATACTCACATATACTAGTTTAAAACATATGTAGTTACTCATAAAGACACTATTGAGACAGTCATTCACTCACTAACACACCCATACACATACTCATCCACCTATACAGTCCTGCACACATGCTGTCTTCAACACATACAAACAGTGAGTCACTCATTCATGCATCTATGCACTAAGTAATACCCCACCGAACCATACAGACACTCATACAGATACTCAAAAAACCAACTAATAACCCATATAGACACTCATGTAGCTACTCACCAACCCATGCAGCCACTTATACACAAAGTGAGAGACTGATATAGATATTTTCATATTTAAACATTACTCACTAACCCATGTATTCACTAAGATACACTTAGTCAGTTAAACAATCAATTTTACAAAAAAAATCATCCATTTAGACACTTATATACCCATTTATTCTTCCATCGACCTTGAGATATACATATATAAAACAAATTTAATTTTCAGAAAAACACACATTCACTGGATGATGTCATCAGTGATGTCATCAGTGATGTCATTTGAGATGTCATCAGTGATGTCATGAGTGATGTCACTGACCATGTCATGAGTGATGTAATATGTGACGTCATCAGCAGTGCATTGCGGGCGCGCGAGTTATAGTTAGCTGAACTAACTATAACGGGGGAATTTCTATGGTTTTGTACGAGTGAAATGTCCAACTAACTATAACGCCCCTGAAACCTATGGTTTTTTCAGTGAATTTCTAAGGTTTTTGAAATGCTCATTTCTAACTATAACGTGCCTGAAACCTATGGTTTTTTCAATGAATTTCTAAGGTCTTTAAATGCTAATTTCTAACTATAACGTGCCTGAAACCTATGGTTTTTTCAGTGAATATATATATATTTATTATACTATGTATACATGTGAAAATGTCTCGGTCCCCTGTTTGCCTCGGTGGCACGGAAAAAATGGGTTGAACTGACGTCAGCACGCCGACGAGGTCCTCTTATGGCTCCGATGACGTCATACGGTGTCACGAGCGGAGCCGTGCTCGTTGACGTGGGAGAGCTAGGAAAGAATTTCCGTGGAATGCTGGTGCAGGGGATATTCACCTAAGTGTTCAGGCTAGTCCTTTGGGAGCAACTGTTTATGTTGCCACCCCAGAAACCGAAACCAGTGATCCGAGGGCAGAGGCCCTGCAGATGGCACACGAGGTGGGGTGCCCAGTCGTGTGCACCAGCGGGGCAGCGAAGTGACAAGCACCACAACCCACAAAAAAGGTAACGAGGGCACTGAATAACACAGGATCTTCTCTTTGTATCTGGCAGGAACAACGAAGTTAAAATTCCCTAGTACCAAAATGTAGAATTAGTGCTACAACGGTCTTCAAGAGGACCTGCGATGCCGCTTCTGCCTCCCGTACCCTGGAGGCGGCACATGGGTCACGCGGTACGGTCATACTGCGGTGGGACGCACACTCGTTGACCTCTCATGGCACTGCTCCACATTTCAGGGAGGACGCTTTCCATTAGCTATGTTTTCTGATGACATGTCGCGCCGGCCCCATCCAACAACAGAACTCCTTTAGATCCAAACAGACTCTTCCACTCTCTCACCGGAAGTGAAACCAGGCCACGCGGACACTTTCACAATACAACAGCCGGGAATGCACTTTTCGGTAAAAAAACCACATTCCTTCCTCCTAATTAATCAAATAAATGTCTCACTGAAGAACAGGGGCCAGCTTCGATCGGTAAACAGCAGTTACAACGACTTTTTTACTTTGCGATACTATTACAACGCATGCATTACCACGCATGCGTTGTACATCACGAAGTCATTACTATGCATTTTTTTAGAACGCATGGTCATTTACCACGCATGCCTTTACAACGAATTTTGTTGTAAAGGTATGTATGGTAAATGACCATGCGTTCTAAAAAACATGTAGATGATCCATGTCGTTGTAAGGAAACAGAGGCTGTTCCGTTTCCTCACAACGACGTGCACCGCCCCTCAGAGATGACGTGAAGCAGGAACCACGAGGAGAGAGGAACCATGAGGAGTGAGAGGTAAGGGGGATTGGGCATGGGGTGGTGCAGTGGTGTTTGGGTGGTGTAGGGGGTCGTGCTGGGGGTAGTGTTTTAGGGTTTAGGGTAGTGCAGTGGTGTTTGGGTAGTGTAGGGGGTCGTGCTGGGGGAGGTGTTTTAGGGTTTAGGGTAGTGCAGTAGTGTAGGGGGTCGTGCTGGGGGTAGTGTTTTAGGGTTTAGGGTAGTGCAGTGGTGTATGGGTAGTGTAGGGGGTCATGCTGGGGTAGTGTTTTAGGGTTTAGGGTAGTGCAGTGGTGTTTGAGTAGTGTAGGGGTCATGCTGGTGGTAGTGTTTTAGGGTTTAGGGTAGTGCAGTGGTGTTTGTGTAGTGTAGGGGGTCATGCTGGGGGTAGTGTTTTATGGTTTAGGGTAGTGCAGTGGTGATTGGGTAGTGTAGGGGTCGTGCTGGGGGTAGATTTAGGGTTTAGGGTAGTGCAGTGGTGTTTGGGTAGTGTAGGGAGTCGTGCTGGGGGTAGTATTTTAGGGTTTAGGGTAGTGCAGTGGTGTTTGTGTAGTGTAGGGGGTTGTGCTGGGGGTAGTGTTTTAGGGTTTATGTTAGTGCAGTGGTGTTTGGGTAGTGTAGGGGGTAGTGCTGGGGTAGTGTTTTAGGGTTTAGGGCAGTGCAGTGGTGTTTGTGTAGTGAAGGGGGTCATGCTGTGGGTAGTGTTTTAGGGTTTAGGGTAGTGCAGTCGTGTTTGTGTAGTGTAGGGGGTCGTGTTTTAGGGTATAGGGTAATGCAGTGGTGTTTGGGTAGTGTAGGGGGTCATGCTGGGGTTAGTGTTTTAGGGTTTAGGGTAGTGCAGTGGTGTTTGGGTAGTGTAGGGGGTCGTGCTGGGGGTAGTGTTTTAGGGTTTAGGGTAGTGCAGTGGTGTTTGTGTAGTGTGGGAGGTCATGCTGGGGGTATATTTAGGGTTTAGTGTAGTGCAGTGGTGTTTGGGTAGTGTAGGGAGTCTTGCTGGGGGTAGTGTTTTAGGGTTTAGGGTAGTGCAGTGGTATTTGGGTAGTGTAGGGAGTCGTGCTGGTGGTAGTGTTTTAGGGTTTAGGGTAGTGTAGTTATGTTTGGGTAGTGTAGGGTGTCGTGCTGGGGGTAGTGTTTTAGGGTTTAGGGTAGTGCAGTGGTGTTTGGGTAGTGGAGGGGTAGTGTTTTAGGGTTTAGGGTAGTGCGCCCAACCAGCCACAATATCCGTGGACAAAGGGGATCCTGACTCTTTGGAACGCTCCGTCAATTGAATAATTTGGGTCAAGGGCCCTACCACGTCCAAGACCTATCAATTCCTTTCTTGGGATCCCTCATATACTTGGAGAAAAAGGTACATAGTTTCTCATCAATTTCAGGCATGTGTGCCACCTTCCCCTTCAGTGAGGGCCTGGGGCATTCTCCCTCATACTATTCCTGACCTCCTTTCAAGGGGTTGATGGATTTTCCCCACCACATACTCTGCCACTTTGGCGTCAGTTGTCCACTCTGCCGACCTAGGATGGTAAATTTGGGTAGGCTCGAACATGTCCGAGTGGACCCCGTCCCCAACCGGGGACTGAGAGGAGTGGGACTCTGGACGCCAGGGACGCCCCGAGTCCTTATCCTCATCGGAGGAGAAATCGTCCTCCGATACTCCCTCTCCCTCTAAGGGAAACCCGCCGTCGGGGTCTACAATAGTGGTGACAGTGTCGCAATTTTCTCCGGGCCCCTCCTCCTCCCGGCAGGGTGCATGTTTTAGCGTTCGCGCACTCTTGAGGAAGGTCTCCGTAAGTTTATAAAATCCTTCCAAGTGCCCGGCGTTATGCTTAACGGCCCTTTTATTCCCCATCTGGGAGCTACTTGGACCCGCCACCACCAGATCTGGGTCACTGAACACCCCAGGGATGCTTTTCGCCAGCTTATCAACCTGATCCCTAAGAGGAGCCAGCGCCCTAGAAATAGCCAGAGAGAGGGCTTGGTCCACTGCTGGAGGGAGAAGTTGGGGGGCCATTCCTCCTCCACTTCCTGGTAGGAGGAGTAAAAATGGTCTTCTGGAGAAGACATGATAGCAGAGGGTGTGAGCACAGAACAAATGCCCTTAAAATGCTTAAGACAGCCCCCTCGCCGGTGCTCCAACAGCTGGGCTTTCCCCGAAGCTGTTATAAGAATAGACTGAGGCGCAATACCAATTACCACCACCAGGTGACGCTAGTCACTAACGTGGCCGGGTGGGGAAATCACCGCGTAGCGGTGTCAAAATTAGGCAAGGGTTGGTCGGGAATCAAGCGGACACTAAAGGAGTGACCGGATTCCCAAACGCGCGTAAAGACCAGTGGGAGCGCTCGACGGAGCTGCCTCGCTCGGACCAGACGCGCCTGACAGGATCTCACCGCGCGCAGAGCACACAGCGGGAGAAACTGCGAGGAGGAGAACGCGCTCGGGCAAGAGCCTGCTGCGCAGGGAATATGAAACAATACCAAGGCAATAATGCTAATAACGTGCACAAGAAACCGCTATACAAACAGCAACAACGTCAGATTAAGCCAAGAATGTAAGGAATGCACTTAACTGACGAGCAGTGAAGAAAGAGGAAGCGGAAGGGACGTCACGATATTATATACGATGGACTGTGATATGATTGGACTATAGTTGCCTTGGAGACTACCCCCTAATGGTTCATGGGTTGTGTAGTCTTTTGTTTAATGATTGTTGTGTTACGTTTTCTTTGAACTGCTATGCAAATAAAGTGAGGAAAGATATGCATAATCCTCGCCTCCGTCCTGCCATAGAATTCATTAAACTTTATTTGATCTGATTTAGAAACATAGATCATAAAAGTGTACATAAAAACAGTAAATCCTCTTTCCTAATACAATACAGTGAGAATTAATTAAAACCAGTAGGTAAAAACGGGTGTTACAAAGCCCGGTTCAGAGCAACTTCAGGTTAACAGAATCATAAAGTTCAATGTTTCGCAAGATCAATCTCATGTACTTCGTGCAAAATACGCAATAAGGGGTCCAAGTAAGATGTAACGCTCCAATACCTGACCAGTTTGCACTATATAAAACTGCAGAAAAAATAAAAATAAAAAGTGTTTTGCACACTTCTGTCATTGTGCTATATGTGGGCTACATCTGGGTGATATTTGTGCTACATTTGGGCTCTTTTTTCTCTGGTGGCCATCTTGGGAGACTTATTTGTTATGAAGTTTCCTAATTTCGTCATTTACTGCAGTCTCCTCAGTAGGAAATGCTTTCAGTTTTTTACTTTGATTCCATCAAGAAGGCATTCAGATGTGTCACACATTTGCCATAAATTCAGAATGTTAGCACTCTAGTTGTTCATTAGATCACTGTAGTAAAGCTACTGCTCACCAGGGAGTTAACTGGAAGTCTACTGCTGGTATTGAAAGTGATTGTTTCAGTCTGCATGTCAGAATTTTCTAATGAAATAGAAGAGGATTTGAGATCTCACTTAAAACATGCCCTAAATTTTCTTTCTGCAGCACTAACCATAATTTCTATGGCAAAATGAACCCCCTCATTTTGTTCCTTTTTAAATTAAATGTTTTAAGTGTTACCAGTTTATTCCAATCAAGATGGCTTCAGGTGTGCCATACTTTTGTCATAAGTAAGACTGTTAGCGCTCTAGTTGTTCTTTAGAACACTCTGGGAAGCTGCAGTAGAACACAAAGGCATCAACTGACAGGCTGCTCCTGTTGAAATATAACAGGAAGATATTTGAGATCTCACTTAAAACATGTCCTAATTTTTCTTTCTACAGCACTAACCATAATTTCTATGACAAAAGGAACCCCCTCATTTTGTTCCTTTTTAAATTAAATGTTTTAAGAGTTACCAGTTTATTCCAATCAAGATGGCTTCAGGTGTGCCATAATTTTGTCATAAGTAAGACTGTTAGCGCTCTAGTTGTTCTTTAGAACACTCTGGGAAGCTGCAGTAGAACACAAAGGCATCAACTGACAGGCTGCTCCTGTTGAAATATAACAGGAAGATATTTGAGATCACACTTGAAACATGTCCTAATTTTTCTTTCTACAGCACTAACCATAATTTCTATGACAAAATGAACCCCATCATTTTGTTCCTTTTTAAATTAAATGTTTTAAGTGTTACCAGTTTATTCCAATCAAGATGGCTTCAGGTGTGCCATACTTTTGTCATAAGTAAGGCTGTTAGCACTCTAGTTGTCCTTTGGAACACTCTGGGAAGCTGCAGTAGAACACAAAGGCATCAACTGACAGGCTGCTCCTGTTGAAATATAACAGGAAGATATTTGAGATCTCACTTAAAACATGTCCTAATTTTTCTTTCTACAGCACTAACCATAATTTCTATGACAAAATGAACCCCCTCATTTTGTTCCTTTTTAAATTAAATGTTTTAAGAGTTACCAGTTTATTCCAATCAAGATGGCTTCAGGTGTGCCATAATTTTGTCATAAGTAAGACTGTTAGCGCTCTAGTTGTTCTTTAGAACACTCTGGGAAGCTGCAGTAGAACACAAAGGCATCAACTGACAGGCTGCTCCTGTTGAAATATAACAGGAAGATATTTGAGATCACACTTGAAACATGTCCTAATTTTTCTTTCTACAGCACTAACCATAATTTCTATGACAAAATGAACCCCATCATTTTGTTCCTTTTTAAATTAAATGTTTTAAGAGTTACCAGTTTATTCCAATCAAGATGGCTTCAGGTGTGCCATAATTTTGTCATAAGTAAGACTGTTAGCGCTCTAGTTGTTCTTTAGAACACTCTGGGAAGCTGCAGTAGAACACAAAGGCATCAACTGACAGGCTGCTCCTGTTGAAATATAACAGGAAGATATTTGAGATCACACTTGAAACATGTCCTAATTTTTCTTTCTACAGCACTAACCATAATTTCTATGACAAAATGAACCCCATCATTTTGTTCCTTTTTAAATTAAATGTTTTAAGTGTTACCAGTTTATTCCAATCAAGATGGCTTCAGGTGTGCCATACTTTTGTCATAAGTAAGGCTGTTAGCACTCTAGTTGTCCTTTGGAACACTCTGGGAAGCTGCAGTAGAACACAAAGGCATCAACTGACAGGCTGCTCCTGTTGAAATATAACAGGAAGATATTTGAGATCTCACTTAAAACATGTCCTAATTTTTCTTTCTACAGCACTAACCATAATTTCTATGACAAAATGAACCCCCTCATTTTGTTCCTTTTTAAATTAAATGTTTTAAGAGTTACCAGTTTATTCCAATCAAGATGGCTTCAGGTGTGCCATAATTTTGTCATAAGTAAGACTGTTAGCGCTCTAGTTGTTCTTTAGAACACTCTGGGAAGCTGCAGTAGAACACAAAGGAATCAACTGACAGTCTCTGCCCTTGTTGGATGTACATGTTTTACTGAGAATGTCAGACTTCATTCTCACATGACTGAGAAAGATAATGTGAATTTACTGAAAATATGCTCTCATTTTAGCTTCTGGAGCACCTTCCAAAACTGTATGGGACAAGCATGTGAAAATAGTTTTCTCTCAAACATGATTCATGATATCCCAGCAGAAGGTTTTTCACAGGGTAAAATCACCTTAGAACACACCACAATTCCTGAAATTAGTATGGTACCATCAACAAATGAATTCTAATGTAACTAAAGTCTGTTATCACCCTTTATAGTTCTCCTTTTGGTAACCCTCAAAATCTTCGATTCACTACAATGCATTTCAATGGGGTACTATCATTTATATTGGTCCCAAGATGGCTGCCAGCAATTCCAGGATGAAGTGCTGACAGCCAATCAGATCTCACGATGACATGGGTGGTTAGGCTCCGCCCAGATATATATGTGTTTTCTTTTTCAAATTTCCCAGGAACTATTGAACGGATTTACACCATTTAACCAAAAGGCACGACTCTGAACCAAGGGCTACCTTTTTGCCAAATTTGGTGTAATTCCGTTTAGCAGTTCGGGCTGTAGCTGCGACTAAAGGTTCCTATGGAAAATTGCATGGGGAAAACATGTTTTGGGACCCCCCTTTTTTCTCGGCCCCCACTTGACGAATCACCCTGAGACTTTCAGGATAGGAGCGGACCGGAGCGCCCCACGAGTTTTGAAAATTTCGCGAAGATTCATCAACCGGCGCCAAAGTTATTGGAAATAGAATGTTGTGAATTTCCTATGGAAAATAGGTCCTAACTTTAACTACCTACTGGCGACCGCCAGTAGGTAATATATATCATATAACTGATTAATTTTTTTTATTTTAAAATATGTTTTTTACTAATGTCATATTTTAAATAGAATGAATGAATTAATAATAATTTATTGTTCAGTTAATTAAAACTTACAATATAACACAATAAGAGCACTTCGTACATAATATCACCTAAAAGCAACATCATAAAATGGGATTTAAAAACTCTATTGGTATTTTCATAGCTTAAAAAAACCCTTACCGGTCTCAGAAAGAATAGACATTCTACAGTAATATCTTTACATACCTCCTATTGTACTTGCTAGTCCAATTGTGCCTAGGATACCCTGTTTGCTCTATTGTTCGTTAAGCCATACTACTATTTAGAGCTTGATTATTAAAGTGTAGTGTGCCCTTCTGGGTCACTCGACCGTTTAGTGCTACTGGATGGGCCAATTCTTCAGGAGTGCAAAGTAATCGAGTGTAGCATGTCCTACGGGGTCTCTAGATCAACCGAATACTATTTGTTAGATCCTAGTATTATTAAAACTGTCATTTTTTTCTCGTGTTTCAAGGAACACATGTGACTGAACAAAAGCAAGTCCCTAACTGTGTTTGTGTCTCATGCAATCTTTTTGTGTCTCTGTCTGCAATCCTTACTATTCACACTTTGCATGTTCCCCTTCAGTTTGAACCTAAAATAATAGTAAAATTCCTCTACTGTTCGCACTTCGCAAGTTTTCCCTTTGCTATGGCAGTATACTTCAAAAAATTTCCAGTAAAAGACAAGTCTTCTCCCTGAAAAACAGCTTTAACTGCTTGGCGACATGCGCGTACGGTGAGCTGATTAAAATACTGTCTCAACAGACTTTTATGTTCAACCATTAAAGCTGGGCAACTACAAACTATGTGACAAATGTCTTCTCTGTAATAATTACAAAGGCAACATGATGTTTCTTTACTCAACAATTTCCAAGCTGGTAGATTGCTACAAAATTGTTGTGCTGAGTGCGGATCTATTGTAATTTTTTAATTTATGACAAAATTTCAAGTATGCTCCAAATCTATTTATATTGTGTCTCCGTAGGCCAAACGCTAATTGAATTTGGGCTGGCGAAGCCTGTCAAGGGAGGTTAAACAGGCAATGATAGGTTCCTTCCATGAGGTTATCTATTTTATCGCCTTTCCCTCTCAATATCTCCACGCCGTATGTCAAAGAGGGAGCGTGTTTAGTTGCCATGACTTGTACAAACGGTTTAAGAGACAAGCCTTTTAAGGTGTTCTGCAGGGAGGCGAACGCTACCATTAATGAATTATTCTTTCTTTGTATCGCAGCACACTGGTTTTTAAATTAGCCTCTGGAGTCAATTATCACCCCCAAGTAACTATACTCTTGTACTAACTCTAACACCATCCTTTCTATGCAAAATTTTGGGCGAGATGCTATTCCCTATGAGACTAACATGGTTTTACTTTTACTTAAGTTGACTTTTAACCCGTGGTCCACAGCGTACTGCGCAGTTTTATTAATTAACCGCTGAAGCCCCACCTTTGTGTAGCTAATCAAAACAATATCATCGGCTTACAAAAGATGGGAAACATTAAAGCTGGCCACAGTCGGGGAATGCGAGTTAATACTATTTAAAAAGGGGGAAATGTCAGCAAGGTACAAGTTGAATAAGTGAGGGTCCAGGACATAGCCTTGTTTTAGGCCATTCAATGTTTGAATTTTTTTCGAGATTGTTGCGCCTTGGCCCAGTATGTCTCTCGTCCATGTTTCTGTGTGCAGTAATGGATCGTTCTGAGAGAGTAGAAGAAATACTCCAGTTTATTCATTTTACCCAAATAATGTTTCTCTGCACAGCGTCAAATGTTGAACGAAAGTCAACGTAACACAGGTAAAGGTTGATTGCGCAGTGCCTTGCTTGTTCTTTTGTGAGTGCCAGCATCTGAATATTGGTGGATGTACCAATTCCTTTTAGGAAGTGGGTCTGGTTTCTTGGCAGCGAATGTTTGGATTTCACCCAGGTCGTAAGGTCTGTCAGAAGGCATTTAGCAAAAAACTTGGCCTCACAGTCCATTAGAGCTATCAACCGATAGTTAGAGGGGGTCAGAGGTTTGACCGGCTTTGTATATAGGAGCCAGTATTGATCCCCTCCAATTATCGGGGATTTCTTGACTGAGAAGAATGTGATTAAATAAAGTGACCAAGTTCTCCACCCAGAATTGCGGGTTCTCTTTGTAGAGCGCTTGGGGGAGGCCGTCCTGTCCCGGGGCCCCATTTCATCTGCTGTTACTGATGATTTTTTCCACCATGCCAGAAGGGAACCCCATAGGCGGGACTTTCCGGGTGATTTGTTTGATAGCTACTTTTGAGGATCCGATTATAGTGGCTGTGCCCCCATACATTTCTTCCAGATAATTTCTCCATGCTGCTACTGAGATATTTGATGTCAGACAGCGGTTTTTCCGACTGTTAGGTTAATTGACTAGTTTCCAGAATTCTCTTGTGTCTTTACGCTTAGAAGCATGGAGGATTTTGCACCAGTACTGGTCAGTTTCTGATTTTGTTTTAATCCATACCGCTTTTTTATATAGCGTTCTTAGTTTTAGTAAAACCTCACTCTGTACACTAGAAATTGGGTTGTTTCTTAATACCCTCAGAGCATGATTCAGTTTTTTTGCTATTATGAGTTGGGCTGATATTTTCCTTCGGAAGTTTGTCGCCATTGTCGTTCTGACCATTTGACAGCCAGCATGCTTCTCTATTAAGAGCTTTGAGAATTGTACCCAGTGATCCAAGGAGTTTTGAGTTGATTTGTATAATTTCTCCCATAGGACTCTAGCTTGGTGTGCTACTTTGTCGATACAAACTACCGACCACTGTAGTTTTTTGTAGTTGGTCGTTGTAGCATGACCGATTTCAGTGCAGTGTGTCCGTGCAATGGGATTTTTAAGTTAAAACTGATCATTTGAGGTGGATGATCACGTTCCAACCTATTACCCAGACCGTAGTTTGTGACCATGTGAAATAAGGGCAGAGATACTAAGGAATAATCTATGACTGCTTGGGAATTTGCCGAGTGGTGTGTTGCCTGTGCCGGTATATCTGGAGCCACCCAGTTGTTCAGTACCCTTAGGCCCAAGTGATCCAAATTGCTCACCATTTGCTTCCCACGTGCATCGGATCATTGTTCAAAGGCTTGCATAGGTGGAATTTGCCAATTATGATCAGTTATTTCCGTTATTTGATCCCTGGGCATGACCTGAAGTAAGTTCATGTTAAAATCGCTGGTCATGAAAATTAGAGGCGCAGAGTTAGATAAACATTAGTTGGTTATGAAGCCCAATAAAGTTTCAATTGTTTCTTCTTTTTTGATTTGGCGTGGGTGAATGTAAACATTTATAATCAGCAGGGGATCACGTTTAATGGGTGGTTGTCCCAAACCTTTACAGCTTGTAAATTAGGATGGTCAATGTTCACTTCTTCTATTCTGATGTTAAGTTCCACTGATGCCTACAGAACCAAACCTCCTGCAGCACGCCTTATAGTTTTTGTTTTAATTTCTGGTTTACTGAAACTTAAGTATGCTGGAAGGTCTATCGCTTCTTGGGCCCGTCTCTTGCAAAATCACCATTTGAAATGTTTCAAGAAAGTTTAAAATGTAATCGTCGTCCTGTTTTACAGAAAGGCCCTCTATGTTCCAGAGGCAAACCAATAGGAGATCCAGCGTATGGCTTGCGGGCGAGCAATTTTTCTATCATTTGTATGTTTTTTTATGTGATCCAGAAAACAGTGCACCCGCAACCCACGACCAGTCCGAACTTTGATGTGGGGCTTGACTTACTATTCGTTCATCAGTGCTTTTTTCTTTGAAGGTAACCTCAGTGGCACTAGTCTATGAGATTGATTGGCTCCTGGCCCCTTTTAAAATTGAGGTTGCGGCTGATTGAAGATAATACGTAGAATTTTGCGAACTTTTGTTCTCACCATGAAATCCCAGGCCGCCCCTTTCACCATCTACCAGGACACGGGCCCCGTGATTATCTGATTAGAGAAACTGAGTGTAAGCTTCATCCTTCCCATGTGACATTTCTATTCCACAGTTTGAAAACGCCTCCTTTTCTGCCCACACTTGTTCTGCTAACTAAGCTGTTGCCCAGCTAATCATCATTGGTTTTTCCCCTCCCAAGATTGGTGTGTTTAAAATGGTGACTGTATGGATGTCTGATATCTCAATGTGGCATAGTGACGGTATTTCTTTGGCCATACATAGCATTGACACCCTGTTAATTTTATCAAAATGTCCCCTTGACTTATATTTTGGGAAAAAAATCAATTTGCAAAGGTTATCAGGTGGGCAAATAGAGGACAGTGTTGCTTTCAAGCTTGGCTGGGCTTTAAACTTTTCAACTGCCTGTTGAGCGATGGGCCCCTGTGCAAATGGTTGTAAAACCATTTGCGTGGCTGTGATTTCTGGCTGAAGGATCTGTACTTGGATTTTTTTCTTCTCTTCTTTATATTTTAAATAATTAGTTATAGATTGATAATTATTAAAAAAACAATATTCTTGCATTTATTTGGGCAACATTCTCTTCAACAATATTTTTGAGATCATATTTTTGTACTTTGCATTGTAAGTATATAAATAAAATATTTTTGTAAACAATATTTTTGATAGAATATTCATGTCAATCGATATTGCTGTTCTCGACAATCTGTCATACAACCGTGCTACCAAAAGTAATTCAATACCAACCTAAAACTGAACATTGCTGACATACTCTTTGCTGTCCCGTGACTAACTCAAGATAGCTGCACCAAAAGGGATCCTATCGCAAAAGTTTCTGAACAGGCTCCTTAAAAATTGATCCAGCTTAAAAGTACCCTAATCGGTTTCATTTCTTTACTGCACCATCACAAGCATCAGAGATATGTCTGACAAATCTTACTATGACCAGGATGGCACAACACAGGCAGTCTTGGGACACATCAGCCACAGTCAAAGCCTGAGTTCTAATCTAAGTGTTCTAACTTAGCAGTACTAACCATCTTCAGGATGAATCACGGACTGCTAAAATGCATGACTCTGCCTGATCACAGCTTCCTATCTACTCACAAATCCCAACATGGTCTTGCACATTCACTTTATGGAATATGGTGACTCACTCCACCAATGTATGTACATCTTCCACTCCTAATGCATCTCATTCTAATTCCTACTTGATACCACTGTGAAACACGAGACAGCACATAAACCATTGTCCCAGAGGAGCAATTGCAGGACTTGATCATTGGCCACTACCACTGAAAGGGGTACCCATCACAAAACAACACACCCAACCATCATTGATGATGCACAGACACCATCAGTGCCTCCATGCGGGACATACCATACTACAATGTAATTCATACCACACTGTCACTGATGGACTACAAACCATGCAAGATTTGTAGAATGCATAAAACCTTTGCTTTATTCTGCAGGTTCATCCATATATCAGGCATTTGTCATAACTTACCACCTACCTAGGCCAAACCACAAGATCTCACTGACTTCTTTGATGGCTGTGCTATACCCACCTAAAAACATCCAGTAATCCTTCTCCCTTCTACCCAGCAAAATGCACACTGATTGGGGACAAGGATAAAATACTGACTGGATAAGCAATCTTTCTTACGTAATGAGCACAGGGTTGGACTTGCCTACAGGGCAATCTGGAAGGGCCAGAAGGGCTGGTCTGACAGATCACTATGTGGGACTGTTTTGGTTGTTTGTGGTCCTGTTTTATGATCTGGTAAGCTACTTTCACAGTTGATTACCCTTATATTACCACTATGTTATGGTATGTTAATTTCGTTTAATATAGCGCATGAATCACCCCGGGAGGGGCATCTCAGTGCTAAAATAGTCACAGGCAAAAAATTGAGCTCTGTTAAAACAGAAAAATCTTAAGCATTTTTCTGAATTTATTGTAATCCATGCAGAGACGAAGGTGAAGAGGTAAATTATTCCAGTATGAAGGAGCCAAGTAGGAGAAGGCCCTGCCTCCACATCTTGTCACTTGAATACGAGGTACAATCAGCAAGGTTTTGTCCATAGAACTTAAATTCTTAGCTAGGGAGTAGTTTCTGAGTTTCTGCAGCAGGTAACTAGGACCTTTACACATCAGGGCATTGTATGTCATGCAGCAAATTTTGAAGATGCTTCTTTGCCTTACTGGTAGCCAGTGTAGAGATTTCAGCAATGGTATGGAAGTGGAGCCCGAAAGGAGGATACAGACAAGCCTAGCTGCTGTGTATTGTACCACTTGTAGTTTGGACATAAGTGTCTCATTAGCTGAGGCCAATAGCGCATTGCCATAGTCCAGTTTACTAACTATCAGTGCCTGAAAACTAATGTTTTTCTAGCTGCAATGGGAAGAAATGGGAATGCTGTCCTCAATAGGTGCATTGTATTGAAACAAGTGCCCGTGGTAGATAGAACTTGTTCTTTCATGGACAGAGCTTGGTCTCTTTACTCCAAAATTCTTTACAACATGGCTAGGGGTGAGAACAGCACCTAATTCTGGTGGCCACCAGTCATCCGACCAGAATTTTTAGGCCTTACCAAACAGCATGATCTCCACATTTAGCTGTAGGCAATTGGTTGCCATCCATACCGAGATCTCTGTAATCCCCTTGGCAAAGCGTTCTTTAGCTTTGTTCAGATCTTTGTTGAAGGAGATGTTAAGCTGCGTGTCATCAGCAGTTTATATTATTTCAAAGCCAAATGACTCTGCGATCTTGGCAAGGGGGCATATATATGTTAAATAAGGTAGAGCTTAGACAGGAGCCCAGCAGAGTACCCTAGTCAATCTGCATGGTATGGGATTTAAATGGGTCTAGAGAAATAGTTTGAGTTCTATTTCCCCAAAATCTTGGAACCATTTAAAGAAGTCCCGTGAATATCTATCTCATGTAGTCTCTGTAGCAGCCTAGTATGCAACACAGTATCAAAAGCCACGGACAATTCAAGCAGCACTAGCATGTAAGGAGATCCAGCATCAAGAGAGAGCCTTAATGTATCGGTAACAGCTAATAGTGCGGTCTCAGTACTGTGAGAAGACCTAAACCGTGATTGGGAAAGTTCTAGGATGTTGCTGACATCAAGCTAGGCTGCAAGTTATTTATTTATTAAGCCTTCTAGGTGCTTTCCTAAGAGAGGCAGCAATGAGATGGGTCGATAGTTGAATAGATTTTTGGGATCCATATTGGCTTTCTTTTGTGTGGGTAAAAACTGTGGGGACTTCCACGCTAGAGGAATTTTTCTGTTTTTCACTGTTAAGTTAAACAGAGACTGAATTGCCAGTGCAAGCTGGTAGATAGTAGGGCAATGATTCTTGGTGGACATGGATTCAGACCATGCCTAAGTGCATGCTGTCTTCCATACTTTGGAAAAAGCCAGTACAGTATGCCTTCGCAAATTAATGTGGGCTATTTTTGATTTATTAATGAATGCCACTTTTATTATGATGCGAGGGCCTATTTGTTGTCCCAGTCCGAGCCTAAATGAGTACTGTCCTTGCTGATACCTGTTTTGGGATTTAGCTTTCGTTTGGTTCCTGAGCTGGCAAACAATATTGCACACTTCTGAGGAATGAGGGTACACTGCTACAAATGTATGGATAATCCTAAACATTGCTGAGCATTGTGAAGCATATAAAAGTGTTAACAGAGATATACTTATTTTAATGAAACTTTGAGAACCATAGAACTGAAACATAAGTAAAACGTATTTGCTATATGATACACTAAGCATGGCAACATTCGATGGAGTTTTCAAATAATTTCAATCTTAAAGATGTAAATTACTCAAACCTTTCTGAAAAAAAGACACACTATGTGCGTGTGTGTGTCTCACTTTTGACAATCCATCAAATTTTTGTTTTGGTAAGATCATCATACCCTCTTACTTCTACAAGAAAGTTATAACAGGTTTATTGTCCATGTTTGCTGCCACAGAATCACATCATGCTCAGGTCACTTACGGTCATATACTTCCATCATGGCCGCAGGTTCTTGGACACATGCCCCCCACTGTAATGGTTGGGGGTAATCCCTGGGGGTGCGGTCGGGGCATCAACCGTCTTCTCGGGTGGGGGCAAAAGGGGTAGGCCTAACTGGATACGGCGGAGCACACTAAGACACTCTGACTCGGGTACTTGCTTCACGCCGTCAGCCACGTGCGCTGACGTCGTCATTTATTTATACCCCCCTGGACCGAGCCCGGCCCAGGGAGTTGCATTTGCAACAAACTAATGCAGTGGCCGGGTGGCTCACTACATCCCAACCAACCCACGGAATTTGGGCAACCAATAACCACAACAATTCACACATAACATATGACAATCATTTGAAAGTGCAATAAGTGTTCTCCAAGGGGCGACCCCTCTTTCCAGCTTCTTAACACAGAAAGTCTCGCAGCCTTGAACTCGGCTCGGGATTACTACGTAGGCGATAATGTTGATTTCCTCGGCTATGGCCCTCGCCACCGTCCCGGGGCTCCACAGGTCTCGCACTTATCTCCCCTTGCTCCTCTGAATTCACCTCCTGTCCGCTCGCGGGAATTTCCTCATCTCGGGGACCTTCTCCCACCGGTGCTTCCTCTGCTTCGCCCCCTTCCGGGACCTCGGATTCCATCCTTCTCTCCACCTGATTCTGGGCCTTCCGGAACCACGACACATTCCGGGCTAACACCTGTCTGCCCCTTCTGGCTGTGATCATGGTCCCTTTTACCTGCACCACCTGCCACAGTTCCCTCTCAAACGGTGTCCGAAATTTTGATCCCGGATGTCGGTCCTTCACCACCACGTAGTCTCCCAGGTTCAGAGCTCCTTGGTAGCTCCCCTTCTTCCGGCTAGCCACCTCGTTGTTATGCTGACGACGAGCCTGAGACTGCCCGACATCTAGCACATCCGGAATCCACTGGTCGCTGGTAGGGATACTGTCCCGCACCACCCGTCGCATAAGTAGATCACTGGGCGCACACCTGGTGGTGCAATGGGGTGTGTGTCGATAAGCTCGGAGGAACTGGTGCAAACAGTTTTCCAAATGGCCCCCTTGATCCACCGCGATCCTCAGTGTTTTATTCAGAGTCCTCATAAATCTTTCTACATCCCCATTGGCCTGGGGCCACTGGGGGTGATCCTCCGGTGCTTGATACCATGTTGGCTCATATAGTCCTTGAAGTCTTGGCCCTGAAACGGTGGCCCATTATCCGTTCGTATTTCCTCCGGCATCCCCAGGAGTGCAAACACCTTTTCCAACACCGGACAGATGTGATCAAATGCTGTGGAAGCGACTACCTCCACCACCGGAAATTTTGAGTGACTATCCACCAGCACTACTGTGTGTCGTCCGTCAGGAAAACTGCCAAAGTCCAAACTCACATGAGCCCACGGTGTCCGGCTCGGCCCTTCTGTAAGGATCGGTGCCGCCGGCGGGTCAGCTCTCGTTATTAGACAGGCATGGCATCCTCGCACCTTCTGCTCCACCAACCGGTCCATTCCGGGAAACCACACCTTTGACCTCAACCGCGCTTTCGTTTTCTCCACCCCTTGGTGACCCTGGTGGGCAAGATCTATGGTTCTCTTCCGCAGGGCTGCTGGTATCACAATCCGGGTGCCTCTGTTAATTATGCCGTTGTCAGCTTCACTTAGTTCCTCGCGGCACCTCCACACGCTTTCCCAATACTCCTTCTCGTCATCGGTCCGCTCGCCCTTGCCTTGCAGAAACCACTTCCACTGATTACCACGGAGTGTCCGCTGCACAGCTTGTAAACACACATCCTGACTTGTAGCCTCCTGAATCTCTTCCAACAGCAACGCTTGGGGGCACGCATCCTCTACCACCTGCCGCACAAAAGATTCGGTGCCATCGTCCACCTCCTCCGCATCTCCCGCTCGCAGGGCCATGGGGTGCCTTGACAGGTAGTCCGCCGGATTAGATGCCCCCGGACGATACACCACCTCAAACTTGTAGTTTTGTATCTGTACCGCCCAGCGCTCAATCCGCGGGGGACCATTCCGGGCTGTGCCACTGAAAAGAGGCACCAAAGGCTTGTGGTCGGTGACCACTGTGAACGTATGTCCGCACAGATAAATGTCAAAATGCTGACACGCCCATCGAATCGCCAACGCTTCCCGCTCGATCTGGGCGTATCTTGTCTCCACTGCGGTGAGCGCTCGGCTGGCGTAGGCGATTGGTACCCACTCCTCCTGCCTGGTCTTCTGGAGCAGCACCGCTCCTAGCCCCACGGGACTTGCATCAACAATGAGCTCCGTAGCTACTCCCGGCTGAAAATACGCCACTGTGGCACCTTTCAGCAACGCGTTCTTGACGCTGTTGAACGCCTGTGCTTCCACATCCGTCCACTGCCACTGCACCTCCTTCTTCGTCAGTTTCCTGAGTGGTTCGGAAAGCGTCGCCAAATGGGGGATGAAACGGCCGCAATAACTCGCCATGCCCAGAAAGCTCCTTACCGCTGCTTGTGTCTGGGGAATGGCCGCTGCTCTGATGGCCTCCACCTTCGCAGGGTCGACTTGTAGGCCTTTTTCTGAGAAGCGGTACCCAAAGAATTCCACCTCTTTGGCATAGAAGTCGCATTTGGCTCTGTGTAACGTCAATCCCTGTTCCGCTAACCTCTGGAGGGTCGCCCTCAGCCGTGTATGGTGATCTTCCAGGGACTTCGAGAAAATGAGGATGTCATCACTCACGTTGATCACCCCCACCAGTCCCGACAGTGCTTCCCTCACCGCGTCCTGGAATACCTCCGCTGCCGACGATATGCCGAAACTCAACCTCTTGAATCGGCGTAGCCCCACATGCGTCGAGAATGTTGTAATGTAACGACTCTTTTCGGCCAACATTAGCTGATGGTACCCTGAATTGAGGTCCACTTTGGAGAACCATTGCGCCCCATTAATGTCTGCCACAATCTCATCGATTGTGGGTGTGATGTGTCTTTCCCTTCGTATTGCTTTATTTGGCAGCCGCATGTCCACACATAGCCTGATAGCCCCTGGTTGCTTAGGTTTTGGCGCTATCACCAATGGAGACACCCACGGCGTTGGTCCAGTCACTTTCTCAATCACCCCTCCTTCTCTAAGCGCTCCAGTTCGGCTTCCACCAACGGCCTGAGGTGGAAAGGTACCCTCCGATGTCTGAGAGCAATCGGCTGGACGGTTTCATCGATGTGGAGTTGAACTTCGACACCCTTCAAACAACCTAGACCCTTAAAAAGCTCAGGAAACTCCATCAACACCTTGTCCGCCTGCGACTGGTGAACATGCCTGGCAAACATGACTAATCCCAGGTCCTCCGCCGTGTGGCAACTCAACAACGACCCTGCCCGGTCACAGGTGACGTAGAACCTCGTAGGCGTTACTCTATCTTTGTGCCTGACTTCCACATCCATTGCTCCTTGGAGTTGAAGCGGCGTGTGCCCCCCATAGGTGAGAATCTTGGCTGACGTGGGCATCAGTCTCGGTCGCGGCCGTAGGACATTGTACTGTGCCGCGTCCAATAAATTTACCGACGCCCCCGTGTCGATGAGCGTTTTAACACAACTATCCCCAATCCACACTTGGCAGAGTGGGGGAGGTCTCTTAGTGGAGTTGGCCCCTCTAACATTCGAGACCACGAACACGTTGTCCTCGTCATCGTCCTCCGCCACCTCTAGCTTCTGGCACCGCCTCTCCAGCTCTTCCACCTCCCGTACCGCTTTGGCGGTCCTCTGGAACCTGTCGCTTTTTGGCCTGGACGGGCCGGCTTTGTCCGCGCTCTGGCATACCTTCGCGAAATGTCCATATTTGTTACATCTCAGGCACTGTTTCCCTTGTGCCGGGCATCCTCTCTGGGAATGGGTAGCCAACCCACAGTTCCGGCACCCTTGCTTCGTCCGCCGCTCCTCCGGAGTGGCGTAATTACTTGCCCCTCGGCTGTATGTCTTCCGGATGGCATCCACCCTCTCTTCTTTGATTGGCACGGGATACATCGGCTGTGTGTTCACCGGTCTCCTGGCCAAAGCCACCTCCATCTCTCCAGCCCGGACGTCTGCCAGCTCGTGCGACCTCCCCAGGACAAGTATGTCGTCCAACGATATTCCCGGCTGCCTCAGGATCAGTTTGCGCAGTTCCAACGATTTGCACCCCACTATTAGCTGTGCCCTCGTCTCAAACTGCCGCTCCACCCCCACGCACGTGCTCACTAGCTTTCTCAGGCGTGCAAAGAACATGTCGATGGATTCCTCCTCTTTCTGCTTGGCCTGTCGGAGCTTGAAGTGCTCGAAATCCGGGTTGACCTGTGGGTCAAAATGGCGGTTCAGGGCTCTCACCGCCTTGTCGTAGTCGTTGCCGTCTCCCGTGTCCGGTAAGTCCTGGAACAAGTCATACAGTTCATCACCTCCCATTAAGAGCATGGTGGACCGTTTCACGGCGTTATCCGTTTCCCTGGAGGCCACAAAGTAATTGTCCAATTGGCCCAGCCATTTCCGCCAACGCGGTGCCGCCGTCGCCGGGTCCGCCAGCTGGCTGAACTCTGGGAGGGCCTTCACTGCCATGCGCCCCGGTCTCACCACCGCCGCTCCTGCGTCCAGCGGCGCCGCGGCCGCCTGCTGCTGTAGCGACATTTGGGATCTGCCACCCACCTGCCCAGGGCTTGCAGGACCCACGGGCGCACTCCTGTCGTCCGCTCCCCTGACTATTACACCGCCTTCACAGGCAACTGGGTATGGGCACTGCCGGCCCGATCGTTACCACCCAGCTCCCAGCAATGCCAGCGCTGTAGGCAATTCCCCTGTAGAGCCAGCACTACGGCCTGGCCAGAGGTACACACTGAGGCCTCGCGCTCTGCCAGCGCCGACGTGCTCCTTTGTGCACCGTGCCTCCTGCAGGTGTCCCGCACACACCAACCACCTGATATCGGGCCTCAGCACTCCGATCGGGCGGCCGCGCCCGGCGTGCGTCACTCCACAGCCTCCTCTCGGCCACACACGAGCGTAGACGCTCCTCTTGCCTCCGCGGCCAATGCCGCCAACGCGGCTGCGGGATACTCCCGCGGCCGTCAGGGACGCCTCACGCCCTCGCAGCCCCCTCGCGCCGGCACCTTACCGCGTTCACTGATGCCAACGGGCATCCGCTCCGTCCGCGTCACCGAGAGTGCAGCGGCAGCCACAGCACCCAGCCGCGTGTCACAGCGGCCGCTCTCAGTGCTGCCGCGCGTCCCCCTCGATCGACGCTGTTGCACACGCGGGTCCGGACCCTCGTCGCCAATGTAATGGTTGGGGGTAATCCCTGGGGGTGCGGTCGGGGCATCAACCGTCTTCTCGGGTGGGGGCAAAAGGGGTAGGCCTAACTGGATACGGCGGAGCACACTAAGACACTCTGACTCGGGTACTTGCTTCACGCCGTCAGCCACGAGCGCTGACGTCGTCATTTATTTATACCCCCCTGGACCGAGCCCGGCCCAGGGAGTTGCATTTGCAACAAACTAATGCAGTGGCCGGGTGGCTCACTACACCCACCACACTCCCCTCCCACCGACTAAATGCTGCATCAGGGTACAGCCAATGTTCGCCACAACTTGAAAAATGCTCCCTGATAGATATTAACTTTCCCAATTATTTTTGATGTGGTTAAATTTCGCAGGACAGGCTGTTGTGTGTATGTGGCGAGGAGTGCAGTGCATGCACATACTAGTTAAGAGCGTACACCAAGGGCCTGATAACAAGTTGGCTTGTTAATTCTGACCCATGCTTAAACTACTGTTTATGTACGGGTTGGAATTATGAGTTGTTAGGTATTTAACACATCCAATAACTTTTAGATGCATTAAATAACTCAAGCTTCATTACATTTCTGCAGGTCAAACCGTCCGAAATCTAACTGGGGAAAACCATACGGTAGTTACTGTATCAAGTGGAGTTTGGTGTGCTAAATACCAGAATTCGCATATTATCCCCCAACATCTTGTAATGGATGGAATTTATCGTACTCAATAAATAACGTCCTCCGTGGTATTGTTATTTATCATGTGAGATAAGTAAAACTGAGGGGCATATTATCAAGAACGGCGTTAAAATTATCGCCGCTTTAGCGGCAGGAAACTGCCGCTAAAGCGGCGATAATGGGCTTGATAATATGCCCTTGAGAATTCCAATAGAAGCCCATGTTCTGGTGTGAACCTGGGCTTCTATTGGAATTCTCAAGGGCATATTATCAAGCCCATTATCGCCGCTTTAGCGGCAGTTTCCTGCCGCTAAAGCGGCGATAATTTTAACGCTGTTCTTGATAATATGCCCCTGAAACTCGTAATCAGGACCCAAGAAGTAGTGAATAAATGACGGTGTCCGCCCTGCAGTGCAATGTGGACACAAATCACTGAAGACAGACCTCATGACAGGGAATAATATGTGCTGTGGTGGCAATATTCCCCATCCTGAGTATTCAATCTTGGAATCGGGTGCAACTGCTCACCTGTCAACTTACACACCCCTGGCTAATGCAAATTAGTCGATGCACAATTTACACCTTTGTTTTACGACCACGTCGTGACTGGGGCCTTACTGTGCCTCGAATCCAACAACTTTATCATTGGAAATGAGCATTTTCAAAGCAAATGTAATGTTAAAGAAAATCACAAGCTTAATAATATCTGCGCACTTTCTGTGTTAAACATGACATTTTAAATCAAATAGCAAATGTAGAAGCAATACTTGACATAATTAAATGTGCATCTTTAGATGCAAAGACATTTTTTTCATCCAAAAGTCGTCGTGTTTAGCATATATTGGAAGCAGGTTGCATTATTCAAGGGCATACAAGATTACCAGAGGGGCAACAGCAGGCAAATCTTATATATTGTTATAATTTGATGATCATGCCGTCAATAAGAATAGTTTGTCATATTCGTACTGCACTTTTGTTTCTAAGCGCTATAGCAAGTAAGAATGATATATGTAGTATACTTGAGTTTCATAAATTTAAAGTTAAAGAAAACTCTTGATCATTATGTGCAAACGGCAGAAATAAAAACAGTACACCTTTGTGTGTGTCAATTCATTAATTGTGTGTATGAACCTTTCATTGCCAAAATCCACCTTTCAGAGAAAGGGCAATTTTTAAAAGTAGAATGCTCTGGATTTTAGACAGTTCTTCCTAATAGGCATCTGTGTTTTTTCTGTGACCAAATTTGAACAATTAAATTTAAAAAAATACGGGGCATATTAGCAAGAACCTGCGAAAATGATCGCAAAGCTTGCTTAGCGCGCGTTTTTCTATCGCCGGCTATCGCTGGATATTACAGCGGAGATAACATGCTATTAGCAAGGTTTTTCTCCAATGCGATAAAATATCCAGCGATAGCGGCGAAACCCAGCGATAACGCGAGAAATCCAGCGATAGAATCCCCGCGCTAATGCTGGGGACTTAACCTTACAATCCACCTCCCATTGACTATTATTGTTAAGTCATGTTTTTACCAGTTCTAAAAAGCAGCGCTAATCGCGGTTAGCGCGCGTTTTTTTATCGCTTCGCGGTTATTGCTAATAGGCGATAGCGATGTTAGCGACTGCTTTCAGTCGCTGTTAGGTTGGGAACGCCTCCTTTGCATGTCATTAGCGATAAATATCGCTGACATGCAAAGCGGCACCCAAACCAGTCGCTATCGCCTAAAAGCTGTCGCTAACACCTGTTAGCGACAGCTTGCTGATAGGGCGATAGAAATATCGCCGCTTTAGCGGCAAAAAGTGCCGCTAAAGCGGCGATAGAGCCCTTGATAATATGCCCCTACGTTTTTTCATCCTTTTTCAGATGCCTCGATTAAAGAACCCAATGCATTATCTACAATAATAACATCACATGCATAATTACTTTTATATCACACCCACGCTAAAATAGAGTCTATATTCATCATCCGCATGCAGCCTTTTCATACATTCATTAATGGCATATCTTCATAATCAGAATTTATTGGCGGCCTGCACGAACAGGCGACAGTACCTAACGATCAGTGTGATTATCACGTTTTTCCTGAACATTCCTTTAGTCAAATGGAGGTGTTATATCTTCTCCCTATTTTCTGCTAATCATGGCTTCTTGTAAATGGTGCGCTTTCAATCTAGAATTTTCAGTCATCTAATTATTGGCAATGTTCACAAATAGCACATGTAATAAGCAGTGTGTATTGCTGTGCAGTCACCTATTGATGTTATTAACGACAACCTAAGGCTATTCATTTACATTTTGCTGGATGGCTACTAGGCGCTCTCAGGGCTAACAAGGAACACTAAAATAAATTACGCTGATATGTATTCCTCACAAGATGAAGATCTTTGGTGGCCACTGCAATAGCAGTGACAAGTATGGGAAGTGTGAGAAGGAGAAGGCTAGATCACAGGCCATGTCCTGCTTTGCATCACGTCCCCAGAACTCCTTCCTGACGCGGATCCAACAAGTAGTGTGATAGGAGCACATTGAGTTCTAAATATCGGCCTACAGATATATTGAC